>CM066044.1:144828110-145428110 GCA_033557465.1 Ichthyophis bannanicus
AAAAGGAGCTTTCATCAACTGTGTTAGAACCACACTGAGGTCCCAAGACACTGCAGGTAGTCTGAGATAGAAAGCAGAGAATAGGGCTAACTGGCCAATTTTCTCAGTGGAGAAAAGTGAATAGTGGAGTACCCCAGCGATCTAGATCTTTCATATACAACACAAAGAACTAGTTCCAAATTTGCTAGAGGTCCTGAAAACTGAAGCAGACCTGTCTCAGGGCACTGTACCAACTCTACACCCTTGACACCGGGGAGTTTTCAACCCAGTTCTTGGGACATACCTGGCCAGTCAGGTGATCAGCCCAACTCAGAGTCCTTTTCATGCATATTCATTGTGCTATCATGAGTCTCCTCCAAGAGAGGTGTGTCCCAAGGACTGAGTTGAGAACCACTTGTCTAGACAGTGATATGTTCCATGTACTTAGCTGTTGGCTGCATGCAGAATTAAATCTTTTCTTTTTTTTGTTCATGATTTCCAAATGTTTGTTAATAGACTCCTGCCTCGTATTAGCTGTGTCTTTGGTCAGTGACAAATATTTTCTTCTTTGGCTACAGATCTCAAATATTGATTTTTATGAATTACTCTGGGTGTGTTCTGATATTCATCTTCTAAAAGACAAAAAGAATTTGGGTGAATGTTGATATAGTGTATCTGGACTTTCAGAAAGCCTTTGACAAGGTCCCTCATCAGAGACTTTTGGCAAAACTAAAGAGTCATGGGGTCCTGTGTATTATGTATGTATACCATAAAGTTCACCAACAGGATTTCACTGGAGATTAATACTTCTTATGATAGGCAAGGTTGCTTATTAAGGCTCAAATACTGTAAACCTTTACACATTGCATGCAAAAGAAAACACGGAAGAATCATTGTAATCTAACATTTGTATCAAAAACGTTTGCACTTCTACTTACTGTTATTTTCTCTTATGTAAGTCCACATTTCTCTTTCTTCTGGACTATGGGCAAAAGAGCAGTTTCCCACATATTGACATTTTTTGCCTGTAGCAATATGATTGCATAACTACAGATGAAAGAAAACAAACCAGTCTTTAGACATTTGAAGAAAGGTGAAATAGTGGTGTACCCCAGGCGATCTGTGCTGGGTCCGCTGCTTTTTGACATATTCATAAATGACCGGAAACGGGCAAGAACGAGTGCGGTTATCAAAAATTTGCCAGATTGACACACAAAACTATTTAAAGGTTGTTAAAAACCCCAAGAAGATTGTGGAAACATTGCAAAGGAGGATCTGATAAATTGGAAAAAATAATGGGCATCAAAATGGCAGATGAAATTTTAATGTAGACAATGTGGCAAAGTATGCCAACTAGGGAAACAACAACCCAAGACATGTTACAACTATGGTTACACGATGCAACGGTTACCACATTAGGAAAACCACCACCCAGGAAAAAGGATTTAGGGCGTCATTGGGGATAACAGGTTAAAAACTATCGGACCAGTGTGCAGCGGCAGCCAAGAGTGCAAATAGATGTACGGTATCATAAGGAAAGGAAATGGAAAAATAAAATGCTAGGTATCATAAGGAAAGGAATGGAAAAATAAAACAAAAAGAAATTATTAATGTCTCCTATATCATTTCCATGGTGAGAGGACTTGCACCTTGAATAGTGTGTGCAAAATTCTGGTCGGCCGTATCTTAAAAAGGATTTATATAGCGTTATTAGAAAAAGGTTCAGAGTATGAAGAAGAGTCACCAAAAATGGTAAAGGGGATGGAAGGGAATACTCCTATGAAGAAAAGGCTTAAAAAAGGTTAGGGCTCTTTAACCTGGAAAAAGAGACGGCCCTGAGGGGAGATCTGATAGAAGTCTATAAATTAAGGGAAACAGAGTGGAAACGGGGTAAACATAGATCGAGTGTTTACGTTATCAGAATATAGAAAGACTAGTGGGAACATGCAATGATGAAAGCACAGGGGAAATATTTAAGAGTAAGCTAACGGGTAAATATTTTTTTTCACTATTTAAGATGAAAAGGGAAACTTCTGAGAATTTGGTTTAACTGAAGGCTGTAATAAAGGCTGTTTTCTAAGTGTACTGTAAGATGTAACTGGGGTTTGTATGTAAAAGCAGGGTTGGAAGGTTTGACCCAAGTTCCTGAAGGAAAGGTCCATAAACCATTATTAAGAAGGGACCCAGGATATCAATGCTTGACCCAGTACAAGCATTGTGGAACCTGTGTCTTTTGGGGAAACTGCTAGGTACGTATGACCTAGATGGGCCACTGCTGGAAACAGGATACTGGGCTTGATGGACCTTGGTCTGACCCAGTATGGCATTTCTTATGTTCTTATGCCCCAGCACCATCGTCCAGCAAACAAGGCAAGGGCAAAGCTCAGGACCACCGGAAACCTAAGGGGCCCAAGACCCAACCACCTCTGGGGTTTTGATGCCAAATGCATAGCTTCTTGTCTTCCAGCAGCGCTCCCGCCGGTAGGAGAACGTCTGTCCCTTTTCACCCCCGAGTGGGAGGCCCTCACATCGGACACCTGGGTCATCCATCTGGACAGACTCCCCCCTCCCTTCTCCCCAGCGGAGCCTATTCGGCTTCCCTCACACTAGGCTTGCTTAAAGCAAGAATTGGACAACCTCCTCGGTCAACGGGCGGTCAAAAGGGTCCCTCCACATCTCCGAGGTCAAGGATTCTACTCCCATTACTTCCTCGTTCCGAAGAGGACAGGGGGCCTGCGCCCCATCCTCGATCTCTGGAACCTGAATAAATTTCTAGTGAGGCAGAAGTTCAGAATGCTATCGCTTAGCATCATACTTCCCTTCCTCCGGCAGGGCGATTAGCTATGCTCCTTGGATCTCAGAGTTATGCCCACATCCCTGTTCACCCCAAGCACAGGAAGTACCTGTGTTTTAGGGTGCAGGGGGAGCACTATCAGTACAGAGTGCTCCCCTTCGAGCTTGCATCTGCCCCGCGAGTCTTCACCAAATGCCTGTCAGCGGCTGCAGCATACCTTCGGCTGCAGGGCATACCTGTCTACTCCTACCTAGACGATTGGCTGGTCACTGGCACATTGGCGGAGGCAGCACGCTTCTCGGTGTCGCGCATGGTCTTCCTCCTCGAGCGTCTCAGTTTCCTGATCAATTACTCCAAGTCCCACCTTGAACCGGTGCAGGCACTGCTAGACATGAAAAGCGTAGTTACTCACCTGTAACAGGTGTTCTCCAGGAGCAGCAGGAATCAGTCCTCACATATGGGTGACGTCGGTGCCGACGGAGCCCACGCGGAGCAATTTTCCCCAGCTTTCAAAGAAAAAGCCTTGGTGATTGCAGCGGCGCACTGCGGCGGGTCCTCTTCCCGTCCCAAGGGTGCCATCTTGCTCAGTCAGATGACAATAGCTAAAAGACAGCAAAAAATTAGCAAAAAACGAAAGAAAGCATAAAAAATGCAACTCCAAGGGAGGAGGGAGGGAGGGTTCGTGAGGGACTGATTCCTGCTGGCTCCTGGAAAACACCTGTTACAGGTGATGTAACTACGGCTTTTCTCCAGGACCAAGCAGGAAGTCAGTCCTCACATATGGGACTCCGAACAGATTAAGGCTACCGTCCCCAATTTCCACTGTTTAAAGCACAAAACATGAGCATGTCAGTGCAAAAGCTGACAGCAGCACAGAAGGAAGGATAGCTGTTGTCCGTGGCAACGACAACAAAATCCGGGAGGTCTGGAGAAACGTGTAGGAGTTGCCTTAATCTCGAAGAGCCACACACCAGGGAACACAAGGGGGAAGCATTACAAGGACGACACCTCCAAAGAGTTTCCATGAGGAGAGGAATTGTCAGAGAGCTCAGATTTGGAACAAACCCTGAGAGTGAGAAACCTGGGACAAGGGTAGGAAGAGAAACAGCCTGTCTTACCTACAGCAGTTTACCAGAGAGGACTCCAGGGAAGATTCTCTCAGGCAGTAATGTAAGCTGACCAAAGTCTGAAGACCAGGAAGCGTTCACCTCAGAGATACCCAGAATCCACTATGAGGAAGCATCTTTGCTAGAGCGGAGGCCAGCTGGGCATCTCCTGCGGATTGCCGAGACACGGCAGCATGGAAACTCTACGTCCTAACCCGAGGAACTGCAAGCCATTAAGCTAAAAAGTATGTAACAAGAAGCTGGGACTTGGGGAATGAATGTGAGCCATTGAAAGTTAAAAGGAATAACAGTGTTTGTAGAGTGATTGCATAGCATCCTTTCACAGGAAGCCAGAGGTGTGTGCAGGGCAGATACTCCCAACCTAACTCACTGAATAGAGTTCATTCACAGCAGTCAGAAAAGCTTAGATACTGGCCAGTAGACGTGTATCTGTCAGACGAGGAGCTGCAGTAAGCTTTAAACCCCAAAAGAAGCCTTACAAGCTAAAGTCTGTTAGCAAGAGGGGACAGAGAGTTCCTCTACCCCAACCAGATAGCACTAGAGAACTTACCGTGAGGGCTTGCCAAGGGGAAATGTCCAAACATATTTCAACCAAGAGGGTTTGGAACGTGAGGAGGAACCCATGTTAGTGGACTCTCTCAGTGAATCCTCATCTATATCTGACGAATTGACTGTACATTAGTCCCTCATCTGAAAGAATATCTCGGCGCTAGACAGAGCAAAATCCTGTATGCTACAGTTTAAGTTCCTACCTTGAAGCAAGAAGTTATTGCTGTATGTCCTTTGTGTTTTTGCCAAAAGATTGTAATACTTTTGTTTCTGCTTGTGTCTGTTCACTTGTTTATTAATCCACCCCGGGAGGGGAATAAATCCACATTTTGCTTTACCATTCGAGTTTGCACAACTATTTCTTCACCATCAGCAGCACACTGCCCCCTGGTGGTGACAGTACGCTTGGAGACAGGGAGCCCCAACTTGTTGGGGTCATAAGACACGAAGAGCTGAACAGCTCTTCGGTGCTCCCGCGTACGGTCAAGGTAGAAGTTCAGCGCCCTTCTACAGTCCAGGGTGTGCAGGACCATTTCAGCTCGGCTGGAGTGTGGCCTGGGAAAGTAGGTATGAAGTACCAACTCATGGTTGATGTGAAAAGGGGAAACCACTTTAGGAAGAAACTTAGGGTGAGTCCGTAGGACTACCCGGTTCTTGTAGAACCTAGTGTAAGGAGGATCAGATACAAGGGCCTGCAGCTCACTAACCGGCGTCTAGCAGAAGTGAGGGCCACCAAGAACAAGGTTTTTTTCCAGGAAAGAAAACGAAGAGGAGGACAGGTAGCCATAGGCTCAAAAGGCGGACAGGTAAGCCGCTGTAAAACCACATTGAGATCCCAGTTCGGGGCTGGCGGTCGCAAAGGTGGTTTAAGGAGTAGGAGGCCCCGGAGAAAACGAGCCACCAGAGGGTGGCTGGAAAGAGGCCTACCATCCACCGGTAGGTGGTGCGCAGAAATAGCACTGAGGTGGACCTTGACAGAGTTGGACTTAAGTCCAAGATTGGAAAGGGAAAGCAAGTACTGCAAGACCACTGACGTTGAACAGGAGAAGGGGTCTTGCGACTGCTGAGTACACCAGACGGAGAACCGACGCCATTTAAGAGCGTAGGACTTCCGGGTGGAAGGCCTCCTGGAGGCAAAAACGACCTCTTCCACATCTGGAGGCAGCTGGAGAGGAGCAAGGACTACCCTTTCAGCAGCCAGGCCATCAGATGAAGGGACCGAAGGTTGGGGTGCAGGAGCGTCCCCTGATCCTGCGAGAGGAGGTCGGGCTGAAACCCCAGAGGAAGAGGGGTGTCCACCGCCAGCTGCATCAGAAGCGGGAACCAAGGTTGCCTCGGCCACAGGGGAGCCACTTGGATCATCGAGGCCTTGTCTCTGAGAACTTTGAAGAGCGTCCGAGACACCAGAGGCATTGGTGGAAAGGCATACAAGAGGCCTGTGGACCACGGAATCAGAAAAGCATCCGCCGCTACCCGGATAGGATGCGGCTGTCGAGAGCAGAATCTGGGAAGCTGCCGGTTCAGAGGACTGGCGAACAGATCCATGGTGGGGAGGCCCCACCGTAGAAAGATCCGCTGAACCACAAGCGGATCCAAATCTCCACTCGTTGCGGTTGGAGGATCCTGCTCAGTTTGTTCCTGCCAGATAGTTATCTTGACCTGGGAGATAGACAGCTTTGAGGACGATGTTGCGATGGACGGCCCAAGAGCAGAGCTTCTGTGCTTCCTGACAGAGAAGGAAGGAGCCGGTTCCGCCTTGCTTGTTCACGTAGAACATGGCAACATGGAGTGGAGGAGTGGCCTAGTGGTTGGGGCAAGGTACTTCAGGCCAGAAGGTCGGTGGTTCAAATCCCACTAGAGGACAGCAACCTTGGGCCGGAAGGACTGGGGTTTCTAGTCCCAAAAGGTGCTCCTTGTGGTCTTGGGCAAGCCACTTAACCCTCCATAGCCCATGTTCCCTGTAAAATAGTTAACTCCAAGTTATAATGCCCTGTTCAATGTAATTTCAGTTTGTTCAATGTAAACCGCACTGATGCAGAATAGCGCGGTATATAAGAGAATTAAAATAAAATAAATAAAAATAAACCTGATTGTCTGTCTGGACAAGTACTGACTGGTGAGACATCAGGTGAGAGAAGGCTTTGAGCGCTAGGCGGATGGCTCTGAGCTCCAGGAAGTTGATCTGCTGAGCGGACTCCCAAGGAGACCAGAGACCCTGAGTACAAGTCCCTTGGCAATGTGCTCCCCAGCCCTGGAGAGAAGCATCGGTCGTCAGGACCCGAGACTGTGCAGGGGGCTGAAAAGTCACCCCGAGCACTAGGTTTGGCAGGTGAAGCCACCACCGCAGAGAGGAGACCAGCTGGTCGGAGATCTGTACGGAGTCCGCTAGGCTCCCAGTGGCCTGATGCCATTGTTTGCGAAGGCACCATTGAGCAGGGTCACATGTTCAGGCGGGCATAGGGGGTTACATGGACCGTGGAAGCCATATGGCCGAGCAGTCTCAGAAATTGCCTGGCCGAGACCAGGGAATTGCTGTGAAAACGGCTGGCGAGATCCATGAGCCTTTGGGCCCTGTCCAGAGGCAGGAAGGCCCGCGCCTGAAGAGTGTCCAACCTGGCGCCGATGAATTCTAGATCCTGAGAGGGGAGCAAAGTGGACTTTGCGAAGTTTATGACAAAGCCCAAGTGCTGGAGCAGAGCCACCGTGCGATGAGTAGCCTGAGTGGCTTCTTGGGCAGACGGGGCTCTGATGAGCCAGTCGTCCAGGTATGGGAACACGAAGAGACCTTGAAGTCTCAGATAGGCCGCCACTACTGCTAGGCATTTGGTGAACACCCTGGGGGCGGAGGATAGGCCGAAAGGCAGTACTCTGTACTGGTAATGGCGTCCGTCCACCACAAACCTGAGGTATCGTCTGTGGTCTGGATGAATAAGGATATGAGTATACGCATCCTTCAGATCTAAGGAGCATAGCCAGTCTCCCTGCTGGAGGTAGGGCAGCAGGATTCCAAGGGTAAGCATTTTGAACTTTTCCTTTGCCAGGAACTTGTTGAGGTTGCGCAAGTCTAGGATGGGTCTGAGGCCTCCTATTCTTTTCGGAATCAGGAAGTATCTGGAATAAAACCCTTGACCCTTCAGGTGGTGGGGCACCGGTTCCACGGCTTGTTCCTGAACAAGACTCGCTAACTCCTGAAGGAGTAAGTCCCTGTGCAGAGGGAGTCTGGAAGGCTCCCCTGGAAAGTAGGAGGGAGGCACCTGGTGAAAATGAAGAAGAAAGCCCTTTTGAACTATCTGAAGCACCCAGGTATCTGTGGTGATGTTGGACCACCTGTGGGCAAAGTGGACTAGCCGGCCTCCTGTGCTGAGAGAAACCAGCTGAGGGGGAGAGGCTATTTATTTATTTATTTATTTATTTAAAGTCTCTTTTATACCGCGCTATTGACATCAGCGCGGTTTACAGTGAACATTAAACTACACATCTCAGATTGCTGATTTGTGTTTACAAAATACAGGTATCATAACTTGGGTATACATTAAAAAAAATTTTAACAGGGAAAAACATGATAAATATATACAAACCACTTTATGTAGCTATATAAAGGGTTAAATGAACTGTACAAGCATCTCATAGTGGGGGAAGGTTAAATGTGTGATATGCTGATATGCTATGCTGAGAAAGTCAAAAACCCCCACCCTGCTGAGCAGGGGCCGGTGGTGCAGGCTTGGGGGCTTGCTGCCTACGGGACCCATTACCCCGTCCCTTTGCCTGCTTTCCCTGTGGGGGAGCTGGTGAGGCCTGATACTGAGGGTAGTATTTATAGGCAGCACCTTTCCTCGGGTAAAAGGGCTTTTTCCCCGAGGCCTTCTTCTTTTGAGAAGGGGCAGAGGTCTTCCTGGAGAGACGAGTCCTGGTGAGAGTCTCCGTCTCGATTTGTGCAGCCTTCTCATCCATGGGCTTGCCAAAGAGGTTATCACCTCGGCAGGGGGACATCGACCAACTTGTCCTGTACCCAGGGCTCGAGGTCAGACGACTGAAGCCAAGCCTGGCGGCGTCCACCGATGCCGGCCGCGGCTACTCGAGCCGAAGCCTCAAAACCATCATAGGCTGCTCGAGAGATAAACTTGGAGCACTCCCGAATACCAGTAGATAAGGATTGGAACCTCTGCAAAGGTTCGTCGGAGAGACCAGCAGAGAACCCGGCTATTTCCTTAGCCAGGTCTCGGAGATACATGCCCATGTAGAGCTGGTATGTCTGGACTCGACAAGCAAGCATAGAGCCCTGGAAGCACTTCCTACCGAGAGCATCCAGGCTTCGGGCTTCCCTACCCGGGGGCACCAAGGAGTGCATTTTTTGACTCTTCAGTCTATGCATGGCCGATTCCACCACCATGGAATGGTGCGGTAGTTGTGCCTTTTGGAACCCGGGGCTCTTGCAGACTCGATAAATGGAATCGACCCGCTTGCTTAACACCGGCGACGACGCCGGGCTCTCCCACATGCGGAAGAGAAGCCGTTCCAGCATTGGAGGAACCAGTACAATAAAGGCCTCCTTCGGGGGAGAGTCATATTGGAGGGCATCGAGTTCTTCGACTCGAGGCTCCTCCTCGGGATCCGCAGGGAAGGCCAAGGCTTTGGCCATATCCCTGACGAAGTCCGAGAACCGGGTATCCTCCGGGAGGGACCGTCTCCGAGGTTCGGACTCGGGGGAGTCCGAAGGGACACACCGAGTCCGAAAGGAACCAGGTGACTCTTCGTCCTCAGATTCCCAGGCCGACTCCTCGGAGGAGGAGTCGACCGGCTCCGGTCAGGCGGGCACTGATGCCATCCGCCCCGACGCCGAGGGAGTCGGCGTCGACGACCTCGGTCCCGAACAAGAGGCCAAAGGAGACCTCGACCGAGGATCGACTCGAGCCCTCATGGACTCGAGGATCGGCTCGGTCTCCGGGGTCGACTTGGAGGTCGACGTCCCGGCGGTCAGGGCAGAAGCGCCAGCGAGGCCAGCGATCAATGCCCGCTACTGGTCCAAGAAGGCAGACAAACTGCACTCCAAGGCCGTCAACCTGAGTCCGAGCTCAGGAGACCCAGCAGCCCCCGACTCGGGCCCCGACGGTGTCGGACCCGACGTCGGGTCCTTCGGAGGCGAGTCCACGAGGACAACAGTACTTACGTGAGCGGGCAAGTCCACCTCGAGGATGTTTTGATGGCCTTTCCGACTCCAAGGACCCGGGACGGGAATCGGGGCTATGCGACCTGGCCCTCGAGGAACCAGGAGCGTCCACCGATCCCGCCCTCGCGGGTTTCTTCTTCCGATGATGCTCCCGGGTAGGAGACCCCCTTTCAGAGGAACTCCGACGATGCTCAGGACCAGAGTCCCGAGACGTCGAAGCCTCTGACGAGGTCCGAGTCCGGCCGGGGTCAGAGAAGATACGCTCCCGCTGGTGCTGCCGACTCCTCAATGCTTTTGAGGACATTTTGCCGCATGGCCCGCAGATCATGGGGTCATGATCTGGGCCGAGGCGGCGGAGGCAGAAGTCATGTGTGTCTGTAAGAGACATAAGTTTCTTACAGAGGTCACACTTTTTGAAACCACTGGCCGCCATCGGGGGAAAAAGGGCCCCTGCGAGGTCGAACGACCGGGCAGCCAGGGAAAAAAAAAAAGGAAAAAAAAGCACGAAATCTGTCACGAAGGACAAAAAACCGAAAAATAAAGGACGGACTCGCAACCGGCGTCGCGAGTCCGGGCGGGAAAAGAACCGGCGTCGAACCGAAGAAAAATAGAGAAAAATCAACTTTTCAGCGGGGATTCACAGGCAACGTCTGTAGGGCTCCGCGGAAAAAAAAGAAGACTGAGCAAGATGGCACCCTTGGGCGGGAAGAGGACCGCGCATGCGCGCTGCAATTCCCAAAGGCTTTCTTTGAAAGCTGGGGAAAATTGCTCCGCGAGGGCTCCGTCGGCGCCGACGTCACCCATATGTGAGGACTGACTTCCTGCTTGGTCCTGGAGAAAGCACAGTTACTTACCTGTAACAGGTGATCTCTGGGAACAGCAGGAATTAGTCCTCACATATGGGTACGTCGGTACCGACGGAGCCTGCGCGGGAATGCTCCCCAGCTTCCCAGAAAGAAAGCTTTTGGGAGCCTCCCACAGCGCATGCACGCTGCCTTCCCGCCTTTCCTAACCAACTCTCCTCAGTTCGAGTTTAAAGCTGAGACAATAGAGAGAGAGAGGAAAGGAAAGATAGAGAGAGATACAACTCCTAGGGGAGGTGGGAGGGTTGTGAGGACTAATTCCTGCTGTTCCCAGAGATCACCTGTTACAGGTAAGTAACTGTGCTATCTCCAGGAACAAGCAGGAATGAGTCCTCACATATGGGGACTCCCTAGCTGAGATGCCTGGGAGATCCCCAAGGGTATGAGACCCTGAAAGGTTCCTCGTCTTCCTATGGATCTCAGGCATCCATTAAGGGACGGAGGACAGGAATTGTTTAAGAATGGAACAGGTGTCTGAGGACAGCCTGACCAAACAAGGCATCCCGGCGGGAGTCCTTGTCCAAACAGTAATGGGTTGTGAAGGTATGAACCTAAGCCCAGGTGGCTGCTCGACAGATCTGGTCGATGGACACAGAATGAAGATGAGCCATAGAGGCGGCCATGGCCCTCACATTGTGAGCTGTGACATGGCCCTCCAGAGAAAGGTTCTTACTCTGGTAATCAAAAGAAATACACTGAGCAATCCAATTGGACAGTGTTCTCTTAGAGACTGGAAGTCCTAAATGAGAAGGATCAAAAGCAACAAAAAGCTGGGAAGACTTCTATGTTGCTGTGTCCTGTGCAAGTAAAAAGCAAGAGCTCTTTTACAATCTAGAGTATGAAGGTTCCTCTCTGCACTGGATGCATGAGGAGCTGGAAAAAAGACAGGTAAATATACCTCTTGATTAAGATGAAAAGGTGAGACCACTTTAGGCATAAAGTGAGGATTTGTCCTAAGGATTACCTTATCATGATGGAACCTTGTATAAGGTGGATTAGCCACTAAGGCCTGCAGTTCACTGATGCGGCGAGCAGAAGTGACTGCAATAAGGAAAATAACCTTCCATGAAAGAAATTTCAAGGAGGTAGTGGCTAAGGGTTCAAAAGGTGGCTTCATAAGCTGACCAAGAACCAAGTTTAAGTCCCATGCCACCGGAGGAGGTTGAATGGGAGGTTTTGTTAAAGTTAGGCCTCTCATAAATCTTGCAATAAGAGGATGAGAGGAGATAGGTTGTCCATTGAGAGGCTTAAGGGATGCTGCAATAGCACTCAAATGGACCCTTACTGAATTTGTTTTAAGGCCTGCATTGGAGAGATGCAGGAGATATTCCAATAGAGAATTCACAGGAAGTGCCAGAGGGTCAAGACCCTTTTGAGCACACCAAATGGAAAATCTTTGCCATTTAAAAGCATAGGAACGCCTAGTGGAAGGTTTCCTGGAAGCATGGAGGATATCCTTCACTTGCTGAGAAAGATTGCAAGTCTTGAAGGTCTAGGCCTTCAGTAACCAAGCTCTGAGGTGAAGGGACTTGGGATTTGGATGCCACAAAGTCCCTTCCTCCTGGGACAGAAGGTCTGGTGCAGCTCCCAAGTCCAGGGAGGGGGCTTGGGAGAGATGAAGTAGAGGGTAACACACTTGGCGTGGCCGGCGTGGAGCTATGAGGATCATAGATCCTTGATCCCTCTGGAGTTTGAACAGAGTCTTGGGAATCAAAGGAATGGGTGGAAAGGCATACAGGAAGCCCTGACCCCAATGAAGGAGGAAGGCATCCTTGGCCTGAACTCCCTGACACGGAATTCTGGAACAGAACAGGGGAAGTTTGGCATTCCACGGACTTGCAAAGAGGTCTATGTCCAGGGTTCCCCATTCCTGGAAGATTCTGAGTACCTGATCCATGTGCAGGGACCATTCGTGTGGAAGCAGAACTCGACTGAATCTGTCTGCCCAAAAGTTTTGGATTCCTGGGAGGTATACTGCCAGGAGATGGATTTGATGCTCTCTGGCGAAGGCCCATAATCTTAGAGCTTCGTTGCAAAGCGACAGAGAGCCAGTTCCTCCTTGCTTGTTTATGTAAAACATGGCTACTTGATTGTCCATGTGAATGAGGACTGTCTTGTAGCTGAGGAGGGTATGAAAGACCTTGAGAGCTAGGAATACTGCTCGAAGTTCCAAGTGGTTGATATGAAGAGAGGTCTCCTGTGGGGACCAAATGCCTTGGGTGGAGAGGTCTTGTAGATGAGTTCCCCAACCTGTTTGGGAGGCATCTGTTGTGAGGGTTGCCTGGGGCAACAAAGGTTGGAAGGGGGACCCCAGCAACAGATTTTGAGTGGACATCCACCATTGGAGAGACCAAAAGAGACGTTTGGAGGTTGCTATTTGGTCTGAGAGAGCTCCTGAAGCTTGAGTCCACTGGGTGGACAAAGTCCATTGAGCTGCTCTCATGTGTAGGCGAGCATAGGGTACCACATGTATTGTGGAAGCCATATGGCCTAGCAACTGTAGCATCTCCCTGGCAGTTAAATGGCTCTTTGACTGAATCTGGGAGACTAACTGCACTAGACGTTGACAACGGGCCTGAGGAAGGTAGGCCCTTGCAGAAGTGGTGTCCAACCAGGCCCCTATGAATTCCAGGGACTGAGTAGGGGTGAGCTGGGACTTTGGGAGGTTTACCACAAGTCCCAGGTATTTCAGAATGCGCCTGGTGCGGTTCAGGGAGATCTGAGCCTCTGACTGGGTTGGAGCTCGAATGAGCCAGTCGTCCAGGTATGGGAAGACAAATATTCCCAGAGTGCGTAGAAATGCAGCAACTATTGCCATGCATTTGGTGAACACTCTTGGAGCAGAGGCTAGACCGAAAGGAAGCACTCTGTATTGGTAATGTTTTCCCTGGAACAGAAAACGTAGGAATTTTCTGTGAGATGGATGGATGAGGACATGAGTGTACACATCCTTGAGATCTAGAGAACAAAGCCAATCCTGACTCTGCAGGTATGGAAGGAGAGTGCCTAGAGAAAGCATCTTGAACTTCTCCTTGCATAGGAATTTGTTCAATTCTCTGAGATCTAGGATGGGTCTGTATCCCCCTGTTTTCTTTGGAATGAGAAAATAGGGGGAGTAAAACCCTGACCCCTGTTGAAGAAGAGGAACTTCTTCTATGGCCCCTGGGCCAGAAGGGTAGTCACCTCCTTATCCAGAAGTTCGAGGAGAGATGTGGGAGAATTGAAGTGTCTCACCATGGTGTAGGGAGGAAGGTCTGAGAAATGAAGTTTGTAGCCCTCTCTTATGATAGAGAGGGTCCACTGCTCTGATGTGATTTGCTCCCATCTGGGAGCAAAATGAGCTAACCTTCCTGGAATGGTGAGAGGTTCTGGCTGTTGTAGAGCCAGAAAGGTTAAGTTCTCTAGTATCAAGTCAAAAACCCTGAGGGGGTTGGGACTGCTGAGTTGTAGCAGCCCCTGTAGGTTTAGGCCTGGCCTGTTTAGGTTGCTGACGCTTAGTAGCAAAGCGACCTGTAGAAGATTGTTGGCCAGAAGTGGAAGGAAATCTACTCCTTTTGTAAAAAGGCTTTTTGAAAGACTTTCTTGGCTGGAATGGAAGTTGACTTAGAAAGTCTATCCAGAGCAGAATTCTCTGCATCCATTTGAGTGGCTTTTATTTGGCACTCTTTGCCAAAGAGATTTTCACCCGTACAGGGCAGATTTCCTAAGCCATCCTGAACCCAGGGTTCTAGATCAGAAGCCTGGAGCCAAGCAATTCTGCTAGCAGCTATGGCAATGCCTGAGGCTCTGCTGGCACACTCAAAGGAATCAAAGGCTGCCCTGTTGGAAAACTTTGAAATATCTTGAGTATGCTTAAGCCAAAGGAGGAATTCATCCCTTCTATCCTCTGGAATAAAAGGGAGAAGGTTGTGCAGCTTTTGTGCAACTTCCTTTAGAAACATACCCATATAAAGGCTATATGAGTTGATTCTGGCAATAAGCATACTGGCTTGGAAGATTTTCCTACCAAAAGCATCCAAGGTCCTGCATTCTCTTCCTGGGGGAGCAGAAGAGTGTCTTTTGGTACTCTTTATCCTTTTCATAGCTGACTGCACCACAATGGAGTGGTGAGGAAGCTGAGTTTTCTGAAATCCAGGACAAGGAGGGACACGGTATATTGGTATATAGTGTCCAATCTGCGAGAATGAGGAGAAAGGGTGAGAGGAGTCTCCCATAAGTCAATCATATGTTCATGAAGAATTTCATGAATTGGCAAGGTGACTGCCTCTCTGGGAGCCTTAGAGTATCCTAAAATATCAAATTTTTTTGCTCTAGGCTCTGCTTCAGAGGTTACTGAAATAGAGAGTCCTTTAGCCACTTCTATTATGAAGTCTTGAAAGGACAAATCCTCTGGAGGAGACATTCTCCTTTTTGGAGAAGTAGGCTCCTCAGGAAGGGTAATGGATTTTAGCACCACTGTAAATAGCCCACATTGTACATAGCTCACACCAATCTAGCAAACAAGACAACACACACCCAACGAAATTTCCACCCTCACTGCATGTATCAACACTCACACTACCAGATTGTTTGCTGTGATACCACCTTGATTATTATGATAAGGCGGTTTAGAAATACTGTTAAATAAATAAATAAATAAAATCTGATGAATCAGAATCATCAGAGGAATCGAAGTATCGTCTATCCCCTTCCAATGATCGATACGCGTATCGATCGGTACCGACATCGGGCGTCCCCGGTACTGGATCGGTACCGAGAGATAGCCCTGGGCAAGGAACCTGAGTCGGTATCCTGACCGATGTCGATGCAGTCGGTACCGGTATCGGTATTGGTACCGGTGCCAGTACCGACAACGGGACTCGTTGCGGTACCGACGGCATCGCAGCTTGAATAAAAGCCATTATAGCCTGCTGCATGGATTGCACAGTGTGATCCATGGACGCCACGACTGCCTGGATGTCAGTACCGGGAGATTGTGCCGGTACCCCAGAGCAATCTAACAGGTGATCGGTTGAGGCTGTGCCATCGATGTCAACCTGTAACCCCATAGGAGGAGCTTTGGAAGCCGGAGCGTCCCGCCGGGGTTGTTTGGCTGGGGCAGGATCCTCGAGGGCAAGCCCGGAGGCATCTCGATGCTGAGAGGGAGATTTGCCCTTCAAGGACCTGCTAGGTTTATGTTTGGTTACCTGAGACCCATCAGGAGAGGAAGACCTGGAAGATGTCGATGCCACCGCCGGTGCATCCGTGGGAAACAGCACATGGAGCTTGGCTGCTCGGTTCTGTAACCCTCTTTTAGACATTATGGAGCAGGACTGGCAATCTGGAATGTAGTGTTCAGGACCCAAACATTTAAGACACCATTCATGGGTATCTGTAACAGAAATTGTACCGCTACACATTTTTTGAACCCGGAGGCTGGTTTTTCCATGAGGGAAAAATTTTCTTGTGGGCCTGTAGGCCTAAGAAGAAAAATACACCAAGTGAGGAAAAGTATAATTTTTTTTTTTGAAAGAAAAGAAAAGACAAGACCGGCGGTACCGGTCCGGCGACGGGGAAGGCAGACACGCGACCAAAGAAATAAATTAAAATAAAGATCTTCTTCAGCGGTGACAGGAACACGACCTGCTGGCTCCGCGGAAAAAGAAGAACTGAGGAGAGTTGGTTAGGAAAGGCGGGAAGGCAGCGTGCATGCGCTGTGGGAGGCTCCCAAAAGCTTTCTTTCTGGGAAGCTGGGGAGCTTTCCCGCGCAGGCTCCGTCGGTACCGACGTACCCATATGTGAGGACTCATTCCTGCTTGTTCCTGGAGATCTGGCAATCGCCTTCCTCCCTTGAGCATGCGCGGAGCGCCTCCACGCTCTAGCTGCTGAGGTCCAAAGCCGAATCAGGGTCTCGGCACGAGTCATGCTGTGCCTTTTCTGGGGCACATGGCAGCAGATCAATCTGCACAAACTTCGAGCAGTCCAGTTGGCCTTGAAGGTCTTTGAGCACCAATTGTGAGGCAAGTCGGTGCTTGTGCAAACCGACAACAAGGTCGCAATGTTCTACATAAACAAGGAAGGGGGCACGGGTTCCCGCCGCCTCTGCCGGGAGGCAGTCCTCCTCTGTTCCTTCGCAGTGCGCCAGAGCATGACCCTGAGAGCAGTCTACCTCCCAGGCCAAGACAGTGTCCTCGCAGACAGGCTCAGCAGGCTTCTCCACCTGCATGAGTGGCGCCTGAGTCCAGAGTTGGCTCTCCACCTGTTTTTCCATTGATGGTCTCCATCCATAGACCTGTTCGCCAGCCCGGTGAATGGTTATGGTTTATGCATTTGATATACTGCCCTTTACTTATGCATCAGAGCGGTTTACATGTATATACTAACAGCTTCCCCGCTTTTCCAGGCCGATACTGCATCCGAGCAGGGTAGCCCCAGACAGGTTCCTCCTGAACTGGACCTCGGGGCTTCTGTATACGTTTTACCCCCACTCCCCTCATAACGAGGACTGTCCACAAGATTCAGCGGGACCGAGCATCGGTGATTCTCGTGGCCCCTCATGGCCTCAATAGCCCTGGTTCCCGCTTCTACTCCGGCTCTCGTTGGAGCCCCTGGTTCCCCTGGGCAGTGCTCCGGGTCTGCTGACGCAGGACGACGGATGGGTGCTTCACTCAAACCTGGACCCGCTATCTCTAGCAGGCTGGTGGCTGAACGGGTCTCTTTAGCCTCACTGCACCTCCCAGAGGAGATTGAGGAAGTCCTGTTTGTGTCGAGAAAAGACTCAACGCGATGGGCCTACACCCTCAAGTGGCGGCGCTTTTCGGTCTGGTGCTCCGGGCTTCAGATCGATCCGTTCTCCTGTTCCACCCAGTGAGTTCTCAAGCACCTCCTCCACCTTTCACAGGTGGGGCTGAAATCCAATTCGGTCAGGGTTCACCTGAGCGCCATTTCAGCCAACCACTTTCTCATCGAAGGTAAACCTATCTCGGACCAGCCATTAGTCTCCCGCTACATGCAGGGCCTTTTACTCTTCAAGCCCCCGTCTGGCCTCCGCTGATGGAGTGGGACCTGAACATCGTACTCATGCAACTGACGCAGCCGTCCTTCGAGCCGATGGCGACATGCTCGCTTTGGCACCTCTCCTGGAAGGTAGTCTTCCTGGTGGCGCTGACCTCGGCTCGGCGAGTCAGCGAACTTCAAGCCCTCATGGCCGCGACCACCTACACCTACACTATGGGAACAGGGTGGTCCTTCACACCCACTCCAAGTTGTCTTGGATTTCCATCTCAACCAGGAGATAGTCTTACCGACTTTCTTCCCGAGACCTCACGCCGACCAGGCGTCGGTGGGTTCTGCATACCCTCGACTGCAAGAGGGCTCTCGCCTTCTATCTGCAGTGCACCCAGGGTCATCGTAAGTCCGACCGGCTCTTCATCGTCTACGATCCCAACCATCTGGGGCATGTAGTCACCAAGCGCACCCTCTCCATCTGGGTGGCGGAATGCATCGCCTTTGCCCAGGCATGGGGAGCTCAGCAGTATCGGCCAATGTTCCCAGAATCCATCAAGATTTACCAGCAGGCTGGTTTCGGCATCACAAAGGCTGTCACTGCTTCTCAGATGATATGGATGAGCTATCCTCTTCATCAGGGTTTCTTGGAGGGTTGCACCTGCAAGCCCTTGGTGCTCTCGGTATCACACTTTGTTGAACCTCGGCACCAGTGCACCATAGGCTTTGCCCAATGCTCTGTCCTTGGTCCTTGATACTAATGAAGTTAATGATGAATCTTTCCTCATCTTCAGGGAAGCATCAATGGATGAATGAAGCTTAGGTGACCAACGGATGCTCGGTTTTGATTGAGCTTGAGGACTCCTTCATACTGATGCATCACTAGCATTCAGTGCAGCCTGTAATGCCATCAAGACCAATGTTGCCAATGCCGAAGTCTATGGATCAGACTTCTGTTCACACTGCTTCTTTCAGCTCTAAAGGCCTCTTCTTGTCATTTGCAAACACAAATCACAAGGCAGCTTATGGTCAAGCCCCAAGCACTTTACGGACCAAACATGAGTATCCATAAGGGATATGATCTCAGAGCCTTTTTAACCCGCTGGTGAGTTTCTGGGACACTTCTGCCAGAGAAATAGCTGCTGCAAAATCAAATGTCTAAATAATGAAAATGGTTATATGGCTGGATTGTTTGCAGACTAAGCAGCCAAGCGGTGACATAGTAAAAATAAAGGTTTTTCTGAACCATTTTCAGGTTTCCTAAGGAAGATATGAGGTGAAACAGGGCACACAACAGCAAGACAGGAGGTAAAAAAAAGCCTAGAAAAAAAAAAAGATTAAAGGACTCAGGTAAGATAGTTTCACAACGTATCACGGGATAGCACTGCTAGACCCAAATACAAACATTGAGGAACCTGTGTCTTTTGGGGAAACTGCTAGGTACTTGTGACCTAGATTGGCCACTGTTGGAAACAGGATACTGGGCTTGATGGACCTTGGTCTGACCCAGTATGGCATATCTTATGTTCTTATTAACATGGACTTGTACTGACATCCAATGAGCTCCATGACAAAAAAGGACTGAAGAGAAATGACACCATGGCAGCAGTCAGGAAGATACACACATGCATGGTGAAGCTCTCCAAAAGCTTCTAGGATGGGCTAGGAAATGCTCCACATGAGGGCTCTATCAGTGACATCACCCATATGTGAGGACTTCATCCTGTTTGTTTGCAGAAAATGTCGCCATCCTCCTCCCAGTCCCCTAGGCCCATCATTTGGCAGTCATCTTCAACTTCTCTCCAAAACACATGTAAGATCATATACTTATTACTACACTAGAATACTGTAATTCAGTGGTTCTCAACCCAGTCCTTTTGGACCCGCAAGCAAGTCAGGTTTTCAGTATATCCACAATGAATATGCATGAGATAGATCTGCATACAACGGACACAGTGCATGCAAATCTATCTCATGCATATTCATTGTGGATATCCTGAAAACCTGACTGGCCTGGGGGTCCCAGAGGACTGGGTTGAGAACCACTGCTGTAATTGTTTTTGTGTCAGGTTACCTAAGAAACAACTGAGATGCCTCCAATTGGTTCAAAATACAACAGCATGGTTTTTGACTGGGAAAAATAATTTGACCAGGTTTCTCTGTGTTACTTACTGAGTGCAGAATATGGTTTAAAGCCTCTTATCTACCTCCTTATGTATCACAATGGTTTCTCTGGTTATTCCAGCAGTTATTTATGAATATGCCAACTAGAAAGACTGTTTTTTTTAGTCCTAAACTGTGGAATTCTTTGCAATCCAGATTGCAGGTACCTGGCAGGATCCCAAAAAGTAGATTCCATGCTGCTCATTCCCAGGGATAAGCAATGGACTGAATATTGATTTAACTGTTTGTAAATATTATTTTATGTTGTAACTTGTCTTCAGAAGTTTTGATACAGCTTCTAGTTGAACTGAAATGAATATATCTATTTTGCTATAATATTACCAAAATCCATCCCTTCCTTTCTAAGCACACTATCAAAGCCCTTATCTACTATTTCATCACCTCCTGCTTCGAGTCTAATAAGGGAAAATTTTACTTAACAATAATTTCCTTTTATGGAATCCTACTAGAAAAATCTAGACAAGTGGGTCATATCCCCCCGCCAGCAGATGATGGAGACACAGAAAGACTGGAAGATTCCAGTGACATCACCACTGGTACCAAGGCTGATGCAGTTAGGGGTACCCCTCCAGTATTTCCTTAACAAAGCATATGGTAGATGCCCCCAAGAAAGGCCAGAGAATCTTCTCAAGCATGACAAAATAATTATAAAAACCGAGTTGAATGATACTGCCAGGTATCCCTCTGAGCATATCAAAAGTGATTTCATGGCTCTGGGACAGAGGGTGAAGCAGATAGATGCACAGGTGGTGTTCTCTTCAATACTTCCTGTTGAGGGTAAAGGCCAAGGCAGAGAAGCTTGCATCCTGGAGATGAATGCATGGCTGCGTGGATGGTGTCATCGAGAGCGTTTTGGTTTCCTGGACCATGGGATGCTGTTCCAAGGGTTGCAAAAAAGGTCGACATGTTTTCAGTAACAGACTGGCTAATCTACTGAAGAGGGCTTTAAACTAGATTCGTTGGGGATGGGTGAAGAAAGCCTCCAGGTAAGTGAAATATTAAATACCTTTATGGAAATGGGTAAAAGGGCCAACATACGGAAAGCGGTATGTATAAAGGCCCTTAGCATGGGAAATAAGATCCCAGATGTTGAAGCTTTAATGGGAGTGGCTGACTTGGATTTAGTGGCAGTTACAGAAACATGGTTCACAGAAAACCATGACTGGGATGTAACTATACCAGGCTATACTTTATTCAGAAAGGACAGGGTAGGAAGATGGGGAGGAGGAGTGGCACTAATATGTAAAAAATAATACTAAAGCTTTGGAACTACAGAGCTTAAAAGGGAGAGAGGAGGCACTGTGGGTTAAACTAGAAAGAGGGAAAGAAAAATCTATTTGCATTGGTGTGATATATAGACCTCCCTCACAGGAGGAAGAGGTGGACGGAGAGTTAATTGAAGGCAATCACAGCATTACCAGGAAAGGGGAAGTGCTACTGTTAAGGGATTTCAATATGCCAGATGTTGATTGGCACATTCCTGCTGCAGTATCAACTAGAAGTAAGGAGATCCTGGACTCTCTACAGGGAGAACTATTCAGACAACTGGTAAGAGAACCCACATGTGAAGGGACCATACTAGACTTGGTGCTTACCAATGGTGAAAGTGTTTCTGATGTTACAGTGGGAGATAATTTTGCATCCAGTGATCACCAGATGGTGTGGTTCAGTACTAGGACTAGGGATGTTAGAATCCATTCAAAAGCAAGGATCTTAGACTTTAGGAAAACTAACTTTGCCAAGGTAGGCCAATATCTCAGGGAGTTGTTAGCGGGATGGGAACAGCTGGGGGATGTAGAAAAACAGTGGGCAAAACTGAAAGGGGATATTTTAAGGGCAACCAACCTTTTTGTTAAAATGGTAAACAAAGCTAAAAGGAAAAAGAGACAGCTGTGGTTTTCGAAAGAAGTAGCTGAAAAGGTGAAGAAAAAGAGGGAGGCCTTCATGAAATACAAGAGATCTCAAAGAGAGGAAGACAGGCATTTATATTTGGAAAAACAGAGAAGCTAGCAATGTAGTCAGGAAAGCAAAGATTCAAAAAGAGGAGAAAATAGCCAATGCAATAAAATGGGGGGGATAAGACATTTTTCAGATATGTTAGTGAGAAGAGGAAGGGCAAAAGTGGTATTATCAGACTCAAGGGTGAAGGGGAGGAATATGTAGAAGCTGATGAGGATAAAGTGGAATTGCTTAACAAATATTTCTGTTCTGTGTTCACAGATGAAGAACCAGGAACAGGACCTCAGAAAACACCCACAAACATGAACAGAAGCGAGGGGCATCTTGAACAATTTTCAGAAGACTGTGTTGATGAGAAACTAGCTAAACTTGAAGGAGACAAAGCGATGGGACCGGATGGGATACACACTAGAATACTGAGGGAACTTGGGGACGTACTAGCAACTCCACTGACTGACCTTTTCAATGCCTCGGAGTCGGGAGTGGTGCCAAAGGACTGAGGAGGCTCTTGTGGGTCCTTTTACAGAAAAGCAGAAGTAAAGATGTGGTTGAAAACTTCAGGCCAGTTAGTTTAACTTCGGTGGTGAGTAAATTATTGGAAATGCTCCTGAAAGTGAAAATAATGAGGTTTCTGGAGTCCAGCGGATTACAGGATCCGAGGTAGCATGGACTCACCAGAGGCAGGTCTTGTCAGACAAATCTGATTGATTTCTTTGACTGGGTGACCAGGGAGTTGGACCGAGGGAGAACCCTAGATGTGGTGTATTGAGATTTCAGTAAAGCCTCTGACACCATTCCTCACAAGTGACTTATAAACAAACTGAGCTCCCTAGGGATGGACCCTAAAGTTACTGCCTAGGTTAGAAATTGGTTGAGTGGGAGGCGACAAAGGACACAGGTAAATGGAGCGTGCTCTGAGAAGGAAGTTACAAATGGTGTGCCCCAGGGATCTGTCCTTGGTCCGATTCTTTTTAACATCCTTGTAATTGATATAGCGGAAGGGTTGTCGGGTAAGGTTTGCCTCTTTGAGAATGATACCAAAATCTTCAATAGAGTAGATACCCAGGAAGGTGTAGATAACATGAGGAGGGGATCTAGCTAAGCTTGAAGAATGGTCTAGAATTTGGCAGCTGGGATTTAATGTTAAAAATGTAAGGTCATGCATTTGGGCTGCAGCAATCCAAGGGAGCAATATAGTATAGGGGGTGAAGTACTTTTGTCCACTAAAGAAGAGCAGGACCTAGGTATGGTCGTGTCTGATGATCTTAAAGTAGCTAAACACATAGAAAAGGTGACAGCAAAAGCTAGAAGGATGCTTGGGTGCATAGGGAGAGGAACGGCCAGCAAAGGAAAGGAGGTGACAGTCCCTCTGTATAAGTCTTTGGTGCAACCTCATTTGGAGTATTGTGTGCAATTCTGGAGACCGCACCTTCAAAAGGATATAAAGAGGATGGCTACTAAAATGGTTAGTGGTCTTCATTATAAAGCATATGAGAACAGACTTAAGAATCTTAATATGTACACCTTAGAGGAAAGGCGGGATAGAGGTGATATGATTGAGACGTTTAAATACCTCCGTGGCATAAATGCACAGGGGGAGAGCCTCTTTCGATTGAAAGCAAGTTCTGCTACGAAGGGACATGGGATGAGGGTGAAAGGGGATAGATTCAGGAGTGATATGTGGAAATATTTCTTTACGGAAAGAGTGGTGGATCCATGGAATAGTCTCCCAGTGGAGGTGGTAGAGATGCGGACAGTATCTGAATTAAAAAAAGCATGTGACACACACAGAGGATTTCTAAAGAAAAAAAAGGGGACTGTTGTAGTTGTTGATATGGACGGACAGACTAGATAGAAAAATGACTACAGAAAAAGACCACATGGCCTATGTTTCTATGAAATATGTACAGCAGGTAAGGAATTTGAATGGGCAGGAGCTAAGCAGCTCAAAGGGGGATGCGAGGAGCTGCCCGAGCACCACATTAAAAGGTCTCACATCACCGGAGGTGGTTTAATGGGGGCGCGAGATAGTAGGAGGTCCCACATAAAGTGACCCACTAAAGAGCGAGCGGAGATTGGCCTATCAGCTATGGGCCGATAAGCGGCTATTGCACTGAGGTGCACTCTGACAGAGTTGGACTTCAGATCAAAACTTACTCCATAGAGCCGAAGGGGTCCAGAGACTCACTCTCACACAATGCTTAGAACCTACACCACTTGAAAGCATAGACATGTCACGTCACATCTTTACACGAGGCTAGGAGCATGTTCTCCATGTCCTGCGGTAAGCGGAGCCCTGCGAGTACTACCTGCTCAACATCCAAGCCGTTAGCACTAGGGACAACAGGTTGGGATGAAGCAGAGTCCTGTCATCCTGCGAGATCAGGTCCAGGGCACAGCACTGAGCAGTTGCTGTTGAGACAATCAGAACAGGAGTAAAAACCAGGGTTGCCTGTGCCAATGCAGCACAATGAGGGTCATGATAGCGCCGTCTGCCTGCAACTTAAAGAGGGTCTTGGCCACCAGGGGAGTCAGTGGGTAGACATAGAGAAGACCCTCGCTCCAGTCCAGGAGAAAAGCATCAGCAGCCAAGCAAGTCTTGTATGGCATTCTGGAGCACAACAGCGGGAGCAGGGTGTTGTGAAGGGTGACAAAGAGGTCTATTGACAGCGTGCCCCACAACCAGAAGATGCAGTTGTCAACTTGCCTGTTCAGAATCCACTCGTGTGGCTGAAGGACACTGCTGAGGCTATCCACCAGGACGTTGGAGCTCCCATGGCAGGTACATTTCCCTGAGGAATATACCATGCGAGATGGCAAACTTCCAGAGGAGGATTGCCTCCCAGCAGAGGAGGTAGAAGCCTGTGCTGTCCTGTTTGTTGATTTAGAACATGGCCACCTGGTTGTCCGTCTGTATGGGGACTATCTGGTTGGAAAGCTGTTGCTGAAACACTTGGAGGGCATTGGCAATGGCCCAAAGCTCCAGGAAGTTGATCTGATGGCAGCTTTCTCCAGCCATCGAGAGGTCCTGTGTGGACAGGCCATCTAGATGTGCTCTCTAGCCTAGTTTGGAGGCATCCATCATTAGCTCACGCTGGTGCGGCAGGGTCTGGAATGGAAGCCCCACAAGCAGATGAGCAGGCTGCTGCCACCAGGATAAGGACTCTTGGAGCGGCAAAGTCACTGTTACCCTGTCTGAAAGACGCCCTGTCACCTGACGCCACTGTGTGCAGAGTCCACTGCGTCTGACGCATCTGAAGTCGGGCTGAGGGGGTAATATGGACTGTAGAGGCCATGTGGTCCAGGAAGCACAGCATCTGCCAAGCTGTGACAACCAGACAATACTAGACCTCACTCACCAGGGTGACTAGGCATTGGGCCCTGTCCACTGGAAGGAAAGCTCGAACTAGTGTGGTGTAGAGGAGAGCACCAATGAACTTGAGGCATTGAGAGGCTTGCAGTTGGGACTTTGTGTAGTTGATGACAAAGCCCAGCTGTTCCAGTACCTGAATGATGTGCTGTGCAGACTGCTGGACCTTGCCCAGCGTCCTGCACCTAATCAACCAGTCATCCAGGTAGCGGAAGACAAAGATTCCCAGGATCTGGAGGAAGGTGGCAACGACGCCAGACATTTTGTGAAGACCTAGGAACTCTGTACTGATAGTGCTGTCTGCTGAGCAAAAAGCAGAGGTACTGTAGGTGCAGGAAGTGGATGAGGATGTGCGTGTTGGCATCTGAGATCAGCACAGCCATTCTTCCTGTTGACGGTAGGGCAGCAACGCTCCAAGGGATACTATCTTGAACTTTTCCTTCATTAGGAAGCGATTGAGATTGCAGAGATCCAAGATGGGTTGAAACCTGCCTTGGGAACCAGGAAGCAGCGGGAGTAGAAAACCTGTCCTGTTTGGATGCTGGAACGAGTTCCACCGTCCGTTCTGTCAAGAGGGCCTGGACCTCCACTTGGAGTAGTTTGTGATGGTGATGCTCAAGAGGGTACTCCCCTGGAAAAAAGGTGGGGGGAATTTGATCAAAGCGCAGCAGGTAGCCTTCGCAGACCACCTATAGTGCCCAGGCATTAGTGCTGAGCCATTTGTGGACAAAATGTATCAGCCACCCCCCACTTGTAGCGGAACAAAGGCTGGGAGGGGAAGAAGGGCCATGGTCCTGCGGCACTGATTGAGGAGTTTTCTATTGTAGAACTGCGTTTCATTTTATGAATTTAATGTACTTTCCTTTTTATTACAGTATGTGGTTGACTACAAAGAACCTTATTTAACTACCCTTGAAGAAGCTTTAGTGAAACGGACTTTTGGCATCATCTGTGGCATTGGGGTGCGCAATACAGCATGCAGATAAGTGTGTTTATTGCTATTGCAAGCTGTAGGCACAGGAGTTGTGAAGTATTGAGGCTAATAATGATGTATTTTTAAATATAAATTTTGACAAGAAACTAGATATTAACTTAAAATTTCATAAAATATTAAAAAAACATATAAAGATTTGATAAAGGATTTTTTTGGATCTGTGATGTGATGAGCGTGGATTAAGGGCTGACAATTACTATATGCCCATGAACAACTGCTCAAAGGAATCTGAGATCCCTTTTCTCCTAATATTTTTTGTTTGTACATCTATATAAAGGATATGCCTATGAAGAGCTAAGTACTCCCACTGTATTATTTTGAATGAAGGTGCTTCTTACACGGTTATTGTGATTTCCATTTCATTCAGAGACTGGGATTTTATTTGTGTGCAAGTACGCTGATCTGACAAATGAAAGCAAAATCGCCTGATCAACATGAAAGGCTGAGAGCAGCTTGAGTAAGGAGGACAGAACAGGCTATAGGCTACTGAGAACCCATAGCTGAAAATGGCTCCCTCTAGAAGAGCCGCAGCAGCAGTGAGAGGATTTTTCTCCGAGAACACAACCCCCCACAGTAGCCTGACACCAAAGGGTCGGAGGGTAGGAGTGCCTAAACCTCGAATAGGTTACGGAGTACCACCTGACCGAAAACACTGTCCCGCCGGGACTCTCTCTCCAGGCAGTAGTGGGCTGCAAAAGTCTGGCTTGCAGACCAGGTTGCGGCCCAGCAGATGTCTGCCAACGGAACAGAGTGGTGATTAGCCACTGAGGCGGCCTTAGCCCTAACCGAGTGGGCCATGATGCGGCCCTGCAGCTGAAGGTCAGCTGCCCTGTATGCCCAGGCGATGCAGTCCGCCACCCAGGTGGATAATGTGCGCTTGGAGACAGGGCGACCCAGTTTACTAGGGTCATAAGAGACGAAGAGCTGAGAAGCTTTCCAATGCCCTCACGTACGCTCCAGGTAGAAGGCAAGCGCCCTCTTACAGTCCAGGGTATGCAGAACCGCGGCCTGGGAAAGAAGGTTGGAAGAACCACCTCTTGGTTGAGATGAAACGAGGAAACCACTTTTGGAAGGAACTTGGGGTGAGTATGTAGCACCATCCTGTTCTTATAAAACCATGCATATGGTCTATCCGATACTAAAGCTTGCAGCTCGCTCACATGGCAGGCAGACATGAGTGCCACTAGGAAGAGTGCTTTCCAGGAAAGGAAGCGGAGAGGACAAGAGGACATTGGTGCAAAAGGTGGGCAAGTAAGCCGCTGCAAGACCACATTTAGGTCCCACTCTGTCACTGGTGGGTGAATTGGAGACTTCAAAAGTAGGAGGCCTCTGAGGAATTGGGATACCAAAGGGTGAGCTGAAAGCGGTTTCCCGTCCACTGGAGAGTGGTTAGCTGAGAGCGCACTCAGGTGGACCCTGACAGAGTTAGACTTGAGGCCTAACTCCGAAAGGTGGAGCAAGTACTGTAATACCTGAGGTACTGGGCAAGTGAAAGGGTTCTCCTTATTCTGGATACACCACCCTTCAAATCTACGCCATTTGAACGCGTAGGATCTTCTAGTGGATTGCCTCCTAGAGGCCAGCAACACCTCCTCAACCTCCTTGGGAAGGAGTAGAGGAGCAAGTACTACACTCAGAGCAGCCAGGCCATTAAGTTGAGGGATCTGAGATTGGGGTGTAAACATAGAAACATAGAAATATGACGACAGAAAAAGACCACATGGCCTATCTAGTCTGTCCTTCCATAACAACTACAACAGTCCACTTTTTGCCTTTAGAGATCCTCTGTGTTGGTCCCATGCTTTCTTGAATTCAGTTACTGTCCTCATCTCTACCACCTCCACTGGGAGACTATTCCACGGATCCACTACTCTTTCCGTAAAGAAATATTTCCGCATATCACTCCTGAATCTATCTCCCTTCACCCTCATCCCATGTCCCCTCGTAGCAGAACTGCTTTCAATTGAAAGAGGCTCTCTCCCTGAACATTTATGCCACGGAGGTATTTAAACATCTCAATCATATCACCTCTATCCCGCCTTTCCTCTAAGGTATACATATTAAGATCCTTAAGTCTGTCCTCATATGCTTTATAATGAAGCCATAATCATTTTGGTAGCAACCCTCTGCACCGACTCCATCCTGTTCACATCCTTTTGAAGGTGCGGTCTCCCGAATGCACACCATACTCCAAATGAGGTCGCACCAAAGACTTATACAGAGGCATTATCACCTACTTTTTTCTGCTAGCCATTCCTCTCCGTATGCACCCAAGCATCCTTCTAGCTTTTGCTGTTGCCTTTTCCACCTGTTTAGCTACTTTAAGATCATCAGACACAACCACGCCTAGGTCCCGCTCTTCTTTAGTGGACAAAAGTACTTCACCTCCTATACTGTATTGCTCCCTTGGATTGCTGCAGCCCAAATGCATGACCTTACATTTTTAACATTAAATCCCAGCTGCCAAATTCTAGACCATTCTTCAAGCTTAGCTAGATCCCTCCTCATGTTATCTACCCCTTCCCGGGGTCTACTCTATTGCAGATTTTGGTATCATCCGCAAAAGAGGCAACCTTACCCGACAGCCCTTCCGCTATATCACTAACAAAGATGTTAAAAAGAATCGGACCAAGGACAGATCCCTGGGCACACCACTGGTAACATCCTTCTCCTCAGAAGTGAGCTCCATTTACTTGTACTCCTTTGTCGCCTCCCACCCAACCAATTTCTAACCCAAGCAGTAACTTTAGGGTCCATCCCTAGGGTGCTCAGTTTGTTTATAGTCGCCTGTGAGGAACAGTGTCAAAGGCTTTACGGAAATCCAAATACACCACATCTAGAGCTCTCCCTCGGTCCAACTCCCTGGTCACCCAGTCAAAAAAATCAATCAGATTTGTCTGACAAGACCTGCCTCTGGTGAATCCATGCTGCCTCGGATCCTGTAATCCGCTGGACTCCAGAAACCTCACTATTTTCTCTTTCAGAAGCGTTTCCAATAATTTACTCACCACCGAAGTTAAACTAACCGGCCTGTAGTTTTCAACCACATCCTTACTTTCCGCTTTGTGTGTAAAGGCACCACATGAGCCTCTCTCCAGTCCTTTGGCACCACTCCTGAAACTCAACGAGGCATTGAAAAAGGTCAGTCAGTGGAGTTGCTAGAACGTCCCCAAGTTCCCTCAGTATTCTAGGGTGTATCCCATCCGGTCCCATCGCTTTGTCTACTTTTAAGTTGAGCTAGTTTCTCACGAACACAGTCTTCTGAAAATAGTTCAAGATGTCCCTCGCTTCTGTTCTTATTTGTGGGTGTTTTCTGAGGTCCTGCTCCTGGTTCTTCATCTGTGAACACAGAACAAAAATATTTGTTAAGCAATTCCGCTTTTATCCTTATCAGCTTCTACATATTCCCCCCCTGAACCCTTGAGTCTGACAATACCACTTTTGCTCTTCCTCTTCTCACTAATATATCTGAAAAATGTCTTATCCCCCCATTTTATTGCATTGGCTATTTCCTCCTCCTTTTGAATCTTTTCCTTCTTGACTACTTTGCTAGCTTCTCTAAGTTTTTCCAAATACAGATGCCTGTCTTCTGCTCTCTGTGATCTATTGTATTTCATGAAGGCCTCCCTCTTTTTCTTCACTTTATCACCTACATCCTTTGAAAACCATAGCGGTCTCCTGTTCCTTTTGCCTTTATTTACCATTTTAACAAAAGGGTTGGTTGCCCTTAAAATACCCCCTTTCAGTTTTGCCCACTGTTTTTCTACATCCCCCAGCTGTTCCCATCCCACTAACGACTCCCTGATGGTATTGGCCCATCTTCGCAAAGTTAGTCTTCCTAAAGTCTAAGATCCTCACCTTGGAATGGATTCTAACAGCCCTAGTCCTAATACTGAACCACACCATCTGGTGATCACTGGATGCAAAATGATCTCCCACTACAACATCAGAAACACTTCACCATGGTAAGCACCAAGTCCAGTATGGCCCCTTTACGTGTGGGGTCTGTTACCATTGCCTGAATAGTTCTCCCTGTAGAGAATCCAGGATCTCCTTAATTCTAGATGATACTGCAGCAGGAATGTGGCCATCAACATCTGGCATATTGAAATCTCCTATCAGTAGCACTTCCCCTTTCCTAGCAATGCTGCGTATGTCTTCAATTAACTCTCTGTCCACCTCTTCCTCTTGTGAGGGAGGTCTGTATATCACTCCAATGCAATAGATTTCTCTTTCCCTCTTTCTAGTTTAACCCACAATGCCTCCTCTCTCCCTTTTAAGCTCTGTAATTCCAAAGCTTAATAGTAGTTTTTACATATAGTGCCACTCCTTCCTCCTCTTCTTTCTACCTGTCCTTCCTGAATAAAGTATAGCCAGGTATAGTTACATCCCAGTCATAGTTTTCTGTGAACCATGTTTCTGTAACTGCCACTAAATCCAAGTCAGCCACTCCCACCAAAGCTTCAACCTCAGGGATCTTATTTCCCATGCTACGGGCATTAATACACACTGCTTTCCATATGTTACCCCTGTACCCAATTCCATAAAGGTATTTAATGTATCACCTACCTGGGGGCTTTCACTTACCTGGGGGCTTTCTTCACCCATCCCCAAGGAATCTAGTTTAAAGCCCTCTTCAGTAGATTAGCCAGTCTACTACCAAAGATGCGTTGACCTCTCTTGGACAGATGGATGCCATCTCTGCTTTGCAACCCTTGGTCCTGGGTCAAGAGGTCAGGCTGCACCCCCAGTGGGAGTGGAGTTTTGACTGCCAGTTGAAGGAGACGAGGGAACCAAGGCTGTCTGGGCCACCTGGGGGCTACCAGGATGACTGAGGCCTTGTCCTGCAGAATCCTGAACAGAGTGCGTGCCACCAGGGGCGTGGGTGGGAACGCATAAAGAAGGCCCTGTGCCCACGAGATCAGGAAAGCATCCGCCGCCACGCTCAGCGGATGCAGCTGCCTCGAGCAGAACCGGGGCAACTGATGGTTTTGCGGTCTGGCAAAGAGATCCATGGATGGGAGACCCACAACGGTTGAAGATCCGCTGGACTACATCCCGGTTCAGGTGCCATTCATGAGGCTGAAGAATCCTGTCGGCCAGGAGGTTCTCCTGACCTGGCAGATAAACTACCTTTAGGGATATGTGATGTGTCACTGCAAAAGAGCAGAGGTCCAGAGTTTCCTGGCATAGGATGCAAGATCCTGTGCCCACCTGTTTGTTGATGTAGAACATCGCTACCTGATTGTCTGTCTGTATCAACACTGACTGATGTGCCAGAAGATGACAAAAGGCTTGAAGAGCTAGGCGGATGTCTCGAAGCTCTAGAAGATTGATCTGAAGTGTGGCCTCTTGCGAGGACCACAGACCCTGAGTGCATGAACCCTGGCAATGGGCACCCCAGCCCAGCAAGGAGGCATCTGTTGTCAGCACTCTGGTGTGAGAGGGAGGTTGGAATGGTACTCCCTGAAGCAAGTTGGGAGGGTGAAGCTACCATTGCAAGGCTGACACCAGTAGTTTTGAAATTACTACCCTGTCCCTGAGGCGGCCGGTGGCCTGCGTCCACTGGTCTCTGAGGCTCCATTGAGCTGTGCGCATATGGAAACGAGCATATGGAGTCACATGCACCGTGGAGGCCATGTGGCCCAGGAGGCGTAGGAAGACCCTTGCGGAGACCTGAGGTCTGTGCTCGACCTGCTGTACCAAGTCCAGCAACCTCCTTGCCCTGTCCAGCGGTAGGTAAGCCCTTGCCTGAAGTGTGTCCAGTCTTGCCCCTATGAACTCCAAGTTCTGAGTGGGGAGTAAAGTGGACTTTTCGTGATTTATAACAAACCCTAGGTGCTGGAGAAGGTTGACTGTGTGAGCAGTGGCCTGCTATGCCTCCTGTGCCGACTGGCCCCTGATGAGCCAGTTGTCCAGGTATGGAAAGACGAAGACTCACTGGCTTCTGAGGAAGGCCGCCACCACTGCTAGGCATTTGGTAAATGCTCTGGGAGCAGAAGCTAGGCCAAAGGGAAGCACCCTGTACTAGAAGTGGTTTCCTCCGACCACAAACCCAAGGTATTGCCTGTGGTCTGGGTGTATGAGGATGTGAGTATAAGCATCCTTTAAATCTAAGGAGCATAGCCAGTCTCCCTGGTGGAGGTAAGGCAGTAGGATCCCAAGAGAGAGCATCTTGAACTTCTCCCTCACCAGGAACTTGTTCAGATTTTGCAAGTCCAGGATGGGGGCAAAGGCCTCCTGTTCTTTTTGGTACGAGGAAATAGCTGGAGTAGAAGCCTTGCCCCTGCAAGTGGTGGGGCACCGGTTCCACTGCCTCATCCTTTAGCAGACCTGCCAACTCCTGCAGGAAGAGGTTCCTGTGAAGAGGGGGCCTGAGAGGATCTCCTGGGAAAAAGGAGGTGGGCACCTGGTGGAGGTGAAGTAAGTAGCCCTGCTGGACTACTTGCAGAACCCAGGTAGTAATGGCTGGCCACCTGTGAGCATACAGGGCCAGCCTCCCTCCTTTGCAGGGCCAAACCACTGGTGGGAGAGGAGCTATGCACTGGGAGTCAAAACCTCCCTCCCGGCTGGGTAGGAGCCGAAGCTGGAGCTTGGGGGTCTTCAGCTTATGTGGGCCATGCCCCATCCCCTGGCCTGCTGCCCCTGTTGGGGAGCTGGGGCAGCCTGGTAAGTGGGGTAGTTTCTGTAAGCCGTACCCTTCCTCTGGAAAAAGGGCTTCTTCCCCGAGGCCGCCTTCTTGTGAGAAGGTGCATATTTCTTCTTGTGAGAAGGTGCAGATGTCTTCTTCGACAACCTCGTCCAGGTCAAGTACTCGGACTCGATTTCTGTAGCTTTTTCAGTCATGGATTTGCCAAAGAGGTTGTCTCCTCGGCACGGGACATCGACCAACTTGTCCTGAACCCATGGCTCTAGGTCAGACGACATGAGCCAGGTCTGACGGCATGCACCGATGCCGGCTGCGGCTACTCGGACCGAAGCCTCGAAGCTGTCGTAAGCTGCTCGAGACATGAACTTCGAGCACTCTCTGATCCCCATGGACAAGGCTTTGAAGCGCTGCAAGGGTTCCTCGGATAGGCCAGCCAAGAAGCCGGCAATCTCCTTTGCCAGGTCCCGCAAGTACATGCCCATGTACAGCTGGTAAGTTTGGACACGGCATACAGCATCAAGCCCTGGTAGCACTTTCTGCCAAGGGCATCCAGGTTCAGGGCCTCCTGGCCGGGAGGCACCGAGAAGTGTGTTTTTTGGCTTTTCAGCCGTTGCATGGCCGATTCCACAACCATGGAGTTGTGCGGCAGCTGCGCTTTCTGGAACCCAGGACTCGATAGACGGAATTGACCCGCTTGCTGAGTACCGGCATCGAGGCCGGGGACTCCCATATGTTAGTTCTTTAATTCCTCCTTCCCGCGCCTTTCTGTATTGTCAATGTGTTCCCTCTCTCCCTTCATGTCTGCCTTCTGTATCCCCCGACTGCTATCTGCTTCTATCTCTTTTTCTCATGATTTTATGGCGTTCCTTTTTCCGTTTCTCTTTCCGCAGCCCTCTCTCTTTTTAATTGCTTTTATGTATTGTGAACCGCCCAGATGCTAATTGTATTGGGCGGTATATAAAGTTTTAATAAACATAAACATTAGCCGTTCCAACATCGGAGGCACCGGTACAGTAAGAGCCTCCTTCGGGGGAGAGTCATACTGGCGGGCATCGAGCTCCTCAGCTCGAGGCTCCTCCTCGGCATCTGCCGGGAATGCCAAAGCCTTGGCCATGTCCCTGACGAAGTCCGAGAACAGAGTGTCCTATTCCAAGGCTCCGAACCCGAAGAGTCCGATGGGATACACTGAGTCCGGAAGGTATCTGGGGAGTCTTCCTCCTCTGTCTCACATGCCAAGTCCTCCGAGGAGAACTCGATGGGCTCCGGCTTCAAGGGCTTCGAGCCCGACCACCCCGACGTCGAGGGCACCGGCATAGACGACCTCGGTCCCGAACGGGAGTTTGAGGGACATCTTGACCGAGGATCGACTCAAAGATCGGTTCGGCCTCCGGCATCGACTCTGACGTCCCGGTGGTCGGGGCGGCCATCAGCACCCGCTGCTGCTCCATGAAGGCAGCCATGCTGCTCTCCAGGGCCGCCAACCTGAGACCGAGCTCAGAAGACTCCGCAGCTCTCGGCTTGGGTCCCGATTTCGTCGAGCCCGACGCCAGCTCTCCCGGAGGAGAGTCCACGAGGACAACAGGAGTTACCTTGTCCGATGTCTCTGGCTCCTTGCGAGGTTGTTTAGCTGGCCGCTCCAACTCCCGAGGACCCGGGGCGGCGGTCTGGGCTCTGCGGCCTGGAACCTGAGGGCCCAAGCTGATCAGAGGCGTCCAGCGACGCCACCCTAACGAGTTTCTTCTTCCTCCGGTGTTCCCTGGAGGGAGACCCCCGCTCAGAAGAGAAGAACCACGACGGTGCTCGGGCTCCGATTCCCGAGATGTCAAGGCTTCTGATGAGGTCCGGGCTCGGGCGGTTGCAGACTCAGGAAAAATCCTGTCACGCTGATGCTGCCTGCTCTTCAAAGACTTCGAAGACATCTTACCACACGGCCCACAGACCAGCAGGTCATGATCAGGGCTGAGGCATCGGAGGCAGCAGTCGTGTGTGTCAGTGTGAAACATCAACTTCTTACACCGATCACACTTTTTAAACCCGCTGACAGCCTTTGGGGGAAAAAGGGCCCCTGCGAGGTCAAATGACCGGGCTGCCAGTGAAAAATAAAAAGAGTGCGAACGCTAGTCACGAAGGACAAAAACGAAAAACTGACCGGATTCTGTACCTGTGTACCAAGCCGAAGGCGGGAAGGGGAACCGGGAAGTTGAAAAATATAAAGCAACTTTTCTACTTTTTCCACGGTGAAAATCGGATCACGTCCGTTGGGCTCCGCGGAAAAAAGAAGCCTGAGCAAGATGACACCCTTGGGCGGGAAGGGGACCACGCATGCGTGATGCAATCCCAAAGGCTTTCTTTGAAAGCTGGGGAATTGCTCCGCGCGAGGGCTCCATCGGCGCCAACGTCACCCATACGTGAGGACTGACTTCCTGCTTGTTCCTGGAGAAAGCAATGCCGCAGAAAGACGAAATAGCAGCCATTCCTGCCCTAGTCTAGGTCTCTACAAACTACAAAAACTCCAGTTAACTCTCACTACAATTACCAAAACCAACACAAGAGTTAAAGTGACCCCAAAAGATTCAAAAATGTAACCCAAAAGGATTTTAAAGGTGACCAATTGGCAGTAATTTCTTAAACTACCACACCCTGTGTATTATGTGACTTCTATTAGCCCAAAGCCACCACACCTCAGGGAGGGAGATAGAGGGGCCTCAGGAGGGAGGGCAGGTCGCTAAGCCTTGCCATTAGTGATTCACCGCTACAGCGCCACCTATATCACGCCCTTATTTTTAATTCATAGGCCTCTAAAGTGTGTGTTTACAATTTTCAAAAGCATTTTAAAAGAATTGAAAACAACTTAGCTTTTGTTGTCTATATATCCCAAAACCTCAGAGCGTGTGATACTGCGAGACCCTAAGTTGACTGAAATTTTGCCCGTAAATTTTCAGGGCTGCATCAGAACTGGTCAAATAGCTATATCGCAAACCTAAAGGCTCCTTTTCCACTACAGCAAGTGTCTGCTGCTTTGTGGTACAGCCCCAGGCCCCAGTGCCATGGCAACCCAGACAGAGAAACAAACAGTTCCTGGAGCACTTTCTGCCTTCCCTAGAAATCAGTAGGTTGCCACTTAAACACCTGGTCAACCCCAGCAATGCAGAAACTAACCGGCAGTGCCGATGCCCCCCTAGGGGGAAGTATCTCTGGTACAAGCCCCTCCCCCCCCCCTACTGAACTTCCCTGCTTGACCTTCCTTTGTTTTTTTTTAAATTAATCTCCATCCAGGTGGGGGTGAAGGAAAAAAAAAAGGGTGGTGTCTGCCGAAGGGGGTGTTAACAAGAAGCTGCAGAGTCCAGCAACTCCGGGCGGTCCCATCCCCCAAAGACAACATGAGAAAATCCTACTGTGACTCTGAAAATGAGGAGAGTTCAACCAGTCAGCCACAGCTGATAGGGAACCAGGGACTTCCCCTCAAGGCAGGCAACTCCAGATGGATATCTCAGATAAGCCCTGGAAACCTCCGCTACGCTAACTTGATTGGGTAGGTGCCCCTCAGAACAGATGTCCAGGAGCCTTAGGAATCCAAAAATGCACCAGTCCAGCAGCCACTTCCTTCTGGAGACAGAGAAATACTATAGGGTGCCCCTAGCTGCACCAGCCTTGGTTCCAGTGTTGATGTCACTAGAGTCTTCTGGTCTCTTTCTCTGTCTCCATTGTTTGCAGGCAAGGGAACATAACCAACTTGTCCGGACTGATCTAGCAGGATGATCTGGAAAGTCTTATAAAAGTATGATGCACGTATATTGCAAATCTGCCCCTGCTCTGCCCAAACTACATCCCTAGAAACGTCTACATCTATACCATGTATAAGTAGGCACTTATCTTTCTTTCTGCCTATTTTGTATGTATATCCCCAGGCACTTCTATAATTTACATTTTCTACACATAACATTATGCTTTTCAGATGGCACCTTTTCCTAAGAAGACTGTTGTCTAGTGGGCACTCAGAATGAAAGAAAGCAAAAAGATGGGCAGCATATACTTGACAGGAATGTCAGTGCTATTCCTTATTATAATCCTGTGATCACCCTTTGAATTTCAGAATGGATTCACTTATTATGCTATGTCCACTCATGTCTTTTGACCATTCTTTGATGCAATTAGGGCTTAATGTACTTAGCTTAATTTCAGCTTCTCTGATGCCAATGATTGAAAATGATTTTAAGGATGGCTCAAGTGTGGCAGTAATATATATTTTATAGCAGATGGTTATCATAAAAAAATATATAGCCACAAAATCATTTTTCACTTCAAATAGCTTAGTTATTCACCTGTAACAGGTATTCTCTAGGGACCGCAGGAATCAGTCCTCACATATGGGTGACGTCGGTGCTGACAAAGCCCTCGCAGAAGCATCCCCCATGCTTTCAAAGAAAGCCTTTGGGAGATGCCACCACGCATGCGTGATCCCCTTCCCGCCCAAGGATGCCATCTTTCTCAGTCAGATGACACAGCTAAAAGATGACAAAAAGAAAAGATGGTAAAGAAGCAACTCTAAGGGGAGGAGGGAGGGTTGTGAGGACCGATTCCTGTCATCCCCGGAGAACACATGTTACAGGTGAATAACTACACTTTCTCCGGGAACAAGCAGAAGTCAGTCCTCACAGGCTACCAAAAACCCATAATCACGGTTACCCTCAGGGGAAGACGTGAGCAGCAGCAAGTCAGCCCGCAAGGTACAGACTGTAGTAGGACCCAGGCCAATGCGAACCAGCACTCCGGTAGCCTGAACACAGAAGGGCCGGAGGGTAGGAGTTGCCTAGACCCCAAAAAGATTAAGGAGCATGGCCTTGCTGAAGGTGCTGTCCTGTCAGGATTCCTTCTCCAGGCAATAATGAAATGCGAAGGAATGGATGGAAGACCAGGTGGCGGCCCGGTAGATGTCCACCATCAGGACAGAGCACAGGTTTGCTACGGAGGCTGCCATGGTCCTGACACGGTGCACTGTGACCCAGCCACCAGCGAAAGCCCCGCCTGCTCATAGGCGAGGGTGATACAGTCCGCCACCCAGGAAGACAGCATACTCTTGGTCACCGGCCGCTTCCCCCAGTCTACTGGGTTCATATGAGACAAAAAGCAGAAGCTTTACAGTGGCCCTGGGTACGTTGAATGTAGAAGGACAAGGCCCTCTTACAGTCCAAGGTTGGAGGACAGTCTCCACCCTACTGGCGTGAGGCCTCAGGAAGAAGGTGGGGAGCACTACCTCCTGGTTGAGGTGAAAGGGCGATACTACCTTCGGAAGGAATTTGGGGTGAGTATGGAACAAAACCCTGTTCTTGTATGACCTGGTGTAAGGCGCCTCTGCCACTAAGGCTTGGAGCTCGCTGACCCTGCAAGCAGAGATGAGCGCAACCAGGAACACCACCTTCCATAAAACATATCGCAGGTGGAAGGTAACCAGGGGCTCAAAAGGCGGGCGAGTAAGCTGCGCCACTACGACATCGAGGTCCCACTCGGTCAATAGAGGGTGTACTGGGGGTTGTGATAAAAGGAGTCCCTCATGAAGCAGGTCACCAACGGCTGAGCAGAGAGGGTTTGCCATCCACCGGGTGGTGATGTGCCGCCAGGGCACTTAGGTGCACTCTGAGAATTCGACTTGAGTACGGTGTGCGAGAGAAGGAAGAGTTGTACCAGACAGGAGACCGGGTTAATCCCGTGCTCTGCGTACCAGACTGAAAATCTGCACCACTTGAAGGAGGACTTACAGGAAGCCAGTAGGATCTCCTCCACTTCTTCCAAGAGGTTGAAAGGGGCTAGGGTCACCCTTTCAGCAGCCACGCTATCAGTGACAGGGACCCCAGGTTGGGGTGCAAGAAACCGCCCCTTCCTGAGACAGGCACCCTGGGGAACTCCCCAATGGGATGGGAGTCTCCACCGACAGCTGAAGGAGTAGCGGGAACCACGGCTGCCTGGGCCATCGAGGGGTATCAGGATCAGAGAGGCCTTGTCGCGGAGGGTCCTGAATAATGTTTTGGCAATAAGTGGTACAGGTGGGAAGGCGTACAGTAGACTTTCCAACCACGAGATGAGAAACGCATCTGCCGCCATCTGGAAAGGGTGGGCTTGCCGTGAACAGAGGTGGGGCAACTGGTAGTTGTCTGGGCTGGCAAACAAGTCTATCCAAGGTTCCCCTCCAGGGGTGGGAGCCAACTGGCCACTCTGGGAGCCAATTGGCCACTCTGGGGTCCAGCTGCCACTCATGCGGCTGGAGGACCCTGCTTAATCTGTCAGCCAGTGCATTGTCCTGGCCCGGCAGGTATCACTGGTCAACAAATTTTTACAAAAGTCATGTTACTGAAATAAAAATAGTCATTTATCAATTTTTATATGCTGAAAACGAATATGACAGTGAAATTGCAAAGTTGGCTCTAGTTTTTTTGTAATCTACAAGAATTAATGTTTACATCACGAAATGCATGTCAATAGTAAATATAATAGGCCTTCGGTTAATACCTGTAAAAAAACAAGTCATAGACTACTTCTTAAATTTTTTTGCCTGTCTCTTGTACAGCTGTTCGGGAACTTCTTTGGGGAGTGTCCAGCAGTAGTCAGCCAGCATTGTAGTGGACCATTTTCCCAGGTATCTTTGCTCCATCGTTGCGATATCCTGGTGAAAACGTTCGCCCAGTTCATCACTAACCATACCACAGTTGTCAGGAAAGAAATCGAGATGGGAATCAAGGAAATGGATCTTTAGAGACATATTGCAGCCAAGTTTCTGATACTGCATCAGCATGTCTTCTACTAGTTCCTTGTAGTTTTCTGCCCCAACATTCCCGAGAAAGTTTGTTGACACTAGGCGAAAAGCATTCCATGCTTGTTTCGCATCACCCTGCAGCAAGTTGTTGAACCGGTCATCTTTGAAGAGCTCTCAAATCTGAGGACCCACAAAAACTCCCTATTTAATCTTTGCTTCGCTGAGTCGAGGGAATTTTTCATGCAGGTATCGGAAAGCTGGCGAAGTGCGGTCCATGGCTTTCACAAAGTTTTTCATCAAACCCAGTTTGATGTGAAGGGGTGGTAGCAGGATTTTGTGAGTCTCAACTACAGCTGGGTGCTGGATATTCTTCTCTCCAACTGTTATATTTTGTCTACGATTCCATTCCTTCCGCAAGTAGTGCCAATCCCTTGCTCGGCTATCCCACTCACATAAGAAACACATGTATTTTATATATATCCCTGCTGCAGTCCCATTAAAAGGGCAACTACCTTCAAGTCACCACAGAGGTGCCAGCTGTACTTGTTATAGTTAATGGAAGTCAGTAGATGCTTTATCGTATGTCTCTTTCATGTGGACGGAATGCACTACTGGAATAGATGGAAGATGGTTTCCATTATTCACAGCCTTCAGACTCAGTTTCGAAGAGTCTATAAATAGTCTCCAGTCTTGTGGGTCATGAGTGATTTTTAAGGCATTCATGAGGCTTTCAATATCGGAACAGAATACCAGATTACTTTCCTTTCCGACTGCGTATAGTACACTGCTGACATCAGATGGCTTCAGCAGCCGTCTGGAAGTAGTATTGCATTGCATCAGAAAATGATGCAATCAACTCTGGATGACGTGTGCATGCTGGTATTATGCAATGTGATGCAATATTACATCATTCAAGTCTTATTTGGGATGTTGTTGATGTCCTACTGGATAAATTTACACGGTAAAACATCAAAAATGAACTACATGCAATGTCTTCAAAACGAGAGCCAATAACATTTTTTAAAATGTTATATTCGTGTTCAGCTCACCAAGATACTACAGATTAGGGCCTTTTAAAGTCAGTAACGATTTCAATGTTGACCGTGTATTCTGCCCGTAAGAGTATGCCCTGATGGACTGTGTAGGAGAAGAGAGTCATCACCTCGCGGCAGAGGGCGCAGAACCCCTGCTTGTTCATATATAACATAGCCACTTGGTTGTCTGTTTAGACCAACACTGGTTGGCGCCGTAGGTGGAGGTAAAAGGCTCAGAGAGCTAGGTGTATTGCCCATAATTCCAGGAGGTTGATCTGCTGGTTGCTCTCGCCTGGGAGTGTAGGTCCTCACAGTGGGCTCCCCATCCCAGTAGGGAGGCATCTGTCATAAAAATCCTTAAAGGGCATGGAGTCTGGAAGGGCATCCCTGCCTCGAGGTACTGGGGATTCCACCAACCAGCAGGTCACTACAACTCTGTCGCGGAGACAGCCTGTGGCCTGCGTCCACTGGTCCAGAGGGCACTACTATCAAGGCTCTCATGTGGAGGCAGGCATCTGGGGTGACATGGACCATGGAGGTCATGTGTCCGAGTAGGCACAGCAAAAGCCGAGTGGACACAGAGGGACGGTGTTGTTATGTCCAGGGCCAGAGCTCGTAGTCTGGCAGCTCAGTTCCCTGGAAGGTGTCTAGTCTTGCCCCTATGAACTCCAGACACTGTCGGGATGAGATGGGACTTGGGGTAGTTTATTGCAAACCCCCGTCTTTGCAGGACCTGGATGGTATGTGTAGTTGCTTGCTGCATTTCTGAAGCCGTGTCTCCTTTTATGAGCCAATCGTCCAGATAGGGGAAGACAAATACCCCCTGAAGGCAGAGGAAGGCGGCTACAACTGCCAGGCACTTGGTGAAAATCCTTGGGGCGGAAGCCAAGCTGAAGGGCAACATCCTGTACTGGTAATGGCTGCCCCCCACCATAAACCTCAGGTACTGTCTGTGGTTCGGGTGAAGGAGGATGAGGATGTGTATGTAGGCATCCTTCAGATCCAAGGAGCATAGCCAATCTCCCTGCTGGAGGGAAGGCAGCAATGTTCCAAGGGAGAGAATCTTGAACTTCACCCTCACCAGGACTCTATTCAGACTGCACAGGTCGAGGATGGGCCTAAGCCCCCTGTTTTCTTTGGTACGAGGAAGTACCTAGAGTAGAACCCCTTGCCCCTGAGATGGTGGGAAACTGGTTCTACCACTCTGTCCTCGAGAAGACCTGCCAGTTCCTTCAGTAGAAGGTCTCGGTGAAGGAGAGACCTGGGGGGGGGGGCTCTCCTGGAAAGCAAGTGGACGGTTTCTGGGCCAGGTGGAGGAGGTAGCCCTCCTTGACCACTTGAAGTGCCCAAGAATTGGTGGTGATGGCTGGCCACCTGTGGGCATAGTAGATGAGATGTCCCCCTGTGGGCTGCTGACCTCCTTGGGGTGGAGAGGCTGTGCCCAAGGAGTCAAAAGCTCCCCCCTGGCTGGGTTGAGGCTAAAGCCTGGGGCTTGGGAGCCTTCTGCTTACGAGGGCCATGCCCATGTCCCTTGGCCTGCTGACCCTGCTAGGGAGCCAGGAGGCCTGAAAAGGTGGGTAGTTTCTGTAAGCAGTCCTTTTCCTCAGGTAGAAAGGCTTTTTACCAGAGCCCTTCTGTTGTGGAGGGGCAGTGGTCTTTTTAGAGAGCCTGGTCCTCATCATGAACTCGGTCTCCAGCTGGGCAGCCTTGTCTGTCATGGGTTTGCCAAAACGTTCTCTCCTTGGCATGGGACAGCGACCAATTTGTCTGGAACCCATTGCTTGAGATTGGACGACTGTAGCCATGCTTGGGGTTGGGCACCGATGCCTGCCGCCACTACGCGAGCCGCTGACTCAAAGCCATCATAAGCTGCCCAAGACATAAATTTGGAGCACTCACAGATGACTTTGGCCAGGTTCTTGAACCACTGAAGGGGTTCTTCAGAAAGGCCAGCTGAGAACCCGGTGAGTTCCTTCGCTAGGTCTCTCGGGTACATGCCCATGTACAGCTGGTATGCCTGGATCCGGCCAATAAGCATTGAGCCCTGGAAGCACTTTCTGCCGAGAGCATCCAGGGTGCGTGCCTCCCTGCCAAGGGGCACCGAGGAGTGCGGTCTTTCTGCCTCTTCAGGTGATGCATGGCTGACTCCACCACCATGGAGTTGTGCGGCAGCTGCGACTTCTGGAAGCCCGGGCTCCCAAAGACTCGATCCATCATCAAGCTACTTGCTCACCACCGGCACCGATACTGGTGTCTCCCACATATGGAACATTAGCTGCTTCAGGATAGGAGGGATGGGCACCGTAAGCGATTCCCTAGGAGGGGCCTCGTACTGGAGGATTTCTAGCTCCTCTGTCCGAGGATCCTCCTCCGATTTCATCGGGAATGCTAGGGCCTTGGACATGTCCCTGACAAAATCGAGGAATGCCATGTCCTCAGGTGGGGACAGACGCTGGGGCTCAGACAGAGGGGAGTCCAAGGGAACATCGCAGTGGCGACGGGTGTCCGGCAACTCCTCATCCTCAGTTTCCCAGTCAGAATAGTCTGTCAAGGACTCAAGGGAAGGGTGGCTCACGGGCTCCGTGGCTGATCCCCTCCCGCAGCCCTCGGAGTCTCCCTCGGCCGGTGCTGAGCACACTAGCTGGGGAAGATCATGGCCCCGTGGAACGGGAGCCGTATCAAGACCTTGGCCGAGGATTGACTTGAGGATGAAGGACCTCAAGGATCGGCTCAGCCTCCGGGGACGTCCTCGACATCGAGGATCCGGTGGTCTGGGCAGTGGAACCAGTGGTATCGGACAATAGAGCCTGCTGTTGGTCCATGAAGGCAGACAAGCTGCACTCCAAGGCTGCCATTCTGGACTCCAGGACAGAAAGCTCTGCAGCCATCAGCGTGTGCACCGAGGGACTCGGGCCCGACACTGGTTCCCCTGAAGGGGAGTCCTTGATGAGGATGGTGCCAGGCAACCAAGGCCGGCCCGAGTTAAGAGTCCTTCTGGGAGACCTTCGCAAGTCGCTCCTTCTCAGATCTCTCGGACGAGCATCTAGGACCGCGGTACCTGGCTTGGGACTTACCCAGACTGTCTTGAGCCATCCAGGGACACCGCTTTTGAGGCCTTCTTCTTCTTCTTGAGTTCCCTCAAGGGAGACCCCCTTTCTGAGGAATTACGGTGTCTGTCGGGGTCTGGAAGGCTAGCCCGGGATTCCATGGTTTTGGAGGGGGCCTTGGCCTTCGGAGATACCGGGAACTCCGGGAAAAACTTATCATGCTGCTGCTGGTGGCTCTTGAGGGCCTTAGTGGACATCTTCTTACAGAGGCCACATGTCGTGGGGTCGTGATCCTGTCCCAGGCAATGAAGACAGCAGTCGTGTGTGCCGGTCAGGGACATTATTTTGGCACACAGATCACACTTTTTAAAACCATTGGTAGCCATGGGAGAAAAAAGTATCCCAGCGAGGTCGAAGACCCACAGTGCCGCCAGGTGGAAAGAAAGGCGCGAAGGCGCCGAGAAGGAAAAAAAGATTTCGAACCAGAGACTCGATGATTAGGCAGCAGGCTCAGGTGGCGGGAAGGGGACCAGTGCACTACCGGAGGACAGTATGAAATTCAGGTTGAAAGAAATCAACTTTTTCTGGGGGAAGAGCAGACAGACGTCTGAAAGGCTCCATGGAAAAAAGGAGACTGAGCAAGATGGCACCCTTGGGAAAGAAGGGTATCACTCATGCGCAGAGGCATCTCCCAAAGGCTTTCTTTGAAAGCTGGGGGGATGCTTCTGCGAGGGATCCATCGGTGCCTACAAAACCCATATGTGAGGACTGACTTCCTGCTTGTTCCCAGAGAAAGCACAGTTACTTACCTGTAACAGGTGATCTTTGGGAACAGCAGGAATAAGTCTTCACATATGGGTACGTCGGTACCGATGGAGCCTGCACGGGAATGCTCCCCAGCATCCAATCAGAAAGCTTTTGGGAGCATCCCTCGCGCCTGCGCAATGCCTTCCTGCCTTCTCCACTGCCTCTCCTCAGTTGAGTTTCATAGCTGAGACAAAAGGAGAGAAAGAGGAAAAGAAGACAGAAAGATAGATACAACTCCTAGGGGAGGTGGGTGGGTTGTGAAGACTTATTCCTGCTGTTCCCAGAGATCACCTGTTACAGGTAAGTAACTGTGCTATCTCCAGGAACAAGCAGGAATGAGTCTTCACATATGGGGACTCCCAAGCTAAGATGCCTGGAGCCCTAACATGTTGAAGATTGAAAACATGCTACACCTCATATGACCAGGCATCCTGAGGATGGAGGGTAGGAGTTGAAAGGAGAGGAGCTGCTGAAAAAACAGCTAACTTAAGAGGACTATCCGGAAGGAGTCCATGTATGTATTATCATTATCAAAAGATATATTGAAATGAACTAACATCATAATATTGAAATGAACAATCACCATATGATGCTCACCTACTGGATTGCAGGAAGTAGAGAGGCTGAGGTAGTCTACTGGAGATCCAGTAGAAAAATGTTCAAGGTGACCTCACTGGAGTGAAGGTGGAGGTCCACATCTGGAAGTGAGAGGTGACCCCAGGATTTAATTGGGGTAACACAAACACGGCAGGTCTTCAGTGGGAAGCTTCATGGAAAGCTGAAAACTCTTTTGGCTACAGAAGCATTTAGAGGTAGGAGCAAAAGAGGAAGACTGACCGATCTGGACAAACAGACCTAGTCCCTGAGGGAGGAAAGGGTATGAAAGAACCCCATACTCCCAGGAAGGACAGATGTTGGAGGAATTGAACCTGAAATCTACTGAAGGTCTAAGATGTCTTTCCTATCTGGTGAGAGAGAGGAAGACATTGGCTTCAGGGATAATTCAACCTAGGAAACAGTAGGGCTGTCAGTTCCACAGCAATGGTTGAGTGCAAAATAGCCGAAACATACTGTGGAACAGTATGAAACTGTGCAAGCCCACTGTCAGAAATATACAGGAAGGTAAAAACCTTTATGAGTATAGACAGTCAGGAGATAAGTATGGAAATACATATCTACCTATAAAAAGTATTTGGAGAGATATATACACATATCTCTACATATATGTGTGTATATATATATATATATATATATATATGGATATAGATATATGGATAGATCTAAAATAAGATCTAAAGGGCATAGCATATGCACAAGTAGCTGACAGGCAGATACATCTATAGAGATGTATATAGGTATATATATATATGTATATATACCTGAGTATATAGGTTAAATGATAAAGGAATGCTATCCAGTGAATTATCAGGATGGTTATGTGAAAAAACAGAGGATAATATTAGTCTGTAAACAGCAAGTCCGGAGTCCTGTGGAACTCCAGCATGATAAAAGGACAGAAACGCATGGAATGAGATACCAGGTTGACCTACGTGAGGGACAAGGAGGTGTCAGGCGTTTTTCAGATTAATATGTGCTGTCCTTGAAGTAATAGGATACCATGTGGACAAGCTGCAAGAAAAGAGAGAATATTCCTAAGGAATGGGATAACTCCCAGACCTTCATTTGGAGAAGGCATATGTCCTTCTCCCTCTTTTTTTTTTTTTTTTTTTTAAGATAGCAGGGTATGAAGAACCCCCAGTCATTGGAGATGACTGAGGAAGCATTTTTCAACCATGATGGATAGTCATTCAAGAAACTTTATGCTCTCTAGCAAGGGCCCATAGTGGAAAGCTTCTCAGTAGGATTGCAGAGAGCATTATGCAGGAGAACTGGGATGTAGAACTGGCTGATGGAGAAAAACTGACAGCCACGTCCATTACGTGCCAAACCCAGAGATTGGAGATGGCAAGGGTAAAGTGTAAGAAGCCTGTAGTGAAAAAGATTATCCAAGAAAGATGTAGAAAACTGTCTTGGAATCACTACTAAGGCAAGACAGGAGTGGTGGAAGACAATACTGGGACTTGTGGCAAAGTACCAGTAGGGAAGCAGTGGAACTCCTGCATGGGCAGCTACTGAATAGGGTAACAGAGAGAGTCTGTCTGTATCAAACAGAGATAACAGACTGAACAAAGAGAGCAAGCTGTCTCTGTCTGCAGAGCTGCCCAGAAAAAGAAAAGAGTTTATTCAGGAGAAGAAACTCTACAGTGAAAAGAAAGACAAGAAAAGTCTTTCAATGGTAGGGTACCACTCTTACAGGGGAAACCCTGGCGAAGAGGGTAGCGCTAGAAGCTGAAGAAGGACTTACCACATGGTAAGTCCATGGAAGGAAAAAATTCATGCTGGTACAGAGAAACTATCATATGATAGTTGCTAAACCTCTCTTCTAGTCAGGAAGAGGTGGAAAACTCTGTAACTTATAGACATGAATAACCTGACAGTTCAGCATAGTGAAGAGTAAATGGATTTCCTGAGAATAGGAATCCCTGAGCAGAGTTTTGAATGGAAAAACAGTGAAAAACTTCTGCTGAAAGAAATTAACTGTAGTTATAAAACGATTAATCAGAAACCTATGGTTACTGTGTTTATTCAGCCTGGCTAGAGTTTGGATTCTTCAGACCAGGACGAGACTTCCCCTGCTTGGGAACATCCGAATGATGGGCAGGTGAAGAGGAAAACCTCTTTCTTTTAGGGAAAGAAGGTCTGGTAGGGCATTTTCTACCTGCTGAAGAAGGAGAGGGCTTAGGATGGCCCTCAGATACAGGAAAGTCAGTGGAGCAATGAGCAACCTGACGTAAGGACTCCTTATTGAAGAGATTTTCTCCAGTACAAGGAGTATTACCCAGTCTTTGTTGTGCCCATCTATTCAAGTCTGATGCTTGGAGCCAGGCTTTACGACGTGCTTCTATGGCTATAGCAGAAGTTCTGCTAACAGACTCAAAAGAGTCTAGGGAAGCACGAGAAAGAAACCAAGAGATATTTTGGCTATGAGTAAGAAGTAAGGAATAGTCTACAGCCTTGGGCTCTGATAGAAAAGGAGTCAAAAGAGATAATTTCTTTGTGACCTCCTGAAGGGATAGACTCATATAGAAAATATATGAGAGAAAGCGTAGTTACTCACCTGTAACAGGTGTTCTCCAGGAGCAGCAGGAATCAGTCCTCACATATGGGTGACGTCGGCGCCGACGGAGCCCTCGCGGAGCAATTTTCCCCAGCTTTCAAAGAAAGCCTTTGGGAATTGCAGCGCGCATGCGCGGTCCTCTTCCCGCCCAAGGGTGCCATCTTGCTCAGTCAGATGACATAGCTAAAAGACAGCAAAAAAATTAGCAAAAAAGAAAGCATAGAACTGCAACTCCAAGGGGAGGAGGGAGGGTTGTGAGGACTGATTCCTGCTGCTCCTGGAGAACACCTGTTACAGGTGAGTAACTACGCTTTCTCCAGGACCAAGCAGGAAGTCAGTCCTCACATATGGGACTCCCAAGCTTAAGGCTACCGGAGACCCTAAGCACAAAATGAGCTCCCTCAAGCTCAGTAGCCCAGAAGGAAGGAATCTTCTCTGAATACATCCCCAACCGGTAGCCCAACATCCGGGATGGAGGGTAGGAGTTGCCTATACCTCGAAGAGGTTACGGAGGACTGCCTGTCCGAAAGCACTGTCCCTGCGGGACTCCCTCTCCAGGCAGTAGTGGGCCGCAAAAGTCTGGCTTGAAGACCAAGTAGCGGCCCGGCAGATGTCTGCCAATGGAACAGAGCGGAGGTAAGCCACTGACGTAGCCTTTGCCCGAACACGATGGGCCGTGACTCGACTTTCCAACGAGAGGCCGGCTGCCTCGTAAGCCCAAGCAATACAGTCAGCAATCCAGATGGACAAAGTACGCTTGGAGACAGGGAGCCCCAACTTATTGGGGTCATAAGAGACGAAGAGCTGAACAGCCCGTCTGTGCTCCCGCGTACGGTCAAGGTAGAAGGTCAACGCCCTTCTACAGTCCAGGGTATGCAAGACCATTTCAGCTCGGCTGGAGTGTGGCCTGGGAAAGTAGGTCGGAAGCACCACCTCCTGGTTGATGTGAAAAGGGGAAACCACTTTGGGAAGAAACTTAGGGTGAGTCCGTAGGACTACCCGGTTCTTGTAGAACCTAGTGTACGGAGGATCAGACACCAGGGCCTGCAGCTCACTAACGCGTCTAGCAGAAGTGAGGGCCACCAAGAACAATGTTTTCCAAGAAAGAAAACGAAGAGGACAGGTAGCCATAGGTTCAAACGGCAGACAGGTAATCCGCTGTAAAACCACATTGAGATCCCAGTCCGGGGCTGGTGGGCGCAAAGGTGGTTTAAGGAGAAGGAGGCCTTTGAGAAAACGAGCCACCAGAGGGTGGCTAGAAAGAGGTCTGCCCTCCACCGGCATGTGGTGCGCAGAAAGAGCACTGAGGTGGACCTTGACCGAGTTGGACTTAAGTCCAAGATTGGAGAGGGAAAGCAAGTACTGCAAGACCACTGACGCTGAACAGGAGAAGGGATCTTGAGACTGCTGAGCACACCAGACGGAGAACCGACGCCACTTCAGAGCGTAGGACTTCCGGGTGGAGGGCCGCCTGGAGGCCAAAACGACCTCCTCCACATCTGGAGGCAGGCGGAGGGGAGCAAGGACTACCCTTTCAGCAGCCAGGCCATCAGATGAAGCAACCAGAGGTTGGGGTGCAGGAAAGTCCCCTGATCCTGTGACAGGAGGTCGGGCTGACACCCCAGAGGAAGAGGGGTGTCCACCGCCAGCTGCATTAGAAGTGGGAACCAAGGTTGCCTCGGCCACCGGGGAGCCACTAGGATCATCGATGCTTTGTCTCTGAGAACTTTGAAGAGTGTCCGAGACACCAGCGGCATGGGAGGAAAGGCATATAAGAGGCCTGTGGACCATGGAATCAGAAAAGCATCCGCCGCTACTCTGAGAGGATGCGGTTGTCGAGAGCAGAATCTGGGAAGTTGCCGGTTCAGAGGACTGGCAAACAGATCCATGGTGGGGAGGCCCCACTTGAGAAAGATCCGCTGAACCACCATCGGATCCAGCCTCCACTCGTGCGGCTGGAGGATCCTGCTTAGCTTGTCGGCCAGGTAATTTTCTTGACCTGGGAGATAGACAGCTTTGAGGATAATGCCGTGGTGGACAGCCCAAGAGCATAGTTTTTGTGCCTCCTGACAGAGAAGGAAGGAGCCTGTCCCGCCTTGTTTGTTCACATAGAACATTGCAACCTGATTGTCTGTCTGTATCAGCACCGACTGATGAGAAATCAGGTGAGAGAATGCTTTGAGCGCTAGGCGGATGGCTCTGAGCTCCAGGAAGTTTATCTGTTGAGCAGACTCCCAAGGAGTCCAGAGACCTTGAGTACATGTCCCTTGGCACTGTGCTCCCCAACCCAGGAGAGAAGCATCGGTCGTCAGGACCTGAGAATGCAGAGGGGGCTGAAAAGTCACTCCTAGTACTAGGTTGGGCAGATGAAGCCACCATTGCAGAGAAGAGACCAGCTGGTCGGAGATCTGTACGGAGTCCGCTAGGCTCCCAGTGGCCTGATGCCATTGTGTGCGAAGGCACCATTGAGCAGGTCGCATGTTCAGGCGGGCATTGGGGGTCACATGGACCGTGGAAGCCATATGGCCGAGCAGTCTCAGAAATTGCCTGGCCGAGACCAGGGAATTGCTGTGAAAGTGGCTGGCGAGATCCATGAGCCTTTGGGCCCTGTCCAGAGGCAGGAAGGCCCGCGCCTGAAGAGTGTCCAACCTGGCGCCGATGAATTCGAGATTTTGAGAGGGGAGCAAAGTGGACTTTACGAAGTTTATGACAAATCCCAAGTGCTGGAGTAGAGTCACAGTGCGATGAGTGGCCTGAGTGGCCTCTTGGGAAGACTGGGCTCTGATGAGCCAGTCGTCCAGGTATGGAAACACAAAAAGGCCTTGAAGTCTTAGATAGGCCGCCACCACTGCCAGGCATTTGGTGAACACCCCGGGGGCGGAGGATAGGCCAAAGGGCAGTACTCTGTACTGGTAATGATTTCCTCCCACCACAAACCTGAGATATTGTCTGTGGTCTGGATGAATAAGGATATGAGTATACGCATCCTTTAGATCCAAGGAGCATAGCCAGTCTCCCTGCTGGAGGTAGGGCAGCAGGATTCCAAGGGTAAGCATCTTGAACTTTTCCTTTGCAAGGAACTTGTTGAGGTTTCGCAAGTCCAGGATAGGTCTGAGGCCTCCTGTTCTTTTTGTTATCAGAAAGTACCTGGAGTAAAACCCTTGACCTTGCAGGTGGTGGAGCACCGGTTCCACAGCCTGTTCCCGAAGGAGACTTGCTAACTCCTGAAGGAGTAAGTCCCTGTGCAGAGGGAGTCTCGGAGGCTCCCCTGGAAAATAGGAGGGAGGTACCTGGTGAAAGTGAAGAAGATAGCCCTTCCGAACTATGTGAAGTACCCAGGTATCTGTGGTGATGTTGGACCACCTTTGGGCAAAGTGGACCAGCCGGCCTCCTGTGCTGAGAGAAACCAGCTGAGGGGGAGAGGCTATGCTGATGAAGTCAAAAACCCCCACCCTGCTGAGCAGGGGCCAGTGGTGCAGGCTTGGGGGCTTGCTGCCTACGGGACCCATTACCCCGTCTCTTGGCCTGCTTACCCTGTGGGGGAGTTGCTGAGGCCTGATACTGAGGGTAGTATTTATAGGCAGCCGCCTTCCTCGGGTAAAAGGGCTTTTTCCCCGAGCCCTTCTTCTTTTGAGAAGGGGCAGAGGTCTTCCTGGAGAGACGAGTCCTGGTGAGAGTCTCGGTCTCGATCTGTGCAGCCTTTTCATCCATGGGCTTGCCAAAGAGGTTATCACCCCTGCAGGGGACATCGACCAACTTGTCCTGCACCCATGGCTCGAGGTCGGACGTCTGAAGCCAAGCCTGGCGGCGTCCACCGATGCCGGCTGCGGCTACTCGAGCCGATGCCTCAAAACCATCGTAGGCTGCTCGAGAGATAAACTTTGAGCACTCTCGAATACCAGTTGACAAGGTTTGGAACCTCTGCAAAGGTTCGTCGGAGAGACCAGCAGAGAACCCGGCAATTTCTTTAGCCAGGTCCCGGAGATACATGCCCATGTAGAGCTGGTAGGTCTGGACTCGACAAGCAAGCATAGAGCCCTGGAAACACTTCCTACCGAGGGGCACCGAGGAGTGTATTTTTTGACTCTTAAGTCTATGCATGGCCGATTCCACCACCATGGAATGGTGCGGTAGTTGTGCGTTTTGGAAGCCGGGGCTCTTGCGGACTCGATAAATGGAATCGACCCGCTTGCTTAACACCGGCGACGACGCCGGGCTCTCCCACATGCGGAAGAGAAGTCGTTCCAGCATCGGAGGAACCGGTACAATAAAGGCCTCCTTCGGGGGAGAGTCATATTGGAGGGCATCGAGTTCTTCGACTCGAGGCTCCTCCTCGGGATCCGCGGGGAAGGCCAAGGCCTTGGCCATATCCCGCACGAAATCCGAGAACCGGGTATCCTCCGGGGGGGACCGTCTCCGAGGTTCGGACTCGGGGGAGTCCGATGGGACACACCGAGTCCGAAAGGAACCAGGTGACTCTTCGTCCTCGGATTCCCAGGGCGACTCCTCGGAGGAGGAGTCGAGCGGCTCCGGTCGGGCGGGCATCGATGCCATCCGCCAGTACGCCGAGGGAGTCGGCGTCGACGACCTCGGTCCCGAACGGGAGGCCGAAGGAGACCGCGACCGAGGATCGACTCGAGCCCTCATGGACTCGAGGATCGGCTCGGTCTCCGGGGTCGACTTGGAGGTCGACGTCCTGGCGGTCAGGGCAGAAGCACCGGCGAGGCCAGCGATCAATGCCCGCTGCTGGTCCATGAAGGCAGTCAGACTGCTCTCCAAGGCAGTCAACCTGAGTCCGAGCTCAGGAGACCCAGCAGCCCCCGACTCGGGCCCCGACGGCGTCGGGCCCGACATCGGCTCCTTCGGAGGCGAGTCAACGAGGACAACAGTACTCACGTGAGCGGGCAAGTCCATCTCGAGACGAGGATGTTTGGACGGCCTCTCCACCTCCGAGGACCCGGGACGGGAATCGGGGCTATGCGACCTGGCCCTCGAGGAACCAGGAGCGTCCACCGATCCCGCCCTCGCGGGTTTCTTCTTCCGATGATGTTCCCGGGTAGGAGACCCCCTTTCAGAGGAACTTCGACGATGCTCAGGACCAGAGTCCCGAGACGTCGAAGCCTCTGACGAGGTCCGAGCCCGGCCGGAGTCAGAGAAGATACGTTCCCGCTGATGCTGCCGACTCCTCAACGCTTTTGAGGACATTTTGCCACACGGACCACAGATCATCGGGTCATGATCGGGTCCGAGGCAGCGGAGGCAGAAGTCGTGTGTGTCGGTAAGAGACATGAGTTTCTTACAGAGGTCACACGTTTTAAACCCGCTGGCAGCCATCGGGGGAAAAACGGCCCCTGCGAGGTCAAAAGACCGGGCTGCCAGTGAAAAAGTAAAATGGCGCGAAATCTGTCACGAAGGACAAAAAAACGAAAAATAAAGAACGGACTCGCAACCGGCGTCGCGGGTCCGGGCGGGAAAAGAACCGGCGTCGAACCGAGAGAAAAAAGAGAAATAAATCTACTTTTCTGCAGGGATTCACAAACAACGTCTGTAGGGCTCCGCGGAAAAAAGAAGACTGAGCAAGATGGCATCCTTGGGCGGGAAGAGGACCGCGCATGCGCGCTGCAATTCCCAAAGGCTTTCTTTGAAAGCTGGGGAAAACTGCTCCGCGAGGGCTCCGTCGGCGCCGACGTCACCCATATGTGAGGACTGACTTCCTGCTTGGTCCTGGAGAATCCTTTTTGCCAGCATAGATGTTTGGAAGGTTTTACATCCAAAGGCATCCAGTAATCTAGATGCACGCCCTGGCGGGAAAGAAGAATGTTTTTTCTTGCTTTTTACCTTCCTCATTGCTGATTCCACTACAATGGAATGATGGGGAAGTTGAGGCTTTTGAAATCCTGGAGAGGGGGGCACCTGATACAGAAGATCAGTTGCTGTAGGAGGTGAAGAAACCTTTAAAGGTTTTTCCCATACCTTCAGAAGAAGGTTCTGCAAAGAGTGATGAAAAGGAAGCATTACATTTTCCTTTCTTGCAGAAAAACCCTGAGAAGACTCATAGCCAGGGATAGGAATATTAAGGAAGGTTGCCATGTCAAGGAGAAACTTCTGAAAAGAAGGATCTCCGATGGGAACCATCCCTGGACAGGTTAAACCTGAAAAGGAAGCCTGGGGACCGGAGGATATACCTGTCCGGTGCAGAACAGGATTTGCAATGGATGGATACTGGAACTGGCAATTATGAGTTGTCAGAAGTGCATCATCCATGCCCGGAATCGACTCTAAACTAGGCATAGAGAGGAGCGATCCAGGTGACAAAAGCATGGAAGGAGCTGGTTCCGATGATGTTGTAGGTACCGGCATCGATACCGATACCGGTAGCGAAGGCGCCGAAGCAGATATCGGAGACAGCTCAAGCGGTACCGAGGTAAGTAAAACTCCTTGGTGATTATCCTCGGTACCGTGTATGCAGAATCGGTAAACATCGGTTCCGAGACGCGTCGGTACCCAGTCATCTAGACTAGAGAGCGATTCCAGACGGCATCGAAGGGAGCGAGTCTATCGATGCATGTCTAGAGGGTACCGACGTCGGAGGTGGTATCGGCGATGTTGCCGATACAGGAAAGTCGGTCCGGGTCGTATCGATCGGTCCCGAAGGTACCGAGAACGCCCAATGACGATTCCTGGTGAAGAGTGGATTACTCAACACCGGTGCCGATGCCGGTGTATCTGTACCGCTCAAAGCGGATGCCACCACCGAGCATGGCTCAGATACAGGAAAGTCAATCTGGGTCGTATCGATCGGACCCGAAGGTATCGAGAACGCCCGATGACGATCCCTGGTGAAGAGTGGATCACTCAACACCGGTGCCGATGCCGGGGTATCTGTACCGCTCGAAGCGGATGCCACCACCGAGCATGGCTCAGGTATGTTCTGTGAGGGGTGAGCCCCAGGAACAACCTGAAACCCCTGAAATGCTTTGGAGCCCGAAGACTCCCGCCGGGGTTTTAATGCCAATGGGGTCTTGAGAGCAAGGCCGGAGCCATCATCATGCTTGGCATGAGACCTACCACTCAAGAATTGGCTAGTCTTAACAGACTGTTTGTGGGTTACCTGATCCTGTAGAGAAGAAAAAACCGGTGCCCTCACTTCGGGAGGGAAAACGGTATCGAGGGAAACTCGAAAGAGGGAAGTTCTTCTCACAGTTTTGCAGCCTGAGTGTTCAGGGGGAAAAGGGTCAGGACCCGAACAGTTTAGACACCAGGAATTGGAGTCTAAAAAGAAAACCGTGCTTCCACAGTGAAGGCACTTCTTAGGAGACGAAGGCTCCATGGTGGAGAGGCCTTGTATGCCCAAAAAATTTAAAGACAGAAACTGAGGGAAAAATCTCCCTGAGTTTAAGAAAAAGAAAAGAAAAATCCACCGGCGGTACCAGTGGCGGCGGGAAAACAGCCGCGACCACAAGAAAACAAGAAATAAAGAATTTGAAGAAAAAAGTTTCTGCGGTGACAGGACGATGTCCTGCCGGCTCCGCGGAAAAACGAAAACTGAGGAGAGGCAGTGGAGAAGGCGAGAAGGCAGTGCGCAGGCGCGAGGGATGCTCCCAAAAGCTTTCTGATTGGATGCTGGGGAGCATTCCCGTGCAGGCTCCGTCGGTACCAACGTACCCATATGTGAAGACACATTCCTGCTTGTTCCTGGAGATTAATTCTTCTACAACATGAGATATTTTATAAAGACAAAAATGTGTCTGTGTGTCTTTACAAAATACTAGTACAAATCCTGCTGGAATTGTGCCTAGATTGAAAGCATAAATGTTAGCATGTCCTTTATGCAAGTCCGCACATATTTTATAAAATACGTGCATAAATTGTAACTCCTTCCCTGAGCATACCTATTGTACAAGTACTGCTGGTTTGCATTGTGCATATTGCTAGGTGTGACCTAATTTTATAAGAGCCATTTTACACATAAATATGGTTTATAAAATTAATCTCAGCAAAGCTTTAAAAAGATTAAGTTTCTCATTCATAAATAAAAATATAAAATTATTTTCAGGTGCTAAAACCAGATTAAATAAAACACACATTAATAGATTAATAGTCCCCTATTTTTTTTTAAATGCACACTGCATGAAAAAATTGAGATCCTTGGCCCAATAACATTAAGGAAACATTGCTCTTTTAAAAGAGTTCTCAAAACAAGCAAAGTAAATTGTAGTTCTTTCTATATAAAGATTAGAAGAGAGTACATCAAACTGCAGAGGCACTGGCTTCTTTGTGGGAAGAGGACGGATGGTCATCCACTTCTTGCGTTCTTGAGACATCACCAACATAACACGGCGATCTTTGGTCCACCTACAAAATACATAAGATGTGTAAACATGTTTTTTTCTTTGCCACAGTACCATACTTGTGGAATTTACTTCCTATTAATTCTTGGCAAGAACTGTGCATCGTTTAAGAAAGCTATAAAGATCTGGAAATTAAATCCGATATTGGAATTTATTTATTTATTTTATTTAACAGTATTTCTAAACCGCCTTATCTTAATAATCAAGGTGGTATCACAGCACCTTGGAATACCTTTAGATTTGTTTCATGAAACTGTGGGTTATTTTTTTAAGGTACATTTTTTTAAATAATTTTGTGGATAGCATAATTTGTTTTTCTCCTTTATGTTACTATTGTTTGACCTTTGTGTATACTAGCATTCTAAGTGTTTTGTTCCCAGAAAGCATGGATTGAACACTGTCTTGGTCAGTAGTGCTAGAAAGGTGATCCATCAATTAAAATTAAATTAAAATTTTAAATTAAAGAAACTAAGATTGACACAAAAACACAATATAAATGGTGCAAGTAGAAAGTAAAAGCTTATTTGGATCCAATGACTCTGCAGCAGGGGTCTTAAAATGTTCCCTATTAGCATATAAAGTTTTCATTCTTGGCTTTTGCAGTTTCTCTCATTCATGCCTCCCAAACAACTCCTGAGCACTGTGCGAGGTCTATAGTACAGAACCAATCATACCAGGAATTAAGACTTACGGGTGTCTTGCTTTTGCGCTGCAGTACTTTTTGTTTTTATCTGGTTCAATAACTTGCCCATTTCTCCAGCACTGGGCGCATACAAATTTCATCTTTAGATCCAGAGACCCTGTTTTCTTTTGCCTCACAAGTACCTTAATAGAAAAGAAAAAAATAAAAGTGTTTAACAACTATACAGTGGTTCTTAAGGTTTGTGGTCTCTTTGGAGTATTTTAGGATATGAAGTCATGGTTCCATTCTGACACAGATATTCTGCGATTTCTACCTCTGACTGTAAAGTGTTGTTACTCACCTGTAACAGGAATCAGTCTTCACGTATAGGTATCTTTGGTACCGACGGAGCCCTGCGGGAACGCTCCCCAGGGTCCAATAGGAAAGCTTTTGGGAGCACTCCACTGCGTGTCTGCCTTCCCACATCCTATCCTCAGTTGAGTTCGTAGCTGAGAGATAGAGAAAAAGTATACCCGACAACTCCTAGGGGAGGAGGGTGGGTTGTGAAGACAGATTCTCGCTGTTCCTGGAGATCACTTGTTACAGGTGAGTAACAATGTTATCTCCAGAAACAAGCAGGAATGCAGTCTTCACATATGGGACTCACTAGCTCCCAAGTACCAGACTAAACAGACAACCATGAGGATAGAGAATAGAGCCAGAGAGTATAGATCCCACGTGGCCTCCTCGGACTCGAGCACAGCTTGCAAGAGCATGGTTAAAGGAGTCTGGTGGCAGAAAAGTCCAGAAATGGAGGGCTGAAGTTTAGATTAAGTCCCAAAGAGATGCTGGAGGACTGCCTGACCAAAGATGGACTCCCGATGGAGTTCCTGTCTAGGCAGTAGTGAGTAGCGAAGGTGTGAATGGAGGACCAGGTAGCTGCTCGACAGATCTGTTTGATAGAGACAGAACACTGGTTGGCAAGGGATGTTGCCATGGCCTGCACATTGTGTGCAGTGATGTGATCATCAAGGGAGAGCCCTGCCTGAGAATAGACAAAAGAAATGCAGTCCACAATCTAGCTGGATAGGATGTGTTTCGATACTTGACGTTCAAGGTGACTTGGATCAAAGGAGACAAATTATTGAGAGAATTTCCTCAAATTTTTGGTTCTGTCCAAGTAGAAAGCCAAAGCACGTTTGCAATCTAGCATGTGTAGTGCTGCTTCAGCTCTGGAGGCATGAGGTCTGGGAAAGACCACCAGGAACATCACAGACTGAATAATATGAAAAGGAGAGACCACCTTTGGAAAGAAGTGTGGATGGGTCCAGAGAATAAACCTGGTCATGGTGGAAGTATAAGGAGGATTTGACACGCCTGCAGCTCACTTATATGGTGAGCAGATGTGAGGGCAATGAGGAATATGACCTTCCAAGAAAGGAATTTCAAAGCAGTAGTGGCTAAAGGTTCAAAAGGAGGCCTTAGAAACTGTGCTAAGACCACATTGAAGTTCCATGCCACCAGCAGAGGTCTGATAGGTGGATTAGATAACAGCATACCCTGCATGAAGCATTACACCAAGGGGTGCGATGAAATAGGCAGCCTGTTCACTGGCTTATGGTAGGCAGCAATGGCACTAAGGTGAACTCGGACCGAGTTAGTCTTAAGTCCTGTTGTGGATAAGTGAAGGAGATACTGTAGAAGCAAATCCATTGGACAGGCAGAAGGATCAATATGTTTTGGGGTACATCAAAGGGTGAACCGCCACTACTCGAAGGCATAAGAACGTCTTGTAGACGGCTTGCCTGATACCAGTAAAATGTCCTTGATCTGCTGAGGAAGGTCGAAGTTATCCAAATTTATACTTTCAGCAGCCAAGCCGTGAGCCAGAGGGCCTGTGGGTTGGGATGGAGGAGCGTCCCATGCTCATCAGAGAGGAGGTTGGGCGTGTGCCCCAAGCTGAGGGGTGGAGTCTGTGCTAGATGAAGCAGCAGAGGAAACCATGGAATGCATAAAGAAGGTCCCTGCCTCAATGAAGAAGGAAGACATCCGGCGCCTGACTGCGTAGAGAGGGAAGCCTCGAGCAGAACAGCAGCAGTCATGCATTCTGCTTTGTGGCGAATAGATTTATTCTGGGGGTGCCCCACAGATGGAAGATCCAGAAACCATCTCCTGATTCAGAGTCCACTAGGCGAATAGATTTATTCTGGGGGTGCCCCACAGATGGAAGATCCAGGAAACCATCTCCTGATCCACTCGTGTGAAGGATATGTTGAGTTCACTGGGAAGATACACCGCCCTAAGATGGATGCTGTGTGCAGTGGAGAATAACCAGAGGCAAAGGTCTTCTTGGCAGAGGAGATAAGAGCCTGTTCCGCCCTGCTTGTTCACACAGAACATAGCTACCTGATTATCCGTCTAGACTAAGACCTGTTTGTTGGGCTTGAAAAACCTAAAGGGCATTCGTGAGAGCACGAAGCTCGAGGAGATTGATCTGCATCTGAGTCTCCTGTTGTGTCCACTCCCCTAGAGTAGTGAGACTGTCTAAATGTGGCGCCCCCCCCCCCTCCCGAGTATGGAAGCATCCGCCGTTAGGGTGCATTGAGGTGGAGGCATCTGAAAGGGTGATCCTCTGAGCAAGTTTTTAGGGGTGCACCACTACTGAAGGGAGTTGACCAGAGGGGGTATGATGCAAATCTTGTTGGAGAGATGCCCGGTCACCTGGATCCATTGAGACGATAGTGTCCATTGAGCCTGTCACATCTATAGCCAGGTATATAGAACATGGACCATAGAGGCCATGTGACCTACAAGGTACAGCATCTATCGAGCAATGACGACCGTGCTGTTTCTTACAGTGTTAGCCAGCTGGACAAGATAGACAGAGCGATCCTGTGGGAGGAAAGCTCGGGCCTGACAGGTATCCAGAAATGTTGCGATGAATTCGAGCTGCTGGGATGGTACAAGGTGGGATTTGGGAAAGTTTAAAACAAACCCCAGATTTTGAAGCACTGTGATGGTGCGACAAAGAAATAGCTTTACCTCTTCTGGGGATTCTCCCCTTATTAACCAATCATCTAAGTAGGGGAAGACTAAGATCCCCAAAGTACGAAGGTAGCATGCTATTACTGCCATGCATTTTGTGAACACTCTGGGTGCAGATGCCAACCCGAAGGGAAGCACACAATACTAGTAATGGTTCTGCTGAACCCGGAACCGCAGATAATGTCTGTGTAGAGGGGGATCAGCAAATGAATGTATGCCTCCTTGAGGTCTAGAAGACATAGCCAATCCTTTCTCTGGAGGTATGGGCAGAAGTGTTCCAAGGGACATCATCTTGAATTTTTCTTGAACAAGGAACCTGTTGAGATCTCAGATCTAGAATGGGTCTGAACCTTCCTGTCATCTTGGGAATAAGGAAGTAGAAACCCCTGCCCTCTTGGGTGGGAGGAATTCTTTCAACAGCACCCTGAGCTAACAGGATGGCCACCTCAGCTGACAGGAGATTGACCTACAAAGGATTTGCTGGATAATCCCTTGTGGAGGTGGTGGGGGGTAAGCTTATGAAGTGAAGCAGATAGCTCCTTTGGACAATGTTAGAAAGTCCACTGTTCTGATGTGATGCCCCCTGTGGGTGTAAGAATAAAGTCTGCCTGCTATGAGAAGGGGTTGAGAGCCCTGTAGAGGCAGAGTGGCTATGCTCTCTAGAAAGGAGTCAAAATCCAGGTGCTCACTGTGTTGGAGCAGCTGGTTGTCTCTTAGTTGCCCTAGGCTTTTTAGCCTAATGAGGGCCTTGTTGCCTCTGTTGTTGCTGCTAGGGTTGGTATGCAGCCTGAGGTAGATAAGAAGGGTAATACCTCTTCTTCTTAGAAAATAAAGACTTCCTGATATTGCCTTCTTTCTGGAGAAGTCCTTCTGGAGAGCCTCTTGAGGGTGAGATCATCGGCCTCAAGCTCACCAGCTTTCTCTATCCAACCCTTTCCAAAGAGGTTTTCTCCAGAACAAGGAATATTGGCTAATTTATCTTGAACAACACACAAAACAAAAAGCCAAGAGCAAAAAGAAGAAATCAAACCAAAAAGTACCTTGCTCCCAAAACTCTATACAATTACTCCAATAAAACTACAACATATAATCCAACATATAATTCAATCTCAGGCTATAAATGACCTCAGATGGCACAACTCCACATTTGATGATAAATCACCTTAGGTGTTGTTAGACGCTCACATCACCGATCATAGCCTACCCTACCTTCCAAAATCAAAAATACCAAAATCTTCCATTAATTAAAGACACCCTACACTTCAATCACGGGAAAAGTCTCAAATTATTTCTAAATCCAAAGAGCTAAAATGAAATTACTAAAACACATTCACACATTCACACTTACAAACTTCATTCACACACTAATCCTTAATATTAGAAACAGCGTCAATCCAATCAGCGTACAGCTAAAGTGAAAAGGCTGAACGCAGCCTAAATCAAATCCTGGAGCGATACCTGCAATTATAATAGAAACAGTGAAAAATTAAAAAGTATAACAATGCCAATAGTAAGCACTGAAAAACTTATCTTGCAATAGTGAAACATCCAGCCAGGTCTCTAACTCCTCAATGAACGCTTCTCATGGTGAATTTCAACCTCCGACAGAGGAGCCATAGAACACGGGAGAGACATCCAAAATTCTGGTATTATCGCAAAGCTTTTAAATATGACTAAAGCTCGCTCGACAAAAGCCTTTGTTTCGCCGTTCACCGGCTTCTTCAGGAGCAACGTCATGCACAATGATAGCTACAAAAAATGGCTCCGCACCATCTCCCGGGATGGTGTAAGTTTGTAAGTGTGAAAGCGTAGTTACTCACCTGTAACAGGTGTTCTCCAGGAGCAGCAGGAATCAGTCCTCACATATGGGTGACGTCGGCGCCGACGGAGCCCTCGCGGAGCAATTTTCCCCAGCTTTCAAAGAAAGCCTTTGGGAATTGCAGTGCGCATGCGCGGTCCTCTTCCTGCCCAAGGGTGCCATCTTGCTCAGTCAGATGACATAGCAAAAAGACAGCAAAAATTAGCAAAAAACTAAAGCATAAAACTGCAACTCCAAGGGGAGGAGGGAGGGTTGTGAGGACTGATTCCTGCTGCTCCTGGAGAACACCTGTTACAGGTGAGTAACTACGCTTTCTCCAGGACCAAGCAGGAAGTCAGTCCTCACATATGGGACTCCCAAGCTTAAGGCTACCGGAGACCCCAAGCACAAAAATGAGCTCCCTCTAGCTCAGCAGCACAGAAGGAAGGAATCTTCTCTGAATACGTCTCCAACCGGTAGCCCAACATCCGGGATGGAGGGTAGGAGATGCCTATACCTCGAAGAGGTTACGGAGGACTGCCTGTCCGAAAGCACTGTCCCTGCGGGACTCCCTCTCCAGGCAGTAATGGGCTGCAAAAGTCTGGCTTGAAGACCAAGTAGCGGCCCGGCAGATGTCTGCCAATGGAACAGAGCGGAGGTAAGCCACTGACGTAGCCTTCGCCCGAACACGATGAGCGGTGACTCTACCTTCCAGCACAAGGCCCGCAGCCTCGTAAGCCCAAGCGATGCAATCCACAATCCAGATGGACAGAGTACGCTTGGAGACAGGGAGCCCCAACTTGTTGGGGTCATAAGACACGAAGAGCTGAACAGCCTTTCGGTGCTCCCGCGTACGGTCAAGGTAGAGGTTCAGCGCCCTTCTACAGTCCAGGGTATGCAGGACCATCTCAGCTCGGCTGGAGTGTGGCCTGGGAAAGTAGGTCGGAAGTACCACCTCCTGGTTGATGTGAAAAGGGGAAACCACTTTAGGAAGAAACTTAGGGTGAGTCCGTAGGACTACCCGGTTCTTGTAGAACCTAGTGTAAGGAGGATCAGATACCAGGGCCTGCAGCTCACTAACGCGTCTAGCAGAAGTGAGGGCCACCAAGAACAAGGCTTTCCAGGAAAGAAAACGAAGAGGGCAGATAGCCATAGGCTCAAAAGGCAGACAGGTAAGCCGCTGTAAAACCACATTGAGATCCCAGTTCGGGGCTGGTGGGCGCAAAGGTGGTTTAAGGAGAAGGAGGCCTCTGAGAAAACGAGCCACCAGAGGGTGGCTGGAAAGAAGTCCACCCTCCACCGGCACGTGATGCGCAGAAATAGCACTGAGGTGGACCTTGACCGAGTTGGACTTGAGGCCAAGATTAGAAAGAGAAAGCAAGTACTGCAAGACCACTGATGCCGAACAGGAGAAGGGGTCTTGAGACTGCTGAGTACACCAGACGGAGAACCGACGCCACTTAAGAGCGTAGGAATTCCGGGTGGAAGGTCACCTGGAGGCCAAGACGACCTCTTCCACATCTGGAGGCAGCTGGAGAGGAGCAAGGACTACCCTTTCAGCAGTCAGGCCATCAGATGAAGGGACCGGAGGTTGGGGTGCAGGAGCATCCCCTGATCCTGCGACAGGAGGTCAGGCTGAAATCCCAGTGGAAGAGGAGTGTCTACCGCTAGCTGCATCAGAAGCGGGAACCAAGGTTGCCTCGGCCACCGGGGAGCCACTAGGATCATCGATGCCTTGTCTCTGAGAACTTTGAAGAGCGTCCGAGACACCAGAGGCATGGGTGGAAAGGCATACAAGAGGCCTGTGGACCATGGAATCAGAAAGGCATCCGCCGCCACCCGGAGAGGATGCGGCTGTCGAGAGCAGAATCTGGGAAGCTGCCGGTTCAGAGGACTGGCGAACAGATCTAGGGTGGGGAAGCCCCACCGTAGAAAGATCCGCTGAACCACAAGCGGATCCAACCTCCACTCGTGTGGCTGGAGGACCCTGCTCAGTTTGTCTGCCAGGTAGTTCTCTTGACCCGGGAGATAGACAGCTTTGAGGACGATGTTGCGGTGGACGGTCCAAGAGCAGAGCTTCTGTGCTTCCTGACAGAGAAGGAAGGAGCCGGTTCCGCCTTGCTTGTTCACATAGAACATGGCAACCTGATTGTCTGTCTGGACAAGTACTGCTTGGTGAGAAATCAGGTGAGAGAAGGCTTTGAGCGCTAGGCGGATGGCTCTGAGCTCCAGGAAGTTGATCTGCTGAGCGGACTCCCAAGGAGTCCAGAGCCCTTGAGTACAAGTCCCTTGGCAATGTGCTCCCCAGCCCTGGAGAGAAGCATCGGTCGTCAGGACCTGAGAATGCGCAGGAGTCTGAAAGGTCACTCCGAGCAGTAGGTTCGGCAGGTGAAGCCACCATCGCAGAGAGGAGACCAGCTGGTCGGAGATCCGCACGGAGTCCGCTAGGCTCCCAGAGGCCTGATGCCATTGATTGCGAAGGCACCATTGAGCAGGCCGCATGTTCAGGCGGGCATAGGGGGTTACATGGACCGTGGAAGCCATATGGCCGAGTAGTCTCAGAAATCGCCTGGCCGAGACCAGGGAATTGCTGTGAAAGCAGCTGGCGAGATCCATGAGCCTTTGGGCCCTGTCTAGAGGCAGGAAGGCCCGCGCTTGAAGAGTGTCCAATCGGGCACCGATGAATTCTAGATCTTGAGAGGGGAGCAAAGTGGACTTTGCAAAGTTTATGACAAAACCCAAGTGCTGGAGCAGAGCTACTGTGCGATGAGTAGCCTGAGTGGCTTCTTGGGCAGACTGGGCCCTGATGAGCCAGTCGTCCAGGTATGGGAACACAAAGAGACCCTGAAGCCTCAGATAGGCCGCCACCACTGCTAGGCATTTGGTGAACAATCTGGGGACGGAGGAGAGGCCGAAAGGCAGTACTCTGTACTGGTAATGGCGTCCATCCACCACAAACCTTAGGTATTCTCTGTGGTCTGGATGAATAAGGATATGAGTATACGCATCCTTCAGATCTAAGGAGCATAGCCAGTCTCCCTGCTGGAGGTAGGGCAGCAGGATTCCAAGGGTAAGCATTTTGAACTTTTCCTTTGCAAGGAACTTGTTGAGGTTTCGCAAGTCCAGGATGGGTCGGAGGCCTCCTGTTCTTTTTGGAACCAGGAAGTACCTGGAGTAAAACCCCTGACCCTTCAGGTGGTGGGGCACCGGTTCCACGGCTCGGTCCCGAACAAGACTTGCTAACTCCTGAAGGAGTAAGTCCCTGTGCAGAGGGAGTCTGGAAGGCTCCCCTGGAAAGTAGGAGGGAGGCACCTGGTGAAAATGAAGAAGATAGCCCTTTTGAACTATCTGAAGCACCCAGGTATCTGTGGTGATGTTGGACCACCTGTGGGCAAAGTGGACCAGCCGGCCTCCTGTGCTGAGAGAATCCAGCTGAGGGGGAGAGGCTATGCTGAGAGAGTCAAAAACCCCCACCCTGCTGAGCAGGGGCCGGTGGTGCAGGCTTGGGGGCTTGCTGCCTACGGGACCCATTACCTCGTCCCTTGGCCTGCTTTCCCTGCGGGGGAGCTGGGGAGGCCTGATACTGAGGGTAGTATTTATAGGCAGCCGCCTTCCTCGGGTAAAAGGGCTTTTTCCCCGAGGCCGCCTTCTTTTGAGAAGGGGCAGAGATTTTCCTCGAGAGACGAGTTCTGGTGAGAGTCTCTGTCTCGATTTGTGCAGCCTTTTCATCCATGGGCTTGCCAAAGAGGTTGTCACCTCGGCAGGGGACATCGACCAACTTGTCCTGCACCCAGGGCTCGAGGTCGGACGACTGGAGCCAAGACTGGCGGCGTCCACCGATGCCGGCAGCGGCTACTCGAGCCGAAGCCTCAAAACCATCATAGGCTGCTCGAGAAATAAACTTGGAGCACTCCCGAATACCAGTAGACAAGGATTGGAACCTCTGCAAAGGTTCATCGGAGAGAACCAGCAGAGAACCCGGCTATTTCTTTAGCTAGGTCTCGGAGATACATGCCCATGTAGAGCTGGTACGTCTGGACTCGACAAGCAAGCATAGAGCCCTGGAAACACTTCCTACCGAGGGCATCCAGGCTTTGGGCTTCCCTACCAGGGGGCACCGAGGAGTGCATCTTCTGACTCTTCAGTCTATGCATGGCCGATTCCACCACCATGGAATGGTGCGGTAGTTGTGCCTTTTGGAACCTGGGGCTCTTGCGGACTCGATAAATGGAATCGACCCGCTTGCTCAATACCGGCGACGACGCCGGGCTCTCCCACATGCGGAAGAGAAGCCGTTCCAGCATGGGAGGAACCGGTACAATAAAGGCCTCCTTCGGGGGAGAGTCATATTGGAGGGCATCGAGTTCTTCGACTCGAGGCTCCTCCTCGGGATCCGCAGGGAAGGCCAAGGCTTTGGCCATATCCCTCACGAAGTCCGAGAACCGGGTATCCTCCGGGGGGGACTGTCTCCGAGGTTCGGACTCGGGGGAGTCCGATGGGACACACTGAGTCCGAAAGGAACCAGGTGACTCTTCGTCCTCAGATTCCCAGGCCGACTCCTCGGAGGAGTCGTCGACCGGCTCCGGTCGGGCGGGCACTGAAGCCATCCGCCCCGACGCCGAGGGAGTCGGCGTCGACGACCTCGGTCCCGAACGGGAGGCCGAAGGAGACTGCGACCGAGGATCGACTCGAGCCCTCATGGACTCGAGGATCGGCTCGGTCTCCGGGGTCGACTTGGAGGTCGACGTCCCGGCGGTCAGGGCAGAAGCGCCAGCGAGGCCAGCGATCAATGCCCGCTGCTGGTCCATGAAGGCAGCCAAGCTGACCTCCAAGGCCGTCAACCTGAGTCAGAGCTCAGGAGACCCAGCAGCCCCCGACTCGGGCCCCGACGGCATCGGGCCCGACGTCGGGTCCTTCGGAGGAGAGTCTACGAGGACAACAGTACTCACGTGAGCGGGCAAGTCCTCCTCGAGTCGAGGATGTTTCGACGGCATCTCCGACTCCAAGGACCCGGGACGGGAATCGGGGCTATGCGCACCGAACCCGCCCTCGCGGGTTTCTTCTTCCGATGATGATCCCGGGTGGGAGACCCCCTTTCAGAGGAACTTCGACGATGCTCAGGACCAGAGTCCCGAGACGTCGAAGCCTCTGACGAGGTCCGAGCCCGGCCGGAGTCAGAGAAGATACGCTCCCACTGGTGCTGCCGACTCCTCAAAGCTTTTGAGGACATCTTGCCGCATGGGCCGCAGATCATGGCGTTATGATCCGGGCCTAGGCAGCGGAGGCAGAAGTCGTGAGTGTCTGTAAGAGACATGAGTTTCTTACAGAGGTCACACTTTTTGAAGCCACTGGCCGCCATAGGGGGAAAAAGGGCCCCTGCGAGGTCGAATGACCAGGCAGCCAGGGAAAAGAAAAAAGTTCGAAGTCTGTCACGAAGGACAAGAAAAACCGAAAAAGAACGGACGGACTCGTAACCGGCGTCGCGAGTCCGGGCGGGAAAAGAACCGGCGTCGAACCGAAGAAAAATAAAGAAAATAGAGAAAAAATCAACTTTTCTGCGGGGGATTCACAGGCAACGTCTGTAGGGCTCCGCGGAAAAAAGAAGACTGAGCAAGATGGCACCCTTGGGCGGGAAGAGGACCGCGCATGCGTGCTGCAATTCCCAAAGGCTTTCTTTGAAAGCTGGTGAAAATTGCTCCGCGAGGGCTCCGTCGGCGCCAACGTCACCCATATGTGAGGACTGACTTCCTGCTTGGTCCTGGAGAATGTGTGAATGTGTTTTAGTAATTTCATTTTAACTCTTTGGATTTAGAAAAAATTTGAGACTTTTCCCGTGATTGAAGTGTAGGGTATCTTTAATTAATGGAAGATTTTGGTATTTTTGATTTTGGAAGGTAGGGTAGGCTATGACCGGTGATGTGAGCGTCTAACACCTAAGGTGATTTATCATCAAATGTGGAGTTGTGCCATCTGAGGTCATTTATAGCCTGAGATTGAATTATATGTTGGATTATATGTTGTAGTTTTATTGGAGTAATTGTATAGAGTTTTGGGAGCAAGGTACTTTTTGGTTTAATTTATCTTGAACCCATTGCTCGAGGTTCAATGCCTGCAGCCAGGCCATCCTGCGAGCAGCAATGCATACTGCTGAGGCTCTGCTGGAAGATTCAAAGGCATCAAAAGATGCTCTTGTAAGGAAATTTGATGTATTCTAATTTTGTTTAACTAAGGCCAAAAATACATCTCGTTTGCCATCAGGAAGGAGAGGAGCAAAACTCTTGAAATCTCTGGAGATATCTTTGAGATACATGCCCATGTAGAGCATGTACGAACTGATTCTGGACAAAGCATGCATGCCTGAAAACAGCAGCGCCCAAAGGCATCGAGAGCTCTAGCATCCTTGCCTGGAGGCATGGAGGAATGAGTCTTCGAACTCTTGATGTGGCGCATGGCCAATTCCACTACTATGGAGTGGTGGGGCAACTGAGGCTTTTGAAACCCAGGAGATGGCGGAACTCAGTACATGGTATCGAGCCATTTGCTGATATGTGGGAGGCCCTGTTAACGGTTCCACCTAAGGAGCATTAAATCCTGTAGGATTTGATGCAACAGTAATGTGGCAGCCTCCTTGGGTGCCAAGGGATACTGGAGGATTTCCAATTTCTCTGCCCTAGGTTCAGTCTCTGATGTCACAGTGATCTGGAGACCTGCCACCATGTTCCTAACAAAGTCCTGAAAGGACATGTTCTCTGGTGGGAACAGACACCGTTCATGAGGAGGGGAATGGTCAGAAGCGATGTCCTGGGTGGCCCTGGAATCTTCCAATGTGCACTCAGAATCGGATGATTCTGAAAGAAAGTCAAAAGTATTGACTATCCCGTGCCGATGCTTAGGCTCTGTGCCGATGCTCATGCTGAACTGTATCAGTAACTGGGACTGAACCGTTGATGCCGGTCGGTTCCAACTGTGGCATCGGAGGGAGAGGATCTCCCGATATAGGCTCGAGGGGTGGCATGGGACCAGGCGGTACCAGCCTCAAGGAGAGAACCGGTCTTTGTGTCACTGGAGCTGTCTATACCACTGGTACCGAGGCTGCCAGGAGTGCTGCCAAGTTCCTCTTGAAAGCAAGGATACGCTTATCAAGGGAGGAGACCAATGCTTGGTTGGAAGAGTGTACGGGGCTTCGAGACACCATTCCAGAGCACAGTACCAGTAACTCTCCAGATATCAAGGCCTCGGGTGTGTCCTGGAGCCCCTGTGATGCTTTGGAGGGTTGGTCCTCTCGCCGGGGCTGTTTGGCAGGCCGATCGCATCAGATGCACCTTTTGGTGCATCCCGATATAGGGACTTACTTTTATGCCTAGTATTGGACTTTGATGCCGATGCCTTAGTCCTAGACTTATGTCTGGACTTTGAAGAGACCTGAGAAGCAAGACAGGAGGCCGATGTCCTCGACGATGCTGAAGCAACGGAAATAGAGTCTGAGGTGAACAGAGAATCAAACTTATTGGCCCTGTTCTTTAGCCCCGTTTAGTCATTTGTTGGCACAAAAGATATTCTTTCAGTAAATGGTCTAGGCCCAAACATTTTAAACACCAGTCATATTTGTCAGTTACTGAGATAGTACCAGAGCATTTGGTACACTTTTTAAACCACTTGAATGTTTTTCCACCGTGAAAAGGAAAAATAGGGCAAGGCCTAAATTAGTGGTGAAACCACTAATAAAAAAGGAAAAAAAGAAAAGAGAAGCAAGAAAATAATGGGGCCAATATCCGGAAGAGAACCGGCATCAATGAGAAGGCAGAACACAGATTTAAAAAAAAAATAGAATGTTTTTCAGCTGTGACAGGAAGATGACAATCTGCTGGCTCCACGGAAAACAAAGAACTGAGGAGACTATGCAGGAAGGCAGACGCGCAGGCACAGTGTAGTGCTCCCAAAAGCTTTCCTATTGGACGCTGCGGCGTGTTCTGCGGGGGCTCCATTAGTACCGACGATACTATATGTGAAGACTGCATTCCTGCTTGTTCCTGGAGATTGGTATAACCAACACCTTGTCCCCCTCCCCTTTTGAACCTCATATGCAGTCTAGGTTCCGTCATTCTTGAGGTGGCTGAATGGGTGTTTCTGAAGTATTTAAAGAACAATCCTACCTAAAAATACTTTAATCCTGTCCAATGAATGGCGCTATATAAAATAAAAGTGTTATTGCAACTTACACTATATTCAAGAAAGCTCAGCCATAGCACTGAGTGCAGCAGCACAAGAAACCTAAGTCTCAATGCTCCCTAGTGTGATGCAGATTATCTCCAGGAAAAAGCAGGAATGTAGTCTTCACATATGGGTATCGTTGGTACCGACGGAGCCTGTGCGGGAACGCTCCCCAGCGTCCAATAGGAAAGCTTTTGGGAGCATCCCACAGCACCTGCGTGCTGCCTTCCCGCTTTTCCCAATTGTCCCTCTCCAGTTCTTCGATTTCCGCGGAGCTAACAGGTCGCACATCCTCTCACCGCAGAAAAAAATCCCTTCTATCCTTTTTTGTGGTCGCGTCTGCCTTCCCTCGACGCTACACCGGTACCGCAGGTTCTTCTTTCTTTTCACCTTAAAAAACAAAAAAACCTCTCTTCTGGAGTCTTTCCAGTATTTTTCTCTTCAGGTGCCACGTGCCATTTTGGGCACTAGGCCCAACTTTTTCCTTCAAAATGGAAAAACCCGCTTCGGGTTTTAAAAAGTGTTCTAAGTGTGGCGGTACCATCTCCGTCACCGACACCCATGAGTGGTGCTTCAAATGTTTAGGTCCTGACCACTCTATTTCGGAGTGTGTTGCCTGTGGGATGATGAAGAAAAGGGGCCGGCAAAACCGAGCTGCTAAACTTAGCACCCTTTTTCCCTCCGATGCAGCCTCCGTGGCATCGACGTCTTCCAGGGCTTCGTCTTCCTCCCATGGATCTCAGGTAACTAAACATAAATCTAGCCGGTCCTCAAAGGGTAGATCGCCTTCTAGACATCGAGATGCTTTTGGCGTTGCCCTTGAGGGACTTTCACCGGCAAAATTGCCCCGGCAGGGGTGGGGGAGGAAATGACATCACCATACGGAGCGGACGTGTGAGAGCGGAGATCCGTGGAAGCCTGAGTAAAATTGCCCAGAAAAAGGTGGTGGAGTGCACAAAAGGGTGGAAAAACAACCCAACAAAGTAGCGCGGAGGGGCACTTCGTGGAAAGGATGAAGAAAAGCACAACTGACATGAAAACGTTTGCGTATAAAACCGCTGCAGGGTCCTCCGGAGGGAAGAGCAAAATGGCCGAGGCAAGTGCTGGACATGTGGAGGAGGGCGGAATGCCACAGATTGGGATGCAAAATCAGGACAGGGACTTGGAGGTACTGAGAGGTGAGATTAAAGGAGGGTTCTGTACTCTCAGGAAAGATTTGGTGCATTTTAAAATGGAGGCCCAAACGTGGATGGAGGAACTTAAAACTGATATGAGAGATATTGGGCAGCGTGTGGAAGATATTGAGTCAAAAATGGAGACACAGGAGGGGGCGGTGCAAAAAATGCAAGATAGAGTGGAAACTCTGGAATTGGAGGCCGAGGACCTATGGTCGAAAGTGGAGGATCTAGAAAATAGGTGTCGGAGGGCAATGTTCCCTCTAATTTTCTGTAGGCTGTGTGCGCATAAAATATCAGCTGTGCAGCTTTTGAAGGAAGGTTAAACTTTTGTGCGCCACATAACAAAACTCGGAGTTATATAATTTAAAATTTGACTACACGTCAGAATACAGTATGTACACCACATTGATTGCACTAGAAAATATTGTAGAACTTGTGAAAACCATAAATACACAACAACTTTTAAATTTTACAACGTCTGTGTTGTTTTCTATCAGAATCAGAACCGTAATTTTTGTGCGCTCTGTTGTAAAGTATGTGCGCTTGCTTGGTGAGGTGTGTGCGCGCGCACACGCGCACAGCTTAGAGGGAACAGTGTCGGAGGGCCAATATTCAAATAAGAGGAGTGCCGGAGAATATGGAAGGCTTGGATTGTGGCTACCTGGTGGAAAAAATTTGCAAAAAAATTGTTGAAGAAGCGGGTCAGGATGGCTCTACAATGTGTTGGAAGCTGGAACGGGCTCATAGAGCGCTAGGGCCAAAAAGGGATGGCTACACCAGGGACATAATAGCGTGCTTCCATGAATATCTAACAAACAGCAAGGTGGTTGAGGCGGCAAGGAAGATCACTAATTTTAAGTGGGACAATCACCGTATTGAACTGTATGCAGATCTATCGTCGATCACGATGAGGAAAAGGAGGGAAATGGCAGGGGTCACTAAGAAATTGCGGGAGAAGTCCATACGATATAAATGGTTATTTCCTTTTGGATTACAATTTTGTATTGAAGGGAAGACCTTTTATGTTAAAAATATGGAAGAAGCAGTAAAGGTGATGAAGGAAGCCGGATGGACTGAGATACCGGATGCAGTACCTCCAATGCACAGCAAAGGGGTGAGCCGGCAGGCAAAAGGCAGCGAATGGAGACGAGCGCCGCAAGGAGACCGCTGGCTGCGTAGGCAGCGGCAGAAGTCCACCCGGGAAGTAGAAGGAGAAGGATGAAGAGCTGGACAGATTTGAGAGCAATGTAGTTATTGAAAATGTTGTTATAAGTTATGCTGTAGGACAGTTGTGTGCTAATGGTATTGTATCTGGGTTAGGAGGGCAAAGGAAAAAAGAAAGTGGGAAGGCATGGGCTTCCGCGAGGAGTGGTGAGACATGCCTCAAAGCTGTAGTAAGGATGGGGGCAGGAGGGAAGCAGGGGGAGGGGGGTGAGGGAGGGGTGAGGGGAGGGGGGTTCGGGGATTTCTATCTACACAGGAGTGCACGGCAAGAGGGTGGTGAAGTTATAAATGGAGAAATTTAGAGTAGTAACGATGAATGTACGGGGCTTGAACTCCCCACTAAAACATCAGAGAATGTTTAAAGAAATAACAAGGCTTAAAGGAGATATTGTATTTGTACAGGAAACACACCTGAAAAAATGTGATGAATGGAGAGTGGCGCATCGAAAATTCTCAGGGAGATGGTTTGCTTCAAATAGGATGGAACTAAAAAAGGGAGGAGTGGGTATCTTAGTGAATGGGCAAGTTCCTTATTCAGATTGTGTCGTACAGCAAGATAGAGGGGGGAGATATGTTATGGTTAAGATGAAAATACAGGAGCAAATGTATACTTTGGTAAATATCTATGGTCCAAATGTGGCTCAAGGAGTATTCTATGAACAGTAAAATACTGTAGTGGCAAAGTTTGCAGAGGGGCAAATAATTATGGGGGGGGGACTTCAATTTAACATCCAATACTCTGTTAGATAATTCACCGGGTAAATGGGTGGGAGGGAACAAAAGTCGGAGGAGTTTGCAGTCCATGGGGAAATATTTGGGGGTAGTTGATACATGGCGAGAGTTGAAAGGACGAGAAAAGCGTTTTACGTTCTACTCACCAGTGCATAAATAGTTCTCAAGAATTGATATGATATGGGTATCCATACCTTTGGTGGAGGGGGTAAGATGGTGTGAAATAGAGAGGACATGGTCAGACCATGCCCCAGTGTGGATTGAAGTTAAATTGGGGCAAACTGGGAAGCAGGGGATGGGGTGGACCCTTAATGAATCTTTACTGGAGAAGGAGGAGAATATACAACAAATAAAGGAAACAATAAAAATGTATTTGCAGGAGAATGATAGGGACGAATGTAAGATTAGTACATTATGGGAGTGTTTGAAGGCAGTGGTAAGAGGGGACTTAATATCTATAGGTACCTATATGAAAAAGCTTAAAGAGCATGGTAAAGAGGTCCTGCGAGGGAAGATTAGAGAGTTAGAGAGTTTGCAAATACAGGGGAAAATGGAGAATGCAACACTACAGGATTTAGCGAAGGTGAGAAGGGAACTGAATGAGCTGGAATTGGTAGAAATTAAACATGCGCATGATAAAGTTAAGCAGCAATTTTTTGAGCTAGGAAATAAACCCAGTCGTCTCTTGGCACATACACTAAAACAACGAAAATATAGAAACTATATAACCAAGATAAGGGACTCACAGGGAAAGGAACTGAGGCAAAAGGCGCTAATTCAACAAAGGTTCATGGAGTTCTATACACAATTATATACTGCGGAGAAGGGTACGGGAGAGGATCAACTAGAAAAATATTTACAATTGGAACTGCCGAGGTTAGAGAAGAATGAGTCTGAGCAGATTTCCAAACCCATTCAAGAAAAAGAAGTATTAGAGGTGATTAGGACACTGCCACCCAATAAAGCCCTGGGGTTGGATGGTTTTACAAATAAATTTTATAAAATATTTGGGGCGGAGGTGAGTAGGCCTTTGACTAGATCTTTTAATTCTTTTAAGGAAGGAGAGACAATCCCAGAGTCAATGAGGACAGTGGGAATAACAATCTTGTCCAAGGAGGGGAAGGATGTAAATTTATGTGGTTCCTATCGGCCCATTTCCCTACTTGAAACGGACTTTAAGATATTTGCCAAAGTTTTGACGAATAGGATACTTCCCTACATGACCAAACTAGTACATGAAAACCAGTCCGGATTTGTTCCGGGGCGACATACGATGGACAATATGCGGAAAGTGCTAAATGCGATGTGGAAAGGGAGAACAGGGGGAGAACAAATTATCTTATTGGTAATTGATGCTGAAAAAGCGTTTGATCGGGTCTCCTGGCCCTTCTTATTCAAAGTTCTTGAACTAATGGGGATTGATGGGAATTATTTGAGGTGGATTAAGGCCATCTATGCAAGCCCTATGGCAAAGATCAGGGTAAATGGGGAGTATACTAGGTCGTTTGAGTTGTGTAGAGGGACAAGACAGGGGTGTCCCTTGTCCCCGCTCCTATTTGTGTTTTCCATGGAGCCTTTGGCCCAGAAAGTGAGGGACAGTGGTGAAATCCATGGGGTAAAATGGAAAAAGTTGGAAAGTAGGATAGCGTTATTGCAGATGATTTGTTGTTCCTGCTGACAAAACCTAGGGAGTCGTTAACAGCGTTACATAGACTTTTATTGGAGTTTGGAAGATATTCAGGCTTCAAAATTAATGTGACAAAATCAGAAATATTGAACATTTCATTGAGTGGTGATACCCAGGCAGTGATAAAAGCTGAATTTCCTTTCAAGTGGGCAAAACGCAGTATCAGATATCTGGGAATCTACCTCACCTCAAGGGAAGGGGACATGTTTAAAGAAAACTATGTAAGGCTGGAAAAAATAATACAAAAGGGAGTTGGAGGAATGGAGGGGTAAAGACTTGTCATGGATGGGGAAGATTTCTGCCGTAAAAATGGTAGCGTTACGTAAATGGTTATACTTATTTACGAATCTTCCTATGTGGGTATCAAAGAACTATATTGGGAAATTACAGCGGATGATTCTGAAGTTCATAGGAGGGGGGAAGAGAAATAGGGTGGCTGGGAGAGTGTTGATGAGGCAGAGAGAGCAAGGGGGAATGTCTGTACCAAACCTGTTAAACTACTGGGAGGCAGCACAAATGGTGGCCATTGTGGAATGGGGAGCGGAGGAATCGAAGGAGTGGGTGCAGATGGAATTGGAGGATTTGGCAGTGGGGGTGAGAGGAGATTTTGTGTGGCTCCCTAGGAGTGAAAACATAGGGTACCAAGGTTCTAACCCATATGTGCAAGGTACGCTGCGAGTGTGGAATAAGTGGAAGCAGATCTGGTTGGGGGGCATCGAGTGTCTAGGTTAGTACCCATCCGGGGAAACCCAGAGTTCATGCCCGCGACAGGGAAGAATGTCTTTGAAAAATGGGGACAACTTGGTTTAAGAAGGGTAGGTCAGCTATTAGATGGTATGAGGATACAAGATTATGCTGAACTTAAAACAAGGTACAAGTTAGAGGGGAAAGATATATATGGCTATTTACAGCTCCGCCATTATATACAGTGGAGGATTCTACCAGATCTCAAGGGGGAGCCCACGGGGATTAAGAAGTTTTTTTTGGTGGGACAACAAAAGAAACCCCTGACAAGCTTGTATAAGTTGATGAGTAGGGGGCGCCACGGGAAAAGTATCAAATACCGTGGGAGGTGGATTTGGGGGTACAATGGGGGGATACCACATGGGAATGAATATATTTGAACCGATATAAAGGAATATTAGCCATAAATTTAATTGAGAATAATTACAAAATACTATATAGATGGCACTTGACACCAGTGAGACTACACAAAATATATGAAAATGTAGAAGAGAAGTGCTGCAGAGAGTGTGGAGAGAGAGGAACGTATTTTCATATCTGGTGGCAATGTACGGGAATACACAACCTGTGGGTGGAGGTGTTTGCACTGTTGGGGAAGATACTGGGGAAAAATATTGAACCGCAACCTGCCCCGGCGATGTTAGGGATAAAGCCCCCTATGCTGACTAAAGCGGAAGGTCAATTTGTGGATTTGGGGTGCGTGGCCCTGAGAGTCTTAATTGCACGGAAGTGGAAACAAGTAAGGGCACCGCAACTGTCAGAATATGAAAGTTCATTGTCACAGATCTACTTGAGTAAACTAACAGCGCTTAAATGGGGCAGACCACGAAAATTTATGCAAATGTGGGGGAAATACCTGCAGTGGCTGGCAACCAGGTAATACACTTAATCTTTGGAAATGTCTAAATTTCTCCAATGTTTCAGTAATGTTCGGTAATTAGAAGTGAAGTGTGACTGTAATCAAGTGTAGGGGGATCCCCGTTGGGGGGAGGAGGAGGGGTGGGGAAAGGGGAAAGTAAAATCAGGAACATAAGTAACTAATGGGGGTTGTTTTTCTTGATCTTGTGGAAGGCTGTATAATGTATAGAGGTAAGGAGAACATGTTGTAAAGGTTGACTTATGATGGTTATGTTTCCAAAAAATATAAATAAATAAAAAATTGCCCCGGCGGGAGGCTTCGGCTTCCAAAGCACTAACGGGGTTTCCAGGATGTTCTCAAGGCTTCAACCTCGGCAGAACTACTGGTGTCATGCTCTGGGGTATTGGCCGCTTCATCCGGTACCGATACCCAAGCATCGGCAGCGTTGATAGACCAGAGATTCTTGGCTATTGAACGCAGTCTGGCGGCTCTCCTCACGGCCTCGATGCCTTTGAAACCACTTCAGACAATTCAACTGGTACCGGCACAGACTGCATCGACATCGGCAGGTATTCTACTGGGACCGAGTCATGAGTGTCTATCCAGCATCGACAAGTCGGTACCGGACTACTCCGATGCCGACTTAGATCGGTACCGATACTGTGCCTTGCACGATCACCCGGATTGGAAATACTTTGAATCTTCGGATGAGTCTGAAGACTCTGAAAGCTCTGCCGATACCAGAGTACTTCTTCCTGAGGATTCCTCTTCTCCTCAGCGTAGGATGTCTCCAACAGAGGATATGTCCTTTCAGGATTTTATCCGAGATGTGGCCCGAGGTCTTTCCATCACAGTGGCTCCTGAAAAAGAGCCTAGGGCAAAGGAATTAGAAATCCTGCAATATCCTAAAGATCCCAAGGAGGCAGCTACCTCACCTATTCATGAGATCTTGTATGATCTCATGTTAAGAATGTGGGGAAACACCTCTAACCACATCTCCTCACTCTCGGCGACTCGACACCATGTATCGAGTTCTTCCTTGTCCTGGGTTTCAAAAGACTCAATCACCACACCATTCCATGATGGTGGAATCAGCTATGAGAAGGATGAAGAGTGCAAAAATGCATGCATCTAATCCTCCAGGACGTGAGTGTAGGACTCTGGACGCCTTTGGACATCGAACCTTCCAAGCTTCCATGCTTCTGCACGGATCAGTTCCTATATCTTATATATGGGAATGTTCCTTAAGGAGGTCACAGGAGATTTAGAGCTTATGAGCCCTCTCCTTCCTGATAAGAGGCAAGATTACATCGCCCTTGTCAAACATGCCCAGGATGTTTCCAAGTTTGTGAATTGTGCAGCCTTTGACTGCTTTGAGTGCATAAGCAGAACCTCTGCCATTGCCATAGGTGCACGTAGGACAGCCTGGCTCCAGGCATCTGACTTGGAAATTTGGGTACAGGATAAACTAGGGAAAGCACAGTTACTTACCTGTAACAGGTGATCTCTGGGAACAGCAGGAATTAGTCCTCACATATGGGTACGTCGGTACCGACGGAGCCTGCGCGGGAAAGCTCCCCAGCTTCCCAGAAAGGAAGCTTTTGGGGCCTCCCACTGCACATGCGCACTGCCTTCCCGCCTTCCTGACCAGCTCTCCTCAGTTCGAGTTTATAGCTGAGACAATAGAGAGAGGAAAGGAAGATAGATAGATAGAAGATACAACTCCTAGGGGAGGTGGGTGGGTTGTGAGGACTAATTCCTGCTGTTCCCAGAGATCACCTGTTACAGGTAAGTAACTGTGCTATCTCCAGGAACAAGCAGGAATAAGTCCTCACATATGGGGACTCCCTAGCTAAGATGCCTGGGAGATCCCGTTCCACGGTTCGCCATCTTCGTATGGATCTCAGGCATCCATCCTGGGAAGGTGGGCAGGAGTTGTTCAAGTATGGAACAGGTGTGTGAGGACAGCCTGACCAAACAAGGCATCCCGGCGGGAGTCCTTGTCCAAGCAGTAATGGGCTGTGAAGGTATGAACCGAGGCCCATGTGGCGGCTCGACAGATCTGATCTATGGAGACAGAGTGAAGATGAGCCATAGAAGTGGCCATGGCTCTCACATTGTGAGCTGTGACATGGCCTTCCAGAGAAACGTTTTTACTCTGGTAAGCAAAGGAAATACACTGAGCAATCCAATTGGAAAGTGTACGTTTGGAGACTGGACGTCCCAAATGAGAAGGATCAAAAGCCACGAAAAGCTGGGAAGACTTTCGATGTGGCTGGGTCCTGGTTGAGGTAAAAGGCAAGAGCTCTTTTGCAATCTAAAGTATGAAGGTTCCTCTCTGCACTGGATGCATGAGGAGCCGGAAAAAAGACAGGTAGATATACCTCTTGATTAAGATGAAAAGGCGAAACCACTTTGGGCATAAAGTGGGGGTTCGTCCTAAGGACCACCTTATCATGATGAAATCTAGTATAAGGTGGATTAGCCACTAAAGCCTGCAGTTCACTGATGCGGCGAGCTGAAGTGACTGCAATGAGGAAAACTACCTTCCATGAAAGAAATTTCAAGGAGGTGGAGTGTAAAGGCTCAAAAGGTGGCTTCATAAGCTGACCTAGAACTAGGTTCAAGTCCCATGCTACCGGGGGAGGTCGGATGGGAGGCTTAGTTAGAGTCAGGCCTCTCATAAATCTTGCAACAAGCGGATGAGAGGAGACAGGTTGTCCATTTATAGGTTTTAAGGATGCTGCAATAGCACTCAAATGGACTCTTACTGAATTCGTCTTAAGGCCTGCATTAGAAAGATGCAGGAGATAGTCTAGTAGAGAATTCAAAGGAAGTGCTAGAGGGTCAAGACCCTGTTGAGCACACCAAATGGAAAAGCGTTTCCATTTGAAAGCATAGGATCGCCTCGTGGAGGGTTTCCTAGAGGCATGAAGGATATCTTTCACTGGTTGAGAAAGATTGAAGTCATGAAGGCTTAGGCCTTCAGTAACCAAGCTCTGAGGTGTAGGGACTTGGGGTTTGGGTGCCACAAAGTCCCCTCCTCCTGAGACAGAAGGTCTGGCGCAGCTCCCAGGTCCAGGGAGGGTCCCTGGGAGAGATGCAGAAGTAGAGGGAACCACACTTGGCGTGGCCAGCGTGGAGCTATGAGGATCATGGATCCGTGATCCCTCTGTAGTTTGAACAGAGTCTTGGGAATCAAAGGAATGGGTGGAAAGGCATATAGGAATTCCTGACCCCAATGCAGGAGGAAGGCGTCGTTGGCCTGAGCTCCCTGACACGGAATCCTGGAACAGAACCGGGGAAGTTTGGCATTCCACGGACTTGCAAAGAGGTCTATGTCCGGGGTTCCCCATTCCTGAAAGATTTTGCCTATCTGGTCCATATGTAGGGACCATTCGTGTGGGAGCAGAACTCGACTGAGTCTGTCTGCCCGAGAGTTTTGAACCCCTGGAAGATATACTGCCAGAAGATGAATTTGATGCTCTCTGGCGAAGGCCCATAATCTGAGAGCTTCGTTGCAAAGCGACAGAGAGCCTGTCCCTCCTTGTTTGTTTACGTAGAACATGGCCACCTGATTGTCTGTCTGAACTAAGACGGTCAGGTTGACAAGGAGGGTATGGAATACTTTGAGGGCAAAGAAGATTGCTCGCAGTTCCAGGAGGTTGATGTGAAGGGTGGTCTCCTGCGGAGACCAAGTACCCTGAGTGGAGAGGGATTGTAGATGGGCTCCCCACCCTGTTTGGGAGGTATCTGTTGTGAGGGTTGCTTGGGGCAACAAAGGTTGGAAGGGGGCCCCCAACAACAGATTCTTGGTGGACATCCACCATTGGAGGGACCAAAACAGACGTTTTGAGGTGAGTATTTGGTCGGAGAGCGCTCCTGATGCTTGAGTCCACTGGGTGGCCAAGGTCCATTGAGCTGCTCTCATATGAAGACGAGCGTAGGGCACCACGTGTACCGTGGAGGCCATGTGGCCCAGAAGTCGCAGCATTTCTCTGGCTGTCAAGTGACTGCTGGACTGAGCTTGGGAGGCCAAGCACAGCAGACGTTGGCCCCGGACTTGAGGCAGGTAGGCCCTTGCAGTGGTGGTGTCCAACTGGGCCCCTATGAATTCTAGAGACTGAGTAGGGGTAAGTTGAGACTTGGGAAGGTTTACCACCAGTCCCAGATACTGCAGAAGGTGCCTTGTGCGGTCCAGGGAAATCTGGGCCTCTGACTGAGATGGAGCTCGGATGAGCCAGTCGTCCAGATATGGGAATACAAAAATTCCCAGACCTCTTAGAAATGCGGCAACAACTGCCATGCATTTGGTGAACACTCTTGGGGCAGAGGCTAGACCGAAGGGAAGTACTCTGTACTGGAAATGTTTTCCCTGAAACAGAAATCTTAGATATTTTCTGTGGGATGGGTGGATGAGTATATGTGTGTACGCATCCTTGAGATCTAGAGAACAAAGCCAATCCTGAGTCTGAAGGTATGGAAGGAGAATGCCTAGAGAAAGCATTTTGAATTTCTCCTTGTACAGAAATCTGTTCAATTCTCTCAGATCTAGGATAGGCCTGAATCCCCCTGTCTTCTTTGTTATGAGAAAATAAGGGGAGTAGAATCCTGTCCCTTGTTGAAGGAGAGGAACCTCTTCTATTGCCCCTTGGGCAAGGAGAGAAGAGACCTCCTGATCCAACAGGTCCAGGAGAAATGGGGGAGAATTGAAGTGCCTCACCATGGTATATGGAGGAAGGTTGGAAAAATGAAGTTTGTAGCCCTCTCTGATGATAGAGAGGGTCCATTGCTCTGATGTGATTTGCTCCCATCTGGGAGCAAAGTGAGCTAACCTTCCAGGAATGGTGAGGGGCTCTGGTTGTTCTAGAGCCAGAAATGTTAAGTTCTCTAGGGGCAAGTCAAAACCCCTGAGGGGGTTGAGCCTGCTGAGGAGTGGTAGACACTGCAGGCTTTGACTTTGCCTGTTTAGGTTGCTGACGTTTAGTAGCAAAGCGAGGCTGAGAAGATTGTTGGCCAGTATTTGTGGAAAATCTGGCCTTCTTGTAGTAAGGCCTCTTGAAAGACTTTTTCTTGGCAGGAGCAGAGGTAGACTTAGAAAGTCTATCCAAGGTAGCATTCTCTGCATCCATTTGGGTGGCTTTAATTTGCCAGTCCTTACCAAATAAGTTCTCACCTGTACAGGGCAGATTCCGTAAGCCATCTAGGACCCAGGGTTCTAGGTCAGAGGCCTGGAGCCAAGCAAGTCGTCGGGCTGCAATAGCAATGCCCGAAGCTCTACCGGCACCCTCAAAGGAATCAAAAGCTGCTCTGTTGGAGAACTTAGAAACATCTAAAAGCTGTTTCACCAGAGAAATGAACTCCTCTTTTCTATCCTCAGGGATAAAGGAGGCAAAAGGTCGTATCTTTAGGGCAAGTTCTCTAAGAAACATGCCCATATACAGACTGTAAGAGTTAATCCTGGCTATAAGCATAGTAGCCTGGAAAATTTTCTTGCCAAAAGAGTCTAGGGTCTTACATTCTCGTCCTGGAGGGGTAGAAGAGTGCCTTTTGGTACTCTTAATCTTTTTCAGTGCAGACTTCACCACAATGGAATGGTGAGGCAACTGAGTCTTTTGAAAACCAGGAGAAGGAGGGACCCGGTACATGGTGTCCAGCCTACGAGAATAGGGAGACAACGTTAGAGGAGCCTCCCATAAGTCCATCAAGTGTTCTTGAAGGATTTCATGGATAGGCAGGGTAACTGCCTCTTTAGGAACCTTGGGGTATCCTAAAATATCCAATTTCTTTGATCTAGGTTCTTTTTCTGAGGATGTGGTAATAGAAAGTCCTTTAGCTAATTCAATAATGAATTCTTGAAAGGACAAATCCTCTGGTGGAGACATTCTCCTCTTTGGGGAAGAGGGGTCTTCATGAAGAACCAGAGACAGCTCATCAGAGTCCTCAGAGGAGTTAAAATCCTCTGAGGAATCAGAGTATTCTCTATTTGCTTCCAACGCACGATATGCATACCGATCGGTATCGACATCGGGCGTACCGGGTATGGGATCGGTATCGGGTAAAAACCCGGATCCGGCATGCGGAACCGATCTGCGTTTGGAAGTCGATGGTCTCGGTTCCGGTATGGGAGACGATACCGGAACCGGACCCGGTATCGCTGAACGTGATACCGAGGGCGTCGCAGCATTGATAAAAGCCAGCATGGCCTGCTGCATGGTCTGAACAGTATTGCTCATAGATGCCACTGCTGCCTGGATGTCGGTACCGGTATGGGCCGGTACCCCAGAGCAGTCCAACAGGTGATCAGTCGAGGCCGTGCCATCGATGTCAACCTGTAACCCCATAGATGGTGCTTTGGAAGCCAGAGCTTCCCGCCGGGGTTGTTTGGCTGGGGCAGGATCCTCAGACTCAAAAGAGAGAGCCTCTCGATGCTTTGAAGGAGATTTGCTCTTTGAGGACCTGCCCATAGAGGGTTTGGTTACCTGAGATCCATCCGGAGAGGAAGACCTGGATGACTGTGATGCTGGATTATCCGAAGCAAACAGCACATGGAACTTGTTGGCCCGGTTCTGCAACCCACGTTTAGACATCTGGGAGCAGGATGGGCAGTCCGGTATGGAGTGGTCAGGTCCCAAACATTTAAGACACCATTCATGGGTGTCTGTGACAGAAATGACAGCACTGCACTTGGTACACTTTTTGAAACCAGGAGCTGGCTTCTCCATGAGGAGAATTTGGGTAGGCCTGAAGGCCTAACAAAAGCTACCAAGCTGTGCTGAAGAAAAATAAAAAGATTTTTTTATTTTTTTTTTTTAAAGAAAGAAAGAGAGACCGGCGGTACCGGTTTCGGTATGGGGAAGGCAGGTACGCGGTCTAAAGAAAACAAATAAAATTAACAATTTCTTCAGCAGTGACAGGAACACGACCTGCTGGCTCCGCGGAAAAAGAGAAACTGAGGAGAGCTGGTCAGGAAGGCGGGAAGGCAGTGCGCATGTGCAGTGGGAGGCCCCAAAAGCTTCCTTTCTGGGAAGCTGGGGAGCTTTCCCGCGCAGGCTCCGTCGGTACCGACGTACCCATATGTGAGGACTTATTCCTGCTTGTTCCTGGAGATTATTCCTTGCACAGGAGAGAATCTCTTTGGCAAGAATTGGCAGGAAAAAGCTAATGAGATAGATGCTGACAATATCACTTTGGACAGATTGTCTAAATCTACAGCTGATCCTGCAAGGAAAAAATCCTATAAGAAACCATTATTCAGTAAGAAGTAGTTTTATCCCTCCTATACCCAGCAAGGGCATCGTTTAGGTCAGTCTGCCCAAAAGGGACAGCAGCAACAACCTAGGCAAAGAAAGACAAAAGCAGCTAAGCCTCAACCGGCTCAGCAGACTCAGCCTCCACAGGGGCTTTGACTACTATCTAGAGAACTTTGCCTTCCTGACCCTGAACGGTCCAGAACCCTCCACCATCCCAGGAAGGATATGTCATTTTGCCCCCAAATGGGGTCAGATAACACTAGAAAATTGGACTCTGTCTGTTGTAAGAGAGGGGTACAAACTTTGTTTCCTCAGCATGCCCCCTCCTACAATGGTAAGACAGTTCAATTCTCAGACCTCTCTAAACGACCAGTTAGGTCAAGAGGTCACTATGCTTCTTGCTCAAGGGGCAATAGAAGAGGTACCCATTCCCCAACGGCGTACAGGGTTTTACTCCCCCTATTTCCTTATTCCAAAGAAAACAGGAGGACACAGACCCATTTTAGACCTCAGAGAATTGAACAAATTCCTGTTCAAAGAGAAGTTCAAAATGATTTCTCTACGAACTCGGCTGCCATACCTTCAGAGTCAGGATTGGCTTTGTTCTCTAGATCTCAAGGATGCGTACACTCATGTTCTCATCCATCCAACTTGCCGAAAGTTCCTTCGCTTTCTGTTTCAAGGCAAGCACTACCAATACAGGGTTCTTCCCTTTGGCCTGTCCTCTGAACCAAGGGTGTTCACAAAATGCATGGCTGTGGTGGCATTTCTCCGCACTCTGGGAATATTCGTCTTCCCTTACTTAGACGACTGGATCATTTGAGCCCCTTCAGAGCCAGAGGCCAGGGTTGCTCTCTCTCGCACAATGCGCATCCTTCAGTATTTGGGACTTGTCATAAACTTCCCAAAATCCAACCTTGCTCCCACTCAGTCCCTAGAGTTTATAGGAGCTCTGCTGGATACCAGACAGACAAGGGCCTACCTTCCACAGCCCCGTTGCCGTCGCATTGTGCAGTTAGCTTCCCAAGTAGTGCTAAAACCTCACCTCACTGCTCAGGAAATGTTACAGTTGCTAGGCCACATGGCATCCACCGTGCATGTGGTTCCTTATGCTCACCTCAAAATGAGGGCAGCCCAGTGGACTTTATCCACTCAGTGGACTCAGGCATCATGTTGCCTGTCAGACAAAATAGCAAACTCAGATCGCCTTATTTTGTCCCTCCAATGGTGGCAATCACCCAAAAACCTCCTGGTGGCGTCTCCTTTTCAGCAACCCCCACCCCAGGCCACTCTAACAACAGATGCTTCACAGGTGGGTTGGGGAGCCCACCTGCAAGGCCTCTCTACCCAGGGTACCTGGACTCCACAGGAGACCTATCTACACATCAATCTCCTGGAACTCAGAGCAATTTTCCTTGCTCTTCGAGTATACCACACCCAGCTCAGCTACAAGACAGTCCTAGTTCAAACGGACAATCAAGTAGCCATGTTCTATTTGAACAAGCAGGGCAAAACAGGCTCTCTGTCGTTCTGCTACGAAGCTTTGCAACTATGGGCCCTCGCCAGAGAGCATCAGATTCATCTCCTTGCGGTGTATCTTCCAGGCATTCAAAACTCTTGGGCAGACAGATTCAGTCGAGTTCTGCTTCCACACGAATGGTCTCTCCATGCGGACCAGGTGGCCAAAATTTTCAAATTTGGGGGACCCCGGACATAGACCTCTTTGCAAGTCTGCTGAATGCCAAACTTCCCCGGTTCTGTTCCAGAATTACGGCTCAGGGATGTCAGGCCAGGGATGCTTTCCTCCTCCATTGGGGTCAGGACTTCCTGTATGCCTTTCCACACATTCCCCTAATTACCAAAACCCTGTTCAAGCTTCAGAGAGACAGAGGTCATATGATTCTCATAGCTCCAAACTGGCCACGGCAAATGTGGTACCCTCTGCTCCTACATCTCTCTCAAGCCCCGCCTCTGGAGTTAGGATCTGCTCCCAATCTCCTTTCTCAAGAGGACGGGATGCTGTGGCATCCCAATCCCCAATCTCTGCATCTCAGGGCCTGGTTGCTGAAAGCCTAGAACTTCACGGTCTTAACCTTTCCCAACAGGTAAAGGATATCCTTTATGCTTCCAGGAAGCCTTCCACAAGACGCTCTTATGCATTTAAGTGGAAAAGGTTTACCATATGGTGCTCACAGAAGGGTCTTAACCCTCTTGCGATACCTCTGGAGTCATTACTGGAGTATCTCCTTCATTTATCAAATGCAGGGCTTAAGACCAATTCAGTGAGAGTTCATTTGAGTGCTATTGCGGCTTCTTTCAAGCCTCTAAATGTACAACCTATTTCCTCTCATAGCAAGATTTATGAGAGGCCTTCTTTTAACTAAGCCTCCCATTAAGCCACCACCGATGGCATGGGACTTAAATCTGGTTCTTGGGCAGCTCATGAAACTGTTCTTTGAACAATTAGCCACTACCTCTTTGAAATTCCTTTCCTGGAAGGTCATCTTTCTTATTGCAATCACATCAGCACGTCGCATCAGTGAATTGCAAGCGTTGGTGGCTGATCCTCCTTATACAAGGTTCCATCATGATAAGGTAGTCTTTAGGATATTCTTTAGGACTCATCCACACTTTATACCAAAGGTGGTATCACCTTTTCATTTAAACCAAGTGGTTTACCTTCCTGTATTCTTCCCAAGGCCTCATGCCTCAAATGCAGAAAGGAATCTTCATACTTTGGACTGCAAAAGGGCTTTGGCCTTTTCTTTGCAAAGGACACAGCAACATAGAAAGTCCTCTCAACTCTCTGTTGCTTTTGATCCTAGTCATTTGGGACTTCCAGTCTCCAAAAGAACACTGTCCAGCTGGATTGCACAGTGTACATCTTTTGCCTATCAGAGTAAAAACTTTCCTCTTGAAGGCCATGTCACAGCTCACAATGTGAGAGCCATGGCAGCCTCTATGGCTCATCTTCACTCTGTCTATTGATGACATCTGTTGAGCAGCTACTTGGGCTTCAGTTCATACCTTCACAGCCCATTACTGCTTAGACAAGGACTCTCGCCGGGATGCCTTGTTTGGTCAGGCTGTTCTTCAACAGCTGTTCTATACTTAATCATCTCCTACCTACCATCCCTGGTAGGATGCCAGAGATCCATGGGGGGAAGTGGAGCCTTTTCACAAGGGCACACAACTTCTGGGGCCTTCTCCCTGGCATCTGCAGCTAGGGAGTCCCCAAATGTGAAGACTACATTCCTGCTTGTTCCTGGAGATAGCATAGTTACTCACCTGTAACAGATGATCTCCGGGAACAACAGGAATTTAGTCTTCACAACCCACCCACCTCCCCTAGGAGTTGTATCTCTCTATCTCTCTCTCTTTCTCTCTTTCCCTCTCTGTCTCAGCTTTAAACTCAACTGGAGAGGGACAGTTGGGAAAGGCGGGAAGGCAGCACGCAGGCGCTGTGGGATGCTCCCAAAAGCTTTCCTATTGGATGCTGGGTAGCGTTCCCACGCAGGCTCCGTCGGTACCGACGATACCCATATGTGAAGACTAAATTTCTGCTGTTCCTGGAGGTCACCTGTTACAGGTGAGTAACTATGCTTTTTTTGCTCTGTAGGCAAGTGTGATACATATTATCACTCAATTTCAAAATTTTTTTACATATAAGTTAGCTTTCTTATATGTCAGTCATATTAACCTCTGATTATTTTCTATCAATAATGTTTCCTAACATCTTTTCCTGCAATGACCTCTTCTTTTGTTCTTTCCCCTTTCTCTACTCTGCCTTTTGACCTATTTCCCCCTTTCTCTTCTCGTTTTCTATCACATCTCCTGCATATGAATTTATCACTACTTTCCTCATTTTTTCTACTTTCCTTTCTATTTCCCTTTACCACTCTCCCTCCTCCCTGCAATTATCTTCCCTTCCCTCTTTGTTCTTTGTCTTTTCTTCTTCCTTTCACATTTTGAATTCCATGTATCCCCTCCTCCTCCCTCTCTACCCTTACTTCCCCATTCAGCACTGCATCTTTCACTACTTCCCCTCCCAAACTTCAGTTGCAAACACAGGACAAACTGACGCATAACTGATTAATATTATTGCAAAAAGACAAGATGATGCCTTTAGCATAGACCACAGTCACCACAAACCTTAATTTAGAGTATAGAATTGAATAGCCACAATCCATTCAAAGCACCAATATATTCACTGTGTTTTAAATTAAACTCAGTAAGAGGAACAATTTTCAAAATATTCAACTGCTATGTCTTCTCTACAATTTAATTATCAATCTACTATACTGTATTTCATGGATTATGTCACAGTTTTTTACATCCGGAAACCATGGTGCGACCTATACACAGCAGCAACGTATCTAATAAATTTACGCAGTGGACCCCGCCCCTTGAAACGGATATAAATACTTGCAACTGTGCAGTGGACGGTCTTTCTCCCTGGGCCCTCTGCTCTACACCCAACACTTACAAATAGACCTGCTGATCAGCAAACTGGTACGTATTTTTACTATACTCGCAACTAGCATACCAAATACCATACAAAATAGCATACTGGACGAATTTCAATTACAAAAAAAATGTTATCTTTAACCCCACAGAAAATGGTGACTCCAAAGGCGCGGAACTCATACACCGAGGAATTCAAATTGAAAGTTATTCAATACGCAGAAGAACATGTAACAGAGCTGCCGAGTGAACTTTTGGGATAAATAAGAAATTAGTTAGAGACTGGAGGAAGACACAGGGAAAACTAACCTTGATGAAACACAGCAGGAAAGCAAATCACGGCCGCAAAGCATGGTGGCCTGAATTAGAAGCACATCTGTTTCAGTTCATTGTAGAGTGGAGGGCCCAGGACCGTGGACTGTCCACTGTGCAGGTGCAATTCAAAGCAGTTCATATCGCCAGGAAAATGAGTATCGAGGGACTCAAGGCTGGTCATTCACGGTGCTACCGTTTATGATAAGAAGCAAATTAAGCATTAGATAAAGAACCACCATGTTTCAGCAGCAACCTGCTGATTTCTTGGATAAAGTATGGAATTTCAGGAAATTTGTAAACAAATAAATCATCGCATACACAATGACACTGGACTTCATAATCAACATGGACGAGGTTCCCTTAACCTTTGACATCCCACTAGGGAGAACGGTCAGTCAAAAGGGGGTTAGAACAATAAATATTACTACTACCGGACACGAAAAGACACACTTTACAGTGGAGTTGGCCTGCTGTGCAAGTGGAAAGAAGCTGCCACCTATGATTATATTCAAATGAAGACAATGCCACATGAAAGTCTACCAACCAACGTTGTTGATGTGAATGAGAAAGGATGGATGAGAGCATGTTGTTGAAATGGCTGCAGCACTGCTTTAGTAAGCGGCCGGATGGATTTTCAAGAGACAGAAAGCACTACTTGCCATGGATAGCATGAGGGCCCATTTCACTGAAGATATAAAGAAGAAAATTAACTCTCTCAGAACTGTCCTGGTTATTATACCCGGTTGTATGACAAAAATGCTCCAACCACTTGACATTTCTTTCAACAGATGATTCAAAGTTATGTTGTGTCGCCTACGGGAAAACTGGATGTGCCACGGAAAACACAGTTTCACGGCTACCAGCTATATGTGCCATAACAGATTTGCAGAAGTTACCGGGTGGGTTGTGACAGCATGGTTGGGGGGTGTGAGCGATAAAATCAAATCAGGTTTTGTGAAAGCTGAGATCCTAAAGAACCCCGATAACCGTGAAGATGAAGATGACGACAATAACGAACACGAACTGGCATCAGAAATTGCAGAACTATTTCACAATGACACCAAAGATGAGGACTTCAACGGCTTTCGCAAGAGTGATACAGAACAGATCTGATGTTGGCTTCAACAGCTTTCCCGAGAGTGATACAGAACAGATCTGATGTGAAATGAGTGTTATTGTAAAGTGAAAGTGAAACTGAAACAATAAATCTGGTTTTAAGAAACAGCAGTTGTCTTAAGCTTCATTTTTTGTAATTGTGACTTATACACAGGGGTGACTTATACTAGTAATTTACATGTGAAAACACCAAATTGAGGCACTGTGACTTATACATTAGGGCAACATAATCTGGGAAATATGGCAATTGTCAGTCTCCATAATTTTTTGTAATATATAATTTCTTCTTAAATAAACTGTGCACTTAATTTTAGCCCGATGATCCTCCCTCCTGACTCAAATATGTCAAACGTTTTGATTGCTTCAGGAGTTTAACTTTAATTCTATATAAGGGGGATTTCTCACCAGCCATCACCCTGCAAGCGACACTAATGAGGAAGCTCCCTAGAAAGAATGAAAGTTAAATCCCTGAAGCATTCACAGCAGTTGACAAAACTTATTTCAAAAGAAGGATCAGAATTGAGTGTCAGGCTAAACATAAGTGTACAGTTCATTTTCCTAGCTAACCCTTTTCCTTCTCAAATACACACAAGCTCCTCTCAGACACACACAATAAACCGTATGTTATTACTTAATCAGAAATGGATGTTCAGTAAAAGGAAAGTACCTGGGGACCTGGCGCACCCACTGCCAAACTTTGCAAATATTTTCTGGATTCTTGGGCAATGGCATCTAATGAAATACCTATATATCATTGTAAAATAAGATAAACGATATAAAGCAAAACATTTTCACTTTACAAATATAACAATTTCTGTGCAGTTCCATTTTGTCTTTCAAAATTTAATTTTGTATTTTATTGTAATAAATTTTATTTTTTGATTTAATGTAAATACAGTATGTGCAAGTCTGCTATGCCCATGTAGTGCAAATGACTATGTTCACAAATTTGGGTGGAAAGTGCATCATATCTTACTTCTGTTTTTTAACAATGCCAGCTTTTCCTTCACCTGTCTCAGTTAGAGCCTACCCCAACCTAATACATCATGAAGAGAAATCCTGGGCTGAGGCATTATAAAACAAGGCTGTCTTTATGTTCCCTCTTCTTAAATATGCTCACCAACCAGATGTACTAAAGGGTTTCTCTAATAGGGAAAATGTCTAGTATATCTGGCGCCTGGTGTGGCATAAATACAGTAGCCAAAGGTTCCCCCAGATAGCCTGATGACTAATCAAGCTTCAGAGATACTGTGGCACAAAACCATTGAACAAGAAATAAGCATTAATGACTAGGCCAAAAATTATCAGCAATAGATTGCCAAAATCCAACCAAGCTTGAAGGATGCATACCAAAGTACTTTCTCCCATCACTGCAGAATGCATGCAAGGGTTGCCTTTAGAACTTTTTGTAGCATTTTCAACAGTGACTGACGCAGAGAAAGCACAGTTACTTACCTGTAACAGGTGATCTCCGGAACAGCAGGAATTAGTCTTCACATATGGGAGACGTCGCCGACGGAGCCCGCACGGGAATGCTCCCCAGCATCCAATCAGAAAGCCTTTGGGAGCATCCCCCGCGCCTGCGCGGTGGCTTCCCGCCCTTCCTACTGCCTCTCCCCAGTTGAGTTTCATAGCTGAGCCAGAAGGAGAGGAGAGGAAGGAATAGAGAGAAAGAGATACAACTCCTAGGGGAGGTGGGTGGGTTGTGAAGACTAATTCCTGCTGTTCCGGAGATCACCTGTTACAGGTAAGTAACTGTGCTATCTCCAGGAACAAGCAGGAATGAGTCTTCACATATGGGGACTCCCTAGCTGAGGATGCCCGGGGGAGATCCCGTAAGCCCGGCCCAGGACGGGATGGCATTTGCCCAACCTGAATCCCCGGTATCCCCCGAGGGATGGAGGGTAGGAGTTGAGAGGAGAAGAACAGCAAAACCCAAAGACTACAGGGAGAGTAGTCATTAGAGTGCATGGAGCATCATTACGTTTTTAATGAATTAATGACTTAGTACCATGTAAAGCTTACCTACTGAGTTGTAGGAAGTAGGACTGTGATGGAGGTACTGTAGACGCAGTAGCGAGGTCTTCAAGGGAACTTCACCGCAGCGAGGAGGAAGTTCCAAATCCGGAAGGCCAGGAGATCCAGGAATCAGCTGGGTCAGGAGAAGGACGGCAGGTCTTCAAGGAAGCTTTATGCAAAGCTGAGCACTCCCTTAGGAGCAGAGTCCAGAACTCAGAGGACTAACAGTAGAAGACTGGCCGATCTGGATAGCCTATTCCAGAGAAGAGTAGGGGTGTACCCCGGAGCAGAAGGAGTACACAGCCTGCCCTAGCTAAGAGATAGGGAGACAAGGGTCTGAACCTCCGGGAGGAGGGCATAACTGAAAATAGAAGCTGTTGACTTCACAGCAGTAGAGTACAACCAGTCCGAGGGCCGATCTAAGGAATAGGCAGGCGGACTGGCCGGACCCCGGAGGTGGGGGGGGGGGGGGGGCGTGAGTACCGGCCATTGGGAAAAAAAATAGGCGGCAGAACACAGGCACTGTGGGCATCCCCCAAAACGCGCCTATCGAGCAGGCGATATCTGTGGAGAACGCCCCCTCCCCCCGCAGTAATGCAGGTACGCTGAGGAACCTACCTCCATGAGCATAACACTGGTAAGGCGGACCTGCCAGTGATCCACAGAACGTCCACCTGGGGAGGTGGCGTCAAGATCCGTCCGGGAGAGGGATCTATTCCGGTGGAACACGGGCAGATCGGCGAACGGTAGCGTGAAGGACAGAGGATAGCATCAGTCCGGAAGAACACACCAGGGGGCTCGAGGCCCTATAGGTGTCCCCAGGACCTGCACGCAGAAACTCGCCCCCCGCATTAATCGGGGGACATGAGGGCATAGCCCCTGGTAAGCATAGGGGAACTATAGTGGCTGGAAGGAAAATTCCGGTACGGAAGCAATCAGCAGGGGATACTGCCGAGAAGGGTTCGGGGACGTACCTAAGGGTAAGCCAGCTGACCGTGGGCCAGAGCTATCATGGAGTAGAGGTGATCTCCCTCTACCAACGGAAGGAGAGTACCTGAACCCTTGGATAAGCCCCCGAACCATTTGCCCTACTGAACGAACCCCCGAGTAGAGCTCAATTGTAAACTTCTGGTAAGAAGGTAATTGCAGGCAGCCGCCCACCGGAGCCTAAAACTGCTTGGTATGAGAGTTCTGGTGCGGCCCCGGGGACTTCAACCCAGGGCAAGGGGTCCCTTGCTTGGGCGCACCTGGCGGTTGGGCGGAGGGGTGACATTTCCTCTTCCTAGGGAAGGAGGACCTGGTGAGGCGCGCACCACCGCGGGGGGAAGCCGGGCCCTAGGATGGCTTCTAACGCTGGGAAGGTTACCGAAGCACTGCACGACCTGACGTAAGGCTTCGCTATTGAAGAGGTGATCTCCATCACAGGGAGAATTACCCAGGTTATGCTGTGCCCGTCTACACAACTCGGACGCCTGCAACCATGCTGTACGGCGTGCTCTAATGGCAACAGCAGAGCATCTGCTGACCGACAGGAAGGAGTCTAGAGAAGCACGAGAAAGGAACCCAGAGATATTCCTGCAGTGATAAAGAAGCAAGGAATATTCAAAGGCCTTGGTTGCAGACAAGAAGGGAGACAACAGAGATAATCTCTCGGTGACCTCCCGGAGCGACAGACTCATATAAAAAATATATGAAATAATTCTGGACGCCAGCATAGACGTTTGGAAGGTTTGACGTCCTAGGGTATCTAGCGTCTTCGAGGCGCGGCCTGGCGGGCGAGAAGAATGCTTTTCCTTGCTGCCAGTCTTCCTCAGCGCCGATTCCACCACAATGGAACGATGTGGAAGCTGGTGCTGCCGAAACCCCGGGGAGGGAGGCACCCGATACAGAGCATGCATCGCAGTCGACGGTGCCGGAACCCTCAAAGGCGACCGCCAAGCCCTCAGCAGGAGATCCTGCAGGGAGGGATGCAGAGGAAGCATCACGGCGGCCCGTTCCGCAGGGCCTGGAGTTAGGTCCGGGATAGGGATGGCCAGCAAGTCCGCCATGTCAAGGAGGAAATTCTGAAAAGACGGCTCTCCCGGAGGGGCTATGCCGTGGGAGGCGGTGGCGGGAGAGGCCGCCAGGGCACCGAGAAGCCTCTCGGGCTGCTGCCTGCTGGGCAGAGGAGGGGACCAACAGCCCCGGACTGGGGTGGTCAACAAGGTGTCGTCGGCTCCTGGAATTGATTCCAAGCTAGGCATCGAAGGGGTCGATGGTCCGGACGGAGCCGCCGGAATCGGCCTCGGCCCCGAACCCGGGGGCGGCGCTGCCCCCGGCAACTGAAGCGGTTCCGTGGCAGCCGGAGGGCAGTGGCCAACGATCTCCGCTCTGCGTCGCGGGAGGGGACAGGGGCCGATCCCGAGACGTGTCGTGGCCAAGTCTTCGAGGCTGGATACCGATTCCAGGCTGGGCATTGAACCGAGCGATGAAATCGACTCCCTTCTAGAGGGCCCCGGCGGGGGCGGCCGCGCCGGCGGTGCTGATCCCGGGGAGCGGATCGGAACCGCGTCGATCGGCGTCGCGAGCATCAAGGGCCCCCGAGGACGAAGCTCGGTGGAGAGGTGCCCATCCGACGCCGGCGCCGATGTCGGGCACTGCCAGATGCCGGGCCCCCTCTCGAGCCCGCCTGACCCGGGGGGAAATCCTTCCGGGACATATGACCCGTCCCCGAGGGTACCCAGGCCACCCGTCGACGAGCCCCTGCGGGAAGGGAAGTGCCAGACTCCTGCGCCGACGCCAGGGTACCGTTGCGGGATGGTGCGGATCCAGGTTGGATCGAAGCGCTTGAAGACCCCGGGGCCCCCTTTCTCGGAAAGGGCGGGGCCCACGACGGCCGCGACGATGCCGGGGGGTCGCCCTTCTGGGGCTGATCGACATACCCCGAGGCTCCCGGGGAAGGCCGATGGCGGTCCCTGGCGCTAGACGCCCCTGCCGTCTCCGGCGGAGCGGTGCTGCGCAGGGCTGGGATACCGGCAACCCAGCGCGGGTCGAGGCGACCGGCCCCGAGGCCAGATGACCATCCCCGGCGAAGAGTGGAACCACTGACGCCGACGCGCGCGAAGCGGGTACCACCTCCGCGCATGGCCTGAACGTAGGGCCGCCAGACTGTGTCGAGTCGGTCGACCCTAGAGCTGCCGAGGGCAGCGGCAGGTGATCCCCGGTGGGGAGCGGGTCACTCGACCCCGACGGGTCAGCACTGCCGGGAGCGGATACCACCCCCGTAGGAACGCCATATCGGCAGGAGTCGGTTGGCCCCGGAGGCGCCGAGGACCGCGGCTGACAGCCCCCGGTGAGGAGCGGAACACTCGACGCCGGCGTCGAGGGGTCGGCACCGCCCATAGCGGATACCACCCCGCGCATGGCAGGGATGACAGAACGCCAGGCTGGACCGATTCGATCGGCCCCGGACGATCCTCGGTGAGTAGCGGGACGCTCGACACCGACACCGATGCCAGGAGGTCTGCACCGCTCGAAGCGGGTACCTCCCTCGAGCACGGCTTGGACATAGGGAGGTCAGACTCGGTCGAGTCGATCGGCCCCAGAGGCGCCGAGGACACCAGCTGACGATCCCTGGCGAAGAGTGGAACACTCGGCGCCGATGCCGGGGAATCGGCACCGCTAGAAGCGGGTACCTCCCTCGAGCACGGCTCGGGAATGTTCTGTGAGGAGCGAACCCCAGGAACATCCCGAAACCCCGTAAATGCTTTGGAGCCTGAGGACTCCCGCCAGGGTATAGTAGCCAAGGGGGACTTGAGGGGTTGGCCGGAGCCGTCGCCATGCCGCGCATGAGACTCGCCCCTCAAGACTTGGCTAGTCTTAACAGACTGTTGCGTGGTTACCTGATCCTGGAGAGAAGAAAAACCCAATAACCGTGCCTTGGGCGTGAAAACGTCATCGAGGGATACCCGAAAAAGGGAAGGTCTTCTCCCAACACTGTAGCCCGGAGGACCTGGGGGGAAAGGGTCAGGCCCCAAACAAGAGAGGCACCAGGTGTCCTCCAGGTGATGTAAAACCCTCTTGCACTGAGGAAGTTTCTCCAGGGCCATGTGCCCATGAGGGAAGGGTTAGGACAGCCGTTATAGTTGGTGATTCGATCATTAGGCATGTAGATAGCTGGGTGGCTGGTGGACGTGAGGATCGCCTGGTAACATGCCTGCCTGGTGAGAAGGTAGCGGACCTCACGCGCCACCTAGATAAGGTCTTAGATAGTGCTGGGGAGGAGTCTGCTGTCTTGGTACATGTCGGTACCAATGACATAGGAAAATGTGGTAGGGAGGTTCTGGAGGCAAAATTTAGGCTTTTAGGTAGGAAGTTGAAATCCAGAACTTCCAGGGTAGCATTCTCCGAAATGCTTCCTGTTCCGCGCGCAGGACCCAAAAAGCAGGCAGAGCTCCGGAGTCTCAATGCATGGATGAGACAATGGTGCAGAGATGAGGGTTTTGCATTTGTTAGGAACTGGGGAACATTCTGGGGAAAGGAGGGGCTCTTCCGAAGGGATGGGCTTCACCTTAACCAGGATGGGACCAGGCTGCTGGCATTAACCTTTAAAAAGGAGATAGAGCAGCTTTTAAACTAGATATTAGGGGAAAGCCGACAGTCGCCCAAGAGCAGATGGTTCGGAAGAATGTATCCTTGAAGGATACTACCAAAAGCAGAGAGGTTCCACAAAAGAGTAAAGTAGCCCAAATGCCCTCAAGTATGGAGCAGACAGAGCTTAAAGATCCCAATTTACCCATGTCTAACAATAGCCAAATTAACATGAACAAAATACATTCTCTAAAATGCTTGTATGCAAATGCTAGAAGTCTAAACAATAAGATGGGAGAGTTAGAATATATAGCACTAAATGAAATGTTAGATATGATTGGAATATCAGAGACATGGTGGAAGGAGGACAACCAGTGGGACACTGTGATACCTGGGTACAAACTATATCGTAAAGATAGAGCTGATCAAATTGGTGGAGGGGTTGCGCTCTATGTTAGAGAGGGCATTGACTCAGAAAGGATTAAAGTTTTGCAGGAAACAAAATCTGCTGTAGAATCTGTATGGATTGAAATTCCATATAAAAGGGGGAAGGCAATGGCAGTGGGGATGTACTATCGAGCGCCTGGCCAGAATGACCAAATGGATGATGAAATGCTCAAAGAAATCAAGGAAGCTAACAAACGTTACAGTGCAGTAATAATAATGGGTGATTTCAATTACCCTGGTATCGACTGGGTCAGTGTCACGTCAGGGCATGCTAGGGAGATAAAGTTCCTGGATGAAATAAATGACTGCTTCTTGGAGCAGCTGGTTCATGAACCGACCAGAGGGGAAGCCATATTAGACCTAGTCCTTAGTGGAACACCAGATCTAGTGCAAGAGATAAGGGTGTTGGGGCCACTTGGCAATAGTGATCATAGCATGATCGCCTTTGATTTAATTAGTGGAGGAGGGATAGTAAGGAAATCCACAGTACTACCTTTTAACTTTCGAAAGGGAGACTATGATAAAATGAGGAAAACAGTTAAGAAAAAACTAAAAGGAGCAGTTGCAAAGGTTAAAGACGTACATCAAGCTTGGGTGTTGTTGAAAAATACTATCTTGGAAGCCCAGACCAGCTGTATTCCACGCTTTAAGAAAAGTGGAAGGAAGTCCAAAAAACTGCCAGCATGGTTTAAAGGTGAGGTCAGAGAGGCTGTTGTTGCCAAAAAAGCAACTTTCAGGAAATGGAAAAAAGAGCCAAACGACGAAACCTGGAAACAGCACAAGCACTGGCAAGTCAAATGCAAGGCATTGATAAAGCAGGCAAAGAGAGAATTTGAGAAGAAGCTTGCTGCGGAAGCAAAAGCGCGAAATAAAGACCTTTTCAAGTACATTCGTAGCAAAAAACCTGTGAGAGAGTCAGTTGGTCCATTAGATGATAAAGGGGTTAAAGGAGCACTAAGAGGCGACAAGGCGATAGCGGAGAGACTGAATGAATTCTTTGCTTCGGTCTTTACTGAGGAAGATGTAGGGATGTTACCCATGACGGAAGTGGTATTTAAAGGTGTGGAAGAATTGAAGGAAATATCGATACATCGGGAAGATGTCTTACAACTATTAGATAAACTGAAGAGTAGCAAATCACCTGGTCAGGATGGTATACATCCAAGGGTGTTGAAAGAACTGAAATATGAGATTGCAGACCTGCTATCAGTAATCTGTGAACTATCATTAAAATCATCTCTAATACCTGAAGATTGGAGTATCGCCAATGTAACACCAATTTTTAAAAAGGGTTCCAGGGGTGATCCGGGAAACTACAGACCGGTGAGCCAGACGTCAGTACCGGAAAAATGGTAGAAACCATCATAAAGAATAAAATTACTCCAGCATGTAGATAGTCACAACCTAATGGGAGACAGCCAACATGGCTTTAGAACAAGGAAGATCTTGTCTTACTAATCTGTTATGTTTTTTTGAAGGAGTGAATAAACAGGTGGACAAAGGTGAGTCGGTTGATATTGTGTATCTGGACTTTCAGAAAGCCTTTGACAAGGTCCCTCATCAGAGACTTTTGGCAAAACTAAAGAGTCATCGGATAGGAGGCAGTGTACTATTGTGGATCAGGAACTGGTTTAAAAGATAGAACGCAGAGGGTAGGGCTAAATGGCCAATTTTCCCAATGGAGAAAGGTGAATAGTGGTGTACCCCAGGGATCTGTGCTGGGTCCGCTGCTTTTTGACATATTCATAAATGACCTGGAAAGTGGAATAACGAGTGAGGTTATCAAATTTGCAGATGACACAAAACTATTTAAAGTTGTTAAAACCCAAGAGGATTGTGAAAAATTGCAAGAGGATCTTGATAAATTGGAAGACTGGGCATCAAAATGGCAGATGAAATTTTAATGTGGACAAGTGCAAGGTTATGCACCTAGGGAAGAACAACCCAAACTATGGTTACACGATGTAAGGTTCCACATTAGGAACCACCACCCAGGAAAAAGATTTAGGCGTCATTGTGGATACCATGTTAAAACCCTCGGCCCAGTGTGCAGCGGCGGCCAAGAGAGCAAATAGAATGCTAGGTATGATAAGGAAAGGAATGGAAAATAAAACAAAAGATATTATAATGCCTCTATATCGTTCCATGGTGAGACCGCACCTTGAATATTGTGTGCAATTCTGGTCGCCGTATCTTAAAAAGGATATAGCGATTTTAGAAAAGGTTCAGAGAAGAGCCACCAAAATGGTAAAGGGGATGGAAGGATACTCCTATGAAGAAAGGCTAAAAAGGTTAGGGCTCTTTAAACTGGAAAAGAGACGGCTGAGGAGAGATATGATAGAAGTCTATAAATTAATGAACGGAATGGAACGGGTAAACGTAGATCGATTGTTTACGTTATCAGAATATAGAAAGACTAGGGGACATGCAATGAAGCTACAGGGTAAACTATTTAAGACTAATAAAAGAAAATATTTTTTCACTCAACGTGTAATCAAACTCTGGAATTTGTTACCGGAGGATGTAGTAAAGGCTGTTAGTGTAGCTGGGTTTAAAAAAGGTTTGGACAAGTTCCTGGAGGAAAGGTCCATAAACCATTATTAAGAAGTGACCGAAGATATCAATGCTTGACCCAGTACAAGCATTGTGGAACTTGTGTCTCTTGGGGAAACTGCTAGGTACATATGACCTAGTTTGGCCACTGTTGGAAACAGAATACTGGGCTTGATGGACCTTGGTCTGACCCAGTATGGCATATCTTATGTTCTTAAGTCCCCGCAGTGAGGGCACTTCTGGGGCTCCATGCTGTAAGCCCGGTAGGCCTCGGCGCCCAGAGGGAAAAAGGTCCCGCTAGGCGACGAAAATAAGTGAGAAAAGAAAAACAAAAGGGCACAGAGGTGCCGCTGTCGGTGGGAAAAGCCGCGACTACAGAAACAAGAAAAGAAAAGAAAAAAAGGTAAAAAGTTCTGCGGTGGCAGGAGGGACGTCCTGCCTGCTCCGCGGAAAATGAAAAACTGGGGAGAGGCAGTAGGAAGGGCGGGAAGCCACCGCGCAGGCGCGGGGGATGCTCCCAAAGGCTTTCTGATTGGATGCTGGGGAGCATTCCCATGCGGGCTCCGTCGGCGACATCTCCCATATGTGAAGACTCATTCCTGCTTGTTCCTGGAGATCAGGACTAAATTCTAGACTTGAATATGCATCTCCCATTCAGTAACACAGAAACACATCACCCAATAGAGGAAAATCCCGAATGCTTTTTGTACAACTTGACTGATAACTTTTCACCAAATCAAGTTGGTAATAGATAAGGAACTAGTTGTACAGTAGTCTACCCTTCATAATGTTACTACCACTGTACTCAAACTATGACGACATCCTGGGGAACTACACACAAATGTCTAGCTAAAACAACTTACTGAGACTTTGAAAAGATGTTCTTAATAAGAAAACATTTTTCTAAAACAGCAGTGCTTCTTGTTCATAAGAAATGTAATTTTTAAAAAAATAGACAAGATCTCATAACAAAGGAGAAGAGCCACCAGGGTGTTGCTAAAATTGATCCCAAGTTAAGAAACCCATTTCTGTGAAATGAACTAGGTACTGCAAAAAAAATGGCCAATGGGCACAAAGTGCCACTTTTCTGATACTACAGACCACCAACTGGTCAACAACTGCTACTTAGTGATATGGGATATTTCAGTTTATGATTAATAAACCACATTTCATGATTTCAATGTGGAGAGTACACAGCAGCCATTAATATACAAGCCATATCATGTCAGCAGATATACTTCAAGAGCTCATCGGAACCAAAACAAGAGACCGGACAGAAACAGCACTAAAAACACAATACCAACTCCCAGATTATTTACAAATAACAATAAATCTACATCCATGTGAGCTTTCTCCCTAGCAGCCCCTGCTATTTGGAATGCACTTCCAGAGAAGCTACGATCCACAACTGATTTAAAGGACTTCCGCAAGTTACTCAAGACTACCTTATTCATTGAACATTATAACGAAGACCAACAATCACACCAATCTCAATATGGGAAGTTACAAGACTGTCTACGTTTGAAATGCAATGTCACTATTTACAATTGAACACTCCTATAAAAGGAGCATGACGTCACAAGCATGCTTAAATTATTAACATATGATTTTAATGTTTACAATTGAAAGTTCTTTGTAGAAGCTATTGTTACTTGTGTAAAATTGATGTCCTTGTATAGGTTAATATTAAGTTATTGTCTGAAAGACCCCAATGTATAAGTTAATATTAAGGACCCCCAATGTATAAGTTAATATTATTAGTTAATATTAAGTCATTGTTTGAAAGACCCCAATGTACCCCCTACCCTCCCTGTATATAACCACTTGTACAAAGCTCATCCTGTAAATAGCACACCAAGAAATCATCACCTCCACTCCACCTTAACACTGCATGCCTACCCCTACCGACACTGATTTTTGATTGTTTGAAGTGTAAACCGCTTTGATTTCAGGACGAAGTGGTATATAAATCCTTTTAAATAAATAAAGAAATTAATTAATTAATTGATTAATTAAATATATCAGCATACAAAATGCTTCCACTGGCCAATGACGAGCATTAAACTGGCTAGGGCACCAATTAACAATTTCAGCAAGTCCCAAATGACTTTCACCTGTTGAACAATCATAAATCAAAAACAACCAGACAGGGTAACATAAAACACTATTAAAGGACACAAGATGATAGAGAGGAAGAAAAGGAGTGGCAACAATGTCTTAGTTCTCAGCTCTTTTAATGGAAGTATTTTTAATTCTGTAAGATTACTTTTTATTTTTAAAAAAGAAAGTCGCACTTTCATGGTTCTTTTCCCCTCATTATAATTAGGGCTTCTATTTTTAGGAGATCATAAATTGAAACTTTAGGCGTTTATTTTCTATCCGATTAGGGATTCTTTGAAATCTGATGTTTACTGGTTTTCCCGTAGCACAGATACTGCTGCTGGGTACCTTTCCAACAGAATCAAATACATATATCTGTGCAGCTGATGAGCTTTCAGTGGTGGAAAAAAGTACTAAATAGAGTGAAGGACTAAAAGCAAGCAATGGGAGATGTGAGCGAGTACTAGGGGAAGTGGGGGGTTTCTAATGTTTATCTAATAAACACCTATGTAAGTTTTTTGCAGAGGGATTGGTTATCAGAGTTTATCAATTAAAGTCTAAAATTAGAAGCTCTACTTATAATAAAGGTGCAGTCCTCCTAACTACAATCCATCTGAATTTTGCCATTCATGGGAAAGCACTTTCACTTCAAAGCGTTCTTCTCAGTGCTAAACTTGTTTAACAAGTCCTTCTATAAAGTTTTTGTTATTCTTAGCCCACTTTCCAAAGGGAAAAACAACTTATTAGATTTTTATGATGGGGGTGGGGGGAGCAGCTATCAACCCCCACTAATAATCTTATGTTTGAAGTTCTATCCACCCAGATTTTCAGGATTTGTCAAGGGGGGAGGTAACTGTTATCGTTGAAGATCCCCAAAAAAGATTTTTTTCTTTTATTTTTTGTCGGACATAGATCACACGGAGAAGGCACTGAAAACCAAACTCCAAATGCGATACATCTCCCTTTTATTCAACCATATAGGTTCAAACTTTTGCCATCTTAAATAAGCTGTGCACTTTAACAGATTAAAATCTTTATCTTTAATTACATTTAATATACCGCCCTTGTCGAAACGTAAGGGCGGTTTACAATAAAATAATATAAATAAAAGCATTAAAACAGAAAAGAAATCCATTAAAATAGAGAAAAGATGGACCAAAGAGGTCACAAAACACATCAAACAAAAGACAGACCAAACAAACCAATGAGACATAATCAGATAAAGACAAAAGAACAAAACTATTGGGAGGGAAGGTCATAAGCCTGTTGAAACAGGTAGGTTTTGAGCTGATTCTTGAATTGTTGGTAAGAAGATTCCAAACGGAGTGAAGAAGGTAGAGAATTCCAGAGTGAAGGACCCAAGAAGAAGAAGGCAGCATGCCGTGTCTGTTCGAGGTGAGCGCGAGACGGGGGGGGAAGAAACAGGCGGTTGGCATGCAAAGAGCGGAGCTGACGATAAGGGGTGTGAAGGGAAACCAGATTTGCTAAATACTGAGGATTGGAAGTGTGGATGACTTTATGTAATATAATAAGGACCTTATATTTAAACCGGAAGAGTAATGGTAGCCCACGCTTACAAGATAAGTACTGTATGCTTTTAATCTGTTAAAGTGCACAGCTTATTTAAGATGGCAAAAGTTTGAACCTATATGGTTGAATAAAAGGGAGATGTATCGCATTTGGAGTTTGGTTTTCAGTGCCTTCTCCGTGTGATCTATGTCCGACAAAAAATAAAAGAAAAAAATCTTTTTTGGGGATCTTCAACGGTATCTTTGTTTCAGTGCTATTTTGATTACCGTTTTTTTGGGGGTAATTTTTTGAAGGGGAGAGGTAAGGCAGGGATGGGGCTGGAAAGCATGAGGACTGACACAGGTGTTTTTCCCTAATACATACTGAAAGAAAGGAGTGATCTTTTTTCAACACGTCACCAATTTCTGTAATGTTAAGTGGACTTTCTGATAAATTCTAACAACACAAAGACAATACCTGTTTCTTTCTGCATCATCCAGACCTTGAGCTCTACGAGACTATGAGCATAAAAACACTCATCTTCTCTTAAACAGCCATATCGAACCTCATGACGGCACAGGTCAAGCTGACAATGAGACTCAAAACAGCGAATCTTTGAATACTTTACTGTAGTTTCCCGCAAAATATGGACAAGGCACCTATCAGAAAGGAGGTTCATCATTCTAAAGTACAGAACAATTATTTTAGCAGAAATATCAAACAGACAAAATGGTGGTGACTGAACAGCTCAAACGACTGGAGCTGCCTTTCACTTCTGCTTCCAATTCAGCTGAAATCAGGGACTGATTAGGCATTAACATTTAAAAGCTCTTCAGTGGCCTATGTTAAACAGGCTGTGATCTTAATTTAATTTGTATTCAGTTTAAGAACTTATATTCTGCCTTTTCAATTGATGGATAGTGCAAGGCGAATCACAGAAGAAAAATACAAGACAACCAATAATAAAATAATAAATACAGTAATATAACACATGTGCAAAATATTATAAAGAGAGAGACACATGAAGGTCCATTTTGGATAGGTTATGAGCAGAGGAAATGGGATGTTCAGACGGGGATGTACAAAATTCCCCCCCTGTAAACTTGGCAAACTTGGAGTCTCTTGTAAAATAAATTTAAGGATGTGCAATGCTGCATGTGTATTGGCCACCATGTCCAGCAGGAGCAGCTATTTTAAAACGCTGCATGTGAGGAAGAAGAGTGTTCTGCCTTTCCCCAATTGTCTGTAGGAGCAGCCTTTTAAAATCACTATTCCTGACAGCATCAATCACCATCATCCTCCAATACCCCCCTGACCACAGCATCCATATCCCACAGATATGAAGACCCCCATCATATAAAAATACCTCCTGACATTAAGACCTCTTATCACATAAACCCCCGAAAACAATTCTCCTCCTTGCCAGACAATTCCCTCCCTCCTCCCCCTGTTCTTAACCAGGGGGTTCCTAGTAGTCTAGTGGAAGCAGGAACATTCAATAGTTGCCCCTGCTCATTGTGGCTCCGAGTTCAAAATGGTTCTCTTAACCACTTGCGACAGTCCTGCGGTATTACACTAGGGTTCAAGCTGTCAATTAAGGGCATTTACTTAACAGCTTGATCCCTAATGGTAATGCCGCAAGATTATCGCTAGGGGGTCAAGTGCACCATTTTGAACCCAGAGCTGCTATGAGCAGGAGCAAATGGAAATTACACTTACCTGGTAATTGTTGTTCCTTGAGGAACTCCAGTTCAGTCCTCTACCTCTGGGTTATGCAACTCCTCCTGCAGCATGGAGACTGGACAAGTCAAACTCGTGACGTCACTGGATATACACTGCTGGTCTTCTCCCATCATCCCCCAGTGAACTATTGACAAAGCAAACTCAAAGGAGCAACAAGCAAGTAGCTAAAGAATTAAATACAACTCTAAAATTTAACCTATAAGTCTTAAAAACTAAAATCCCCTAAAATAAAGGGGAAAGACACCACCTCCTTCTTGCCCCTGTCCTCCTCCCCCCAGATCGGAGAAAGACTGCCAGAAAGGAAGGAAGGAAGACCAAAAGAGGCAAGAGAATGCAAAATACCACCGTGATCTCCGGCTTATCAGACCTATTACACTCTTGGTGATTGAAAACCCTCTCCAAACTGAAGAACCACGTCTGAATAGCTCATCCACGGGCGGGAATGAGGACTGAACTGGAGTTCCTCAAGGAACAGCAATTACCAGGTAAGTGCAATTTCCATTTCGTTATCGGTCCTCCAGTTCAGTCTTCCACCTCTGGGATGTAACAGAGCCGTAATCATTGGGAGGGACCTTTCCAGCCGAGTTGCAACGCCGCCAACCCGAAACAGGCATCATTTGCCATCTGAACCTACAGACAATAGTGCTTACTGAAGGTATGAAAGAACGACCATGTCGCTGCTCTGCGCATCTCCACCAGCGGAACCAAACTATGCTCCGTCCAGGAAGTCGCGTGCCCCACAGGCGCCTGACGGTCCCACAAGAAATATGCTACTGCTATTGCCTCCCGGAGCCAACTGGATATTGGAGCTCTGGCTGCTGTTTCACCTTTCTGTGGATCCCAGAAAGAACAAAGAAACAATCTGATTTCCGAAAGGCGCCCAAAACCTATAAGTATGGTCGCAGAGCTGTTTTTATGACCAAACTGACGCAGCCTGCAAACTGAAGCATCTTCCTCCGAGGATCACAGAACTGGTAGCAAGACCAACAGATCCATGAGAAAGTAAAACTACTTCAAGCAAAACCACCTTTTCCCTAGAAAGGATAAGAATGGTTCTAGACAACACCAGGTGTGAAACTCGACTCTCGGAGATCTGGACAAATAGCCCGAAACCTGATACAAAGGCTCGAAAGGTTCTCTAGTCCACGCCCCCAGGGCGAAAAAGGAAACTCCCCCGAATGTACCCCCATTCTGCGAGAAGGCCGCAGCCTGCAACAAAGAAAAAAATGAGAATTGACCATCCTGAGACATACGAGGAGAACCCCGAGTCAACAGATGCGCCATTACGGGTAATCACCAAGGCTTCCCGTCCAGCAACCTGACCAGTGTCATGCTGCCGCCCCAGAGGCCAAGGTTGGTATGGGCAGGTCAGATGAACACGAGAGTTTTTATATATTTTGAATTTGGTCCTTCTGTAAGAGGTCTTGGTAATGTTCCCAGGACCTTCCGGGGGCCAAAGTTCAAGAGAACACACTAGCCAGAATGTAGGGAAAATAAGGCTTTATTTCCCTTTAAGCACAATGGTTCAAGTTATGGGAGACTACTTCAACAAACTGAAAGAAACCTTGCTTCAGGCAACAAAAGAAAATATATTCACACTTGCTTTGTTTAACTGTTGCTTCACAGTACTTGGCATAAACAAACTTTACAGGCATTCGCTACTGTTCACTGTTTTATGTTTCATGCACAGACTTTAGGCTACCTGCCTGACAGTAGCTACAGTCCATCGGGGTTTTCAGGTGGGTCTTCGTTGAATTTCCACCTGCATGGGCTGAGTATCAGACAGCTGTGAATCAGTGTCAGTAAACTCTTGAGGAGTGTACTGAGGTTTCTCATATAACACATTTACTAGCTTCCAATGTTCAGCATTCAAGTCAGGGCCGCGCCCATGTGAGTGTTTGTTATGGCAGTTACTTCCCCTTGCAGGCTGCCTTATGTTATACAGTCTTTTTACCAAGGGCTTGTGCCCTGTTTCACCAACAGTTTGATAGGGAGGATATACTCCAGTATCTTGTGTTTCCTGTCTTCTTAACTTATATTGCTTATCAGAATAAAAAGGTATTTTACCTTGTTTAGTTGAGTCCCACGGCCTGGTCCTGCTGTAGCTCAGCGTGTCTTGAGCAGTAGGCTTTTCACACTCCAGCTGGCCTTCATGCAGAGTCACCACTCTCTCACATTCACACCTTTTACCATTTGAATAAGGAATATTACCATTTGCAGCAAAGACTTCATCCTTGCTCAGATAATGCTCACTGTGTCTGGCATTTACTGCTGCCGGTTCTTCACACCAAACTCTGGGGTTTATTTCTCCCCTTGTGCCTTTCTTTCCAGTACCTCTCAACCAAGGACTCCTGGAACTCTGTGGCCTCGGATTCACTATGCCCTCCTGCCAGGAACTCCTTCCTCTCTGGTGCTCTGGACACTCCTTATGGTGCTCTCCTTCTTGGTTCCTTTCCAGAAGCTCTCTGTGGTATGACTCTCCGTGGTCTGCTTTTCCTTGATAAGCCTCTTCTTGATATGCCTCCTTTTGGTAGGCCTTCCTTGGTATGCCTCCCCTTGGTCTCTCTCTCCCTGGTCTCTCTCTAACTTGTCCTAGCTCCTCCTTTTCAAGTTCCCAGCCTTTCTTCAGGGAACTCCCCCTTTTCTCCATTGGCTGTTAGGTTGCATTACCTCATCAGCTCTGAGGTGCAGTTCTCTGGGCCTTGGAAGGTCACTCCTGCTCCCTCTATTGGGCTCCTCATAATATTGCAGCTGATGATAAAATCTTTTTTCAGGATTTAAAACCCTTTTTTCTCCATGAATAGGCTCTGCGGTACCACACCAGGTCAGCACACCACGGACGCCTCGGCCAATGTGGTATCAGCAACACCACTCTCCCCTGACGCGCTTAATCACTTGCCCTATGAGGCCCTAGAAAATTCTAGGCAACGATCCTGGTTGCATCAGAGTATCGATGCCCTCCAACATCCTCTCTCATCTTCTGCTGTGAAAACAAATCTCCTTGGCCGAAAGAAAGGTCAGCATGAGAACCATGATCGGAGGACCCCATCTGATGACTATTTGTGCGAACACCTCCGGATGAAGCTCCCATTGTCTGGCATCCACTCGGACTCCTCTTGAGAAAATCCGCCATCACCTTGCCTGATCCTGCAAAGTGCGCCGCCAAAAGCGCCTGCAGTCGAGACTCCACCAAGACGAACATAGCCTCTGATTCCTCTTCCATGGCCGCACTGCCTGTGCCACCCTGCTGGTTTAGGGAAGCCACTGTTGTGGAATTGTCGGACAACACTCGCCCTCCTCAATCCTTCACTTCAGAATCAAACGTTTGAAGCATCAGCGCTACCGCCCTCAGCTCCCACTGGTTGAACGACCAATGGAGCTCCTGTTCGCTCCAAACATCACGAGCAAAAAAATTCTCACAATGAACTCCCTAGTCTGCGAGACGACTCGCATCTGTCAACATCGGGAGACACATCGGATGTTCCAGCGGCCTGTACGCCGTAAGATCTCCTGGAACGAGCCCCCAATGAAAGGGTCGCCTGCCTTGCACGGTACATGGGAGATTTTTGTTCAGAGAATAGTTCTGGTGCGACAATCATCTTAATAAGGACCTTTGTGAGGAGCACATGCGAGCTGGCCTACAGAACTACCTCCAAGTCGCCGCCACTAACCCAAGTGGCCGAAGAGAGCTCCAATCCGGCGGCACCGGATCCGCCAGAAAACCTGCATACTAATTGTTAAGGAGCCTGACCTCTCCGCTCCGGCTGAAACACTGTTCCCTATTGGTAGCCGAACCGTAACACTCGCAAGTACTCTAGGACTTGAGACAAGCTAAACGACTTTTGACCGCCTTGACTACCCAGCCAAGAGCCTGAAGAAAATTTTTTTTTTTTTTAACCCCGGACACTCTCGGCCCAGAACTGTGGTCGAATCAGCCAATCGTCAACACAAGGGTGAACTAAAATTCCTTCTTTCTGAGAAACCGCTGCCACCACCACCACCATAACCGTGGTGACGGTACATGGGCTGTCCCCAAAACGAAGGGCAAGGCTTGAAACTGAAAATGCCCCCACGGGAAGGCAAACCTAAGAATCTTCTGACATGCTGCCCGTATTGACATGCATAAGTATGCCTCCATAAGTATGCCTCCCTACCGATCGCAACGGTTCTATTCAAAAGTGAAACGCTCAGAGATAGCGATTTAATTCCTTGAGATCTAACACCGGGCGAACAAACGCTAGGGCATACCCTTAGCGTATTACCTTCAACACCCATTGCCCTGCCATTATCCAGACCCCGGCAGGAAGAAACTCCCAAAGACTTCTTCCTATCGCCTGAACTGCCACCTGGGCCCGCCTTGCTTCATTGTGGTTTTCGGGCAGTCGCGGGCGAGGTAGCCGAGGATCCCCTTCCTGCACTTTGAAAGCCCCGAAACTCTTGAGCTCTGGAAGCACAAGTACCTCATTGAGGCACTCCCAAACAAGCGGTTGCTTACTGACCATAGACAGATGGAAGGATCTTATCGCTTTCTATCCACTATCTTTCTAATTAGATACATTTCTTGTATGTAGGCGCCTCCTATTTTCCACAGAACTGAAGCAGCCACAAACCTATATGCAGTTGTTTTTTTTTAAACACATTTTTAATCCTGTCTCTGACTGTCTATCAGATCCTTCTCAGGAGAAAAACCACCAAGTATCAACCATTTAGATCACCTGACCAAGCATGCAGTACTCTGAAATCTGCGCGGTAACAACCATGGCCTATCGGATTAGGCCTTTCTCCACCTGTCTGCATCAAGCTATTGTGCACTGAATAAGTTTTGAGCTACATAACCCCAGGAATGCTTAAGGATTAGGTGGGAGACACATCGTTTGATACCGTCCCATACCAGGCCCTGTGGACTGGCCGGACTGGTGAGAAGGGTTGGGAACACCCCCCAGAAGCACCAGGAATGTAATTGGATCCTCAGCACAGTGCACCTCCACAGACTCAGTCACATAGCCTTTGAAGTAATTAAAATAAAACCTAATCAACTGAACTAAAAAAAGGAAACTGCAAATGTCCCCCTAGGATGAAACTGCTCCGTCCTGCTTCACTCTCCGGTGGCTGCCCCCTCCCCTGGCAACCAAAACATAGCCAGGGCAAAACACATACGGGCCTGAATAAGAAGGCATCAAGCCGAAATGCAGCTGGGGACTTTCCCATTCAAATACTGCCCTGTTTCAATCCTACCAAAAACTTATGAATCCTGGGCCAAGGAAAAAATATGAACAACCAAAAGGTTTGAATATATTGCTGCACGAACAGCCATGAGGCGGAGCCTCACTTAGAGAAAGGGCTCCAAGTAAAACACTGGATGTTTGTATCTCTCTGAGTATTAGAGCTTTAGAATGATTAATGAAAATACATGCATTTCTTCCAGCGAAATACTTTTGATAACGTCCTATAAGAAGCAGAAGAGTTCACTCCGGGATCATCTGCCGCTGCAATTTTAAATTTGTAATACTTGCAGCCGGAGATCTAGAGAGAGATTCCCTTCCTGAGATGCAGAACTTGTAATATATTGTCCATACAGCTCCAGCAAGCCAGACGCTTCCCTTGTCCGGAGGGCCGCAGTTCCCCCTTCTGCACCAATTGTTTAGCCCTAAATATTCCATTATCACCCAGTCAGCACGGTAACAACAGAGGAAATCTCCAGGCAGACTTTACCTTATTGCTTTCTGTATACTGAAAAACTTAGTTGCCTGCACATACTCCTAGCTGGGGCCAGACTAAACCCAGGTAAAGGGACTGCCCCAGCTTGTGTTCTGGTGGCAACCTCCAGAAAATCCCATTTTAGCTACGACGGGACAATAGAAAAGCAACAGTGCTTTGCCTTAGCGTATAGAACATACAGACCATGGAACTGATAAATAAATAACAGGCCTATACTAAAATATATATATAATTAATAAAATAAAATCATTAAAATAAAGGGAGTGAATATCACTTGACTAATGTCTTTTACATGAGGGCCTGTCAGCGCACCTGAAGATAAGGCCCCATCGCTGCTCCTGCATTTTTTGTTTTTTTTTAAACAATGTTGCTGTTAAGTGCCGTCGAGTTGGAGTCGACTCATGGCGACCCTCTGGATAGCTATCCTAAATTGTGTTCGGTCTTCAGGCAGGCGACTCATTGTTGACAGACTGGTACCCGTAGCTGCTGTTATTGTATCGAGCCATCTCATTGCTGGCCTTCCTCTTTTGCGTTGACCTTCTAACTTGCCAAGCATGATGTCTTTCTCTAATGATCTCTCTCTCCGCATGATGTGTCCAAAGTATGAACAATAGATAAGTGGAAAAAGAAAACCCAAACAAAATTACACTAAGTCAACCGGCTTCCTTAAACTGCCCCCCCAGGAAAGAGAGGCTCCATGGGAGCTCAGTTGACTGTAGGAATCGCTTCACCAGCTGACTCGCTGAGCCGTGCTGTCCCTGCCACGCAGCTAAAAGGCGTGGGAAACCACCAGGAACCGTCTACATATCAAAAATTCAAAATTTCTTGAGCCTCCTTTCAATCTAACTTGAATTTAACAAAAATGAAAATGAAACAAAAATTAAAGTAAAATAACTTAATCTAGCCTAATCTACCGTAAATTAAGTTAAATAAGCCTAATCCACATTGACTTTAAGCTCCTGGCAATGAGCTGCATCTGCCTCGCGGCCAGAGAAAGTGCAGGAAGAAAAGCCCGCCAAAATGCATCAGGCCCGATTGTCACCGCGATCCCCGATGCGGCAGTAAAACTCTTCCCGCCGAGCTGCAGCTCCCCCAGGCACTCACCTGCATGCCGGGAACCCCCAAACAGCAGTTTTGACTTTGCCGATGCGATCGGCAGCCCTGCTATCCACGACGCTGCTCACACAGTATTGTAAGCAGCGATCGCGGAGAGAGCTCTCTTACCCTGACTGCTCAGCCAATGCCGGAATCAGCACGTTGCGATCACCGGAGTCGAAATCAAAACCTGTCTGCCCTGCTGCACAACTCCCCTCCTTCAATCTATGAGGGGAGAGCAGCTCACCAAAAGCAGAGAACTCGGGAGGTGAAGGGTATCAACTTAAGCTGGATCGAGCCTTGCCAGGTTTCTTTTTTTTTTTTTTTTTTTTTTAAAAGCAACAGCACAAAATAAATGAATAAAGTAAAGGGGAAGAAATAAAAGAATCCCAATTAACTACTCTAACTAACCAATGCTCCTTATCAGACCTTCAAGTGAGCCCAGCACCTAGGCTCACTACGTCCTCCTGCTGCATGGAGACTGGACACACTGGGGGATGATGGGAGAAGACCAGCAGTGTATATCCAGTGACGTCACGAGTTTGACTTGTCCAGTTTCCATGCTACAGGAGGAGGTGCACAACCCAAAGGTGGAGGACTAAACTGGAGGACCGATAAGGAACTGGGGAGTACTCCTGTTCCCACCAGACTACCAGGGACCCCTGGTAAGAGCCAAAGGTGAGATGGATGGATTACATGGTGGGGAGGTTTGATGTTGAGGGGAGATGTTAGGGGGTGGAGAAATCATTGTTGTAGTCAATGGGGAGGGGAGTGAGGTAAGGGAGGTGGTGGCATTGGTCTTTGCACCTTCTACTTCAATCCGGCATCTGCACATGACTTGGGGCAAGTGTAAAAGTCGACATAGAAGCTTTTAGGTCTAAATGTGTATTTACCTTGTAAAATGAGAAATGAATTAATTAGACTTACCTGCTAATTGTTGTTCCTTAAGGAACTCTAGTCCAGTCCCGGAACCATAGTTTAGAATCTCCTCCAGCAGCCTTGGAGACTGAATGACATCACAGCTCTTCTCTCTCTGGTATAAATAGGCAAGGACCGCCCCCTTCCACCAGTACCTATTGACAAAGCAACTCAGCAGAGCAACAAATAAGTAGATAAAGAACAACAAGATAAACTAAATACATTTTGGCTAGAATGTAAAAACCTGTGCATATTCTAACCTTCTCTTCGACGAAGGACCTTGTAGAAATGCCAAAAACGTAGAAACAAAACGGCGCTTCTGCGGGGTTCCCATTGTGGCTCCACTCCGCGTCCTCCGGAACCCCACTCCTCTTCCGGAGACATCCTCTCCAATTTGACCCCTTTTACTAAGATACAACGGACAACAGCTTCAGGCTGCATACCCTGGGAGGGGTCCGGGACTGGACTAGAGTTCCTTAAGGAACAACAATTAGCAGGTAAGTCTAATTAATTCTTCCTTTTCGTCCCTCTAGTCCAGTCCCGGAACCATAGAGGATGTAACAGAGCAGTGCACATCAACGGGAGGGACAAGAAAACACAGCCTGAAGCACCGCTGAGCCAAAACGAACGTCCTCCGCCGCCTGCACATCTAACCGATAGTGCTTCGAGAATGAATGCAACGATGATGAAGTCGCCGCTCTACAAATGTCCGCGACCGAAACCAAACTGTACTCCGCCCACGACGCCGCTTGCGCCCTGGTCGAGTGCGCTCTGAGACCTTCTGGAACTACGCTACCTTTCAAAAGGTAAGCCGATGCAATAGCCGCTTTTAACCATCTAGAAATGGACGCTTTCGCTGACGCTTCACCCTTCCGCGGCCCCCCGAAAGCCCCAATCTATCAGTCTTCCGAAACGGCTGCGTCCACCGAAGATACTTCCAAAGAACCCGACGAACATCTAAGGGATGTAACCTGCCTTCCGATTTCTCCTTTTGCTGCTTAGAGAATACTGGAAGCGACACCACATGATTGACATGAAAGGCCGAGACCCCCTTCGGCTGAAAGTCCGGCACTGAGCGTAGCACGACCTTATCTTGGAAGAAAGACAAATAAGGTGCCCTACAGGAAAAGCCTGTAACTCCGAAATCCTACTTGCGGAACAAATAGCTACCAGAAATACCTTCTTTAACGCGAGATCCTTCAGGGTGGCGATGCTTAGCGGCTCAAACGGTAGCTCCAGCAAAGCCTCCAGTACCAGATTCAGCTTCCATGTCGGCACCGAACAGCGTACCAACGGACGAAGAAGCAAGACAGCTCTCATAAAAAGCCTAATGTCACTGTGAGATCCTACCAGCTGACCGAGCACTTTCCCTCTATAACAGGAAATCGCCACCCACTGCACTCGCAAGGAACTGGCCGCCAATCCCTTCCGCACTCCATCCTGCAAAAAAGGAAAGGACCTGCGAAAACGAAGCCCACAATGGCTGAATATTACGCTCCACACACCAAGCTGCAAAGATCCTCCAGACCCGGACATACGCCAGCGAGGTGGAACGCCTGCGTGCCTTTAGCAAGGTAGAAATGACCGCCGCCAAATAACCCTTAGCTGTCATCCTAGCCCGTTCAAGAGCCAAACCGTAAGCGAGAACTGACTCACCTAGGGCATGTGCAACGGACCCTGCCATAGGAGCTCCTCCCACTGCGGTAACTACCACGGATCGTCCACTAACAGCCGTACCAAAACTGCATACCACGGCCTTTGGGGCCAATCGGGCGCGATCAGAATTACCCGACCGCAATGTCTCCCAACGCGCTGCACCACCCTGCCCATGAGGGCCCAAGGTGGAAAAAACATAAAGGAGAACTCCCTATGGCCACCTTTCGCGCTAAGGCATCTAGCCCCTCTGACATCCGTTCCCAGCGCCTGCTGAAAAACCTTGCTACCTGCGCGGACTCAAAGCTCGCCATGAGAGCCATTACCGGAACTCCCCAGCGCCTCACCAGAAGAGCAAACACCCCCGGATGTAGCACCCACTCCTCGGGGTCTACTCTGTGACGACGGAGGAAATCCGCTTCGAGATTGTCTACGCTGGCCACATGTTGAGCCGTGAGAGCCTGGAGTTTGTGTGCGGCCCACACCCACAGCTGTGCCCCCCTGCCGATTGATGTAGGCCACCGTTGTCGCATTGTCTGACAAGACTCGGACCGCCTCCTGACCGAGTGTGTCCTGAAACTCCTGTAGCGCCAGAAACACCGCTCTCATCTCCAACCGGTTGATGGACCGAGACGTCTCCCCCTGAGACCAACGACCCTGGGCAACCCTGCCTTCGCAATGATCCCCCCCCCCCCCAACTCAGGAGGCTCGCGTCTGTCGTGAGCAGTCCCCAGGACGGCGGTCCAGTGGCATGCCGTCTTCCATATTCTCCGTTCTCAACCACCATCGCAGCTCGTGACTCACCTTCTGAGGGCAAACTAACTTCTGCGATAGGACATCCGACTGATGCAATGAACGATGGAGAAGCGCCGCCTGTAACGGCCGCACGTGCGCTCGGGCCCATGGAACCACTTCTATCGTGGCTTCCATTGTTCCCAACAACTGCAGGTGCTGCCATGCTGTTGTAGCCGGACTTGAAAAGAAATGCCTGACGAGTTGTCGCAGACCTAGCACCCGGGCCCTGGGCAGGAACACCTTCCCTTGCTTTGTTTCGAAGCGCGCCGCAAGGTACTGCAGGGACTGTGATGGTACCAACCTGCTCTTTGCAAAGTTGACTACCCAGCCTAGGTCTTTGAATATCTGGACCACCCGGGCCATCGCTGCCGAGCTGTCCTCTCTCGACTTCGCTCGGATCAACCAATCGTCCAAATATGGGTGCACCAGTTCTCCCCCTTTGCGGAGCGCCGCCGCCACCACCACCATGACCTTGGGAAACGTCCATGACGCCGTTGCCAGCCCAAAGGGCAGCGCTTGAAATTGGAAATGTCCCATGGGTACCGCAAATCTCAGCCACTTCTGATGCTCTTGCCGAATCGGGATGTGCAGGTAAGCATCCGTGAGATCTAACGACGTCAGGAACTCCCTGGTCCGGACCGCTGCCAGCACAGAACGCAAGGCCTCCATCCGAAAATGGGTAATCCGGAGACAACGGGTCACTCTTTTCAGAGCCAGGATCGGGCGAAATGTGCCCTCCTTCTTTGGCACTACGAAATAGATGGAGTAGTGACCGGAACCGCACTGCTCCACGGGCACCGGCAGCACCGCCTCAAGCTGCAGCAGCCGCTGTAGCGTGTCCTGGACTGCCTGCCTGTGCCCAGGGATGAGCAGGGAGAACGGACAAAAGAACCTACGACGGGTCGATGGAGTTCTAATATGTACCCCTCTCGCATGACCTCCAGGACCTACTAATCTGACTTAATTCGGACCCAGGCAGGGTAAAACACCCGCAACCGACCTTTCCTGGGAACTACCCTCTCCAGAGCCCGCCTTATCTCATTGTGCCTGTTTTGTGGCCGAGGACTGGAAAGGAGCGAACCCCCGGCCTGCTCCCCTGAATCCTCGAAGCCCCTGACCCCTAAGCGGGAACTTTCCCCGCTGGGACTGTCCATAACGGGGAGAACGAAAACTATGAACGTCTCTCGGGACCTCCCTGAATCCCGCAGAACTGCAGCCCTGCTGTGGCTTGTCCTCTGGGAGACGTCCTCCCTGGGACTCCCCGAGGTCCTGGACCAACTTATCTAAATCCTCCCCAAATAAAAGCGTACCCCCAAAGGGTAACTTGCTAAACCAAGCCTTAGACGAACTGTCCGCCGACCAGGTTCTCAACCAGAGATACCTCCGAGCTGCTACTACGGAGACCATCCCCTTAGCCAAGCCGCGGAGGAGACCAGAAATGAAAATCGGCCAAGAACGTGGTTCCCGACTCCAGTCGCGTGGCATCTTCAAGCTGCCCGTCCAGATGGTCTCCTGCAACCTCTGGGACCACCTCAAACAGCCACGTGCCACCGAAGCCGGTCTGCATGGACAGCGCGCAAACATTGAACACCTGCATCCACAGAGTGTCTAACCTGCTGTCCTGAACATCCTTCAGCGCCGCGGTCCCCCTCCACGGGAATTGTGGTTTTCTGAGTGACCGCCGATACCGCCGCAACTACCTTTGGAGAACGAAACAGCTCCCTATCGCGGTTCGCGAGCGGATAAAGGCGAGCCAACGCTCTAGCCCCCCTTCAGGGCCGCCTCTGGCAAACCCCATTCTTCCTGCATCATATTCCGAAATACCCTATGGAGGGGAAACACTCTCTGGGATGTCCGCACCGCCTGAAACAGCAGATCTTCTAATGTCTCTTCCGCTGCTTCCTCGCTGGAAGGCAGGTTTAGTGTCTGTAGCGTCTCCGAAACCAGGGCTGGAAGCCCTTCACACCGAAAGACTCTGACTACCCAGCACTACTGCTGCTGCGAGTCAGGAAACTCTCCGTCTTTCAGCTCATCTTCCGAGAACTCTTCCTTCTTTGGCGTTCCCCTCGCTCAGGTCATCAGCGAGGTAAGGCACGGGACCCTCCGAAGTGGCCCTACACCTTTTAGCCACTGGAGCACCGTTCCCCTAACCGACCAGAGAGGCCGAGCGCTTCTGACTCTGGGGTCCGTGAGGAAGAGCCGACATCGTGGGCTGAAGGAAGGCAAAAACCTGCTGCCGCAAGACAAGGAAGTTCGGCGGAATCCCAGTCACCTCCCCCGCCTGTCCCTGCTCCTGTGACCCGGCGGAGCCGCCGCCCGAGGAGGGCCCCGGCACTGGCTCCTCAGGATCTAGAGATGGAGATAACAGTGCCTCAGTGCCTGTACGAATAGCCTTCTGGCCTGTTAGGGGCTGTCCCGGCTCTCCGTCCATATGCTGCGCCTCTAGGGAGCAAGGGACACAGACTCCTGATTCCAGCACTGAACTGTTCCTCCTGCCGCACACTAGACAGCGTGGAATTGCAGGCATAGCAGCCGCTTCAAAGAACTGCTCTAAACCACCCCGGGAACTCCCGCTCCCCCCCGCTGGCCCTGACCGCCAGCCCCGGAAGGAAGGGCTCTCTCCGGGTTGGAGAAGTGCAAAAAACAGCCTAGATACACCTGCTCACTATTTCAATAAGGGAAAAGTACAGCATAGCTTGTTTCCCTTTGAACTTCTCTTTTTTTTTTCGTTGTTTTTTTTTTTTTTCCAACAGGCCAACGCTCTGTAAGCGCCTGATGAGCCTATAGCAGGTCTGCAGCAAACGAGGCTTAAAACGCTTCCAAAAAGCCACTATAAAAAAAAACAAAAACCCGTGGTTTTCAAAATGGCCGCCGGGACTTTTCCCGCGCAGCAAAAAGTGTCCGGAGAGCAAAGAACTCCTTTATGAGATCCCCCGCTGAGGCAGGGACTTCCCTCTCAACTCCCCTCCAAGAAACAAGTAAAAGAAAATTCAAAAAGAAAGAAAAAACGCCGTTAAAGTCGGCGATACCTACTTACAGTTCCCTGCTTCAACCTGAAGTGCTGCAATGAGGCAGACACGCGCCGGAGTTCAGCCTGCTCGTGGCTTCGGCTCCGACGGTGCTCCCACCACCAATCTCACTGTCCCTTAGAGATGGCTGGGGCTAAGCCTTCCACCTGCTCCTCACCCTTGCTTGCGGGTTCGGGAGCAGGGAGGCTACTTCTGCTCTGTAAAGCTGCTCCTTCTCACCAAGGGGCAGCCCCCCCCCCCAAGAGGGAAAATTGAGGGAGAAAGGAGGAAGCAGGACTGGAGCCAGAGGGAAGAAAAGAGTGGCTATTTATTTTAGAAAGGCAACCAAACAAAAGGCATCAAGAATTAGAAAAGGAAAACAAAGAAAAAAATTCCTAGCTCTGCCTATTTGTGCTGGGCCTATCCGTAGGCCCAGAATCTCCTCAGCTGCTTGGAGACTGAAGTACTGGTGGAAGGGGGCGGTCCTTGCCTATTTATACCAGAGAGAGAAGAGCTGTGATGTCATTCAGTCTCCAAGGCTGCTGGAGGAGATTCTAAACTCTATGGTTCCGGGACTGGACTAGAGGGACGAAAAGGAAATACATCTAAATTTTCAGCCTGCCTAAGCCACCTCCTATTCATGCCCAGAGCACACTCACCTGAAATCTAGACATGGTGCAAATTTCCATGTGTAGACAGAGACTTTACAAAATTGCTATTTGCATGGCTAGCCGATCTCCACATCTGAATTCTGAATGCCACTATTTATATATGGAGATGCTTCTAGATTATCCCTTTTAATATTTCCAGAAAAGCTGGTATACAAACATGCTTCACTTCTGCATCTCTCTAACCTAACAGTTTTAATTTTGACGAACAATAAAATCTGTGGACACATGGTAATGTAGTTAATGTTCTCTCCCACATCCAGACTCATCTCTCCCCTTTAAGATAAAGTCTGCAGTCAAATGTTTCAGCTTGTGCCAAAAATACAAAAATAGGCATAATCCTCTACTACTTTTACATCAGAAGGTAGCTAGTTCCAAAGAGCTGATACTGCTCCAGAAAAAGGCCTGGCACAGATTTTTACCAAATGAAATCTGCTTGGAAAGAGAAAATCAAGGAAATGTATTTGACTTGAACATAAGGGTTGTAGTTACTCATACTCTCTGCAGTTTCTTCTTCAAATAATTGGAGGCTAATTGTAAAAAAATACAATAACCCAGGCAAAGTAATTTAGAGAATACTTAATACAAGCAGTAACAGTGTGGCAAGCACAAGAGAGGGTAAGCGCTATTCTCTCTTTCACTCTGGGCAATTATAGTAACCAATATATTCTGTACATTAAAATTTAAGAATTACCCTACTGGGTTAGACCAAGGGTCCATCAAGCCCAGTATCCTGTTTCAAACAGTGGCCAATACAGGTCACAAGTACCTGGCAGAATCCCAAAAAATAGATAAGAAGCGATTTCCCCAAGTCTGCATTAATAATTTATGGACTTTTCCCCCAAAAGCTGTCCAAACCTTTTCTACAGCCAGCTACTCGAACAGTTTTTACCACATCCTCTTTAGCCTTTCCTCACAGGAGAGTCATTTTGGCCACTCTTCTCTGCTGCCACTCTGGACCACCTGCTTCTATTGAAGTAGTGTCCTTATGACTAATTCCAAACCACAGTTTGCGACAGATTTGTTGGTAACATGATGTGCAGTCTTTTGTCTCAACTGAGGATGTCTCAACTGAGGATGCCAAAACTGGAAGCCCGAATTCACATTTAAACACTAGAGGCTTGAGATACACTAGGGAAGGCTGCTGATGTCTGTGCCATACTTGCTGTATGGATAAATGGAAGGCTTAGAGCTCAGATCTTCCAAAGCTCAAGTCAGCCAGGTCTGGGAAGACGGCAGCGTTCACAGCCCCTGCCTGCAAGTCTGGTGCAAGGGTACTGGGCACTCTAAGTAAAACTTGGAGACTCTTAGCACCCCCCTCCCCCCACCAACAATTTGATTATTAAACTGAATTGTAATCATCTCAACACTAATGCTCCCAGAATAATCCCAAATAAGGATGTATACCTGGACATCACACTTTTAAATATTAAGCTTTGTTTTGTAAATATATATATAATGAGGGAGATTTTAAAAAGCCACTTACATTGGTAAATGGCCTATTTACATATATTGCCCATTCTTCCTGCAGGTAAAAGTATGCACTGATGACTGAGTTTGTGTAGCTCCTAGGAACCACTGCTTTGACTGTAGCTGCTCTTTGGTGCCCTCTCCCCCTTCAAAAGCTGTTGCCCTAGGCAACCACTTAGTTTGCCTAGTGGCTGGGCCTGCCTGGATGGAAGACCTCATTAGACATCACATGAAAGCAACATGTAAGCAGGGTTCCAGAAGAGCCTTGGTGACTATGATGACTGAGCTAAAGTAAGCTGGGAAGGGATATAAAATAGGGGAAGAAATTGCTGTTTAGTAACATATGAAGGCTCAAACCTTTGATTTTAAAAAAAAGTCATATCTTGGGTCTCCAATGTTATTTGGCACCTTTCGAGAACACTAAATTCACTATAGAAAAAATAAAGAAAAATGAACAAAATGGATGCTATCAAGAACCTTGCACAGAACTGCAATGAGAACCAGAAAAAGAAATAGGCAGCTATAAGAGCTTTTACTGAAAATAGTGAATGCCCAGATATAGCTGACATTTTGGGCTTGACAGAATTACTGCTTTATTAGCACAGATTGAGAGCATTCATTTAAAATCAAATGATCACAATGTATATGAGATATTTAAGCAGTACTGACAAGTTGAAATTAACAAACAAAAATACATTTTCCAGTGCAAGAACTAAAGTCCTTGATACTGAAAACAAAACAAAAGCAAATTCATTTCTTCATACGTACTTGTTATCTTCAAAGTCGTGCTTGGAAATAGGATGAGAACAATAAGATGGATTATCCCTATTGTCTTTGCTTATTATTCTGGGCTTATGATCAAAACATTTCTGAAATACAAAATGATTAAAAAAAAAGATAAATGCACCGATTCTGAGGAAAGTATTTATTTAAAATAATATTTTTTTCTCAGTACACAAAAAATAATATTCCTGCCAGCTTCAGAGAATATTTGGATTTGTCACAGGAAGATTTATGCCTGTACATAATTTTTGCAAACTTCTGAATTTGCTGAATAACGGCACACGTGAAAAGGGGCTCCATTTTGCTGATCGGGTCTCCAAAGCTAGCAGCAACAGTAGAAACCATTATAAAAAATAAAATTACTGAACATGTAGATAGTCATGGTTTAATGGCAGAAAGCCAACATGGATTCAGCCAAGGAAAGTCTTGTTTTACTAATCTGTTATATTTTCTTGAAGGTGTGAATAACCAGGTAGACCAAGATAAGCCGGTCAATAATAGAGTATCTGGATTTTCATAAAGCTTTTGACAAGGTCCCTTCATGAGAGACTCTTGGCCAAATTAAAGAGTCATGAGATTGTAGGCAGTGTACTGTTGTGGATTAGGAACTGGTTAAAAGATAGAAAGCAGAGAGTAGGGCTAAATGGCCCATTTTCTCAATGGAGAAAGCATAGTTACTCACCTGTAACAGGTGATCTCCGGAAACAGCAGGAATTTAGTCTTCACATATGGGTATCGTCGGTACTGATGGAGCCTGCGCAGGAACGCTCCCCAGCATCCAATAGGAAAGCTTTTGGGAGCATCCCACAGCACCTGCGTGCTGCCTTCCCGCCTTTCCCAACTGTCCCTCTCCAGTTGAGTTTAAAGCTGAGACAAAAGAGAGAAGGAAAGAGAGAAAGAGATAGATAGATAGATAGATACAACTCCTAGGGGAGGTGGGTGGGTTGTGAAGACTAAATTCCTGCTGTTCCCGGAGATCACCTGTTACAGGTGAGTAACTATACTATCTCCAGGAACAAGCAGGAATGTAGTCTTCACATATGGGGACTCCCTAGCTGCAGATGCCAGGGAGAAACCCCAGAAGTTGTGTGCCCTTGTGAAAGGGCTCCACTTCCCCCCATGGATCTCTGGCATCCTATCAGGGATGGTGGGTAGGAGTTGATTTGGCTCTCACATTGTGAGTTGTGACATGGTCTTCCAGAGGAAGGTTTTTACTCTCATAGGCAAAAGATATACACTGTGCAATCCAGTTGGACAGTGTCCTTTTGGAGACTGGAAGTCCCAAATGACTAGGATCAAAAGCAACAAAGAGTTGAGAGGACTTCCTATGTTGCTGTGTCCTTTGTAAGTAAAAGGCCAGAGCCCTTTTACAATCCAAAGTATGAAGATTCCTTTCTGCATTTGAGGCATGAGACCTTGGGAAGAATACAGGAAGGTAAACCGATTGGTTTAAATGAAAAGGTGACACCATCTTTGGCATAAATGTGTGGATGAGTCCTAAGGACTACCTTATCATGATGGAACCTTGTATAAGGATCAGCCACCAATGCTTGCAATTCACTGATGCGACGAGCTGATCTGATTGCAATAAGAAAGATGACCTTCTAGGAAAGGAATTTCAAGGAGGTAGTGGCTAATGGTTCAAAAGGCGGTTTCATAAGCTGCCCAAGAACCAAATTTAAGTCCCATGCCACCAGTGGTGGCTTAATGAGAGGCTTAGTTAAAAGAAGGCCTCTCCCTTGGAAAGTTACTGCCCTATCTACAGCAGGGCAATTGACTATGCTCCTTGGACTTGAAGGAAGCCTACGCTCACATCCTTGTCCATCCCAAACACAGAAAGTACCTCCATTTCATGGTTCAGGGAAACCATTACCAGTACAGGGTGCTTCCCTTCGGCCTTGCATCTGCCCTGCAGGTCTTCATTAAGTGCCTGGCTGTGGCTGTGGCCCTTCTGCAGCTACAGGGCACCTTCGTCTATCCATATCTAGACGACAGGCTCGTAACAGGGGGCACAGACCCGAAGTCAGGCAGGCCACGAACTGCACCATTTGCCTCCTGGAGCATCTGGAGTTCGTGATCAATTACCCAAAGTCCCACCTTAATCCAGTTCAGTCCCTGGAGTCCATCGGGGCTCGCTTGGACACCCTTTGGGCCATGGCTTTTCTTCCTCAGGACAGGGTGGTCCACCTCGTGTCCCTGGCGTCCAAGGTGTGGCGCTGCGGCGCTGTCCTGGCCTAGATGCTTCGCCTTCTCGGCCACATGGCATCCATGCAGAACATGGCAACTTGGTTATCTGTCCTGACCAGAACAAGTTGCCTTGAAAGTTGCAGTTGAAAAACCTGAAGAGCTTTTGTCATTGCCGTTCATTCTAGGAGGTTGATCTGCAGGGCAGATGCCTGCTGTGTCCACAGTTCCTGAGTGGTGAGGGCATTCAGATGTGCTCCCCAACCTAACTTGGAAGCATCTGTTGTCAGGGGACATCGAGGTGGAGGCATCTGAAAAGGTGAACCAATGAGTATGTTCTGTAGGGAGCATCACCACTGAAGGGACCTGATCAGTTGAGGTGTGATGTGAATCTTGTCTCAGAGACACCCCTTTGCTTGTGTCTGTTGGAGAGACAGTCTCCATTGTGCCTGTTGCAAGTGTAAGCGAGCACAGGGGATGACATGGACCGTGGAGGCCATGTGTCCTAACAGGTGTGGCATCTCTCAAGCTGTTATTAGGCTTTGCTTTTGCACTTGAGTTGCCAGTTCGATGAAGCAGGCACAGCAATCCTGTGGAAGGAAAGCTCAGGCCTGTTGAGTGTCTAAGAGCGCTCCTATGAAGTCCAGTCATTGGGCTGGAGCAAGGTGAGACTTTGGGAAGTTTATGACAAACCCCAGGTGTTGGAGCATCATGATGGTGCGATGAAGAGAGAATCTTACTTCTTCAGGGGAGTCTCCCCTGATCAGCCAATTAAGGTAAGGGAAGATGAATTTCCCCAAGGTGAGTAGGTAGGCAATGACTACTACCATGCATTTGGTGAAGACCCTTCAGGCAGAGGCTAGACCAAAGAGTAGAACCCGGTATTGATAGTGGTCCCCCTGACACATGAAGCACAGATACTGTCTGTGCAAGGGGTTGATCAGTAAATGTGTGTATGCCTCCTTTAGATCTAGAGATCATAGCCAATTGTATCTCTGAAGGTATGGTAGAAGAGTTCCTAGAGAAATCATTTTGAATTTTTCTTGGACCATGAATTTGAGGTCTCTGAGATCCAAGATGGGCCTGAACCTTCCTGTTTTCTTTGGAATGAGAAAATATGAAGAGTAAAAGCCCATTCCTTCTTCACTAGGAAGAACTCTTTCTAAGGCACCCTAGGAGAATAGAGTGGTCACCTCTTCTTTTAAGAGGGTGCTTTTCAGGGGTTGTGTGGGATAGTCCCCTGTGAAGCTGGTGGGGGGTAAGGTTTTGAAGTTTAGCTGATAACCTCTTTGGACAATCTGGAGTGTTCACTGCTCTGATGTTACAAGGTGCCATCTGTGGGCAAAGTGACAGAGTCTGCCTGCTATGTGTAGGGGCTGAGGACCTTCCAGGGGCAGATTGGCAATGTTCTCCAGGAAGAACTCAAAAACCAGGCACAGGTTGTGTCTGTGCAGCTGGTTGAGGCTTAGGAGCCTTAGGCTTCTTGGGCTGATGAGGGCCCTGCTGTCTCTCCTGAGGAAGCTAAGGCTGATAGGCAGCAGAGAGTGGATAAGAAGGATAATATTTCTTCCTTTTAGCATGGAAAGATTTCTTGGATGGGTCAGCTGTCTTTTGGAAAGACATTTCAGGGTGAAATATTCTGACTCAATCTCTCCTGCCTTTCCCTCCAATCTTTGCCAAAGAGGTTTTCCCTCTTACATGGGATATTGGCCAGTTTATCTTCGACCCATTGCTCGAGGTTTGATGCCTGTAACCAGGCCATTCTTCGAGCCCCAATGCAGATTGCCGAAGCTCTGCTTGTTGATTCAAAGGCATTGAAAGAGGCCCTGGTGAGAAACTTAGAGGTATTTTGGCCTTGCTTAATGAGTGTCTGGGAATGCAGTCCGCTTATCCTCAGGAAGCAAGAGGGTGAAAGTCTACAGATCTCTGGTGACATCCTTCAGAAACATGCCCATGTACAGCATATGTATGAGTTTATTCTGGAGGCCAACATGCATGCTTGAAAGCATCGACACCCAAAAGCATTGAGTGTCCTCGGGTCTTTGCCAGGTGGCATGGAAGAATGGTTTTTGGAATTCTTAATGCGGCAGCGCCAATTCCACCACCATTGAATGATGGAGGAGCTGGGATTTTTGGAAGCTTGGGCACTCTGGTACCCGGTACATGGTATTGAGCCTCTTGCTGACAGGCAGAACCATGAACAGGGCTTCCCAAATATGGAGCATAAGATCCTATAGGGTGCGATATACCGGTAGTGTAGCCGTCTCTTTGGGTTTGGGAGGGTAGTGGAGTTTCTCTAATTCCTCTGCCCTTGGCTCCTCTTCTGAGGATATGGCGATGGCGAGTCCTGCTGCCACGTCACGTATGAAATCCTGGAAAGACACATCCTTTGGCTGTGACCGACACCATTCATGAGGCAGAGATGGGTCCGAAGGGATGTCTGGGAGATCTTTGGAATCGAGTGATCCTCCGTCAGACTCTAAAAAACTGGAATCAGAGTCTGGTACGAAGTCAAAGTACCGGCGGTCTTGGGCTCAACTTTGATGCTTCATGGATGTCTAAGGTCGAGGTCGATACTGATACCAATGCTCAGAAGTATCAGAATCAATAGCCATGGTACGTCGTTGGGTACCGGGTTCTGTGGGTTCCAATGCTGGTATCACCCTCGCGGATTCCATCGATGTTGGTTCGAGTGCCGGCATTGGGATCGATACCAGCTCGGTTCGGAGGTCTGTACTGGAGCTCTCTATGCTATCGATACTGAGGGTGCCAGGAGTGCCACCATACTCCTCTTGAGAGCCAGCATGCACTGGTCCAGGGAGATGGAGGATGTCTGGATAGAATCACCAACGGGGCTCTGAACCACTGTTCCAGAATATAGAACCAGTAGCTCTCCGGAGGTCAATGTCTTGGGAGTGTCCTGGAGCCCCCTCTTTTGCTTTGGAGAATGGATCCTCCCACCAGAGTCGTTTGTTTGCCGATTTGCATTGGAGGCACCTCTAGGTGAGTCACAGTGCCTAGACTAGGACTTCTCTCTTGTGTTGGTATCGGTTTTCGATGCCGATGATCTTGGAGTAGCCAGAGACTTAGACTTACTTTTATGTTTGGACTTTGAAGAAACCTGAGACCCATGAGAGGAAGTTGATGCCCTCAAGGAAGTAGAAGCTACAGACATTGGGTCCGAGGCGAACAATAATCTCTACTGTCTGGCTAAGTTCTTTAGGCCTCTCTTTGTCATTTATTGACACAAAAGACAAGAATTAGGTTGGTGTTCAAGCCCCAAACACTTGAGACACCAGTCATGTTTATCAGTGACTGATATGGTACCAGAACACTTGGTACACCTTTTGAAACCACTGGCTGTTTTTTCCATATCTTAAAAGTTAAATTATCTTCAGACTGAAGAAAAGGCTATGGAGGCCTAAAGGCCAAGTTTAGCAGTAAAAACCTCTCTGAAGAAAAAAAAAGAATAGAAAATATAAAATAAATGATCAGGACCGGTGTCTGATTCAATGGACTGGCGTCAATGGGAAGGCAGAAACATGATGTTTCACACAAAAAGATAATGTTTTTTCTGCGGTGACAGGATAACACGTCCTGTTGGCTCCATGGAAAACAAAGAACTGAGGAGAGGAATTGGGAAGGCAGGCACACAGGTGCACTGGAGTGCTCCCAAAGGCTTTCCTACTGGACGCTGGGGAGCGTTGTTCCTGGAGGAACTCTAGTCTAGTCCTGGACCTCTGGGTTTATACTCCTCCTCCAGCGGCTTTGGAGACTGAGAAAATGCCACACTCTTGCGATGTCACCAGTATATCCACTCCGGATCTGACTCTTCTCACCAGTAACCTATTGGCAAAGCAGACTCACCGGAGCAACAATTAAGTAGCCAAACTACTACTCTAGAACTGCATTCCCTTTTACTTCTGGCACCAAACAACATTATTTTTTTTTCATCAAAGAAATAACATTAACAGCTGAAGTGTCGCCCACCCAGTTTACCTGACCAGCAACTAGAACACCGCAGGCCTGCCCCCCTCCAGATGACAGAGTAGGGACCCCACAATTTCCCCCCAAGCCTTGAAGAATGACCAACTTACCGGTTACTTCTCCTAGCTGCTTCAGGCCAAAGCAGACAGAAAGAAAAGACAGGGAGGGATACGGGACTAGACTAGAGTTCCTCCAGGAACAATTAGCAGGTAAGTCTAATTTAACCTTCCTTATCGTCTCTCTAGTCTAGTCCCGGACCTCTGAGTAAGTACCAGAGCAGTAAAAACAAGGATCAATGGGAGAGGCCTGCTAGACCGGCCTGAAGCACCGCTGACCCAAACCTGGTATCCCCTTCCGCCTGAACATCCAGGCGATAATGCTTGACAACGGAATTCAAGGAAGACCAGGTAGCTGCCCTACAATTATCCACAGGCGGTACCAAACGGGACTCCGCCCAAGACATCGCCTGTGCTCTTGTGGAATGAGCCCACAACCCTTCAGGGACTGCTTTTCCCGCTAACACATAAGCGGACGCTATGGCTTCCTTTATCCACCTGGCAATGGAAGCCTTTGATGCTGCCCCTGCTTTCTTTGGCCCTGCAAACAAAACGAAAAGCCTATCCAACCTGCAGAACTCTGCCGTCCGATGCAGATACTTCTTCAAGGCCCTACGAATGTCCAACGGGTGCAGGCGGTCCGCAAACGAACCCTTCCGCTTCTCACAGAACACCGGCAACAAAACTACTTGATTCACATGAAACGCTGAAACCACCTTGGGCAGGAAAGACGGTACAGGTCGTAACACTACCTTCGAGTTAGAAAATAACAAAAATGGTTCCTTACAAGACAACGCTTGCAGCTCCGAGATTCTCCTAGCGAAGATATGGCTACTAGAAACACCACCTTAATAGCAAGGTCCTTTAAAGAAGCTTCCAATAAAGGCTCAAATGGTGTGCGACGCAGCGCTTCCAACACAAAAGGCTAATTCCACTTCGGGATAACCTGTCGCCTCAGCGGCTGCAAAAGAGAGACCGCTCTCAAAAATCTCTTAATATCCTGATGATGGCCTAGACTCTGTCCTCCTAGCTTACCTCTATAACAGGACAATGCTGACTAGGCCCTCATCTAAACCATCCTGCAAAAACTCCAGAACCAACGGGACCAACGGGTGCAAGGCCTCACCCTGACGTTCTGCACACCATGCCTCAAAGACCCACCAAACGCGGATATAAGCTAATGAGGTGGACCGCTTCCTCGCCTTCAGTAAGGTGGCGATCACCATAGTGAAGTATCCCTTCTTCTTCAGCCTAGCCCTCTCAAGAGCCAAGCCATAAGCGAGAACCGATCCACCTGGGGCATGAGCAGAGGGCCCTGGGTTAACAAATCCGGCCGACAAGGCAGACGCCACGGCCTCCCCACCACGAGCCTCTGCAGATCTGCGTACCACGGCCGCCTTGGCCAGTCTGGCGCAATCAGGATCACTCATCCTCTGTGTCGCTCTACTCGCTGTAGCACCCTTCCGATCAATACCCACGGAGGGAACATGTAAAGTAGCTGCTCCTCTGGCCACTGCTGTATGAGAGCATCCAGGCCTTCTGACATCCTCTCTCTTCTTCTGCTGAAGAACCGACTCACCTTCACCAACCGAAAGGTCGCCATGAGATCCATTACCGGAGAACCCCCAACGACCCACCAACAGCTCTCCCGGGTCCACCTGTACTCGACTCAAGAAGTCGACTTCCACATTGTCTACTCCTGCTACGTGAGCCGCTGGTAAGGCCGACAGATGGACCTCTGCCCAAGCGAAGAGCTGTTCGGCCTCTGCTTCCATCTGAACACTGGTGGTGCCACCCTAGCGACTGATATAAAGCTACTGCCGTCACGTTGTCTGAAAACACCCGAATGGCATCGCCCTGGAGATACAGGTGAAAAACCTGCAAGGCGAGCGCCACCGCTCTTAACTCCAACCTGATTGACCAGCCCATTTCCTGCTCGCCCCAATGTCCCTGGGTGAACCATCCTTGGAAATGAGCCCCCCAGCCTAAAAGACTGGCATCCATCGTCAGAGGTATCCAACAAGGTGCCTCCAGTGGCATTCCTTTCTCCAGAACGTCCGTCCTTAACCACCACTGAAGAGCCTTTCGCGTCTCCGGCCGACAAGGGAGACACTGAGACAGAAGATCGTTCTGATGTGACCAGCATCGAAGCAGCACCCTCTGTAATGGCCTCATGTGAGCTCTCGCCCAAGGAACGAGCTCTAGAGTCGCTGCCATGGTCCCTAGCAACTGCAGATAGTGCCAGGCCATGGGAGACTGCCTCCTTAGGAACTGCTCCAGAAGCATTCGCAACCCCTGAGCTTGTTGCTGTGGTAGAAACACCCTTCCTGCACTGGTGTCGAACCGAGCTCCCAAGTACTCTATCTGTTGAGATGGCACTAATTTGCTCTTTGCCATATTGATGACCCAGCCGAGAGCCTGTAGGAAGGCAACCACTTTGGCCGTAGCCGCCGCACTTGCTGCTCTGGACTTTGCCCGAATTAGCCAGTCGTCTAGATGCGGATGCACTAGCACCCCTTCCTTCAGCAACGCTGCTGCCACCACCACCATCACCTTGGTGAACGTGTGCGGAGCCGTCGCTAGACCGAAGGGCAAAGCCCGGAATTGAAAATGCCCCTGGGGCACTGCAAACCTGAGAAATTTCTGATGTTCCTCTCGTATAGGGATGTGAAAGTACGCTTCCGTCAAATCGAGGGATGTCAGAAACTCCCCTTTTTGTACAGCCACGATCACCGACCTCAGGGTCTCCATGCAAAAATGAGACACCCGAAGACACCGATTTACCCTTTTGAGGTCCAAGATTGGCTGAAATGAACCCTCCTTCTTTGGCACCACAAAGTAAATGGAGTACCGACCGCAGCCGCACTAGTCTGGAGGCACCAGTACTACCGCCTTGAGTTCGAGCAGCCACGCCAGTGTCTCCTGTACCGCGGCACCCTTGGCTGGCTCCTTGCATGGCGACTGAACGAAAGACTCTTTCACTGGCTGCTGAAGCTCCAACTCATACCCTTCGCGAATGACCTCCAGCACCCACCGGTCTGACGTAATCTGGGCCCAGGCAGGGTAAAAATCCCGTAGTCGACCCCCTACGGGTACCAGATCCTGCTGGACCCACCTGACTTCATTGTGACTTCCGCTGGCTAAACGAGGAGGAGGAGGGGGCTCCGAACCCTCTGCCTGCTCCACGAAAGCCGCAAAACCCCTGATTCCTACTGGGAAAACATGCGGTCTGCGCCTCATTAAATCGCAGAAACCGGAACCGACGAAACTCCATGTTCAGTCCTCTGGAAGCAGGAGCCGAATGCCCCTGCTTCTGTTTATCTTCCAGGAGCCTACCCCCCTTGGATTCCCCCAGATCCTTAACCAACTTTTCCAAATCTTCACCAAACAAGAGCTTTCCCCTGAACGGAAGCTTACTGAGTTTGGCCTTAGATGATCCATCCGCCGCCCAATTGCGCAGCCATAGGTACCATCGAGCCGCTACCACCGACGCCATACTCTTCCACAACCCCCGAATGAGGTCATAATGGATATCTGCTAGATAAGCGGCCCCTAACTCCAGTCTGGCCGGCGCCCCCGTACTGTCCTCTCCTTGCTCGTCTTTCAGTCCTTGTGCCCAGCGAAGGCAGGCTCTGGCCACCCACCGCAAATTTCTGCATGAATTGACAGAGCATTAATGTCAAAGATCTGCTTCAACAAGGAATCAATCTTCTGTCTTGTGTGTTCTTAAGCGCCGCACTACCTTCCACCGGAATCTTAGTCTTCTTGGTCATTGCTGAGACGGCCGCATCCATCTTCGGAGGCTTAAACAATTCTCTTATCTTGTTCCACTAGCAGATACAGGCGGCCCATAACCCTGGCCCCCTTTAACGTTGCCTCGAGCATGTCCCATTCCTCCTGGATCATTTCCTTCAGCACTCTATGCACTGGGAAAGCCTTCTGATTCTTCCTAAAGACCTGCAGCAACGGATCTTCCAAGGTCGCATCTTCTGTCGGACCCGGGACCGGCATGTTTAACACCTTCAATGTCTCTGTAATGAGAGACGGTAACTCTTCTCTCCAGAACAGTCGCACCACTCTTGGCTGGTTCTCTCTGTCCGTGATCTCGCCTTCCTCTAAATCCTCTTCCAACTCCCCTTCTGGATCCCCCTCTTCGGAAGGAGGATCCTCTGAGGCTATCGACAGATCCTTCTGTGTCCTTTCCATCCTGGCCTTTTTCGCCAGGTTCCCAGTGACCCCTACACTTAGGGGGGTTCCAGGTTGCACTCCATCACCGGACTGTGCCGACTGACTTTTCTGCCCCCCCCAAAGGCTTGCTGAATAAGGCTAACAAACTCTGGGGAAAAGATTGCTGCCAGACCCCCCGGTAAGGCTGGCTGCGCAGACAGAGGATCCTGGGCAGAAGACGGGCCCACTACAGGCTCTCCTAGCGGTAAATCAAGGGGAGCGGGGGCCTCATCAGCCCGTAGGGCTTCCTGAGCATCCACGTCCAAGGTGTGCTCCAGAGCGTCAGCTTCCTGCACGCACCCCCTGCAGACTCCCGTCTCAGACACCGTCCCCCGCCTAGCCCCACAGACCACGCACTGCGGCCTTGTAGGCATAGCAACAGACTAAACTGAGTCCCCCTTTCTCCACACACAAACGTAGCAGCCAGAAATAAAATTACGTTTCCTCTACTTTTTTTTTTTTAATTCAAAAAGTAATTATAAATAGTAAGCCAAGGCCTCTTAGCTAGAAAAACATCTCTTAACTGCAAAACGAGGTTTCCCACCGAAAATACGCGCCCCAACAAACCTAGCGAGGCCCGACGCTGCCCGTTTTGCCACCACGTGGTAGGCCCATCCCAGACACCCGGCCTACTTCTGCATGCCGCTGCCGTTTGTTTCCCTGTGATGCTACTCTCCTCACCGGCGCATACTCACTGTGGTGGTGAACGCTGAACGCTGGTCCTTCAGAACCCCTGCTGAGCTGGATCTGAAAATTCACAGCGATTCGCTCCCCCGACCTCCGTTCAGCGTGTTGGGAGACAAACTCAGCCCAGGGAGAGAGATTGCAGGAGGGAGAAAGACCTGCTCTACCGACTGGCTTTCACAGCGTTGGGAGCTGATCTGGGCACTCAAAAAGATATGAGCGGAGGAGAGAGAGTGTCCTGGAAACTGAAGCTCCTCGCACAGTCTTCACAGCGCTACCCGGCAGAACATCTGACTACGCTGAGAAACACAGTGCCGATCGGGACCGGGAGCCTAAGACCAAATCTGTCAGCTCTTTCTTCCCGATGCCTCCACAAGGTCTGAGTGAGACAAACCCGAGGGAAACAAGGATGGGGAGGGGGGGGGAGGAGGGAAGGCCTCAAATCAGCCTTAAAGGCAGGACAAAAAAGCCCCTCTAAAATACTTTGCCTTCTACTTCTCCTACACTTGATTGCCACCAATTTTACTTTGCTCCTTATTTGTTTCTCCAGTGTGAGCCCAGACCTCCAGGCTCACTAGTCCTCCAGCTGCTTGGAGACTGAGAGAACTGGTAAGATGAGGCGGATCCGGCATGGATATACTGGTGACATCACAAGAGTGTGGCGTTTTCTCAGTCTCCAAAGCTGCTGGAGGAGGAGCATAAACCCAGAGGTCTGGGACTAGACTAGAGAGACGATAAGGAATATGCATTATAGGGCAACTTGAAGCACTGGTTGGGTTTATAAATGGCTCTTGGTCTTGTGTGAATGTTAATGAGCTTTTTGTTGCATGTGATCAAATGGAGGAAGGAGAAATTTCACTTACCGATAATTTCCTTTCCTGGAATACTGCTAGACCAGTCCAGACAAGCGGGTTATGCACCCCTGCCAGCAGATAGGGAGACAGAGAAAAAAACTCCAGAGCTGTGATTGGTCAGGCTCTGGGTGACATAGGCATACCCCTAGGGGTCCCATTCAGTAACAATGTAACAAGCCAAAAAGGCAACATCTCAGGGACAAAACGCAACTATGAACCCTTAAAAAAGGAACCAACTCAACCCCTCAACGCAAACGAAAAACGGAAGAGGAGGATCAAATATCATTTCCAAGGGAAGAAGCCTGAAATGACTGCTTTGACACATTCCCAGGAAACAAACTCCAGATGTGCTGTGCTCGCGGAGCCTATGACTGTTGGCTGCTCTGCACAAGTACCAGTGCCTCTGACAAGCTGGGTGGGTTCTGGACTGGTCTAGCAGTATTCCAGGAAAGGAAATTAACGGCAAGTGAAATTTCTCCTTGCAGATCATACTGCTAGACCAGTCCAGACAAGCGGGAAGTACCCAAGCTAATTACCCTCAGGGTGGGCAGATAGAGCCGGCGACAGCACCGCAACTCCGAAACGACTGTCCTCTCGGGCCTGTATATCCAACCGATAGTGCTGAACAAAAGAGGACAAGGACAACCAGGTGCCCGCTCGACAAATATCGAGAGGAAGGACGTGGGACCTCTCGGCCCATGACGTGGATTGGGCTCGAGTGGAATGAGCTTGAAGCCTTTCTGGAACCGGATGGCCTTGGAGAATGTAAACCGATTCAATGGCACGACGCAGCCACCTAGCGATAGAAGGCTTGGAAGCAGCCAAACCCTTGCGTGGCCCCGAAAGGAGAACTAAAAGATGGAGAGTCTTGTGAAGGGAATTGGTAACTTTCAAATTGCGAAGGAGAACTCGCTTGAGGTCGAGGAAGGGAAGACTTTTGCGCCTACCCGCACACTGTTCGAGAGAGAAGGCAGGCAATAGCAGGGGCTGATTGACATGAAAAGGAGTAACCACTTTGGGCAGGAAGGAGGAACCGTGCGAAGAGTTACCCCCTCAGGAGAGAAATAAAGATACGGATCCCTGCACGAGAGAGCTTGAAGCGCCACGATTCTTTGAGCCAACGTGATTGCTACCAAAACCACCGTTTTGAGCGTCAAATCTAGAAGAGACACTGCCTTCAAAGGCTCAAAGGGCGGATTTCCGAGCGCCCTGAGAACTAGTGCTAGATCCCAAGGAGGAACTACCGGACGGGTCGGAGGACGAAGCAGTTTGACCCCTTTCAGAAACTGAGACACATCAGCGTGGGAAGCAAGGGATCTACCGAGCACCGGACCCCGATAACATGTCAAGGCAGACATGTGCACTCGAAGCGAACCGAGCGCCAACCCTTTCTCAAGACCGTCCTGTAAAAAGGCAAGAATATCAGGAATTGAGGTACGCCACAGGGACAAGTGATGACGTGACACCAAGCCTCGAAGATGCGCCACACTCTCGCAGCAGCAGCGGATGTTGAAGACTGTCATGCGCTAAGGAGGGTAGCCACCACCTTAGGCGAATACCCCTTACGGGTCAAACGGCGGCGTTCAAGAGCCAAGCCGTAAGCGAGTAGGGAGCTGGATTGTCCATGAAGATCGGTCCCTGTCTGAGGAGTCCGGAGGGAGCTGCCAGCCGCAATGGCGACCTCCGTGAAAGCCTTATGAGATCGGCATACCATGGTCTTCTTGGCCAATGCGGGGCCACGAGGACTACCGGCCCCCTGTGCGACCGAATTCGCTGCAGGATCCTTCCGATCATGGACCAGGGTGGAAAAACATAAAGAAGCTGGTTTTCCAGCCAAGTCTGAGTCAACGCATCAATGCCGAGAGTCCCGCGTTCTCTCCAACGGCTGAAGAAACTCGGAACTTTGGCATTCGCTGCCGACACCATGAGATCTATTGCCGGCGACCCCCATTTTTGAACTATCCTCTGGAAGGCTAGCGGGGCCAGTTCCCATTTGCCGGGGTCGAGGGTATTGCGACTCAGAAAGTCCGCCTTCACATTGCTGGTTCCTGCAATGTGTTGGGCGGAGAGGGCTTGGAGATTTTTCTCTGCCTAAGGAAGAAGAAGAAGAGCCATCTCGTTCGACACTCCAGTGCACTTGGTCCCTCCTTGACGGTTGATGTAGGAAAATGTGGTCGCGTTGTCGGATAGTATCCGAACCGCTTTCCCGTGCAGAAGAGTGTGAAATCTCAGTAGAGCCAGACGTACTGCTCGTGCCTCTAGTCGATTGATCGTCCAGCGGGATTTGCGTGCTGTCCAAGTGCCCTGCGCAGTGTGAGATCGACAGTGCGCGCCCAAACCGGACCGACAGGCATCCATTGTTAGAACAATCCAACACGGAGTCTCTAAGGGAACCCCCTTCAGGAGGTTTCTGGATGAGAGCCATCACCGTAGGTTTAGTCTGACCCTGGAGTGAAGTGGGAGGCGAATGTGGTAGTCTTCCGAAACTGGCGACCATTGTGTCAGGAGAGCTTTCTGTAGACAGCACATGTGCGCTCTGGCCCAAGGCACGAGATCTATGGATGCCGCCATGGATCCCAGGACTTGAAGGTAATCCCATGCTCGAGGCGAGACTTGTGCTAGGAGACTGCAAACTTGAGAAGTTAACTTGCGGAATCGAGGCATTGACAAAAAAGACCCGACCTAAGGCTGTTTCGAATCGAGCCCCCAAAAATTCGATCTCCTGGGACGGCTGAAGACAACTCTTGTCGCGGTTGATTAACCAGCCGAGGTTCTCGAGAAAGGCAACAACCACCGAGACTGTGCTGCAAGCCTCGGGGAGAGAGTCTGCGTGAATGAGCCAGTTGTCCAGATAAGGATGAACTCTGATGCCATGGCTGCGTAAGGCCGCAGCTACTACCACCATTACCTTGGAGAAGGTTCGAGGCTCCGAAGCTAGACTGAAGGGCATCGCACGAAATTGCAAATGTTGACCGAGTACCGCATATCGAAGGAATCGCTGATGCCCCTCTCGAATGGGAATGTGAAAGAATGCTTCTGCGAGATCGAGGGAAGATAGAATTCCCCCTTGCGTACTGCTTGAATAACGGATCCCAGAGTCTCCATTCGAAAGTGTGGTACCCGCAGACTACGATTGACGCCTTTGAGAGCCAAGATAGGATGAAAGGAGCCGTCCTTTTTTTTTTGGCACCACGAAATAGACAAAGTAACGGCCTAGTCCTCTTTCCAACAGTGGAAGTGGACGAATGGCATCTAAACGCTGGAGTCTTTGAACGAAGCAACATCCGCTGCCCATTGACGCAGCCAGAGCCATCTCCGAGCTACTGTCACTGGTGCTACGGAATGAGCTGACAGCCGCAAGAGATCATAGAAGGCCTCTGCCAGGAAAGCGTAGTTACTCACCTGTAACAGGTGTTCTCCAGGAGCAGCAGGAATCAGTCCTCACATATGGGTGACGTCGGCGCCGACGGAGCCCTCGCGGAGCAATTTTCCCCAGCTTTCAAAGAAAGCCTTTGGGAATTGCAGAGCGCATGCGCGGTCGCCTTCCCGCCCAAGGGTGCCATCTTAGCCAGTCAGATGACATAGCTAAAAAAGACAGCAGAAAAAAAATTTGCAAAAAAACTAAGCAGATGATTGCAACTCCAAGGGAGGAGGGAGGGTTGTGAGGACTGATTCCTGCTGCTCCTGGAGAACACCTGTTACAGGTGAGTAACTACGCTTTCTCCAGGACCAAGCAGGAAGTCAGTCCTCACATATGGGACTCCCAAGCTTAAGGCTACCGGAGACCCTAAGCACAAAAATGAGCTCCCTCTAGCTCAGCAGCACAGAAGGAAGGAATCTTCGCTGAATTAGTACCCACCGGTAGCCCACATCCGGGATGGAGGGTAGGAGTTGCTCAAACCTCAAAGAGATTACGGAGGACTGCCTGTCCGAAAGCACTGTCCCTGCGGGACTCCCTCTCGAGACAGTAATGGACCGCAAAAGTCTGGCTCGAAGACCAAGTAGCGGCCCGGCAGATGCCTGTCAGCGGAACAGAGCGGAGGTAAGCCACTGACGTAGCCTTTGCCCGAACGCAATGAGCCGTGACTCGACCTACCAAGGAGAGTCCGGCTGCCCCATAAGCCCAAGTGATACAGTCCGCAACCCAGATGGACAGAGTACGCTTGGAGACCGGGAGTCCCAATTTATTGGGATCAAAAGACACAAAAAGCTGCGCAGCTTTACGGTGCTCCCGCGTACGGTCAAGGTAGAAGTTCAACGCCCTTCTACAGTCCAGGGTATGGAGGACCATTTCAGCTCGGCTGGAGTGTGGTCTGGGAAAGAAGGTCGGAAGTACCACCTCCTGATTGATGTGAAAAGGGGAGACCACTTTTGGAAGAAATTTTGGGTGAGTCCGTAGGACTACCCTATTTTTGTAGAACCGAGTGTAAGGGGGATCAGACACGAGGGCCTGCAATTCACTTACGCGTCTAGCGGAAGTGAGGGCTATCAAGAACAATGTTTTCCAAGAAAGAAAACGGAGAGAACAGGTAGCCATAGGTTCAAAAGGCGGACAGGTGATCCGCTGCAAAACCACATTCAGATCCCAGTCAGGCGCTGGCGGGCGCAGAGGTGGTTTAAGTAGGAGACCTCGGAGAAACCTCACTACGAGAGGGTCGCTGGAAAGAGGTCTGCCGTCCACCGGCACATGATGTGCTGAAAGAGCACCGAGGTGAACTTTGACGGAGTTGGACTTAAGTCCCAGATTAGAGAGGTATAGCAAGTACTGCAAGATCACCGACACCGGGCAGGAGAAGGGATCCTGAGACTGTTGGGTACACCAAACGGAAAAGCGACGCCATTTGAGGGCGTAGCATTTGCGGGTAGAAGGTCGCCGAGAAGCTAAGACGACCTCTTCCACCTCTGCCGGCAGGAGAAGGGGAGCAAGGACTACCCTCTCAGCAGCCAGGCCATTAGATTGAGAGATCTGAGGTTGGGGTGTAGCAGAGACCCCTGATCCTGAGTGAGGAGATCCGGTTGTAACCCCAGAGGGAATGGATCCTCTACTGCCAATTGCAGCAGGAGTGGAAACCACGGCTGTCTGGGCCAGCGAGGGGCCACCAGGATCATGAAAGCTTTGTCTCGGAGAACCTTGAAAAGAGTTCGAGAGACTAGCGGGATGGGAGGAAAAGCATACAGAAGGCTCTCCGACCATGAGAGTAGAAAAGCGTCTACCGCAACTCGAAGGGGATGTGGCTGACGAGAGCAGAAGCGAGGAAGTTGCCGGTTGAGAGGGCTGGCAAAGAGATCCATCGTGGGGAGGCCCCACTTTAGAAAGAGCTTCTGAACTACCAAGGGATCCAGGCGCCACTCGTGCGGCTGGAGGATCCTGCTGAGTTTGTCCGCCAGGCAATTTTCTTGGCCTGGGAGATAAACTGCCTTGAGAAGAACGCCGTGGCTGACGGCCCAAGAGCAGAGCTTCTGTGCTTCCCGACAGAGAAGGAAGGAGCCCGTGCCCCCCTGCTTGTTCACGTAGAACATGGCAACTTGATTGTCTGTCTGGACAAGGACGGACTGGTGAGAGGTCAGGTGGGAGAAGGCCTTGAGAGCCAGGCGGATCGCTCTGAGCTCCAGGAAGTTGATCTGCTGAGCAGACTCCCACGTGGTCCAGAGGCCCTGAGTACGTGCCCCTTGGCAATGTGCTCCCCAGCCCAGGAGGGACGCATCTGTCGTCAGCACCTGGGCCGGCTGAGGCGACTGAAAAGGCATGCCGAGTACCAGGTTGGGCCGATGAAGCCACCACTGGAGAGACGAGGCCAGCGGCTCGGAGACGCGCACTAGGTCTGCTAGGCCGCCTGTGGCTTGTTGCCACTGCTTGCGAAGACACCATTGAGCAGGCCGCATATTCAGTGTGGGCATTGGGGGTCACATGGACGGTGGAAGGAAGCCATATGGCCGAGTAGTCTCAGGAAGCGCCTGGCGGAGACCAGGGGCTGGCTGCGAAAACGGTCGGCTAGGTCCATGAGCCGTTGAGCCCTGTCGAGCGGTAGGAAAGCTCGTGACTGAGGAGTGTGCAGCCTTGCGCCGATGAACTCGAGATCCTGTGAGGGGAGCAAAGTGGACTTTGCGAAGTTTATGACAAAGCCCAAGTACTGCAGAAGAGTCACCGTGCGGCGTGTGGCGTTGGTGACCTCCGGAGCGGACGCTGCTCTGATGAGCCAGTCGTCGAGGTACGGAAAGACATAGAGGCCGTGAAGCCGGAGATGGGCCGCCACCACCGCGAGACATTTTGTGAAGACTCGCGGTGCGGAGGACAGGTCAAAGGGCAGTACTCTGTACTGGTAATGATTTCCTGCCACCACAAACCTTAGGTATTGGCGGTGGCTGGGGTGGATGAGGATGTGGCGTGTAGGCATCCTTTAGATCCAAGGAGCATAGCCAATCTCCCTGCTGGAGGTAGGGCAGAAGGATTCCAAGGGTAAGCATTTTGAACTTTTCCCGCACGAGGAACTTGTTGAGGTTGCGCAAGTCCAGGATGGGTCTGAGGCCTCCTGTCCTTTTTGGTACTAGAAAATACCTGGAATAAAAGCCTTGACCTCTCAGGTGGTGGGGCACCGGTTCCACCGCCTGTTCCTGTAGAAGACCTGCTAACTCCTGAAGGAGTAAGTCCCTGTGCAGAGGGAGTCGTGGAGGTTCTCCCGGGAAATAGGAGGGAGGGACCTGGTGGAAGTGGAGAAGATAGCCTTCTCTTACGACTTGAAGCACCCAGGCATCTGAAGTGATGCTGGACCACCTGTGGGCGAAGTGAACCAGCCGGCCTCCGGTGCTGGGAGGAGCCAGCGGAGGGGGAGAGGCTATGCTGAAGGAGTCAAAAGCCCCCACCCTGCTGAGCAGGGGCTGGTGGTGCAGGCTTGGGGGCTTGCTGCCTACGGGACCCGTTACCCCGTCCCTTGGCCTGCTGGCCCTGTTGGGGAGCTGCGGGGGCCTGATATTGGGGGTAGTGTTTTATAGGCAGCCGCCTTTCTCGGGTAAAAGGACTTCTTTCCCGAGCCCTTCTTTTTCTGGGAAGGGGCGGAGGTCTTCCTAGAAAGCCTAGTCCTGGTGAGAGTCTCCGTCTCGATCTGTGCAGCCTTTTCTGCCATAGGTTTGCCAAAGAGGTTTTCACCTCGGCAGGGGACATCGACCAACTTATCCTGCACCCATGGCTCAAAGTCAGACGACTGAAGCCAAGCCTGTCGGCGGGCACCGATGCCGGCTGCGGCCACTCGAGCCGATGCTTCAAAGCCATCATAGGCTGCTCGGGATATGAATTTTGAGCATTCCCGAATGCCAGTGGACAAGGCTAGGAACCTCCGCAAAGGTTCCTCGGACAATCCAGCGGAGAATCCGGCTAGCTCTTTAGCCAGGTCTCGAAGATACATGCCCATGCATAGCTGGTAGGTCTGGACACGACACGCAAGCATAGAGCCCTGGAAACACTTCTTACCAAGGCCATCCAGGTTACGGGCCTCCCTGCCAGGAGGCACCGAGCAGTGCATCTTCTGGCTCTTAAGACGATGCATGGCCGATTCCACTACCATGGAATGGTGTGGTAGCTGTGCCTTTTGGAAGCCAGGGCTCTTGCGGACTCGATAGATAGAATCGACCCGCTTGCTCAGGACCTGCGAGGAGGCCGGACTCTCCCACATGCGGAAGAGTAGTCGTTCCAGCATGGGAGGAACCGGTACAGTAAAGTGTTCCCTGGCGGGAGGAGTCATACTGGAGGGCGTCGAGCTCTTCGGCTCGAGGCTCCTCCTCGGGGTCCGCCGGGAAGGCCAAAGCCTTGGCCATATCCCTGACGAAGTCCGAGAACCGGGCATCCTCCGGAGGGGACTGCTTCCGAGGTTCGGACTCAGGCGAGTCCGAGGGGACACACCGAGTCCGAAAAGATTCAGGTGACTCTTCCTCTTCAGACTCCCAGACCGACTCCGAGGAGGAATCGGTGGGGTCGGCCCGGGCAGGCTGCGGCGCCCGCCGCCCCGACGCCGAGGGAGTCGGCGTCGGCGACCTCGGTCCCGAACGGGAGGCCGAGGGTGACCTCGACCGAGGATCGACTCGAGTTCGCATGGACTCGAGGATCGGCTCGGTCTCCGGGGTCGACTTAGACGTCGACGTCCCGGCGGTCGGGGCAGCGGCGCCAGCAAGGCTAGCGAGCAGTGCCCGCTGCTGGTCCATGAAGGCAGACAGTCTGCTCTCCAAGGCCGTCAACCTGAGTCCGACCTCAGGTGACCCAGCAGCCCCCGACTCGGGCCCCGACGGCGTCGGGCCCGACGTCGGCGGTCTCGGAGGCGAGTCCAGGAGGACCACAGGACTTACCCGAGCAGGCAGCTCCGACTCCATGCGAGGTCGCTTCGAGAGGTGCTCCTTCTCCAAGGACCCGGGACGGCTATCGGGGCTATGCGACCTGGCCCTCGCGGAGCCAGGAGCGTCCACCGACGCCGCCCTCGCGCGGGTTTCACCTTCCGTCGATGGTCCCCGGAGGGAGAGAGAACCCTGTCGGAGGAACTCCGGCGACGGTCCGAGCTGGAACCTCTGGACGCCGAGGCCTCCGACGAGGTCCGGGTACGGCTGGGGTCAGCGAAGATCCTATCCCGCTGATGCCGCCGACTTCTCAACGCTTTGGAGGACATTTTGCCACAGGCCCCACAGATCATTTCTTCATGATCCGGGCCCAGGCAGCGGAGGCAATTATCGTGTGTGTCAGTTAGTGACATATTTCGGTCACACTGACCACACCGCTTGAAACCACTGGCAGCCATCGGGGGAAAAGGGGCCCCTGCGAGGTCAAAAGACCGGGCTGCCAGTGAAAAAACCGAAAACGAAACTGACTAAATCAGAAAAACCGAAAAAGAAGAAGAGGACTCGTGACCGGCGTCGCGAGTCCGGGCGGGAAGAAAACCGGCGTCGAACCGAAGGAAAAAAGAGAATATTACGAATAAAATCAACTTTTTCGCGGGGACAAGATGGGTACGTCTGTAGGGCTACGCGGAAAAAAGAAGACTGGCTAAGATGGCACCCTTGGGCGGGAAGGCGACCGCGCATGCGCGCTGCAATTCCCAAAGGCTTTCTTTGAAAGCTGGGGAAAATTGCTCCGCGAGGGCTCCGTCGGCGCCGACGTCACCCATATGTGAGGACTGACTTCCTGCTTGGTCTTGGAGAATGCAGCAATGGATTCTAAACGAGCCAACTCGGGATCACCTGGAAGCTGCTGAATCCATCGAAGGGAGGCCCGTGCTGCTAGACTTCCGCACACCACTGCTTGAAGGGAAAGAGCAGACGATGAAAAACCCGTCTTTAGCAGACTCTCAACTTTTTAGGTCTTGCTGGTCGCGAAGTGCCGCTCCGCCCTCAACCGGAATTGTGGTATGCTTGGTGACCCCGGTCACTAACGCATCAATCTTCGGGCATGTCAGCCAACGGTCCAAGTCAGAGGGAGACCAAGGGTATAACTGACCAATATCACGTGCCATATGTAGAGAGGACTCTGGAGAGTCCCACTCTTGAGATACCATTTGCTGTAACTTGGCTGGAAAGGAAAAAGCTTTGGAAGGCTTACGAATGCCCTGTAAAATGGGATCCAGCTGCAACAGGGTTTGAGAACTCTGAGGATCAGGCATGTCGGCTAGGCGTAGCGACTCCATCACCTGTGTGATTAGGGCCGGCAACTCCTCTTTCCGAAAAAGTCTGATATCTTGAGAGTCCTCGTGAACTGTCAGCGAAGAATAAGACGGAGAATATTCCCCATCTTCTTTCTCCAACGAGTCAGGGCTCACCTCCGAAGATTTAAAGTCTTCGTGAATAGCCATAGTGTCCCGCAAGCCACATGCAACGTTCCTGGGAGGACGTACTGCTTTAAGGTCTGAGGACTTTTGGGACCGCTTGCAAGAACCCGTCATGTCCTTGTCTGCTACCGGGTGGGTGCTGGAGATATACCAAAGGACTCCGAACGCCACAGGTGCCATGCCTGGCGGAAGAGCGTCAGGAACTCACTGTCAGCCAAAGCTGCTGTGGCTTCCAGCGGCTGTGGAAGCAAAATGGGAGCTGACTGAGTCCTTTCTGCAGGTAGACCCTGCTGCAGGGGCTCTAAGGAGGGAGGAGTTAAGGCGCTGATGTCCCCAGCTGGCAGCGCAGTGGGAATGGAGGAAGAAGATTCTCCTGGATGCAGCATGCAGGTGGAACACAAGCAATCTATTAACTCCCTCTTCTTATTATTACATATAATACAGCTGTGCAGAGAAACAGGCATTGCAGAGGCTTAACCCCTTTTTTTTAAAACAAAAATCAAGGTAGGCTTAGGGAAACAGAAGACTCTTCAAAGAAAAGGGATTTTGAAACTCCCTGTGCCTTCACAGCATGTTTAAATGTTTTGAAATGGCTGCCCAGAGCTGCTCCCTCAAAAAAAAAACGCTGAAGAGAAATCTCTCCCGATTTTCAAAATGGCCGCCGGCACAGAAAAACTGCAAAATAAAAGTTTCCTAAGCTCTAAAAACCTTAAAAATGCAGCAAAATTGCTGGGGAAGAGGCAATGAGTGCTGCTAGCAACTTAAAAATTCAAATCCTGACGAACCCTGAATCACCAGAAACGGAGGAGAGAAGGAAACTGTCAGTTATTCACTGTGCTGGTACAGAGGAGCTGAGTTCCCATGGAGGAGAAGAGAAACTTTCAAAGTCAGTGTAAGGTAATTACAGTGACTGAAAGGTAGGGAAATTAGAGCTTGATCCCTCTGCAGTCACTTAGACCCTCATGGCAGGGGCTGGAAGGTGTTTCTGAGGAGGGATGGAGAGAAGGGGAGCTGCACTGACAGTGAAATCAGGAGCTCAAACCCTGCTGTATTGCAGATTACAGAAAATACAGCTATTAAGGAGGGAAGCCTGGGAAACCCAGAGAAACACATCTTGTGTGCTCTGGGTGCATCCAGGAAATAAAAATGAAGAAAAGAAAATAGGAACTTCAAAACCTAGTTTAACAGACCCCGACAAAACTGGAAGTGAAGGAATCAGGTCAGAGACAGCCGGTCCCGATGCAGATGAAATAAACCCAGGGCAGCTGAGGCAAGTAAGAAAACAGTTTACTTACAGTTTCTCTCAGAAATTGATACCTGATCCTCCTGCTAATGTCTAAGCCCTCGTGGCAAAGACTCAGCGCTGCTTAAAGAAAATCGGGAGCTCTACTGAAGCCAGGCTTAGGAGCTCCACAAGTTTATCTGGGGAATCAAGTTGCTGGGAAACCCAGAGTAACACTTCTTGTGTACTCTGGGTGCATCCAGGAGCCTCAAGATACAGAAAAAGGAAAAAACAAATTGTAGAACAATCTTGAAGAACACCTTCATCTGCTGAGACAGAGAAAATACTGAATAGGACCCCTAGGGGTATGCCTATGTCACCCAGAGCCTGACCAATCACAGCTCTGGAGTTTTTTTCTCTGTCTCCCTATCTGCTGGCAGGGGTGCATAACCTGCTTGTCTGGACTGGTCTAGCAGTATGATCTGGAATAGCCCAATGGCTAGAGCAATGGGCAGAGAACCAAGGAAGCCAGGGTTAAAATCCCACTGATGCTCCTTGTGATCTTGGGCAAGCCACATAACCCTCCATTGCATCAGGTACAAAATTAGATTGTTAGCCCTCTGGGGACAGGGAAAAACAAGGTTTGAGCCAAATCCAAATATTACCAAAATACACCATTCTGAGTACATAATGTTAATTTGTTTACTGTATTTTTGTTTATGAGCTTCCAGTATGCTCCTCATCCACTGCTACACCACATCAAACAGTTCAGGGGGCGTGAAATAAACAGAATTATTAAACAGCATAACCATATTATTAAACTCAAGCTGCTTCGTTATTACTGATCATATCACAGATTTTCTGATGAAGTCCTTAGCAGGAACAGTATCACTGCAGTTTCATAACACATTTTAGTGTAAATTAACAAATGGTTAAGGAGGGATATTTTAACTAGCTAATGAAGTAACACCACAACTGCTGTAGCTCAGAAGTCTTAATTTTCAGTAGCTACTAAAGACAAAATGGAAATCAATGGCAGATAGACTAAAAAAGTACCTCACAAAGAAACATAAATATTCCCCGGTGCTCCTGCAGAAGTCTTGGAACAGTTAGGTTGATCTTCCCATTGCCCCCAAAAAGAGCCTCTCGGCTAAATGCTCCTTTCCGCTCTAGTGTCCAGACATCAATCTCCTCCTGGCAGTATGCAAACGTGCAGTGCCCAGGGTACCTGCACTCTTCTCCAGCAGCAACATCTATGCAGATAGGGAAAGGAAACATGCTGGTGAACTTAACATCTTGGTGTTGGATTAATACACATATCGCAAGCCTTCCTCTTTTTATTAATGTTTTAAAGAAAGAGGTCAAAGATTGTCTAATATGAAAGAGTGTCTGCTTTTAATCCCAGCATAATTCTTCTCTTCCCTCTGGAAATACGCACTATCCTCCTACCAGTTAGTCCGACTACAGTTTGCCGGCAAGAACCTCCATTATAGTGCAAGGCGAGCCGCATGGCATTCAAGAGCAATGTTCAGGAGTATACTAGCAAAAGTACAAGGAATCAGGGACTCTCAAATAAAAATAGCTAAAAATAACATTTAAAGAAAAACTTGCATTATCAAACTCCAAAAATAAACTGCATTTAAGAAGTAAGTGTACATTTAATATAAAACTTGACCATACCTTTACATACATAGAAAGGTCCTACATACTGAGTTTTTGTTGGTCTTGGTCGTATTCTTTTCCATGATTTATCTTCAGAATTATTTAACCTACCAATTAAAATATCCTTCTTACATTTATGCTCCAAATTAGAATAAGTGAAATCCAATAACTTGGGACCTGCAATAATAAAGATGAAAGTGGCCATTTTTGCATACGAAAAGGGAATGTCAAGATGACAGATCTACAATCCTATGCCTGAATATAGAAAATAGGGCTGATATACTAGAGGGGTTTTCCCATTTTGTGTATAGGAAAAATGCTTAAAGTAGGATTTTAGAAGGGATATCTAGGAAGAATCTGGGATGTTTAGAGCAGAACGTTCAACAATTTGAAGGAGTTGCAGCAGTGAAGAGAGGCACATAGAAGTGCTTTCTAAAACTGCTGTGTCTCCACCCCTGAAAAATGAACATCCCAGTACCCAGTTCTGAAAGCGGGCCCTGTTAGATGGCAAGGCCGGGGATGTGCATAGGTGTAGAGCATTTTACAAATATGAATGTCCCCGAACTCTACGTCCTCAGAACTGGGTATTTGGACATACCCGGCAGGGGGCAACTATGCTATGAGACTTGTACATCTTGGCTTGCCATTTCAGATACTCAGACTACAGTGGCAGGCCAGTAATAAGCTTGGCGTATGTATTTACGTGCCAGTTTCTTTAGGCAGGAAATAACATTTGGCCATGAAGGCACATTTGTACACTGCTCAGAGCGTTGTTTCAGTTGTGCAGTTAATAAATGTCAATGAATAAATAACTCACTTCCTCTGGAGGTTACATCCACCAACGAGCACTTTTTCATCATATTCATGGTCAGCAGCAGGTATAACATGCACGTCTCACCAGCCAGAGCCAGACCTGCTTGTGCCATTCTGAAAGCGCACTACAATGTGCCTCTCTCTTGCTCTGCCTTGCCCCACGCGACATGGACATTCTCATGCTGAGGACATTTATATACCCAGCTTCTAAAATGGCTCCAGAGACATCGCTATGCTTTGCACATCTAAATGCCCATTTTCAGACATCCAACTCACAAATAGGACTTCTAAAATACCACCTTTAGTGTACCAGCCCTATGGATGTACTGTAAGTTTTAAGAATCTCATTTTGTAAATAAGTAAACTTCAGAACCATCAGTTTTATTAGTTTCCAGAAAGCAGACCTTACTACCTGATAAATGCTGCTGAGAGTGATATTCAGCAGCACTATCTGGATAGTTCCAATTATCATCTCGTCTGACTGCTTCAGCACTAACCATATAGTGCCGGGATGGTACGGGGGCAAAGCCAGCACTTATCCAAATATTGCTCACCACATAATTTAGATAGCCTACGTAGATAGCAGCTGAGTATTGATGCTATCTAGATACTGCTGGCCATAACTTCGCTATCCAGTGCTAGCTGCCATCCGGATACCGATGCTGAATATTCGGATGTAATTTAACCACCAAAGTTGAATATTATCTCATCAAAGCTCAGGATCTCTAGGACTGCACAGGATGCTAAAGTACCTTCAGTCCACATATATAAATTCTTCAAAATGTCCTCAAAAGAAAAACAAAATTTCACCTACAAAAAGGGACATTTGAGAAAATATAGAATGGATTGGCAATATGTTTTTAGTAAACTGCCAAAAACACACAGCTTTCAAAGATTAGCATGCCAGCACCTGGGGATAAGATAGCAGGGGAAATCTCCCAGAAAGTTCTTTGATTCCTGAAAAAATGATGTGGACAATTATAATAGAAACAAGAATGTTTTACATTTCATTGGCATTATAGGTTAGGGTGGGTTTTGGTCATCTGATTTGTTTTCTATCATCTTTATGAGGGCAGCTTTTAAAGTAATTTCTATATGTAAAACAGTGTTTAATCCATTCAATGGACTATTTGAAGATTTCCCACTCTGCTGCTTCCGAACACACATACACTTCCCAGTATTTACTGGAGGCATTTGACGGAGGGGGCGCAGAGGGCAGGAATTGAAACGTCACACACATTTTTGTATTTTCAGAAGTACACACATTGTTGTGGTCAGAAAAAGTACCTGCAAAGAAAGGAGGTGCAATGTGTACAAATACTTTTTCCTCCTGCAACTTTGAAAATGCAATCCTAGGCATACAGTGAAAACTGGTGCAAAGTCCATGGACAAAAAGTACTTGTAAACTTTGCAGCTATGAGAATTATCCTCTCAAAAATTCTATTTAATTGCATTAAAAGCATGAATCATGTCAAAACAAAACAAAAATCCACATTTATCATGAAATCCCAATGTTAAGGGAGAATATAGTCATGTATCTGAGTATTCCTTCTATACCAATGTTGTTCAAACTGTTTTCTCGTGACCTAGTGAAATCATTTATCATTTATCAAAATCATTTATCCCAGGACCTAAAGAATCTTCTGACTTCATTGCTCTCATATGATGACTTGCCCCTTCCTCCCACATTCTCTGCAGGATGCTCTTCTCTCATCTCCTTGCTTGACACTAAGGTCACCTTTGCTCATCTGGATCCATGTGGCTCTCAGTAAGTTTGCAAACAAATAATTACAAAAAGTTAAACAAAAAATGTTTTTTGTAAAAAATGAGTAAAACAAGATAGAATCTGGCAAACTGAAGGACTTCCTTCAGTATACAAATACTGTCCAGAGTCCACCAATGCCTTCAAATGTGTTTCATCATCTACCTCATACCACACAAGTACACTTAAACATTCAATGAAAAACAACTACAAAAATTTGTATCATTTTCCTCAAAAATTCCTCCTGCAGGAAACCGAGACAAATTTCCAATTCACCTTTTTCAATCAAAAAGTGATACACTGCTTTCCAAAGAGATTCTTTTCAATAATATAAAGAGTAGTTTAGCTATATCTATAAAAGTATCTGTGTGTTTTTCAACCTCAGAACAAGACAAAAAGATCTCAATAGTACACTTTGGGACCTGTTTACTAAGCATTTTCCCCACAGATGCAAAATGGGAGAAGACTTTTAGTAAACAGTGCCCTTTGACTTCAGATCCTTTAAGGTGTCCTCAATTGCAGTTTGAATACTTTCTTGCACAGATTGAGCCTGATCCACTATCAAAATCATTACGTCCAGGGAACATTTATTTAAAATCTTGTTCCACTTCTGTACAAAATCTTCATCTTCTTGATACAACCTTGGTTCTTTATAAATTCTTAATTCATGAGGAATTCTCAGAGTCCACAGATATTCAATAAGGGTACCCGCAATGTAAACTCAGTTGCACTGATCTCTGTTTCAAATGTTCTAAAGATTCCCAAGAGCATACAGTATTACCCAACACATCATTTTTAAAAACAAAGGGGCTTTCAATATCTGGTCCCATGTAAACACTTCCATTGAACCCCAAGTTTCAGTTTGCCTATTATGGCAAATAAGGAAAACAGAAAAAGGTTCTGTGTTCAATAGCTATCACTCAAAACAGTAGGGAGGAGTAGCCTAGTGGTTGGGGCAAGGTACTTCAGGCCGGAAGGTCGGGGGTTCAAATCCCACTAGAGGACAGCATCCTTGGGCCGGAAGGACTGGGGTTTCTAGTCCCACAGATGCTCCTTGTGGTCTTGGGCAAGCCACTTAACCCTCCATTGCCCATGTTCCCTGTAAGTATTAGTGAATGTGTCTCATATCCCCACGTGTTAAATGTATCCCCCAATTGTGTTGTGACCGCTTTGATTGAAGGATAAGGCAGTATACAAAAACTGTCTAAATAAATAAATAAATAAAATAAATTCTCGTCTCGTACCACGCACTCTCAAAATACATGCAAACAAATAACAAAAATGTAAATAAAAAAAAAAGTTAAACAAGAAATCTTTTTGTATAAAGGGAGATGAGAATCTGAAAAGAGCTGCAATTTCAACCTTAATCTCTGGGCAGGTCAAATAGGCCATTTCAGTCTTTATCTGCTATCATATACTATGAGATCCAAATGTACTTAAAGAGCCATTCAGAGCCAAATCATCAGAAACAGCAATGGCACTATGAACAGGTATGAGGTAACAGTGACAGATTTTGTGTGTGCATATGTGTTGGGAGGGGGAAGGGGGATATAACCCAGATGAGAGAAACAAAAATGCTAGTGGCTGAGATGGAAATGTGTGGCTCATCCCACTTGTAAAAATAGCTGGATTTAAACAAAAGATTAAAGTTTCTTGAGGACCATTAATTATTAGCCATGGAGGTTTGGGGAATGTCATCACTTACAGCTGGAAGAAAACAGGGTACATGTGTAACTCCCCAATAGGCTTTGTTAGGGATTTATGCCAAGCTATTTGTATTGATCACTATTGGACACAGGATGATGGCTCAAAGGACCACTAATCAGCATGCCATGTCTTATGTTTTTAACCCAATGCCCAATGCTCTGCAACTCAACCATACTTTAAAAGAAAACATTAATAGTGAACACGTCTCACAGTAACTATCCCAGTGTTAAAATACTTGTTCTGTGTTTCGATAGAGAAAACAACACTGCTAACTCCCAATATATCCTCTATCGCTAAGAATTCCACAACTGACCTGTTTGGAGAGATGCTGGTGCCTGGGTCCTTACCTGATTTGCTAAAACACACCTGGCATGCTTGCCTGAATTCATGTGTGCCTTCTAATGGATTTCTACCCATTAGAGGACTACATAAAGGTGCAGTTGCAGTTCCGCTGCCTAAAAAATTGGAAAAGTCATTTCTAATTGGACTTGGATTTCCTAAGAAACTTTCTGAACCAAATAGGCTACTTGTACCATTCATCTGAAAGAAGAAAACAAAGTATGGCAACATTCATCATTAGAGCAGTCTAAAAAAACAGCACACAGCTCATAAGACATGCATGTATTCCAAATGAGTGCAGTTCAGCTGTTTCTTCCATTTATTATATTAACACAAAACCAACTAAACTGGTTTGCTAAAACATGCAGCTGAAAAGCTTTGGGGCTGATTTTTTTTTAAATGCCGGATACTGTGGCTATAAAAAAATCTGATGGTCAGTGACAGTGTCTGTTACTGTCCTAATTTTATCTGTACAATTTATTTAGTTAGCAGTCTGAATTGTTACTGATTGGATAACTGTGAACTCCATCCCAGCACTATACAGATAATGCCAAGGTGGTCTGGTAAGAATATTCAGCAACACTATGCACCTAGTGCCACTGAATATCGCTGCATAGCTGCTGCTAAGGGAAATATCAGATAACTGCTATAGTTATCCAAAAATTTACTTTTGAATATCGAGCCCTTCATACTTATAACCCTCCTATGAGACTGAGAAAAAGGGCAGAAAACATAAGCATTGTTATGAAAGAGTAGTCTCCTGTCATGAGGTATTTGGAAAGTAATTCACTAGCAATAGCCAATGATCGCACTTTTCTCACCTCATTGCAAGTGATGCCCAAGTGCCTTTTTGCTCAACCACTCAATGCCTATTTCTGCATAACCAAGGGAAATATACCATCTAAAAACTGGCAGCTATGGTAGAGGCAAGCAGACAAAGTATACTATATTCAGACTTGTCTGCTTCACTGGTGCTCCCACTAGTCTGCACACTGTGGAGGCCCTAGCACAGAGTGTGCAGCCCAATCTGCTCAGAACTACACAGGGCAATGACTGTCACAACGGCAACAACTCTAACCAGTTCACAGAAAGAGAAGCACCACCCAAATAGGTATGTTTCCTTAAAGGCATGGCCTCAAAGTTAATACTCTTTACCATGAAAACAATAAGAAAGTCAGAGGTGGAATGGGAATAGCATTTTATGTAATACAAAATGCACATCAGTTGCCTTATTTGTAGGGCTTTGAATCCACACCACTTAGAACCTATCCAGTCCTGTTCTCTGCCATTTACAATGGGGAAGCCCTGAAGAAGCAGTACCATAGGTCTTTATTTGCAATCACCACAGATTTTTCCAATTAAACCAACTTCTTTCCTCTTATAATCCAGCCAGTGCAGTGACAGTCCTCAATAGAAGGGTTACAGAACATGACTCCCTTTGTAACCTGATACATGCATGCTCTAGATTTCACTGTTGTGAGATACCCCAGATCCACCATTCCCAGCTGGCTATTATATAGCAGAAACCTAGTCCGGTACCTAAACTCAGGTGTGCACAGTGCCGGCTTTCCTGAAGCACAGGTGTGCCTTAGTACAAGCAGCATGTTTCAAAAACAGGTGTTCTCCGGAGACAGCAGGAATCAGTCCTCACATATGGGTGACATCAGCCCCCTTGCAGTAACCTCTCCCCAGCTTTCAAAGAAAGCCTTTGGGAGATGTACCACGCATGCATGGTCCCCTTCCCGCCCAAGGGTGCCATCTTGACTCACTATTATAACACAGCACAAGATGGCAAAAAGAAAAGCAACTCCAAGGGGAGAAGGGAGGGTTGTGAGGACTGATTCCTGCTGTCCCCAGAGAACACTTGGTACAGGTGAGTAACTACATTTTCTCCGGGAACAAGCAGGAAGTCAGTCATCACATATGGGACTACCTAGCTACAGGCTACTGAAAAACCTGTAAAAAGTCACAGATGATCAGAAAAAGGTGAGCCACATGCAGCAGCCGCAGAGCCAAGTAACCACAGGCCCGAGTGGCCCCAAGTGTCCAGCAAGAAATCAGTACTCCGGTAGCCTGACCACCACAAGGGCCAGAGGACAGGAATTGCCTACATCCCAAACAAATGTCGGAGTACTGTCTGGTCAAAGGCACTGTCCCTATGGGACTCCCTCTCCAGGCAGTAATGAGCTGCGAAGGTATGGACTGAGGATCAGGTGGCGACCTGGCAAATATCCGACAGAGGAATAGAACACGGGTCTGCCACAGAAGCCGCCATGGCCCTGATGCTGTGTCTCAGCGCTCCAGCAAAATCCAAGCCCGCTCATAGGGGAGGGCGATGCAGTCCGCCACCCAGGTGGACAGAGTATACTTGGTCACCGCCTCCCCCAGTCGACTGGGGTCATAGGAGATGAAAAGCTGAGAGGTACAGCAGTGGTCCTTGGTACGCTGCAAGTAGAAGGACAGCGCCCTCTTATACTCCAGTATATGTAGAACGGCCTCTGCCCTTTCTGCATGAGGATGTGGAAATAAGGTGGGCAGCACCACCTCCTGATTGAGGTGGAATGAGGTCACCACCTTGGGAAGAAACTTAGGGTGCATGTGAAGCATGACCCTGTTCCCATAGAACCTGGTGTAGGGAGGATCTGCCACCAAGGTCTGTAGCTTGCTGACCTTGCAAGCAGACATAAGTGTCACGAGGAACATGACCTTCTAAAGAGAGGTAGTCGAGATGGCAGGTCGCCAATGGTCAAAAGTGGTATGGTCAGTCGCGAGGGCACCACGTTCGGATCCCGCTCTGCCTCTGGAGGACAGACGGGAGGCTTAGAAATCAAGAGACCCCAAAGGAAGCAAGACATAAGGGGCTGAGCGGAGAGGGGCTTGCCCTCAGTGAGGTGGTGGTGTGCAATGATTGCGCTAAGGTGCACTCTCACTGAGTTGGACTTCAGTTCCGCTTGGAACAGGTGGAGCAGGTATTGCAACACAAGCTGCACTGTGCAGGAGAATGGGTTGACCCGTCGCTCTGCTCACCACAGCCAGAACCATCTCCACTTGAAGGCATAGGATTGCCTAGTGAAGGACTTACGGGAGGCCAAGAGGATCTCCTCCACCTCCCCAGGCAGATTGAAGGGGGCCAACGCTACCCGTTCAGTAGCCAGGCCGTGAGCGACAGAGACCCCAGATTGGGGTGTAGGAGAGCATCCCCCTCCTGTAAGAGTAGGTCCAGGGCACTCCCCAGGGAACCGGGGGCTCTGCAGACAGGAGCAGAAACAGGGGAACCACGGTTGCCTGGCCCATCGTGAGGTGACCAGGATCACTGCGGTCCTGTCGCATTTATTTTTTACATTCTCTTATATACCGCGCTATTCTGCATCAGTGCGGTTTACATTGAACAAACTGAAATTACATTGAACAGGGCATTATAACTTGGAGATAACTATTTTACAGGGAACATGGGCTATGGAGGGTTAAGTGGCTTGCCCAAGACCACAAGGAGCACCTGTGAGAATAGAAACCCCAGTCCTTCCGGCCCAAGGTTGCTGTCCTCTAGTGGGATTTGAACCCCCGACCTTCCGGCCTGAAGTACCTTGCTCCAACCACTAGGCCACTCCTCCACTCCATTGAACCTTGAACAAGGTCTTGGCTATCAGCCAAAGGGTAGGACCCTGTACTGGTAGTGGCTTCCTCCCACCATGAACCTGAGGTATTGTCTGTAGTTGGGATGAATCAGGATGTGTGTGTACACATCCTTTTGGTCTAAGGAGCATAACCAGTCTCGCTGCTGTAAGTATGGCAGCAGTGTTCCAAGGGAGAGCATCTTGATCTTTTCCTTCATGAACCTGTTGAGATCCCGCAGATCTAGTATGGGCCGGAAGCCTTCAGTCCTCTTTGGAATAAGGAAGTAATGGAAGTAGAACCCCTTGTCCTGGAGATGGCTGGGTACTGGTTCTACTGCTCTGTCCCTTAGAAGACCCGCGAGCTCCTGTAGTGGCAGAGTCTGGTGGAGGGGAGTCCTGGGGAGCTCTCCCAGAAAGAAGGGAGGTGGTGTCTATGCCAGGTGGAGGAGGTAACCCTCCCTCACCACCTGCAATGCCCAAGAGTTGGTGGAGATGCCCCCCCTGTGGGCTGCAGTGCTAGGCCTCCTGGGGGAGAAGAAGCTATGCCCAAGGAGTCAAACTCCCCCAAGACTGTGCCGGGGCTGGTGCCTGGGTTTTGGGCTTACAAGGGCCATGTCCTTGCCCCTTGGCCTGCTGACCCTGCTGGGGAGTTGGGCAGCCCTGGTACTGAGGGTAGTTTACGTAAGCTCTCCTCTTCTTCGGGTAAAGGGGCTTTTTACCCGAGGTCTTCCGTCTCGAAGGGTCAGTGGTCTACTTGGAGAGCCTGGTCCTTTGTCAGGAACTCGGACTCCAACTCTGCACCTTACCGGTCATGGGTTTACCGAAGAGGTTCTCTCCCCAGCATGGGACACTAACCAGTTTGTCCTGAATCCATTGCTCCAGATCAGAGGATTGCAGCCAAGCCTGGCGCCAGACACTAATGCCCGCCGCGGCTACTCTAGCCGCTGATTTGAAGCTGTCATAGGCTGCCTGAGTCATGAACTTGGAGCACTCTGACAGCTGAGGTCAGGGTCTGGAACCGCTGGAGAGGTTCTTCAGAAAGAACAGCTGAGAACCCAGCGAGTTCCTTCAACAGGTCGCTCAGGTACATGCCCATGTACAGCTGGGATGCCTGGATTCGGCCTATGATATCGAGCTCTGGGAGTACTTCCTGCCCAAGGCATCCATGGCATGGGCCTCCCTACCTGGGGGCACCGGGAGTGTGTCTTCTGGCTCCTAAGCTGATGCATGGCCGACTCCAACACCATGAAGTTGTGGGGTATTTGTGCTTTTTGGAAACCGGGGCTCCTGCGAACCCGGTACATCAAATTCAGCCATCTGCTCACAATAGGCATTGATGCAGGGGTCTCCCACATAAGGGGGAGCAGCCATTCCAGGATCAGGGAAACGGCTACCATGAGGGGCCTCCTTTAGGGGAGCCTCACTGTGGAAGATTTCAAGATCCTCGGTCAGAGGGTCCTCCTTTGAGTCGGCCTCGAAGGTGAGAGCCTTCACCACGTCCCACACAAAATCGAGGAAAGCCAAGTCCTCAGGTGGGGATCTGCTCTGGGTCTCCGGGGGAGACTGATCCAAGGGGACGTCCTGGTGGTGACTGGTGTCCAGGGACTCATCGTCCTTGGTCTCCCAATCGAACTCATAGTCAGTGGAAGTATCGAGGGTGGCCCGGGTTCTGGAGTTGGGCCCTGAGCCAGATGGTCCTGGTGCTGCGGCAGCCTGGCGATTGGAATCACGAGTGGTGAAGACCATGGTCCCAAGGACTGGGACCGGGACAGAGGTTGCATGGACTCATGAGGCCAATGGCACTCAAGTATTGGCTCAACCTCCAGGGATTCCCTTCGGGTGGAAGGTCCTGTTGTCGGGACTGATGACCAGGAGGAACCAGGCATCAGAGCCTACTGCTGGACCATGAAGGAAGACAGACTGTGCCCCAAGGTTGCAATTCTGGTCTCAAGGCTAGATGGCTCCGCAGGCTTCGGCGTGGGCATTGAGGATCTCAGGCATGGCACCGGATCCACTGGAGGCACATCTTCAATCAGGATGGCCTTGGTGCTCTGGTGCCGATCGCCCGACACCGACCTGCTCCCTTGGCCTCGTGCCGGGAGCTTTGAGCCCTGGTTCCATGAGACTTCCTCACCTTACTGGACTCGTCGGCTGACAAGGTCTTCAAGGACTTCCGGCTCTTATTGCGGTTCCCCTCTGGGGTGCTCTGGCTTGAGGATCTATGGTCCTGAGTCTCCAAGGCAGCACAGTCTCCCCGAGGTTCCGGGGTCCCAGACGATGTTTTGGAGTCAGTCTATTCTGGGGACTCTGATGCTGAGTCCACCTTATGGAAGATAGACGCCTTCTGCTGCTGACTGCTCTTCAGGGCCTTGGTGGTCATCAGGTTGCAGAGGCCGCAGACCAAGGGGTCATGGTCTAGCCCGAGACAATGGAGGCAGCAGTCATGCGAGTCCGTGCATGACATATTATGGGCACAACGGTTGCAAGGCTTAAAGCCACTGGTCGAGGCCATGACAGGGAAGACGGTTCCCGTGAGGTCAACTTTAAAAGCCTGGTCAGAAAAAAGGCACAAAGCTGCGCTGAATGCAATACTATGGAAAAAGAAAAAAAAGAGTCCGAGGTGCAATACAGAGGCAAGTGTCTCGGGGGCAGAAAAGGGAACCGGTATGCGACCAAAGAACCGAAGAAAAAAATTAAACACAAAAATATCAACTTTTTCTGGGGGGACCGCGGCAAAAAAGGAGATGGAGTTAAAATGACACCCTTGGGCAGGGAGGGGACCAAGCATGTGTGGTACATCTCCCAAAGGTTTTCTTTGAAAGCTGGGGAGAGGTTACCACGAGGGCTCCATCAGTGTAGACCTCACTCATATACAAGGACTGACTTCTTGCTTGTTCCCAGAGACATTTCTGTTCCATAATTATATTTTTGGATCACTCACAAGATAGCCATAGCTACAATATTCCTTCCCCAAATAGCTTACAATCTAATGACAAAAGAAAGAGGAGGGGCGGAATTAAATGCGCTACTCAGCCACACAAGTAAGCAGCATTGGAGATCTGACTTAACATCTCGAGATTCAACAGTTCTGTACTGTCAGTACTCATCAGGATGATGGGGACACTGCTACCCATCTCAAAGCTTAACAATGTGCATAGTCGTCATATTTTTGATGTCAGAAAAATTAAATTAAACTATTAAAATTAAGGTTCCAAAATTAACAAACAAAAATTGACATATATAAATCAGAAAATCAAAAAACATACTTACAAGAAAGAGAGGAGAATTATTGCTATTAAGTGCTTGCGCTCCATCTCTAGAAATCAAAGGGGGGATATCTAAAAACAACAAAATGAAGACATAATTAAACAAAATCTAACACAATATAGTTAACATGTTCCCTTTTCAGTGGTTTGACAGCACTGGCCCCCTCAATATCATTGCAAAACACAGAGGCAGCACTCCCTTTCTGGACACCTACGGGCTAGTTGCTCTGGGGAGGAAAAGCACCCCAGGCAGCCAGTTCAGATACAGCTATTACCACCACACAACTGAAAATTCCTTCTTTATCTCCAACAGTTGATTAAAGAAACCCCTATAAAATCTGCATATCTGGTAATGTAATAAACCTCCACCCTCTAATTTAACTTCATTTTAACATTATTAATTTAAATGGCTTGGGTTTCATATTTAGTGAGTAGGGTTGCCAACTGGCTCCAGATGCGCCCGACAGTGTCAATCCAGTCCTGGGTTTACCCCATTGCATGCAGGGATATGTAGTTCTGATTTCTCCATTGCACTCCATAAGAAATGAAAAAATACAAGTCACTGCATGCAATGGGGTAAACCCAGGACTGGATCAAGTCTGTCGGGCGCATCTGGAGCCAGTTGGCAACCCTATTAGTGAGCATGTTCAAAATTTTAACCACCACGATAATTAATATGCCCATTTTAGGAGCATGCCTTCCTTCTTTATCCTCACATTTAACAATATGTCTGCATTTAGAGAATGGGTTTCTCACGTCTTATCCCATGAATCTAACTGTTTTTACCTTCTGCAAGAACTACAGCACTAAATGGCATTTGCCTGAAAGCAAGCAATGCAATGCTTTTAGAAAGACTGATTAATGCTGCTACTTACTGTCTGTGTTTAGGGTTTGGCTTCATGTTTTCATGGGTTCATTTTATATTAATGTATATGCCTTTTACTCTTTTTACTTTCACTGCATTCTAAATTTTTTATCTATCTTCCTGTAATCTTCTTTGGTTCCATTATGCATACATCACCTTATGGTTTGCTTATTTATTTAGCTTGGACTGTTATTTATCTTGGTACTCTTTTTATGTTTAGTGTAATCATTCTGATATTGTCATTTTTAATGTATATGGCTGCCCAATTTATGATGATTTTATTATAGGTTACAATTATATTTTATCCATGTTTCATATGTATACCTTATTTATGATTTTAATATTTTGCTTATGTCTCTTATCTGTTGAAGGTTTTAACTCCTGAAGAAGGTAGTGTTGTCGAAACACTCACAGTGTAGGGTTTGGATTTAAATAAAGCAGTATTCTGATTATTGAAGGGTGGAGTCTTTTCTTCACCTCGCTCCCGTCTGTCTTGCAGCAGATAACTGGGTACATTAGGAGATGAGAACTCATACTGTATACACAAATACCCTGCAACGGCACTTCTCCTGCAAGCAACAAGCCCTGGGAAAAAATCAAAGATCCAACCCAACGTCCTTCAACTACAACTAAACCATGTACACTGCCTTGTAGAAGTCTTCACACTCCTGTACATTTTTTTCACTTTCTGCTATCTAAAATAAACAATTCAAAATACAATGAAGTAAAAGTCTGTTTCACTGATCTAGCTTTCATTTGAAAGTACAATTATAGAAGAACTCAAAAATAAAAATAAAAAACAAAACAAAATCTCGATTGCACAAGTCTTTATAAGATTTAATACCTGGTGGAAGCCCCTTTTTCTGCAATAAAATTTCCATTTCTGGTTGGACTCATCGTGTTCCCAGGAGACAGCAGCAAGAGCGGGTTAAGCTTGACACTGAGCTCAATGTCTTTGAGACCAAAACAGTCCTGGTAGAGATTTATGCTATCGGGTTTGCAGGACAGAACATGTCATAACTTCAAGGCCTGGCCCACACAAATCTCTGCCACTAGATTTGTTGATTTAGTGATGACATTGCAGGTACGCCATGAGGTGCTTATTTAGAGCCCCCCATTCCACCTTGAATTGATCAAAGGTGGGCACACGCTCCTTTATCCAAAATCTGGCCTATGTACCTACAGCCCTGCTCCGCCCACCATTTAAACAACACATTGTCATTTCCTGGAGGGAACTCAGGATTCCACAACAGTGAGTCAAATAGCAATTTCCCCCTATAACCTCCCCCCCAGTCTCACTCTCCACCACTGCCAGGCCCTTCTCAATGGCTCAGTAAAGCACCTAGCCCATTGGGCCTCATCCCGCTGTCTGCGTTTAAGCTGAAGCAGGGAAAAAACCAATGTAGGGCGCACATCCCTGACCAAATAGCCCTTGAGGAGCATACCTGCCCACCCCTGAGTATAGTTTGTGCACCCATCGAAGTAGTGTAGCTATGTTATATAAGCGCAAGTCTGGGAGATTTAAGCCTCCTCCTTCTCTACCCAGTGTCAGTTTTGCATAACTAATCTGTGCAGTCTTCCTTCTCCACAAGAAGGCGTTCACCACCCCCTTATAAATACATTCTTCCACTCCTTTGATCCACAGGGGTAACACCTGCATGGGGTACAGTAAGCGCGGCAGCCATACCATTTTAATAATCACTACTCTCCTGAACAGTGTAAGCGGTAGATCCCTCCACCTATCACACCATTCTTTCATTTGTTTCAGTTTTTCTCCTATGTTCTTCCTATACACAATCTTTTGATCAGCACTAAGGTGTACATCCAGTTACTTCAGTTTCCCCCGCCCACTTAAGCGGGAAATCTCTTTTATCCCTAACAGGGCATTTTTGGTTCACCACCTTCGCCTCTAATTTGCTCCAATTGACTTTAAGCCCTGAGAAGGTGCCAAACTGAGCTACCATTTCCATGACCTGATGTATCGATTCACTCGCTTTTCCTATGAATAACAGCATGTCGTCCGCAAAGAGATTGATTTTATAGGTCTCCGAACCCACCCAAGCCCCTTATTGTACAATGCCTTGTAGAGCTGTTGAAACTGCTTTTGTATACCTTCCTCCTGCTCCTCTAGTCCCCCCCCCGTGAGTTTCACAATTTTTTCATTATAGTTTTGTGTTTCGCAGGACTAACCAAGTGCACCAACATTGATCCCCACTTGTTTCCCCACTTATGTAGTTGGTATTTATATACTTTAATGTCCCCCTCTGCTCTCTGAGCAAGCAGAGCATAAGAACATAAGATATGCCATACTAGGTCAGACCAAGGTCCATCAAGCCCAGTATCCTGTTTCCAACAGTGACCAATCTAGGTCATAAGTACTGTAATGTAGTGGATCTTCCAGAAGCTATGGATCTGGGTGAAGCTGAAGAAAGTCTGTCTGAAACTGACAGCATAGAAAAGCACATGGCCCAGGGTTGCCATGAGCAACGTAAACAAGGAGTGTCACGAGGGGAGAGAACACGCCCAAACTGCAAACAAGCCCCGAGCTCAGGGTGTAATGAGAGGCAGCTGGATGGGGGCGGGGTGCAGTTAAGCCCTAGGACACACGCACATAAAAATTACTCACCTGAAGATAGGGAGAGAAGCACAGGAAGGAGAATCAGGAGTCTCAGCAGGAGAGTTGATGAGAGACCCAGCTGCAGGACTGAAGGAAGCCTTGGTCGTAGGACTGGTTGGGAAACCAGTTGGAGAAAGGGACCAGAGGAAAGTGTCCAAGTTGAAAGCTGCAGGTCCAGAGAAGCAGAGACGTCCTGGCCCGAGGACATTTATATGTCAGCAAGAAAGCAAAGGGTAAAAGGCAGGAGAATGCAGCCGTGCTGTGAAAGCCTTATTGACCGAGCTGTGCTGAGAGGTTCCTGTGTGAGAAAGCCGGAAGGTAGGCTGTATAAACCTAATAGAAGAGAAACTGAATGTAAAAGTTTTCCCTGTGACTGCCAGAGTTTGTGGGGCTCTTCTATAGCAAACTCCAGTATATATGGTAATCTTCCACCCTGCTCTGTAGCAAAGGGGGAAGGGAAGTCTCGAGGCAGTGAAGAGAGACTGCACTTTGGAGGGACGTATAATAATCCACAAGAATACTTAGCTAGGGGTGAGTGTGAAGAAATGCAAACAGAATTTGTTATGGAACAAACCCCAGAAGAACAAATGGATTGTACTTTGTCTGTAGCAGACCATGTCACATCTCTATTCTAGAATAGCTGTTAAGAGTTTTGGTAAAACAGCATTGAAAGCAAGAGAGTTTGCCTTTGGTAAAAGGGACTGCTGCTGTTACGTTTTTGTTCTACTAATTGTTTATAAGAGCTGAAGATATAGAAGCTGTTTCTGTTCCTGTTTCGTTTCATTTTTGTACCAGAAGTATGGTCATTTTTGTCCTTGTTTTCTTGCAAATGAATCCACCCGGAAGGGGAAATAAAATCCTGTCTTTTGCCTAACTCCACTCGACTACAACTCATTCCTTGCTTAGTAAGAGGGACTACAACACCCAGAAGGCAGTGCAGGGCCAAGTGCACTCCCTACTTGCTAGGTTTGGACACGCCCAGGCTGACCTATCCCCCATGCTTTTGCCTCTGGGGAGGGTTACTGGTGACAGTACCTAGTTGTCTCCCCAAAAGACACAGGTTCCTCAATGCTTGTATTGGGTCAAGCAGTGATATCCTGGGTCCCTTTTAATAATGGTTTATGGACCTTTCCTCCAGGAACTTGTCCAAACCTTTTTTTAAACCCAGCTACACTAACAGCTTTTACTACATCCTCCGGTAACAAATTCCAGAGTTTGATTACACGTTGAGTGAAAAAATATTTTCTTTTATTAGTCTTAAATATGTTACCCTGTAGAGCTTCATTGCATGTCTCCTAGTCTTTTTATATTCTGATGACGTAAACAATCAATCTACATTTACCCGTTCCAATCCATTCATTAATTTATAGACCTCTATCATATCTCCCCTCAGCCGTCTCTTTTCCAGGTTGAAGAGCCCTAACCTTTTTAGCCTCTCCTCACAGGAGTAGCCTTCCATCCCCTTCACCATTTTGGTGGCTCTTCTCTGTACCTTTTCTAATAACGCTATATCCTTTTTAAGATACGGCAATCAGAATTGCACACAATATTCAAGGTGAGGTCGGACCATGGAACGATACAGAGGCATTATAATATCCTTTGTTTTATTCTGCATTCCTTTCCTTATGATACCTAGCATTCTATTTGCTCTCTTTGCCGCCACTGCACACTGGACGGAGGGTTTGAACATGTTATCCACGATGACGCCTAAAATCTTTTTCCTGGGTAGTGGTCACCAATGGGGAACCTTGCATCGTGTAACCATAGTTTGGGTTGTTCTTTCCTAGGTGCAAAACGTTGCACTTGTCCACATTAAATTTCATCTGCCGTTTGGATACCCAGTCTTCCATTCAGCTCCTTTCGCAAGGTTAAATATTGTTCCCTGTCTGTTGAGTCCATATAATTGATATGCTTCCTACGCAGGGCCTGCAGCCGTTGTGATAAATCCAAAATTTGGGCGTTATTGAGCTTTTTCTATCCAGCTGTGTACGCTATTATGCAGCCCTGCATAGTAGCCTTGGCAGCCTCCCAGAACACCCACGGGGGTCCCCATTCCACCTGTATCATTCTCTCCTCAGTACTGTCCCCATTCCTCCTTTAAATACTGGTGGAATTCTTTGTCTTTATAAAGGGTTGGGTTCATTTGCCATTGAGTTTTGGCTGTCCGGCCCCCTTCTCCTAGTCGTAAGATCAGCCACACTGAGGCATGATCCGACAGTCCCGTATCCTTTATTTCCACTCGCTCAATTCTTGGTAGCAAGAATTCGGTCGTCAAAAGGTGATCTAGTCAGGTGTAACTATTATGAGAGGCAGAATAAAAGGTGAAATCCACCTCCTCCGGGTGCAAAGTTCTCATGTCTATCATCTCATGCTCGTCCACCAAATAATCCACCTCTTTCCCCTGCTTCCCTCTTTGCGTCTCCCGTGGTGGCTTACAGTCAATAGTTAAATCCAGAGGCAAGTTAAAATCCCCACCAATGACCCACTTATACCCTCCAAATTGCAAGAGCTTGGAACAGAGTATGAGAAAAAATTTATGGCGATACACATTAGGTGCATACACGTTGTAGAAAACTATCTTATGCACTCCCAGCTGCCCACTCATCAGGTGATATCTACCCTCGAGGTCAGTAATGCATTGGTGAATGTCAAAGGGTACCCGTCGATGAAGCAGAACAACCATCCTTTGCCTACCATTATATGACGAATGGACCAACTGCCCTACCCAGCCTCTTTGAAGTTTCCTGTGCTCCTTCGCATCGAGATGGGTTTCTTGCAGCATTACTACTTCCGCTCCCTCTTTTCTAAGGTAATTAAGCAACTTAGTGCATTTGATCAGTGAGTGAATCCCATGTACATTCAAAGTGTAACGTTTCAACCTAACCAATGCCATGCTGCTCCGCTTCCTCTGTATTTGTGCACAGATGTCTGAACTTAATAGGGCTGCCCATCTCCCAGCCGCATAGGCCCCCTGCTCTCCTTTAGCCTCCATGCCCCACCCCCGTTGACTATGCCTCCCCCTCCCCACTCCTAGCTTGGTCTCCCTTAGCCAACCTCCTAGCACCTTCCCTCTCCTAACCTTGTGCGACAGCCCCCCCCCGCTCCCAGCACCCCTCATGTGGGCCTTCTCCTCCCACAACATCCATCCACCATATCACCATCCACACCGCATCCGCCCCCTGGCCATTCATTCCCTGTACCGCTATCCCCCTCCCCCTCAATTATTTCAATTATTAACTCTATACTTTTACTGCATCCATCATCACTGCCCTTATCCCCCTAGGACCCCTTGCCCACCTGCATTCCAACTCCAGTCTAGCAGCTGACTGTCAAACACAGATCCATTGGAGTCAATGCTCTCTCCTGATACTGCTCCCTTCCTCTCTCCAGCAGCTTCACTTCTGTCCATTGGTCTCCGCATAGCCCAGGCTGAAGGAAATAAGAAACTTTCCAGTTCATCTACTGCTGCTGTTTACATCCAAAAAAGGGAAAAGAACAGATCATGGAGAAGGGGGGAAGCAGCGTGCTGCCTTATCCAACTATGTCCTCCGGTGTAGTAGACCCATTCCTCTTACCCCCTGGACATTGAATCAATAAAGGCATTTAGTTCTGCTTGGGTCTCAAAGTAGGACGTTTGGTTCTCATAGTGTACTCTCACCTTTACAGGGTATTGTAATGCAAACCGCACACCCCTCTGGGCTAGCTGAGAGCAATATGGCGCTATACTTCGACGCCTCTCCGTCACTCGGTTAGAGTAGTCACTAAAGATTAGCAGCTTATGGCCTTTATATTCCAACTGCCTCTTCTTGCGGTATTCCCCCATCAGCCTGTCCTTATCTGCAAAATTGAGTATGCGTGCAATCACCGGTCTAAGTCTATCAGCTCCCTCTCATTGAGGCCCCAGCCGATGCACTCGCTCCACCAATAACCGTGCTCCCGCTTTTATCACTCCCAGTTGTTGTGGCATCCATTCTTCGAAAATGTCTCTATGCTCATTCTCTCTGCATGATTCCAGGAGGCCTATTACCCGCATATTGTTTCATTGCCCTCTGTTTTCCTGGTCATCAATTTGTTCTGCGAGTGCTTTACAGTGCCCCTCTAGTTGTGCCACTTGCCTCTCCAAGGCCTCTGCGCTACTCTCCTGCTGCTCCATGCGTGCCTCCAGCTGCTGGACTCGCTGCGGCCGACAATCAAAACTGCCCTTCAACTCCTCCAGCGAGGCATGTAGATGAGAGAGGCGTTCGTCGAACACTGCAGTCAGTGAACGAGTAATTTCCCATATTGCTTCTTCCTGCAATGTGATAACTGCTATATTTTGCTCTGCCGCCATTTTTTATGTTCTCTCCTTTATAGGCCTGTAAGTTTTTGCGGGCATTCCCACCGATCCACATCATCTTTGGCCCCTTCCACTTGGCTCTACGTGTTCACCTCACTTATCGCTGCCTCGGGGGGGGGGGGGGGGGATTACAAGTTCCAATATAGCTTTTATACGCAGCTTATTTGCAGTTTTAGGTGTGCTGAGAGCGGAGCTCAGCTGGCAGGCATCCGTTCAGCTTTGCTTCATCACGTGACCCCTCCCCCCTCTGTAGTTCTTTTAAAATAATCTTAGGCCACATAGTGACCTTCTTTGGCAGTTTCCTTTACTCATATCTACTGACTTTGGCCTTATTGAGGCAGTGTCTTCTTGCTGCCAAACTGTTTCCACTTTAAAATGATGGACCTTACAGTGCTTCAAGGGATAGTCACACATATCAAAAATTTCTTAGAGCCTTCCCCCAATCTGTACCTTTGAATAACTTTATCCGAGAGTGCTTGGCATGTTCATCAAACTCACTTCATACAACAGATACCAGCTTGCTTGATTTTTCATCCAGAGGCATTCATATCAGCTCAACTATTATGAATACACACAGATAGACTTAATTAAACTTATTATGGACAATATTCCCGCCAACCTGCGCTGAGTCCGCCGCCAACATTCCTGCCGGTGGGGGGAGGTGCAGAGCGATCGATGCTTTGCCCCTCTCCCCACCGTCAGGAATGCCGGCGGCGTGTGTTAGACCCTGTGTCTAACGAACGCCGCAGCACCCTCACAATGTTCTCTTTAATCTGCGCTGGGTCCTCCGTCGGCAGGAATGTTGCGCCAGGTCCTCCTCCGGCAGGAATATTGGCGGCAGACCCAGCGCAGGTTAGCGGGAACATTGATTATGGACCTTGTTAAAGCAAATTTTGGAACAGTAGCTGATTTGGGTTTGTTATGACATAGGCTTATGCAAGACGTTTTGGTTTCTCATTCTCAATTACTTACAAATGTCTACTTTAATGCATTTTAACTATATATTTTTTAGACAACAATGTGAAAAATATGCAATGCTGTGAAGACTTTTATAAAGCACTGTTAACAATCCATTGAGCATGTTCAGTGTTACAAAGGGAGCCTATTGTAAAATCTTAAAACATATCAGCATAAAATAGTGGAGGTGTAGTGGTTAGAACACTGGCTTGGTAACCAAGCAACCAGGGTTCGATTCCCATTGGCACTCCTTGTGGCCTTGGGCAAGTTACTTAACCCTCTATTGCCTCAGAACAAAGGCCTGGCAATCTAATTCTAGTCACACTGCAAAGAAAACCCAGCAGCTTCTGGGTCATCAGGAGTCAGCACTGACTCGAAGGCACACATTACATTTGCAAAACAAAAATATGAGATCAAAATTCTTATTTGCGATATTCACTAATAAAACACAATGAAGTTAGAAAAACTCCATGCTTACCTCTTTTTGTGTCTGTGATTGAAAGGGAACTTAATGAACAAAAATTATCTAATGAAGACACCAAAGGCTGAGAATACACTTCTGACAGTGAGACCAAAGAGACATAGCCTGCAGGGCCAGGTAGGTTTCCCAATAAAGGGCTGGAGAAGTTGATACTGCATGAACCAGTTGTAGGGATGGGTCCTCTGGCTGGTTTGCTTGACTAGAAAAGTATGAAATGGGGTCAACTCAGGAGTGCATCAAGAACAATATTATCAGACATTTACACATCTTAATGAATTCCAGCAGCCTAGCTTCAGTTCTCCTCCTCCCACAATCAGAATCTTAATTATGTTTAAGGGACATAAGGGCAAAGAATATTCTCAGTTTTTGACCTTCCCTTCTGATGAGCTTCAGGGTCTTTCCATGTTTTTGCATTTGCTGCTCCTGCCTTAAATTTGTATGCCACAGTTTTCTGAAAGTGGGACTTTAATGTCTGTACTATAGATTATTATAAGGGAGAACTGTCCACAATGATACATGCATCAGTGAAATACCAAATGAGGCGAAATCCAGCAGGCTAGCTAAAGGAAGACAAGCTCCACTTTTATCTAGGCCATTCAGCCCTCATTCCAAAGTGCATGCTACGATAGTCATTCCATCAGTGAGTCATTAAACTTTTAAAAATCAAAAGTTACTTCCACAAAGCAAGTCTCATACGTCACATCCAATAGGTGTGAGACTTAAATTTTCCAGATACCTCTAGGATTTAAACCCTACTACCACACACAGAAAAATAAAGGTAATGCTTTTCTGCCAAATCAAACATCTCAAGACTGCAAATTCAAAATGCCTCATAAAAAAGCTGATGTTGCATAGGTCGTCTAGGCAAGATAAGGGATTTTCCAAGCTATGCAAAAATTTATATGTATTTTGCAAAAGACGTGCCGAAAAATGCATTTAGAGAATGTGGGAAATACATGTAATGTTTGCAATATGAACACTGGGAACAGCCATTTGATTTAGAAACACAGAAATATGACGACAGAAAAAGACCACATGGCCTATCTAGTCTGTCCTTCCATATCAACTACAACAATCCCCTTTTTTCCTTTAGAGATCCTGTCTTTGTCCCATGCTTTTTTGAATTCAGATACTGTCCTCATCTCTACCACCTCCACTGGGAGACTATTCCACAGATCCACCACTCTTTCCGTAAATAAATATTTCCGCATATTACTCCTGAATCTATCCCCCTTCACCCTCAACCCATGTCCCCTCGTAACAGAACTTGCTTTCAATTTAACGTAGTTACTCACCTGTAACAGGTGTTCTCCGGGGACAGCAGGAATCAGTCTTCACATATGGGTGAAGTTGGTGCCGATGGAGCCCGCGCAGAAGCATCTCCCCAACTTTCAAGGAAAGCCTTTGGGAGATACACCACAATTGCATGATCCCTTCTGGCCCAAGTTTAATGACATAGCTAAGACGGCCAAGGAAAAATAAAAGAAAATACTGTAACAGAGCAACTCCAAGGGGAGGCGGGATAGTTGTGATTCCTGCTGTCCCCAGAGAACACCTGTTACAAGCGAGTAACTACGCTTTCTCCGGGAACAAGTAGGAAGTCAGTGCTCATATATGGGACTCCCCAGCTATAGGCTACCGAGAACCTGTACAAAATGCCATGGGTGACCATTGAAGGCAAACCTTGAGCTGCAGCAGTTGAGTTCCAACTAGGAGGCTCTCACAAGACCCAAATGTCTGGCGGGGAACCAACATTCTGGTAGCCTGAACACAGAAGGGTCGGAGGGCAGAAGTTGCCTACACGCTGAAGAGATTATGGAGTACAGGAGTCACTGTCCCATCGGGACTCCCTCTCCAGGCAGTAGTGAGCTGCAAAGAAATGGACCAAAGACCAGGTGACAGCCCGGCAGATTTCCGTCACAGGTATGGAACACAGATTTGCCATGAAGCAAGCCATGGCCCTGACACGGTGCGCCGTGACCCAGTGGTCCATTGAAACCCAGTCCGCTCAAAGGCGAGGGCAATGCCGTCCGCCACCCGAGTGGACAGAGTTCCCTTGGTCAATGGAAACCCCAGCTGACTGGGGTCATAGGATATGAAAAGCTGAAGCGCTTTGCAATGGCCCTGAGTCCATTGCAGACAGAAGGACAGGGCCCTCTTACAATCCAGAGTATGGAGAACAGTCTCTGCCTCACCGGCATAAGGCCTCGGGAAGAAAGTGGGGAGCACCACCTCCTGATTGAAGCAGAAAGGGACATAAGAACATAAGATATGCCCTACTGGGTCAGACCAAGGTCCACCAAGCCCAGTATCCTGTTTCCAACAGTGGCCAATCTAGGTCATACGTACCTAGCAGTTTCCCCAAAAGACACAGGTTCCACAATGCTTGTACTGGGTCAAGCATTGATATCCTGGGTCCCTTTTTAATAATGGTTTATGGACCTTTCCTCCAGGAACTTATCGAAACCTTTTTTAAACTCAGCTACACTAACAGCCTTTACTACATCGTCCGGTAACAAATTCCAGAGTTTGATTACACAATGAGTGAAAGCACAGTTACTTACCTGTAACAGGTGATCTCTGGGAACAGCAGGAATAAGTCTTCACATATGGGTACGTCGGTACCGACGGAGCCTGCGCGGGAATGCTCCCCAGCTTCCCAAAAAGGAAAGCTTTTGGGAGCATCCCACAGCGCCTGCGCGCTGCCTTCCCGCCTTTCCTAACCAACTCTCCTCAGTTCGAGTTTAAAGCTGAGACAATAGAGAGAGAGAGGAAAGGAAAGATAGAAAGAGATACAACTCCTAGGGGAGGTGGGTGGGTTGTGAAGACTTATTCCTGCTGTTCCCAGAGATCACCTGTTACAGGTAAGTAACTGTGCTATCTCCAGGAACAAGCAGGAATGAGTCTTCACATATGGGGACCCCCTAGATGAGATGCCTGGGAGATCCCTAAGGATATGAGACCCTGAAAGGGGTCTGCGTCCTCCTATGGATCTCAGGCATCCATCCAGGGAAGGAGGGCAGGAGTTGTTTAAGAATGGAACAGGTGTCTGAGGACAGCCTGACCAAACAAGGCATCCCGGCGGGAATCCTTGTCCAAGCAGTAATGGGCTGTGAAGGTATGAACAGAGGCCCAGGTGGCTGCTCAACAGATCTGGTCGATGGACACAGAATTTAGATGAGCCATAGAGGTGGCCATGGCCCTCACATTATGAGCTGTGACATGGCTCTCCAGAGAAAGGTTCTTACTCTGGTAGGCGAAAGAAATACACTGAGCAATCCAATTGGACAGTGTTCTCTTAGAGACTGGAAGTCCCAAATGAGAAGGATCAAAAGCAACAAAAAGCTGGGAAGACTTTCTATGTTGCTGTGTCCTATGTAAGTAAAAAGCAAGAGCTCTTTTACAATCCAGAGTATGAAGATTCATCTCTGCACTGGATGCATGAGGAGCTGGAAAAAAAAGACAGGTAGATATACCTCTTGATTAAGATGAAAAGGTGAGACCACTTTAGGCATAAAGTGTAGATTTGTCCTAAGGACTACCTTGTCATGATGGAACCTTGTATAAGGTGGATTAGCCACTAAGGCCTGCAGTTCACTGATGCGGCGAGCAGAAGCGACTGCAATGAGGAAAATAACCTTCCAGGAAAGAAATTTCAAGGAGGTAGTGGCAAAGGGTTCAAAAGGTGGCTTCATAAGCTGACCAAGAACCAAATTTAAGTCCCATGCCACCGGAGGAGGCCTAATGGGAGGTTTAGTTAAAGTTAGGCCTCTCATGAATCTTGAAATAAGAGGATGAGAGGAGATAGGTTGTCCATTGATGGGCTTAAGGGATGCTGCAATAGCACTCAAATGGACTCTTACTGAATTTGTCTTGAGTCCTGCATTGGAGAGATGCAGGAGATAGTCTAACAAAGAAGTTAAAGGTAGTGCCAGAGGGTCAAGACCCTTTTCAGCACACCAAAAGAAAAATCTTTTCCACTTAAAAGCATAGGAACGCCTGGTGGAAGGTTTCCTGGAAGCATGGAGGATATCCTTCACCTGCTGAGAAAGATTCAAGTCTTGAAGGTCTAGGCCTTCAGTAACCAAGCTCTGAGGTGAAGGGACTTGGGGTTTGGGTGCCACAAAGTCCCTTCCTCCTGAGACAGAAGGTCTGGAGCAGCTCCCAAGTCCAGGGAGGGGGCTTGGGAGACATGCAGAAGTAGAGGGTACCACACTTGGCGTGGCCAGCGTGGAGCTATGAGGATAACTGTCGGAAACTGTTAGTTCTATGTAAACCGCGCTGATCGCAAATAGTGCGGTATAGAAGAAATGTAAATAAAATAAATAAATAAAATCATAGATCCTTGATCCCTCTGGAGTTTGAACAGAGTCTTGGGAATCAAGGGAATGGGTGGGAAAGGCATACAGGAAGCCCTGACCCCAATGAAGGAGGAAGGCATCCTTGGACTGAACACCCTGACACGGAATTCTGGAACAGAACCGGGGAAGTTTGGCATTCCACGGACTTGCAAAGAGGTCTATGTCCGGGGTTCCCCATTCTTGAAAGATTCTGAGTACCTGATCCATGTGCAGGGACCATTCGTGTGGAAGCAGAACTCGACTGAGTCTGTCTGCCCAAGAGTTTTGGATTCCTGGGAGATATACTGCCAGGAAATGGATTTGATGCTCTCTGGCGAAGGCCCATAATCTTAGAGCTTCGTTGCAAAGCGACAGAGAGCCAGTTCCTCCTTGCTTGTTTATGTAAAACATGGCTACCTGATTGTCCGTATGAATAAGGACTGTCTTGTAGCTGAGGAGGGTATGAAAGACCTTGAGAGCTAGAAACACTGCTCGAAGTTCCAAGTGGTTGATATGAAGAGAGGTCTCCTGTGGGGACCAAGTGCCTTGGGTGGAGAGGTCTTGAAGATGAGCTCCCCAACCTGTTTGGGAGGCATCTGCTGTGAGGGTTGCTTGGGGCAACAACTGTTGGAAGGGGGACCCCAGCAACAGATTTTGAGTGGACATCCACCATTGGAGAGACCAAAAGAGACGTTTGGAGGTTTCTATTTGGTCTGAGAGAGCTCCTGAAGCTTGAGTCCACTGGGTGGACAAAGTCCATTGAGCTGCTCTCATGTGTAGGCGAGCATAGGGTACCACATGTACTGTGGAAGCCATGTGGCCCAGCAGTTGTAGCATCTCCCTGACAGTTAAGTGGTTCTTTGACTGAATCTGGGAGGCTAGCTGCACTAGACGTTGGCAACGGGCCTGAGGAAGGTAGGCCCTTGCAGTGGTGGTATCCAACCAGGCCCCTATGAATTCCAGGGACTGAGTAGGGATGAGCTGGGACTTTGGGAGATTTACTACCAGTCCCAGATACTGCAGAATGTGCCTTGTGCGGTCCAGGGAAATCTGGGCCTCTGGCCTCTGACTGAGATGGAGCTCGGATGAGCCAGTCGTCCAGGTATGGGAAGACAAATCTTCCCAGAGTGCGTAGAAATGCAGCAACTATTGCCATGCATTTGGTGAACACTCTCGGAGCAGAGGCCAGACCAAAAGGAAGGACTCTGTATTGGTAATGTTTTCCCTGGAAAAGAAAACGTAGGAATTTTCTGTGAGATGGATGGATGACAACATGTGTGTACGCATCCTTGAGATCTAGAGAACAAAGCCAATCCTGACTTTGAAGGTATGGAAGGAGAGTGCCCAGAGAAAGCATCTTGAACTTCTCCTTGCATAGAAATTTGTTCAATTCTCTGAGATCTAGAATGGGTCTGTATCCCCCTGTCTTCTTTGGAATGAGAAAATAGGGGGAGTAGAACCCTGACCCTTGTTGAAGAAGAGGAACTTCTTCTATTGCCCCTTGGGCAAGAAGGGTAGTTATCTCCTGACCTAAAAGGTCGAGAAGAGATGTGGGAGAATTGAAGTGTCTCACCATGGTGTGGGGAGGAAGGTCTGAGAAATGAAGTTAGTAGCCCTCTCTTATGATGGAGAGGGTCCACTGCTCTGATGTGATTTGCTCCCATCTGGGAGCAAAAAGAGCTAACCTTCCTGGAATGGTGAAAGGTTCTGGCTGTGTTAAAGCCAGAAAGACTAAGTTCTCTAGCATCAAGTCAAAAACCCTGAGGGGGTTGGGACTACTGGGTTACAGCAGCCCCTGTAGACTTAGGCCTGGCCTGCTTAGGTTGCTGACGCTTAGCGGTAAAGCGACCTGTAGAAGAATGTTGGCCAGAAGTGGAAGGAAACCTGCCCTTCTTGAAAAAAGACTTTTTAAAAGTATTTTTCTTGGCAGGAATGGAGGTAGACCTTGAAAGTCTATCCAGAGCAGAATTCTCTGCATCCATTTGAGTGGCTTTAATTTGCCACTCTCTGCCAAACAGATTTTCACCTGTACAGGGCAGATTTCCTAAGCCATCTTGAACCCAGGGCTCTAAATCAGAAGCCTGGAGCCAAGCAATTCTGCGAGCAGCTATGGCAATGCCTGAGGCTCTACTGGCACCTTCAAAGGAGTCAAAGGCTGCCCTGTTTGAAAACTTGGAAATGTCTTGAGTATGCTTAAGCCACATGCGGAATTCTTCCCTTTTATCTTCTGGAATAAAAGGGAGGAAAGTGTGCAGCTTTTCTGCCACTTCTTTCAGAAACATACCCATATAAAGGCTGGCAATAAGCATACTGGCCTGGAAGAATTTCCTACCAAAAGCATCCAAGGTCCTGCATTCTCTTCCTGGAGGAGCAGAAGAGTGTCTCTTTGTACTCTTTATCCTCTTCATAGCTGACTGCACCACAATGGAATGGTGAGGAAGCTGAGTTTTCTGGAACCCAGGACAAGGAGGGACACGATACATAGTGTCTAACCTGCGAGAATGAGGAGACAGAGTGAGAGGAGTCTCCCATAAATCAATCATGTGTTCATGAAGAATCTCATGAATTGGTAAGGTGACTGCCTCTTTAGGAGCCTTAGAGTATCCTAAAATATCTAATTTTTTTGCTCTAGGCTCTAGGATGTGAACAGGATGGAGTCGGTGCAGAGGGTTGCTACCAAAATGATTAATGGGCTTCATTATAAAGCATATGAGGACAGACTTAAGGATCTTAATATGTACACCTTAGAGGAAAGGCGGGATAGAGGTGATATGATTGAGATGTTTAAATACCTCCGTGGCATAAATGTTCAGGGAGAGAGCCTCTTTCAATTGAAAGCAAGTTCTGCTACGAGGGGACATGGGATGAGGTTGAAGGGAGATAGATTCAGGAGTGATATGCGGGAAATATTTCTTTACGGAAAGAGTAGTGGATCCGTGGAATAGTCTCCCAGTGGAGGTGGTAGAGATGAGGACAGTAACTGAATTCAAGAAAGCATGGGACCAACACAGAGGATCTCTAAAGGCAAAAAGTGGACTGTTGTAGTTGTTATGGAAGGACAGACTAGATAGGCCATGTGGTCTTTTTCTGTCGTCATATTTCTATGTTTCTATGTTTCATATTTCTATGATTCAGAGGCTACTGAAATAGAGAGTCCTTTAGCTACTTCTCTTATGAAGTCTTGAAAGGACTCTGGAGGAGACATTCTTCTTTTTGGAGAAGAAGGCTCCTCAGGAAGGGCTATGGATACTTCAGGAGACTCATCTGATGTATCAGAATCATCAGAGGAATCGAAGTATCGCCTGTCAGGGTGCTCTTCTAACGCTCGATACGTGTATCGAGCGGTATCGAGATCGAGCGTTCCCGGTACCGGATCGGTACCGAGAAGTAGCCCTGGACAAGGAACCGCAGCAGTCGGTATCCTGGTCGATGTCGATGCAGTCGGTACAGGCATCGGCGCTGGTGCCGGTACCGGAGCCGATACCGACAACGGAGCTCGTTGCGGTACCGCCGGCGTCGCAGCTTGAATGAAGGCTGAAATAGCCTGCTGCATGGACAGAACATTCTGATCCATCGACGCCATGGATGCCTGGAGATCGGAACCGGTAGATTGTGCCGGTACCCCAGAGCATTCTAACAGGTGATCGGTCGAGACCGTGCCATCGATGTCAACCTGTAACCCCATAGGAGGAGCTTTGGAAGCCGGAGCTTCCCGCCGGGGTTGTTTGGCTGGTGCAGGATCCTCGAGAGCAAGCCCGGAGGCATCTCGATGCTTAGAGGGAGATCTACCCTTCGAGGACCTGCTAGGTTTATGTTTGGTTACCTGAGATCCTTCAGGAGAAGAAGACCTGGAAGATGTCGATGCTACTGCCGGTGCCTCAGCGGGAAACAGCACATGGAGCTTAGCTGCTCGGTTCTGTAACCCCCGTTTAGACATTAGGGAGCAGGATGGACAATCCGGAATGGAGTGTTCAGGACCCAAACATTTAAGACACCATTCATGGGTAGCTGTAACAGAAATCGTACCGCTACACTTAGTGCATTTTTTGAACCCGGAGGTTGGTTTTTCTATGAGGGAAAATTTTCTTGTGGGCTCTGAGGCCTTAAGAAGAAAAATACACCAAGTGAGGAAAAAATATCGATTTTTTTTTTTTTTTTTTAAAGAAAGAAAGAAAGAAAAGACCAGCGGTACCGGTCCGGAGTCGGGGAAGGCAGACACGCGACCAAAGAAATAAAATAAAATAAAGAACTTCTTCAGCGGTGACAGTGCTCGACCTGCTGGCTCCGCGGCAAAGAAGAACTGAGGAGAGTTGGTTAGGAAAGGCGGGAAGGCAGCGCGCAGGCGCTGTGGGATGCTCCCAAAAGCTTTCCTTTTTGGGAAGCTGGGGAGCGTTCCCGCGCAGGCTCCGTCGGTACCAACGTACCCATATGTGAAGACTCATTCCTGCTTGTTCCTGGAGATAAAATATTTTCTCTTATTTGTCTTAAATAATTTACCCTGTAGCTTCATTGCATGTCCCCTAGTCTTTCTATATTCTAATAACGTAAACAATTGATCTATATTTACCCGTTCCACTCCGTTCATTAATTTATAGACTTCTATCATATCTCCCCTCAGCTGTCTCTTTTCCAGGTTAAAGAGCCCTAATCTTTTTAGCATTTCTTCATAGGGGTATCCTTCCATCCCCTTTACCATTTTGGTGGCTCTTCTCTGAACCTTTTTTAATAACGCTATATCCTTTTTAAGATATGGCAACCAGAATTGCACACAATATTCAAGGTGCGGTTGCACCATGGAACAATATAGAGGCATTATAATATCCTTTGTTTTCTTTTCCATTCCTTTCCTTATGATACCTAGCATTCTATTTGTACTCTTGGCTGCCGCTGCACACTGGGCCGAGGGTTTTAACATGCTATCCACAATGACGCCTAAATCTTTTTCCTGGGTGGTGGTTCCTAATGTGGAACCTTGCATCGTGTAACCATAGTTTGGGTTGTTCTTACCTAGGTGCATAACTTTGCACTTGTCCACATTAAATTTCATCTGCCATTGCGATGCCCAGTCTTTCAATTTATCAAGATTCTCTTGCAATTTTCCACAATCCTCATGGGTTTTTAACAACTTTAAATAGTTTTGTGTCATCTGCAAATTTGATAACCTCACTCGTTATTCCCTTTTCCAGGTCATTTATGAATATGTCAAAAAGCAGTGGACCCAGCACAGATCGCTGGGGTACACCACTATTCACCTTTCTCCATTGGGAAAATTGGCCATTTAGCCCTACCCTCTGTTTTCTATCTTTTAACCAGTTCCTGATTCACAATAGTACACTGCCTCCTATCCCATGATTCTTTAGTTTTGCCAAAAGTCTGATGAGGGACCTTGTCAAAGGCTTTCTGAAAATCCAAATACACTATATCAACCAGCTCACCTTTGTCTACCTGTTTATTCACACCTTCAAAAAAAACATAACAGATTAGTAAGAAAAAATCTTCCTTGTCTAAAGCCATGTTGGCTGTCTCCCATTAAGCCATGACTATCTACATGTTCAGCAATTTTGTTCTTTATGATAGTTTCTACCATCTTTCCCGGTATTGACGTCAGGCTCACCGGTCTGTAGTTTCCTGGATCACCCTTGGAACCCTTTCTAAAAATTGGCGTTATGTTGGCAATCCTCCAGTCTTCAGGTATTACAGATGATTTTGATGATAGTTCACAGATTACTAATAGCAGGTCTGCAATCTCATATTTCAGTTCTTTCAACACCCTTGGATGTACAGTATATCATCCAGTCCAGGTGATTTGCTACTCTTCAGTTTATCAAATAGTTGTAATACATCTTCCCGATGTATCGATATTTCTTTCTATTCTTCCGCACCTTTACATAACACTTCAGTCATGGGTAACATCCCTACATCTTCCTCAGTAAAGACCGAAGCAAAGAATTAATTCAGTCTCTCCGCTATCGCCTTGTCGCCTCTTAGTGCCCTTTTAACCCCTCTATCATCTAATGGACCAACTGGCTCTTTCACAGGTTTTCTGCTACGAATGTACTTGAAAAAGTCTTTATTACGCATTTTTGCTTCCGCAGCAAGCTTCTTCTCAAATTCTCCCTTTGCCTGCCTTATCAATGCCTTGCATTTAACTTGCCAGTGCTTGTGCTGTTTCCAGTTTTCGTCATTTGGCTCTTTTTTCCATTTCCTGAAAGATGCTTTTTTGGCAACAGCAGCATCTCTGACCTCACCTTTAAACCATGCTGGCAGTTTTTTGGACTTCCTTCCACTTTTCTTAAAGCATGGAATACAGCTGTTTTGGGCTTCCAAGATAGTATTTTTCAACACCACCCAAGCTTGATGTAAGTCTTTAACCTTTGCAACTGCTCCTTTTAGTTTTTTCTTAACTATTTTCCTCATTTTATCATAGTCTCCCTTTCAAAAGTTAAAAGGTAGTACTGTGGATTTCCTTATCATCCCTCCTCCACTAATTAAATCAAACGCGATCATGCTATGATCACTATTGCCAAATGGCCCCAACACCCTTATCTCTTGTACCAGATCGGATGTTCCACTAAGGACTAGGTCCAATATGGCTTTCCCGCTGGTCAGAACACCACCTTTGGCAGAAACCTGGGGAGTGTAAAACCTAGTGTATGGAGGCTCTGCCATTAGAGCCTGGAGTTCGCTGATCCTGTGAGCCAACATAAGTGCCATGAGAAAGGGGACCTTCCAGGACAGGTAACCCAAGGGGCAAGTAGCCAGGGGCTCAAACAGTGACTTAGTGAGCTGCGAAAGCATCACATTGAGGTCCCACTCCACTGCTGGAGGGCGAACAGGGGGCTTGGACAACATGAGGTCCGCAGAAAACAAGAAAGAAGGAGCTGGGCTGAGAGGGACTTGTCCTCAGAGTGGTGGTGTACCGCAATGGCGCTCAGATGCACTCTGAGTTGGACTTCAGACCCACCTGAGACAGGTGGAGTAGGTACTGGAGTACCAGCTGCACAGAGCAGGAGAGCGGGTTCACCCGCCTCTTGGCACACACATCGAAAATCAGCACCACTTAAAGTCATATGCCCTTCTTGTGGAGGCCTTGCAAGAAGCCAAAAGTGCATCCTCCACTTCTCGTGGGAGGTTGAAGGGAGCTAAAGCTACGCTTTCAGCAGCCAAGCTGTGTGCGACAGGGACCACAGGCTGGGGTGCAGCAGAGAGCCGCCCTCCTGTGAAAGCTGTCCTGGGGCGCAGCCCAGGGGGATTGGAAACACTGCTGCCAGGTAGAGAAACAGCAGGAACTGGGGGGCTATCAGTATCGGTGATGCCCTGTTGTCTGGACCTTAAAGAGCGTCTTGGTGACCAGTGGTGTTGGCAGGAAGGCCTATAGGCGGCCTTCTGTCCACCGAATAAGGAAGCATCTGCTGCCATCCGAGACAGGTGCGGCTGGCGGAAGCAGAAGTGGGGCAATTGGGTGGTGTTTGGGCTGACGAACAGATAAACTAGGGGGATGCCCCAGAGTTGGAACAACCATGAGGCCACTCTGGGGTCCAGGCACCACTTGTGCAGTAGGACGACTCTGCTCAGTCTGTCCGCCAGGGCATTATCCTGGCCTAGGAGATAGACCGCCCACAGGAGCATCCCATTGCATGTCGCATATGAGCAGAGGGCTACTGCCTCCTGGTAGAGGGAATACAACCCCGTGCCCCCTTGCTTGTTGACATAGAACATTGAAAATTGGTTGTCCGTCTGGACCTGCACCAACTGGTACCTCAACTGGTGGCGGAAGATGCAGAGGGCCAAAAATATCACCCAGAGCTTCAGAAGGTTGATCTGCAACTGGCATTCCGTCTGAGACCTACTGCCTTGCATACAGAGATCCTTGCAGTGAGCTCCCCATCCCAAGAGGGCGGCGTCCATGGTAATGATTCTCTGGGGGGTGGGTGCCTGGAAAGGCATCCCGGCTTGAAAGTGGCGGGGAAGCTTCCACCAGTGAAGGGAGTCTGCCAGTCACTCTTATCCCATCTCAAAGCCTGCCCGTGGGGTGTGTCCACTGGGAAAGGAGGCACCACTAAGTCACCCTCATGTGTAGGTGGGCATAAGGGGTCACGTGGACTGTGGAGGCCATGTGGCCCACAGGTGGAGGGGGCAGCGAGCGGGCATCGACTGGCAGTGCTGCACCTCTGCAGCTAGCGCCTGAGGCAGTCTGCCCCCTCTGTAGGGAGGAAGGCCTTGGCCTGGAGGGTGTCAAGCTGTGCCCCTATGAACTCTAGGCACTGAGCTGGAGAGATGTGGGATTTGGTGTAGTTGATGACAAACCCCAAGTGCTGCAAGGCGTGAATGGTGCACTCAGTGGCATGGTGCACCTCTGCAGCTGTGCCTCCCTTTATTAGCCAGTTGTCCAAGTAGGAAAAAATGAAGGCCGTAGAGATGAAGATGGGCTGTGACCACCACTAGGCACTTGGTGAAGACCCTTGGCGATGAGGCCAGCCCGTAGGGTAGAACCCTGTATAGGTAGTGACCTTCGCCCACCACAAACCGGAGGTATTTTCAGTGGGTGGGATGGATTAGGATGTGTGTGCAAGAATCCTTCAGGTCTAAGGAGCATAGCCAGTCTCCCTGCTGAAAGTATGGCAACAATGTTCCAAGGGAGAGCCATCCTGAACGTCTCCTTCACCAGAAATCTGTTCAAATCCTGCATTTCCAGCATGGGCATGAGGCCCCCTGTTTGCTTGGGGACGAGGAAATATCTGGAGTAGAAATCTTAGCCTCAGAGATGTTTGGGCACTAGTTCCACCGCCTTGTCCTCGAGAAGGCCTGCGAGCTCGATGAGGAGCAAGGTCTGGTGAAGGAGAGGCCTCACGGGTTCACCTGGGAAGAACAATGGTGGATTCTGTTACAGGTAAAGGAGGTAACCCTCCTTGACTATTTGCAGCACCCATGAATCGGACCACCTGTGGGCAAACAGGGCTAGACACCCCCTCCCCCACACCCCCCGTGGGTTGCTGAAGGCCTCCTGGGGGAGAGGAGACCATACCCAAGAAATAAAAAACTCCCTCCCGGCTGGGCTGGGACTAGGACCTGGGCCTTGCAGATCTTCTTCTTGCAAGGGCTGTGCCCTTGTCCCTTGGGGTGTTGTCCTTGCTGGAGGGAAGAGAAGGCTTGGTACTGTGAGGCATTACCAAAAAACTCCTTTTTCCTCAGGAAGGCAGGTTTCTTCCCTGGGGCTTTCTTGCGGGAATGCACAGATGTCTTCTTAAAGAGTATGGTCCTGGTCAGGAACTCAGTCTCCATCTCTGCAGCCTTGTCTGCCATGGGTTTCCCGAATACGTTCTCTCCAGTGCAAGGGACATCGATGACTTTGTCCTGGACCCATTGCTCGAAGTCAGATGACTGCAGTGATGCCTGCCTTGGCTACTTTGGCTGAAGACTCGAATCCATCGTATGCTGCTCAGGACAAAAACTTCAAGCACTCCTTGACTGCTAAGGTCAGTGACATGAACCACTGGAGGGTGTTCCCCATCGAGGCCTGCAGATAAACCGGCAGGTTCTCTCACCAGTTCCTTGAGGTACATGCTGATGTACAACTGGTAGGATTGGACTTGGCAAGCCAGGCTCGAGCCTTGGAAGCATTTTCAGCTGAGGGAGTCCAGGGTCTGGGCCTCCCTACCGGAAGGCACTGAGAAGTGAGTCCTTTGGTTCTTGAGTTGCCGGATAGCCATTGAGTTATGAGGGAGGAGGATTTTTTGGAATCCCGGGCTTCAGCAGACTCTGTACATGGGGAGTCGAGCAATCTGCTCACTATGGGCACAGACGCCAGCGTTTCCCCACATGTGGAAGAGGCGGCACTCGAGGATCGAAGGGAAGGGCACCATGAGGGCTTCCTTCGGAGGGGCCTTGTACTGAAGGATCTCCTCCATGTAGGGGTCCTCCTCCGCCTTGGTGTCAAACGCAAGCGCCTTTGCCATGTGCCACACAAAGTCGAGGAAGGCAACATCCTTGTGCGGGGAATGGAATCTGGACACTTGGGAGACGGGTCTGAGGCACGTCTCTGTGTTGCAGTGTATCTGTGGACAACTCATCCTCGGTCTCCCAGTATGAATCAAAGTCAGAGGAAGAATCTGAGGCTCTGCAACTCCCACGGTCAAGGCACAAGCCTGAATGCCCGCAACCCCCGTAAGACCTTCGGTCCGAGCCAAGTGTGCTCACTGGAGAGGAACGATGTCCCAAGAAACAGGATTGGGACCTCATCTGGTGCCGATGGCTCTCGAGGCCCTTGGTGCTTGAGGATTGGCTAGATGTCCGGGGAAGCTCTCGATGTCAAGGGCTCGGTCACCAGGGCGGATGAACCAGAGGAACTGGGTATCAGTGCTCGCTGCTGGGTTAGGAGGGCAGAGATACTGCGCTCGAAAGCCACCATCCTGGTCTCCATGCCAATTGGCTCTGCAGCTCTCGACAAAGGCACAGAGGTTTTTGGGCCTGGTGTCTGTTCCGTCGAGGGATAGTCATCGACCAGGATGGCCTCGGGGGTCCGAGGCCGGTCACCCAATGCTGACGACACCTTCCAGGGTAGCTTGTGAGGTTGCGCCCGCTCCAACCCCTCGGACATCATGGGGCCTGATGTGGGATTTTCCTGCTTTTCCAGACCCTGCCTCCGAGGCAGTCTTTGAGGATTTGGAGCTCTAATTGCATTCCACCTCCAGGCATTTCCTCTTGGCGAACCCACAACTGCAGGACTCGAGGCGGCCCTGGCATCGCAGGGCACAGAGGTACCAGAGGATGCTCTGGAGCATTGTATCGCCAGGGATTCCAGAGCGGGAGTCTGATTTATGGAAGAACTTCTCCTGCTGCAACTGATGGCTCTTGATGGCCTTTGCGGACATGGGCTTGCAGAGGTCACAGTCAGAGTTGTCATGGTCTGGCCTGAGGCAATGGAGACAGCAATCATGTGTGTCGGTGAGGGACATCATTTTACCACACTGATCACATTTTTTGAATGCGCTGGAGGCCATTGGGAAAAATGGGTCCTGCCACCCAGGCGAGGGTCCAAGGCCCACTGGCCAAAAAAGGGCATGAAGCGCAGGTCGAGAAAAAAACAAAGAATGAACCCGAGGAGCGACATGGAGGCAAGCTGGCTCGGGGTTGGGAAGAAGAACTGGTACACATACCATGAAAAGGATAATTCTAATATAATTTTAAGGCACTTTTTCTGGGGAAACAGGAAAGACATCCGGAGGGCTCCGCAGAAAAAAGGAGACCAAGGCAAGATGGCACCCTTGGGCGGGAAGGGGACCACGCAGGCATGGTGCATCTCCCAAAGGCTTTCTTTGAAAGCTGGGGAGTTGCTTCCACGCGGGCTCCGTCGGCACAGACGTCACCCATATGTGAGGGCTGACTTCCTCTTGTTCCTGGAGAAGTTTACTTACATTTTTAAACTGCTATACTGACAAATGCCCAAAGCAGTGTACAGGACAGACACACATCCCAATATAATATTCCACTCACCCCTGATCCACAGAATATTCTATTACAAAAACAATTAAAAAAAAAAAGAGTGACATCATTTGGGGTTTTTAACATGCATATGCCAACATCTACATGCATAAATTCCAAATTTTACAAAACTGGATGCCCAAGGGCACCCAACTGAGAAACAAGCTAGAAAACTCAAATTTTTGGATTTTAGAGGTCGTTTTAAACAGAAGATACACTTAACTGCTCCCTCAATCATGCCTGAAAACCATAGGTCCAAATGAGCAGTTAGTTGACACTTACATGTGCCTTGAGCACGTGTCAATGCCAGCATATAGATTTTGTAAAGTATGTATGTATTACCCTTGCAGAATCAGCATTACACAGATTAATTTTGTGGCTGCTCAAATAAAGGCAAAAAACACAGCTTTCGCAAAATTCAAAAGCTTGCAAACTGAAGAACACAGAAACGAATACAGGATCAAACGCAAAGAGTCAAAAAGAGAAATAAGGATAGCAAAATCAAAGGCAGAGGAAAAGATGGATAAAGATGTTAAGGGTGGCGACAAAACTTTCTTCAGGTATATTCGGGAAAAGAAGAAGACCAGAGTTGGAATTGCAGGACTCAGAAGTGCTGGGAAGAGACTCGTGGAAAGTGACATAGAAAAAGCAAAATTGCAGACCACATTACATCAATCCTTAGAGATATGCACTGGCTCACATTATCGAGTAGAATAGAATATAAAGTAATAATTACCACCTTCAAGCTACTCCATAACATCTCGCTCTCATTCCTCACATCTAAGAAACCAGGAGCAGAAGGAACAGCAACCTAAGCACTCTTGCAGTACCAACATCAATCCATAGTACAAAACAAGTAACCAGCAAAAGAGCATTCACTTACACTGTACCCAAATTATGGAACCTTCTTCCAGCCTACATGAGATCTATTAGAGACCTCCAAACATTTAGGAAACAACTAAAGATACTGCTGTTTGCCGAACACTATACCAACGAAACATAAATGCTGCACGTTTCGCACAACTAACACAACCAGGCTAAATGTATATAGTTAAAATTATACAAATGTATATAGTTAAAGATATAATCACACAAATCCAGGAATCTACTCTGTAGATAATCCAAAAAATGTATTACTATTATTTCATTTGTTATTCCATGTGTTCTTTGTAAATGGTTTTGTTCAATGTAAACTGCCCCTGATCTCTGGAAGGGGCGGTATATAAAAACTAAAAATAAATAAATAAGGTACCGGGAAGGGGGTGAAGGGCTGCTAGACCACCAGGCTTATTTTTAGTTGGGTGATGCCGTGAAAATACTATTGGGGACACACACAAAATATTTAAGCCACCTCAAAACCAGACGTAGAAATACTGGTGCCAAGGCTGGTTGCAAAATCCTGTACACGTTTTCTCTGTATCGGGCGCATGCCACTTTATTACAGCCAGCTCATTTGCCTATAATTTAAATATGCTTGGCATTAATTGTGCGCTAGTTTTTTCTTTGCTGTTTACACGCACGTCCGCATATTTTCTGCATTTGGCTGGGGCAGTAATTGTGCCTAAAAGTGGCATTATCTGTGCTTAAAGGCCGTACTAGTTCTCTGCATCGTCCCAATTGTGTTTCAGTTCTTTTACTATATAACTTACAGTTGTTGATTGCCTGGCCATTACACTTATATTAACAGTGCCCATACAGAACCTTATTGTGAGAACAGTAAATCATTTTCCATATTCACAAAAAAGGGTTGTGTTTAGGTACTGCTGCTGTCTCACTAGCAGCCCACAGCAAGTAGGTAGATAGAAAAACAGAAAAAATCCATGAATGTTGTACCTAAGACAGCTAGTTAAGTCTAAGGGAGAGAAAAATAAATTTTATCCTATTCTGTATTGCTATATGCATTCAGCGGCCTCCCAGTGAAAAAGAGGCAAAATTAGTAACAGAATTCAAGAAAGTCTGGAATAAGCAAAGGGGATCCTTAGACAAAACCAGAGATCAGCCAAGGCCCACAGTACTATAAGTGAAAGTGAACTAGATAGACTCTGCCATATGTTAATGCTCCCCTTTAAAATGGTCTCTGGCACACAATAATACACTTATTGACAAAATTTCTAAGATATTTGTTTAGTGAACATACACATCTTCCTTGTAGGTTCTACGATCATACCATCTTGGAAAAAAGTCTTATTTTGGAATACTACAAAGCATGTCTTCCTTTCTTGTCTCTTACCATGGACTTTGCAAACTTGAAATACATACATAATTAAGGAAAAGAAATATTTTAGAAAGTTTACTTTATACTTGTCTATGGCCAGCATCTGGCCTGTCAAAAACAAAGAGAAAAAAAAGCCAAAGCTTACCAGTGCAGAGTCATCAGGCTCAGATACAGAGTCGAGCAGGTCATCCAGTTCTTCACCCAGTATATCTCCATCTCCATAATCCAAGCAGGTTTCAGGCACTGGGAATGGGTCAGTTCCATTGAGCGATACAGCAGAAGGAAAAGAACCCTGTTCCACCAGGGAGTACAAGCCAGGAGAAAGGGATGAGACGGGGACAGGCACTGATTCACTCAGCGCTTCAGAAGCAAGACTCAGCGATGACGGAGAGACAGTAGAAAGAGATTCCTGACTGAGTTGTGGTAAATCTGAAAAATATTTGGTATGACGACAAACATTTTCAACTGCTGTTCTATAAACAAACACGTTGCTGTGGGTATTGCTTGTTATTAACAGTTCAGCTCTGCAAGTGTCTTCTATACCTGCCAGAAAAAAAAAAACAGGCAAGACAAAGGGCTGCGCTGCCATTTCAGTATGCATGTAACATAACATCACAGGGAAAGAGCAGCATGGCCCACCTAGTCTGCCCAATAAGCTATCCAGTTTAATTTAGGACTGCTTTTTTCCTGGCCTAAATCAAACTGCATTGCTATATGGATTAAAGCAGCAACGACTGCTCAACTACTTCTGAAGCACTTAGGAAGAATCTGATCACATGGAGGAGAGGAACATGGAACTAAAGAACTGTTCAGTTAGCATTCAAGTCTGAATTAATTTTAAAAAAAGCGGTTCACATTTAAACTAAACAAAAAGCCCACAAACTCAACTATAGTAAAAGCCATGATGCTTTCACCTTATTCCTATTAGAGCTGTTATACTATTCATTGCAAAATTCAATTTTTACATAAGTAGGATGCAGACTTGCTTCACAAGAAATAAATTCTTCCCATCCATGAAATCAAGGGTTACCTGAAAACATCAGTCGTTTAGTTACAATGTCTAAAATCACACTTTGCAAAAAGGAAGTAATTCACTTCCCTATAAAAATGTTTTCCATACCATTTAATTTTCTTTTCTTAAATCCTGACAGATAAGTCCAGACGAATGGGTTATGCTTCCCCAGCCAGGAGGTGAAAACAGACAAGAGCAACTTTCAGTGATGTCATCACTAGTATATACTCTGGTGCAGCACTTAAAGAAGCCAGTATGGCACTTCCCAAGCAGCAAGCGAGACTGAAAAGCTCAGAATATTAACAAACAATAACAACTTTATCCAAAGCTTTGGGCTGTCTTCCCATACCTGACTCTACAGTACATCAGACACTCATACTGAAAATGCAGAAAAAGGCAGCAGGGCTTCCCAGCTTGTAGGAATATTTTCCCAGGGCAGGTCCTGTAATGATCTAGCAGAATTCAAGGAAAGAAAATTTCTCTTTCCTTATTATCCTGCTAGACCAGTCCAGATGAGAGAGACTTACCCAAGCAGTCATGGGAGGAAGACGACACTCCAGACAGAACTGCTCTGCCAAAGGCGCCATCTGCTCCAGCTCCCACATACAACCTGAAGCACTTCACAAAGATATTCAGGGAAGACCAGGTCACCACCCTACAGATGTCTTTCAGAGACACTAAGGTGAACTCAGCCAAAGAGGAGATATGCGCCCTAGCAGATAAGCTCCGTTTGCCACATGGCATGTAGGCTGTACTAATAGCTTCCGTAATCTGACAGGCAATTGAGGACTTGGCCACTGTCTCTCCTTTTCTTGGACCAGTGGATAAAGCAAAGAGATGGTCTGAACAAACAATGGAATTACTAACTTACAGATACTCCACCAATGCTTTCTTTATGTTGAGCAGATGTAGCGAGGGATCTGCCTAAATGTCCTCCTCCAGTAAGGAAGACAGGACGACCTTCTGATTAAGATTTAAGAAAGACAATACTTTCAGGATAAAGGATGGAACAGTCCTCAAGGCACTGTCGAGATGACCAAGAAAGGCTCCCTACAGGATAAAGCATAGTTACTCACCAGTAACAGGTGAACTCTGGGAACAGCAGGAATTTAGTCGTCACATATGGGGTATCGTCGGTACCGACGGAGCCTGCGCGGGAATGCTCCCCAGCGTCCAATTAGAAAGCTTCTGGGAGCATCCCACAGCACCTGCGTGCTGCCTTCCCGCCTTTCCCAACTGCCTCTCTCCAGTTGAGTTTTAAAGCTGAGACAAAGAGAGAGAAAGGGAAAGGGAAAGGAAAGAAAAGAGAGATACAACTCCTAGGGGAGGTGGGTGGGGTGTGAAGACTAAATTCCTGCTGTTCCTAGAGATCACCTGTTACAGGTGAGTAACTATGCCATCTCCAGGAACAAGCAGGAATGTAGTCTTCGCATATGGGGACTCCCTAGCTACAGATGCCAGGGAGAGACCCCAGAAGTTGTATGCCCCTGTGAAAGGGCTCCACTTCCCACCATGGATCTCTGGCATCCTACCGGGAATGGTGGGTAGGGGTTGATTAAGTATGGAACAGGTGTCGTAGAACAGCCTGACCAAACAAAGCATCCCGGGGGGAGTCCTTGTCTAAGCAGTAATGGGCTGTGAAGGCATGAACCGAGGCCCAAGTAGCTGCTCGACAGATGTCGTCAATAGACACAGAGTGTAGATGAGCCATTGAGGCTGCCATGGCTCTCACACTGTGAGCTGTGACATGGTCTTCCAGAGAAAGGTTTTTATTATTGAAAGGCGGTCAAGCAAATGAAATAAACATAAATAAACATACTCTGATAGGTAAAAGAAATACACTGTGCAACCCAATTGGACAATGTTCTCTTGGAGACTGGAAGTCCCAAATGAGAAGGATCAAAAGCAACAAAGAGTCGAGAGGACTTTCTAAGTCCTTTGTAAGTAAAAAGCAAGTGCCCTTTTACAGTCCAAAATATGAAGATTCCTTTCTGCATTTGAAGCATGAGGCCTTGGAAAAAATACAGGCAGGTAAACTGCTTGGTTTAAATGAAAAGGTGAGACCACCTTTGGCATAAAGTGTGGATGAGTCCTAAGGACTACCTTATCATGATGGAACCTCGTATAAGGAGGATCAGCCACTAATGCTTGCAACTCACTAATGCGACGTGCTGTTGTGATTGCAATGAGAAAGACAACCTTCCAGGAAAGGAATTTCAAGGAGGTAGTAGCTAGAGGTTCAAAAGGTGGCTTCATAAGCTGTCCAAGAACCAGATTTAGGTCACATGCTACCGGTGGTGGCCTAATGGGAGGCTTAGTTAGAAGGAGGCCCCTCATAAATCTCGCTATGAGAGGATGAGAGGAAATAGGTTGTCCATTTAAAGACTTGAAAGAAGCTGAAATAGCACTTAAATGGACTCGTACTGAGTTAGTCTTAAACCCTGCATTAGATAAATGAAGGAGATACTCCAATAATGATTCCAGAGGTATTGCCAGGGAGTCAAGACCCTTCTGCGAACACCATATGGACAACCTTTTTCCACTTGAAAGCATAAGAGCGTCTTGTCGAAGGCTTTCTAGAATCACAAAGGATATCCTTTACTTGTTGAGACAGGTTAAGACCATGAAGGTCTAGGCCCTCAGCAATCAGGCCCTGAGATGCAGAGAGTGGGGATCGGGATGCCACAACATCCCGTCTTCCTGAGACAGGAGATCCGGAGCAGATCCTAACTCCAGAGATGGAGCTTGAGTGAGATGTAGGAGCAGAGGGTACCACACCTGCCGTGGCCAATGAGGAGCTATGAGAATCATAGCGCATGTTTCTCTGAAGCTTGAATAGGGTTTTGGGGATTAGGGGAATGGGTGGAAAAGCATATAGGAAGTCCTGATCCCAATGGAGGAGGAAAGCATCCCTGGCCTGAGAACCCTGAGCCGGAATTCTGGAACAGAATCGGGGAAGTTTGGCATTCAACGGACTTGCAAAGAGGTCTATGTCCGGAGTTCCCCAAATTTGAAAATTTTTGCTACCTGGTCTGCACGAAGAGACCACTCGTGTGGAAGCAGAACTCGACTGAGTCTGTCTGCCCAGGAGTTTTAAATGCCCGGCAGATACACCGCAAAGAGATGACTCTGATGCTATCTGGCGAGGGCCCATAGTCGCAAAGCTTCGTTGCAAAGCGACAGAGAGCCTCTTCCTCCCTGCTTGTTCAGATAGAACACAGCTACTTGATTATCCGTCTGAATTAGGACTGTCTTGTAGCTCAGCTGGGTGTGGAACACTCGAAGAGCAAGGAAGATTGCTCTGAGCTCCAAGAGACTGATGTGTAGATGGGTCTCCTGTGGAGTCCAGGTGCCTTGGGTACAGAGATCTTGCAGGTGAGCTCCCCAACCCACCTGTGAGGCGTCTGTTGTTAGAGTGACCTGGGATGGGGGCTGTTGGAAAGGGGACCCCACCAAAAGGTTTTGGGTTGACTAACACCATTGTAGGGACAAAATAAGGCAACTTGAGTTTGCTATTTTGTCTGATAGGCAGCCTGATGCTTGAGTCCACTGAGTGGATAGAGTCCATTGGGCTTCTCTCATATGGAGGCAAGCATAGGGGGACCACATGCACGGTAGATGCCATATGGTCTAGCAATTGTAACATTTCCAGAGCAGTGAGATCAGTTTTCAACACTGCTTGGGAAGCTAACTGCACAATGCGAAGGCAGCGGGGCTGTGGAAGATAGGCCCTTGCTTTCCTGGTATCCAGCATAGCTCCTATAAACTCTAGAGATTGCGTGGGAGTTAGGTTGGATTTAGGGATGTTAATGGCCAAGCCCAAATACTGCAGTATACGCATTGTGCAAGATAGGGAAATTCTGGCCTCTGACTCTGATGGGGCTCGAATGAGCCAGTCGTCTAAGTAGGGGAAGACGAATATTCCTAGAGCGCGAAGAAATGCTGCTACTACAGCCATGGATTTCGTAAACACTCTTGGTGCTGAGGCCAAGCCAAAAGGAAAAACCCTGTACTGGTAGTGCTTCCCCTGAAATAGAGACCGAAGGAATCTTCGGTGAGTTGGATGGATGAGAACATGGGTGTAGGCATCCTTGAGATCTAGAGAACAAAGCCAATCTGGACTCTGAAGCTATGGCAGAAGAGTTCCTAGAGAAATCATCTTGAACTTCTCCTTGAACAGGAATTTGTTCAATTCTCTGAGTTCTAAAATGGGTCTGTGTCCCCCTGTTTTCTTTGGAATAAGGAAATAGGGGGAGTAAAACCCTGTACCCTGTTGGGAAATGGGTACGTCTTCTATTGCCCCGTGGGCAAGAAGTAAATTGACCTCTTGACCCAACTGATTTTCGAGTGAAGTCTGAGAATTGAACCGTCTTACAACTGTAGGAGGGGGCATGTTGAGGAAATGAAGCTTGTACCCCTCCTTTACAATGGAGAGAGTCCATTCTTCTGCTGTTATCTGCTCCCATCTGGGGGCAAAATGACACAACCTTCCCGGAAAGGTGGAGGGCTCTGGCCCGTTGAGGGCCAGGAAGGCCAAGTTCTCTACATGGGAGTCAAAGCCACTGTGGAGGCTGAGTCTGCTGGGCCGGTTGAGGCTTAGCAGACTTTGCTTTTCTTTTGGTGGCTGCTGTCCCTTTCGAGCAGACTGACCTGCAGAATGCCCCTGCTGGGTATAGGAGGGGTAAAACCTCTTCTTTTTAGAGAAGAATGGTTTCTTGTAGGATTTTCTCCTTGCAGGATCAGCTGTAGCCTTGGATAGTCTATCCAAAGTGGTGTTATAAGCATCCAGCTCAATAGCTTTCTCTTGCCAATTTTTGCCAAAGAGATTTTTGCCTGTGCAAGGGATATTCCCCAGTTTGTCCTGTACCCAGAGTTCTAAGTCAGATGCCTAGAGCCAGGCAATCCTACGAGCACCTATGGCAATGGCAGAGCTTCTGCTTATGCACTCAAAGCAGTCAAAAGCTGCACGATTAACAAACTTGGAAACATCTTGGGCATGTTTGACAAGTGTAAGATAATCTTGCCTCTTATCAGGAAGGAGAGGGCTCATAGGCTCTAGATCTCCTGTAACCTCCCTTAAGGAACATTCCCATATATAAAATGTAGGAACTAATCCTGGCAGAAAGCATAGAGGCCTGGAAGGTTCGACGCCCAAAGGCATCAAGAGTCCTACATTCACGTCCTGGTGGATTAGATGCATGTCTTTTTGCACTCTTGATCCTTCTCATAGCTGATTCCACTACAATGGAGTGGTGTGGTAACTGGTTTTTTTGAAATCAAGGACAAGGAGGTACTCGATACATGGTATCAAGCCTACGAGAATGAGGAGAGGTGGTAAGAGGTGTTTCCCACATTCTTAGCATGAGATCAATGCAAGATCTCATGAATAGGCAAAGTAGCTGCCTCCTTGGGAGCTTTAGGATATTGTAAAATCTCCAATTCCTTTGCTCTGGGCTGTGTTTCAGGAGCCACTGCAATGGAAAGACCTCTAGCCACCTCCCGGATGAAATCCTGAAAGGATATATCCTCTGGAGGAGACATCCTACGTTTAGGAGAGGAAGGCTCCTCAGAGAGAAGTACTCCGGTACCGACAGAGCTGTCAGAATCCTCAGAGGATTCAAAATATCTCCTGTCTGGGTGCTCTTGCAAAGCACGATACCGGTACCGATCGAAGTCGGTACTGGAGGGGTCCGATACCATCCTGTCGATACCGGAGGAAACAGCATGACGGTGTCAGTAACACAGTAGCCAATGTCGATGCTGTTGGTACCGGTACCGATATCGGTGCCAGAACCGGTGTCGATACTGGTTGAACCGTCTGAGGCGGTCCCGAAGACACCAAAGCCGCAAGGAAAGCCGCCAGACTGCGTTCAATAGCCAAGAACCTCTGGTCTATTGACGTTGCCGATGCCTGGGTATCGGTACCCGACGAAGCGGCCGGTACCCCAGAGCATGGCACCAGTAGTTCTGATGAGGTTGAGGCCTTGAGAACATCCTGGAGCCCCGATAGTGCTTTGGAAGCCGAAGCCTCCCGCCAGGGCAATTTTGCCGGTAGAAGTCCCTCAAGGGCAATGCCAGAGGCATCTCAATACTTAGAAGGAGATCTACCCCTTGAGGACCGGCCAGATTTTTGTTTGGTTACCTGAGATCCATGGGACGAAGACGTCGATGCCACGTATGCTGCATCGGAAGGAAAAAGGGTGCTAAGCTTAGCAGCTCGGTTTTGGCGACCCCTCTTCGACATCATCCCACAGGCAACACACTCCGAGATGGAGTGGTCAGGACCTAAACATTTAAGGCACCACACGTGAGTGTCGGTGATGGAGGTACCACCACACTTGGAACACTTTTTAAAACCCAAAGCGGGTTTTTCCATTCTGAAGGAAAAGTTGGGCCTAGTGCCCAAAATGGCACGTGGCACCCGACAGAAAAAAGACTGGAAAGTCCAGAAAAAAGAGATTACAATTTTTTTTTTTTTGAAGAAAGAAATAAAGAACCGGCGGTACTGGTATAGCGTCGAGGAAGGCAGACGCTACTACAAAAAAGAATGAAAAAGATGGGATAATTTCTGCGGTGACAGGAAAAACGACCTGCTGGCTCCGCGGAAAACGAAAAAGTGGAGAGAGGAAGTTGGGAAAGGCGGGAAGGCAGCACGCAGGCGCTGTGGGATGCACCCAAAAGCTTTCTAATTGGATGCTGGGGAGCGTTCCCACACAGGCTCCGTCGGTACCGATGATACCCCATATGTGAAGACTACATTTCCTGCTTGTTCCTGGGAACAGCAGGAATAAGTCTTCACATATGGGTATCGTCGGTACCGACGGAGCCTGCGCGGGAACGCTCCCCAGCGTCCAGTAAGAAAGCTTTTGGGAGCATCCCACAGCGCCTGCGCGCTGCCTACCCGCCTTTCCCAACCGCCTCTCTCCAGTTCGAGTTTTAAAGCTGAGACAAAGAGAGAGAGAGGAAAGGAAAGATACAACTCCTAGGGGAGGTGGGTGGGTTGTGAAGACTTATTCTTGCTGTTCCCAGAGATCACCTGTTACAGGTAAGTAACTGTGCTATCTCCAGGAACAAGCAGGAATGAGTCTTCACATATGGGGACTCCCTAGCTGCAGATGCCAGGGAGAGACCCCATGGTTGTGTGCCCTTGCAGAGGGCTCCACTTCCTTCCCATGGATCTCTGGCATCCAACCAGGGTAGGTGGGTAGGAGTTGATTAGGAATGGAACAGGTGTTTGAGGACAGCCTGACCAAACGAGGCATCCCGGCGGGAGTCCTTGTCCAAACAGTAATGGGCTGTGAAGGTGTGAACCGAGGCCCAGGTGGCCGCTCGACAGATCTGGTCGATGGACACCGAGTTTAGATGAGCCACTGAGGCTCCCATGGCTCTCACATTGTGAGCTGTGACATGGCCCTCCAGAGAAAGCGTAGTTACTCACCTGTAACAGGTGTTCTCCAGGAGCAGCAGGAATCAGTCCTCACTTATGGGTGACGTTGGCGCCGACGGAGCCCTCGCGGAGCAATTTTCCCCAGCTTTCAAAGAAAGCCTTTGGGAATTGCAGCGCGCATGCGCGGTCGTCTTCCCGCCCGAGGGTGCCATCTTAGCCAGTCAGATGACATAGCTAAAAAAGACAGCATAAAAATTTGCAAAAAGAACATAAGCAGACGATTGCAACTCCAAGGGGAGGAGGGAGGGTAGTGAGGACTGATTCCTGCTGCTCCTGGAGAACACCTGTTACAGGTGAGTAACTACGCTTTCTCCAGGACCAAGCAGGAAGTCAGTCCTCACTTATGGGACTCCCAAGCTCAAGGCTACCGGAGACCCTAAGCACAAAAATGAGCTCCCTCTAGCTCAGCAGCACAGAAGGATAGAATCTTCGCTGAATTATCACCCACCGGTAGCCCACATCCGGGATGGAGGGTAGGAGTTGCTCAGACCTCAAAGAGATTACGGAGGACTGCCTGTCCGAAAGCACTGTCCCTACGGGACTCCCTCTCGAGGACAGTAATGGACCGCAAAAGTCTGGCTCGAAGACCAAGTAGCGGCCCGGCAGATGTCTGCCAGCGGAACAGAGCGGAGGTAAGCCACTGACGTAGCCTTTGCCCAAACGCAATGAGCCGTGACTCGACTTTCTAAGGAGAGTCCGGCTGCCCATAAGCCCAAGAGATACAGTCCGCAACCCAGATGGACAGAGTACGCTTGGAGACCGGGAGCCCCAATTTATTGGGGTCAAAAGACACAAAAAGCTGAGCAGCTTTACGGTGCTCCCGCGTACGGTCAAGGTAGAAGTTCAATGCCCTTCTACAGTCCAGGGTATGGAGGACCGTTTCAGCTCGGCTGGAGTGTGGTCTGGGAAAGAAGGTTGGAAGTACCACCTCCTGATTGATGTGAAAAGGGGAGACCACTTTAGGCAGAAATTTTGGGTGAGTCCGTAGGACTACCCTATTCTTGTAGAACCTAGTGTAAGGGGGATCAGACACGAGGGCCTGCAATTCACTTACGCGTCTAGCGGAAGTGAGGGCTATCAAGAACAGTGTTTTCCAAGACAGAAAACGGAGAGAACAGGTAGCCATAGGTTCAAAAGGCGGACAGGTGATCCGCTGCAAAACCACATTCAGGTCCCAGTCAGGCGCTGGCGGGCGCAGAGGTGGTTTAAGTAGAAGGAGACCTCGGAGAAACCTCGCTACGAGAGGGTCGTTTGAGAGAGGTCTGCCTTCCACCGGCACATGATGTGCTGAAAGAGCACTGAGGTGAACTTTGACGGAGTTGGACTTAAGTCCCAGATTAGAGAGGTGCAGCAAGTACTGCAAGATCACCGACACCGGGCAGGAGAAGGGATCCTGAGACTGTTGGGTACACCAGACTGCAAAGCGACGCCATTTAAGGGCGTAGCATTTGCGGGTAGAGGGCCGTCGCGAAGCCAAGACGACCTCCTCCACCTCCGCCGGCAGGAGAAGGGGAGCAAGGACTACCCTCTCAGCAGCCAGGCCATGAGGTTGAGAGACCTGAGGTTGGGGTGCAGTAGGGACCCCTGATCCTGAGTGAGGAGATCCGGTTGTACCCCCAGAGGGATTGGATCCTCCACCGCCAGTTGTAGCAGGAGCGGAAACCACGGCGGCCTGGGCCAGCGAGGGGCCACCAGGATCATGAAGGCTTTGTCTCGGAGAACCTTGAAAAGAGTCCGAGAGACTAGCGGGATGGGAGGGAAAGCGTACAGAAGGCTCCCCAACCATGAGATCAGAAAGGCGTCCGCCGCAACCCGAAGGGGGTGTGGCTGACGAGAGCAGAAGCGAGGAAGCTGCCGGTTGTGAGGACTGGCAAAAAGATCCACCGTGGGGAGGCCCCACTTGAGGAAGAGCTTCTGAACTACCAAGGGATCCAGACGCCACTCGTGCGGCTGGAGGACCCTGCTGAGTTTGTCCGCAAGGCAATTTTCTTGGCCCGGAGATAAACTGCCTTGAGGAGAATGCCGTGACTGACGGCCCAAGAGCAGAGCTTCTGTGCCTCCCGGCAGAGGAGGAAGGAGCCCGTGCCCCCCTGTTTGTTCACGTAGAACATGGCAACTTGATTGTCCGTCTGGACAAGGACGGACTGTTGGGAAGTCAGGTGGGAGAAGGCCTTGAGAGCTAGGCGGATCGCCCTGAGCTCCAGGAAGTTGATCTGCTGAGCAGACTCCCACGTGGTCCAGAGGCCCTGAGTACGTGCCTCTTGGCAATGTGCTCCCAGCCCAGGAGGGATGCATCGGTGGTCAGCACCCGGGTCGTTGAGGTGACTGGAAAGGCATTCCGAATATCAGGTTCGGCTGTCGGAGCCCACCACCGGAGAGACGAGACCAGCGCTCGGAGACGCGCACTAGATCTGCTAGGCCGCCTGTGGCTTGTCGCCACTGCTGGCGGAGACACCATTGAGCAGACCGCATATTCAGGCGGGCATTGGGGGTCACATGGACGGTGGAAGCCATATGGCCCGAGCAGCCTCAGGAAGCGCCTGGCGGAGACCAGGGGCTGGCTGCGAAAGCGGTCGGCTAGGTCCATGAGCCGTTGAGCCCTGTCGAGCGGTAGGTATGCTCGCGCCTGAGGAGTGTGCAGCCTCGCGCCGATGAACTCGAGATTCTGTGAGGGGAGCAAAGTGGACTTTGCGAAGTTTATCACAAAGCCCAAGTGCTGCAGAAGAGTCACCGTGCGGCACGTGGCATTGGTGACCTCCCGAGCGGACGCTGCTCTGATGAGCCAGTCGTCGAGGTACGGAAAGACATAGAGGCCGTGAAGCCGGAGATGGGCCGCCACGACCACGAGACATTTTGTGAAGCCTCGCGGTGCGGAGGACAGGCCAAAGGGCAGTACTCTGTACTGGTAATGATTTCCTGCCACCACAAACCTTAGGTATTGGCGGTGACTGGGGTGGATGAGGATGTGTGTGTAGGCATCCTTTAGATCCAAGGAGCATAGCCAATCTCCCTGCTGGAGGTAGGGCAGAAGGATTCCAAGGGTAAGCATTTTGAACTTCTCCCGCACAAGGAACTTGTTGAGGTTGCGCAAGTCCAGATGGGTCTGAGGCCCCCTGTTCTCTTTGGTATCAGAAAATACCGGAATAAAAGCCTTGACCTCTCAGGTGGTGGGGCACCGGTTCCACCGCCTGTTCCTGCAGAAGACCCGCTAACTCCTGAAGGAGTAATTCCCTGTGCAGAGGGGGTCGCGGAGGTTCTCCCGGAAAATAGGAGGGCGGGACCTGATGGAAGTGGAGAAGATAGCCTTCTCGCACGACTTGAAGCACCCAGGCATCTGCGGTGATGCTGGACCACCTGTGGGCGAAGTGAACCAGCCGGCCTCCGGTGCTGGGAGGAACCAGCGGGGGGGGAGAGGCTATGCTTTGTGAGTCAAAAACCCCCACCCTGCTGAGCAGGGCTGGTGGTGCAGGCTTGGGGGCTTGCTGCCTACGGGACCCGTTACCCCGTCCCTTGGCCTGCTGGCCCTGTTGGGGAGCTGCAGGGGCCTGATAATGGGGGTATTGTTTGTAGGCAGCCGCCTTCCTCGGGTAAAAGGACTTTTTCCCCGAGCCCTTCTTTTTCTGGGAAGGGGCGGAGGTCTTCCTAGAAAGCCTGGTCCTGGTGAGAGTCTCAGTCTCAATTTGTGCAGCCTTTTCCGCCATGGGCTTGACAAAGAGGTTTTCGCCTCGGCAGGGGACATCGACCAACTTGTCCTGCACCCAGGGCTCAAGGTCTGACGACTGAAGCCAAGCCTGTCGGCGGGCACCGATGCCGGCTGCGGCCACTCGAGCCGATGCTTCAAAGCCATCATAGGCTGCTCGGGACATGAACTTTGAGCATTCCCGAATGCCAGTGGACAAGGCCAGGAACCTCCGCAAGGGTTCCTCGGACAACCAGCGGAAAATCCGGCTAGCTCTTTAGCCAGATCCCGGAGATACATGCCCATGTATAGCTGGTAAGTCTGGACACGACATGCGAGCATAGAGCCCTGGAAACACTTCTTAACCAAGGCCATCCAGGTTACGGGCCTCCCTGCCAGGAGGCACCGAGGAGTGCATCTTCTGGCTCTTAAGACGATGCATGGCCGATTCCACTACCATGGAATGGTGTGGTAGCTGTGCCTGTTTGAAGCCAGTGCTCTTGCGGACTCGATAGAAAGAATCGACCCGCTTGCTCAGGACCGGCGAGGAGGCCGGACTCTCCCACATGCGGAAGAGTAGTCGTTCCAGCATAGGAGGAACCGGTACAGTAAAGTGTTCCCTCGCGGGAGAGTCATACTGGAGGGCGTCGAGCTCTTCGGCTCGAGGCTCCTCCTCGGGATCCGCAGGGAAGGCCAAAGCCTTGGCCATATCCCTAACGAAGTCCCAGAACCGGGCATCCTCCGGGGGGGACTGCTTCCGAGGCTCGGACTCCGGTGAGTCCGAGGGACACACCGAGTCCGGAAAGAATCAGGCGACTCTTCCTCTTCAGACTCCCAGACCGACTCCGACGAGGACTCGGTGGGGTCGGCCCGGGCAGGGCGCGGCGCCTGCCGCCCCGACGCCGAGGGAGTCGGCGTCGGCGACCTCGGTCCCGAACGGGAGGCCGAGGGTGACCTCGACCGAGGATCGACTCAAGTTCTCATCGACTCGAGGATCGGCTCGGTCTCCGGGGTCGACTTGGACGTCGACGTCCCGGCGGTCGGGGCAGCGGCGCCAGCGAAGCCAGCGAGCAGTGCCCGCTGCTGGTCCATGAAGGCAGACAGTCTGCTCTCCAAGGCCGTCAACCTGAGTCCGAGCTCAGGTGACCCAGCAGCCCCCGACTCGGGCCCCGACGGCGTCGGGCCCGACGTCGGCTGTCGCGGAGGCGAGTCCAGAAGGACTACAGGACTTACCCGAGCAGGCATCTCCGACTCCAGGCGAGGTCGCTTCGGGCGGTGTTCCTTCTCCACGGACCCGGGGCGGCTATCGGGGCTATGCGACCTGGCCCTCGCGGAACCAGGAGCGCCCACCGACGCCGCCCACGCGGGTTTCACCGTCCGACGATGGTCCCCGGAGGGAGAACCCCGGTCGGAGGAACTCCGGCGACGGTCCGAGCTGGAGCCTTTTGACGCGTAGGCCTCCGACGAGGTCCGGGTACGGCTGGGGTCAGCGAAGATTCGATCACGCTGATGCCGCCGACTTCTCAACGCCTTTGAGGACATTTTGCCGCAGGGCCCACAGATCAGTTCCTCATGATCCGGGCCCAGGCAGCGGAGGCAAAAGTCGTGTGTGTCAGTTAGTGACATATTTCGGTCACACTGACCACACCGCTTAAAGCCACTGGCAGCCATCGGGGAAAAAGGGCCCCTGCGAGGTCAAAGGACCGGGCTGCCAGGGAAAAATCGAAAACGAAAGCTGACAAAGTCAGAAAAACCGAAAAAAAGTAAGAGGACTCGTGACCGGCGTCGCGAGTCCGGGCGGGAAAAGGATCGGCGTCGAACCGAAGGAAAAGAATAAAATAATGAAGAAAATCGACTTTTTCGCGGGGACAAGACGGGGACGTCTGTAGGGCTCCGCAGAAAAAGAAGACTGTCTAAGATGGCACCCTCGGGCGGGAAGACGACCGCGCATGCGCGCTGCAATTCCCAAAGGCTTTCTTTGAAAGCTGGGGAAAATTGCTCCGCGAGGGCTCCGTCGGCGCCGACGTCACCCATAAGTGAGGACTGACTTCCTGCTTGGTCCTGGAGAAATGTTCTTACTCTGGTAGGCAAAAGAAATACACCGAGCAATCCAGCTGGATAGTGTTCTCTTAGAGACTGGAAGTCCTAAATGAGAAGGATCAAAAGCAACAAAGAGTTGAGAAGACTTTCTATGTTGCTGTGTTCTTTGTAAGTAGAAAGCGAGAGCTCTCTTACAATACAAGGTATGAAGATCCCTCTCTGCATTTGATGCATGAGGTCCTGGAAAAAAGACAGGTAAATATACCTCCTGGTTCAGATGAAAAGGCAAGACCACTTTAGGCATAAAGTGTGGATTGGTCCTGAGGACTACCTTATCATGATGGAACCTTGTATAAGGTGAATTAGCCACCAAAGTTTGCAGCTCACTGATGCGGCGTGCTGAGGTGACTGCAATGAGAAAAACAACTTTCCAAGAAAGAAATTTCAAGGAGGTGGTGGGCTAAAGGTTCAAAGGGTGGCTTCATAAGCTGGCCAAGAACCAGGTTTAAGTCCCATGCCACTGGAGGTGGTCTAATGGGAGGTTTAGTTAAAAGAAGGCCTCTCATGAATCTTGCTATAAGAGGATGAGAGGAGATAGGTTGTCCATTGAGAGGCTTGAGGGACGCTGCAATAGCACTCAAACGGACTCTTACTGAATTCGTTTTTAGTCCTGCATGGGATAGATGCAGGAGATACTCTAGTAGAGAATTCAGAGGTATTGCAAGAGGGTTTAGACCCTTCTCTGAACACCAAATGGTGAATCTTTTCCATTTGAAAGCATAGGAATGTCAAGTAGAAAGCTTACTAGAGGCATGAATAACATCTCTGACTTGTTCAGAGAGATGAAAATCTTGAAGGTCTAGGCCCTCAGCAACCAAGCCCTGAGATGGAGTGACTGGGGGTTTGGGTGCCACAATGTTCCGTCTTCCTGGGACAGAAGGTCTGGTGCAGAGCCTAAGTCCAGGGAAGGAGCTTGAGAGAGATGCAGAAGTAGAGGGTACCACACTTGGCGTGGCCAATGTGGTGCTATGAGGATCATGGTTCCTCGATCTCTTTGAAGCTTGAATAGTGTTTTGGGAATTAGGGGAATTGCTGGAAAGGCATAAAGGAAGTCTTGACCCCAGTGAAGGAGGAAGGCATCCTTGGCCTGAACTCCCTGACACGGAATTCTGGAACAGAATCGGGGAAGTTTGGCATTCCACGGACTTGCAAAGAGGTCTATGTCCGGGGTTCCCCAAATTCGAAAAATCCTGGCTACCTGGTCCATGTGGAGGGACCACTCGTGTGGGAGCAGAACTCGACTGAGTCTGTCCGCCCAAGAGTTTTGAATACCTGGAAGATATACTGCCAGAAGATGGATGTGATGCTCTCTGGCGAAGGCCCACAGTCACAAAGCTTCGTTGCAAAGCGACAGAGAGCCAGTCCCTCCCTGCTTGTTTACATAGAACATGGCTACTTGATTGTCCGTATGGATAAGGACTGTCCTGTAGCTGAGCAGGGAATGGAACACTCAGAGCTAAGAATATTGCTCTGGGAGTGTGTCTTCTTTCCTGACTTTACCTGTGCCGTGCTGTGAGAGGGGCTGCTTGGACCGTGCCGGTGAGCACTAGAGGACACGTGATCCGTTGGGCTATTTAAATCCTGCCCCCACTGCGGGAAGTCGAGTGTGTCTTCTTTCCTGACTTTACCTGTGCCGTGCTGTGAGAGGGGCTGCTTGGACCGTGCCGGTGAGCACTGGAGGACACGTGATCCGTTAAAGTCGAGTGTGTCTTCTTTCCTGACTTTACCTGTGCCGTGCTGTGAGAGGGGCTGCTTGGACCGTGCCGATGAGCACTGGAGGACACGTGATCCGTTGGGCTATTTAAATCCTGCCCCCACCGCGGGAAGTCGAGTGTGTCTTCTTTCCTGACTTTACCTGTGCCGTGCTGTGAGAGGGGGCTGCTTGGACCGTGCCGGTGAGCACTGGAGGACACGTGATCCGTTGGGCTATTTAAATCCTGCCCCCACCGCGGGAAGTCGAGTGTGTCTTCTTTCCTGACTTTACCTGTGCCGTGCTGTGAGAGGGGCTGCTTGGACTGTGCCGGTGAGCACTGGAGGACACGTGATCCGTTGGGCTATTTAAATCCTGCCCACACCGCCGGACGCGCACCGCGGGCGCGTGCTCCGAAGGGGCGTGTCCAAAGGGGCAGATTTGCCCCTTTGGCGCCCCTTCGGAGCCCAGAGAAGCTTAGAGGAGCATTAATACCAGGCTGTTCCATTGCTGATAATGGGGAAACGTAAAAAGAAATCTTTTCCTGTTACTTCGACTGGTAAGTCGACAAAAGTGGTCGGGCCTATGGACAGTCATCTTAAGTCCATGACTCCTCCCCCTGTAGTTAATTCTTCGATAGATTCCTCTAGTACAGCTAGTCCTGGTTTCCTCAGTTTGTCTCCTGATCCGCGTAGGGTTTTATCTCCACCCAGTATGGAGTCCCAGCATTCTGCCTCCAGGCCAGAGGAGGTAGCTTCTCCTGGTCCGATAAAACTGTCTGACTCTTTTTTGAGATTGAACTCTTTAAATAAGTCTGTACCCGTACCTGTTGAATTTACCTCAATTTCTGATAGTGTTAGCCCTCCGAAGGACGTGTCGCTTCAGGATATATGGCAGGTAGTCTCCCGTACTGAGATATCCTTGAAATCTTCATTGGCGAAAATTTCTCAATTTACTAAAGAGATTGTTGAGTCATTGACTGAGCACCATGATAGATTGGTAATTCTAGAGTCTACTAAATCTAAGATGGAGACTCAACTCTCTACTATGCAAGGAGTTTTAACATCTTCTGTTCAGGACTCTTTGATTTTGCATCGTCATGATGAACTTCTTGAAAATGCTTTGCGAATGAAGAATCTTCGTATGTTGAATTTCCCCCGTACTCATTACCTATCTCCACAAATATTGCTCTCTAAATATCTGAAAGATGTTTTGAAAATTTCTAATCCTGATTCTATAATTGTATCTAAATTATACTATTTACCTACTGGTATTAGAGAGCGTATGGTTGTAGATCCGGAGGTGGGTAATGTTGCATCGGGGGAAATAGATCAATTAGCCGTTAAGAGTTTAGATCTTTCTGTTTTTTTTGAGACTTCAATAGAGGAGATTCCTACTCGTGCTACCTTGTTGGTATCCTTCTCGTTGGAGAAGGATAAAGATATGATTCTTCGATCTTACTTTAAGAATAGGCATGAAAAATTCTTCGGACAGGCGATACAAGTTTTTCCCGATGTGAGCCGCAGTACTCAAATGAGGAGGAAAGCCTTTTTAGCGCTTCGCCCTCGTGTCGTGGCGCTTGGAGCCTCCTTCTCATTGAAATTCCCTTGTAAGTGTGTAATTGCTCATAAGGGAAAGTCATATATTTTTCTTGATTCTTCTCAGTTGGAGGTTTTTCTACAAGGATCAGTTTGAGGGTTCTGATATTAGTTGTTTTTTATTCTTTTATTATTCCTGGGACACCTGCTTAGTCAAAGGGGATTGTTTATATTAATGCCTCCGCATTGCAGTGACTTTTCAGTTTTGATCTGTATCACACTCCATTTAGTTGGCTAGATTTGTAATGTTAATATTGCTTAAACATTTTTCTTTTGTTGTGAAGATTTCCTGTATTTCCTTGTTCTTCCTCAATAAAAGGATTTAAAGTTAAAAAAAAAAATAATAAATAATAATATTGCTCTGAGTTCCAAGAGATTGATATGCAGAGATGTCTCCTGTGGAGACCAGATGCCCTGAGTGGAGAGATCTTGCAGATGAGCTCCCCAACCCTTTGGAGAAGCATCTGTTGTGAGAGTTGCTTGGGGTAACGGTTGCTGAAAAGGGGACCCCAGCAACAGGTTCTGAGAGGACTTCCACCACTGGAGAGACCAAAATAGACGACTGGAGTTTGCTATTTTGTCTGACAGGCAACCTGATGCCTGAGTCCATTGGGTGGACAAAGTCCACTGAGCTGCCCTCATGTGAAGGCGAGCATATGGAACCACATGCACGGTGGATGCCATGTGGCCTAATAGTTGTAACATCTCTCGAGCAGTTAATTGGGACTTTAACTGAATCTGGGAGGCTAACTGCACCAGACGTAGGCAACGGGCCTGGGGAAGATAGGCCCTTGCAGTTGTGGTATCCAGCAAGGCCCCTATGAACTCCAGAGACTGAGTAGGAGTGAGATTGGATTTTGGGATGTTTATTACTAGTCCCAAATACTGAAGGATACGCATTGTGCAGGTTAGACAAGTCTGGGCCTCTGACTGGGATGAGGCTCGAATGAAGCAGTCGTCCAGATATGGGAATACGAATATTCCTAGAGTGCGGAGAAATGCAGCTACTACTGCCATGCATTTCGTGAACACCCTTGGTGCAGAGGCCAGACCGAAAAGAAGCACCCTGTATTGGTAGTGCTTTCCTTGAAAAAGGAACCGAAAGAACCTTGTGTGTGTGGGATAGATGAGGACATGGGTGTACGCATCCTTGAGATCTAGAGAACAAAGCCAATTCTGACTCTGAAGGTATGGAAGCAGAGCCCCTAGAGAAATCATTTTGAATTTCTCCTTGAATAGAAACTTGTTCAATTCTCTGAGATCTAATATGGGTCTGTAGCCCCCTGTTTTCTTTGGGATAAGAAAATAAGGTGAGTAGAACCCTGAGCCCTGTTGAAGAAGAGGTACTTCTTCTATTGCCCCTTGGGTAAGAAGGGTAGCAATCTCCTGACCTAGAAGGTTGAGATGTTGGAGAATTGAACTGTTTCACCATGGTGTGAGGAGGAAGGTTTAAAAAGTAAAGCTTGTACCCTTCCTTTATGATGGAGAGGGTCCATTGCTCTGCTGTGATTTGCTCCCATCTGGGAGCAAAGTAAGTCAACCTTCCTGGAATGGTGAGGGGCTCTGGGTTTCCCAGAGCTAGAAAGGCTAAGTTCTCTAGTTGCAAGTCAAAGGCCTTGAGGAGGCTGAGGCTGCTGGGCTGTGGTAGGCTTGGCAGCCTTTGACTTGATCTGTTTAGGTGGTTGCTGACGTTTTGCAGCAAAACGACCTGCAGAAGATGCCTGCCCATGGGTCCAGGATAATATCTTCCCTTTTTAGAAAAAGATGTCTTTTTGAACAATCTTTTCTTAACAGGGGCAGAGGTAGACTTTGAAAGGCGATCCAAAGCAGAGTTCTCAGCATCCATCTGAGTGGCCTTTGCTTGCCAATTCCTGCCAAACAGGTTTTCACCTGTACAAGGAAGGTTTCCCAACTCATCCTGGACCCAGAGTTCCAAATCAGAGGCTTGTAACCAAGCAATTCTGCGTGCACCTATGGCAATAGCCGTGGCTCTGCTTACACACTCAAAAGAGTCAAAGGCTGCACGGTTGGAGAATTTGGAAACATCTTGGGCATGTTTGAGCCAAGTGAGAAATTCTTGCCTTTTATCTTCTGAAATAAAAGGAGCTAAAGTCTGCAGATGATCTGTGACTTCTTTTAGAAACATCCCCATATAGAGACTATAGGAGTTGATTCTGGCAGCAAGCATATTGGCCTGGAAAATCCTTCGGCCAAAAGCATCTAGAGTCCTACATTCACGTCCTGGAGGGTTAGATGAGTGTCTCTTTGCACTCTTTATTTTCTTCATAGCAGACTCAACCACAATAGAGTGGTGAGGAAGCTGAGTCTTATGAAAACCAGGACAGGGAGGGACATGGTACATGGTGTCTAACCTGCGAGAATGAGGAGAGGTGGTGAGAGGAGTCTCCCACATGCCCAACATGAGATCATAGAGAATCTCATGAATAGGTAGGGTAGCTGCTTCCTTAGGAGCCTTAGGATATTGCAAAATATCTAATTGCTTGGCTCTAGGCTCTGACTCAGAGGCCACTGTAATGGAGAGGCCTCTAGCCACTTTCCTAATGAAGTTTTGAAAAGACAAATCCTCTGGAGGAGACATTCTTCGTTTTGGAGAATCAGACTCCTGAGGAAGAAGCACTGGTGCATCGACAGAAACCTCCGACTCATCAGAGTCTTTGGAGGAATCGACGTATCGCCTGTCCGGAGGCTCCTGTACAGCCCGATACGCATACCGAGTGGGATCGGCATCGGGAGTAAGCGGTACTGGTTCGGTACCGATGGGCATCGTAGGACAGGGTACTGTTGCAGCCGACACCGAAGCTGATGTCGATGCAATCGGTACCGGCAACGGGAACGGTGCCGATGCCGGAGTCGGTACCGGCAACGGGTACTGTTGCGATACCGAAGGCGTCGAAGCCTGCATAAATGCCGTAAGGGTGCGCTGTATGGATAGAATTTTCTGATCCATCGACGTCACCAGAGTCTGGATGTCGGTACCAGTGGAGGCCAGCGGTACCCCAGAACACGGCAACAGGTGATCGATCGAGGCCGCGCCATCGATGTCAACCTGTGACCCCATAGGTAATGCTTTGGAAGCCGGAACTTCCCGCCAGGGTAATTTTGCCGGAGCGGAATCCTCGAGGGCAAGCCCGGAGGCATCTCGATGCTTGGAGGGAGATTTGCCCTTCGAGGACCGGCTAGATTTATGTTTGGTTACCTGAGATCCATGGGAGGAAGAAGAAGCCCTGGAAGACGTCGATGCCACCGAGGCTGCATCAGAGGGAAACAGGGTACTGAGCTTGGCTGCTGGGTTCTGCCGGCCTCTATTAGACATCATGGTGCAGGACACACAATCCGTGATGGAATGGTCAGGACCCAAACATTTAAGACACCAATCATGGGTGTCGGTAACAGAAATAGTACCGCCACATTTTGTGCACTTTTTAAACCCGGAAGCGGGCTTCTCCATGAGGAGTAAGCCCAGTTACTTACCTGTAACAGGTGATCTCTGGGAACAGCAGGAATTAGTCCTCACATATGGGTACGTCAGTACCGACGGAGCCTGCGCGGGAATGCTCCCCAGCTTCCCAGAATCAAAGCTTTTGGGGCATCCCACAGCGCATGCGTGCTGCCTTCCCGCCTTTCCTACCAACTCTCCTCAGTTCAAGTTTAAAGCTGAGACAATAGAGAGAGAGAGGAAAGGAAAGACAAAGAGAGATACAACTCCTAGGGGAGGTGGGAGGGTTGTGAGGACTAATTCCTGCTGTTCCCAGAGATCACCTGTTACAGGTAAGTAACTGTGCTATCTCCAAGAACAAGCAGGAATAAGTCCTCACATATGGGGACTCCCTAGCTAAGATGCCTGGGAGATCCCCAAGGGTATGAGACCCTGAGGGTTCCTCGTCTTCCTATGGATCTCAGGCATCCAGTCAGGGAAGGAGGGCAGGAGTTGTTCAAGAATGGAACAGGTGTCTGAGGACAGCCCGACCAAACAAGGCATCCCGGCGGGAGTCCTTGTCCAAACAGTAATGGGCTGTAAAGGTATGAACCGAGGCCCAGGTGGCTGCTCGACAGACCTGGTCGATGGACACAGAATGAAGATGAGCCACAGAGGTGGCCATGGCCCTCACATTGTGAGCTGTGACATGGCCCTCCACAGAAAGGTTCTTACTCTGGTAAGCAAAAGAAATACACTGAGCAATCCAATTGGACTGTGTTCTTTTAGAGACTGGAAGTCCTAAATGAGAAGGATCAAAAGCAACAAAAAGTTGGGAAGACTTTCTATGTTGCTGTGTCCTGTGTAAGTAAAAAGCAAGAGCTCTTTTACAATCTAGAGTATGAAGGTTCCTCTCTGCAGTGGATGCTTGAGGAGCTGGAAAAAATATAGGTAAATATACCTCTTGATTAAGATGAAAAGGTGAGACCACTTTAGGCATAAAGTGAGGATTTGTCCTAAGGACTACCTTATCATGATGGAACCTTGTATAAGGTGGACTAGCCACTAAGGCTTGCAGTTCACTGATGCGGCGAGCAGAAGTGATTGCAATAAGGAAAATAACCTTCCAGGAAAGAAATTTCAAGGAGGTAGTGGCAAAGGGTTCAAAAGGTGGCTTCATAAGCTGACCAAGAAGCAAATTTAAGTCCCATGCCACCGGAGGAGGTCGAATAGGAGGTTTAGTTAAAGTTAGGCCTCTCATGAATCTTGCAATAAGAGGATGAGAGGAAATAGGTGTCCATTGATAGGCTTAAGGGATGCTGCAATAGCACTCAAATGGACCCTTACTGAATTCGTTTTAAGGCCTGCATTAGAGAGATGCAGGAGATATTCCAATAGAGAATTCACAGGAAGTGCCAGAGAGTCAAGACCCTTTTGAGCACACCAAATGGAAAATCTTTTCCATTTAAAAGCATAGGAACACCTAGTGGAAGGTTTCCTGGAAGCATGGAGGATATCCTTCACTTGCTGAAAAAGATTGAAGTGTTGAAGGTCTAGGCCTTCAGTAACCAAGCTCTGAGGTGAAGGGACTTGGGATTTTGATGCCACAAAGTCCCTTCCTCCTGGGACAGAAGGTCTGGTGCAGCTCCCAAGTCCAGGGAGGGGGCTTGGGAGAGATGCAGAAGTAGAGGGTACCACACTTGGCGTAGCCAGCATGGAGCTATGAGGATCATAGATCCTTGATCCCTCTGGAGTTTGAATAGAGTCTTGGGAATCAAAGGAATGGGTGGAAAGGCATACAGGAAGTCCTGACCCCAATGAAGGAGGAAGGCATCCTTGGCCTGAGCTCCCTGACACGGAATTCTGGAACAGAACCGGGGAAGTTTGGCATTCCACGGACTTGCAAAGAGGTCTATGTCCGGGGTTCCCCATTCCTGGAAAATTCTGAGTACCTGATCCATGTGCAGGGACCATTCGTGTGGAAGCAGAACTCGACTGAGTCTGTCTGCCCAAGAGTTTTGGATTCCTGGGAGGTATACTGCCAGGAGATGGATTTGATGCTCTCTGGCGAAGGCCCACAATCTTAGAGCTTCGTTGCAAAGCAACAGAGAGCCAGTTCCTCCTTGCTTGTTTATGTAAAACATGGCTACTTGATTGTCCGTATGAATGAGTACTGTCTTGTAGCTGAGGAGGGTATGAAAGACCTTGAGAGCTAGAAATATTGCTCGAAGTTCCAAGTGATTGATATGAAGAGAGGTCTCCTGTGGGGACCAAGTGCCTTGGGTGGAGAGGTCTTGTAGATGAGCTCCCCAACCTGTTTGGGAGGCATCTGTTGTGAGGGTTGCCTGGGGCAACAAAGGTTGAAAGGGGGACCCCAGCAACAGATTTTGAGTGGACATCCACCATTGGAGAGACCAAAAGAGACGTTTGGAGTTTGCTATTTGGTCTGAGAGAGCTCCTGAAGCTTGAGTCCACTGGGTGGACAAAGTCCATTGAGCTGCTCTCATGTGTAGGCGAGCATAGGGCACCACATGTACTGTGGAAGCCATGTGGCCTAGTAGTTGTAGCATCTCCCGGGCAGTTAAGTGGCTCTTTGACTGAATCTGGGAGGCTAACTGCACTAGACGTTGGCAACGAGCCTGGGGAAGATAGGCTCTTGCAGTAGTAGTGTCCAACCAGGCCCCTATGAATTCTAGTGATTGAGTAGGGGTGAGTTGAGACTTTGGGAGGTTTACCACAAGTCCCAGGTATTGCAGAATGCGCCTGGTGCGGTCTAGGGAAATCTGAGCCTCTGACTGGGTTGGAGCTCGGATGAGCCAGTCGTCCAGATATGGGAAGACAAATATTCCCAGAGTGCGTAGAAATGCAGCAACTATTGCCATGCATTTGGTGAACACTCTTGGAGCAGAGGCTAGACCGAAAGGAAGCACTCTGTATTGGTAATGTTTTCCCTGGAACAGAAAACGTAGGAATTTTCTGTGAGATGGATGGATGAGGACATGAGTGTACGCATCCTTGAGATCTAGAGAACAAAGCCAATCCTGACTCTGTAGGTATGGAAGGAGAGTGCCTAGAGAAAGCACCTTGAACTTCTCCTTGCATAGAAATTTGTTCAATTCTCTGAGATCTAGAATGGGTCTGTATCCCCCTGTTTTCTTTGGAATGAGAAAGTAGGGGGAGTAAAACCCTGACCCCTGTTGAAGAAGAGGAACTTCTTCTATGGCCCTCTGGGCCAGAAGGGTGGATACCTTCCTGATCCAGAAGGTCGAGGAGAGATGTGGGAGAATTGAAATGTCTCACCATAGTGAAGGGAGGAAGGTCTGAGAAATGAAGTTTGTAGCCCTCTCTGATGATGGAGAGGGTCCACTGCTCTGATGTGATTTGCTCCCATCTGGGAGCAAAATGAGCTAACCTTCCTGGAATGGTGAGAGGTTCTGGCTGTTGTAGAGCCAGAAAGGTTAAGTTCTCTAGTATCAAGTCAAAAACCCTGAGGGGCTTGGGACTGCTTGGTTGCAGCAGCCCCTGCAGGTTTAGGCCTGGCCTGTTTAGGTTGCTGACGCTTAGTAGCAAAGCGACCTGTAGAAGATTGTTGACCAGAAGTGGAAGGAAATCTGCCCTTCTTGTAAAAAGACTTTTTAAAAGATTTCTTCTTGGCCGGAGTGGAGGTAGACTTAGAAAGTCTATCCAGAGCAGCATTTTCTGCGTCCATTTGAGTGGCTTTAATTTGCCACTCTTTGCCAAATAGATTTTCACCTGTACAGGGCAGATTTCCTAAACCATCTTGAACCCAGGGTTCTAGATCAGAAGCCTGGAGCCAAGCAATTCTACGAGCAGCTATAGCAATGCCTGAAGCTCTGCTGGCACCTGTTGGAAAACTTTGAAATGTCTTGAGTATGCTTAAGCCAAAGAAGGAACTCATCCCTTTTATCCTCTGGAATAAAAGGGAGAAAGTTGTGCAGTTTTTCTGCAACTTCCTTCAGAAACATACCTATATAAAGGCTGTATGAATTGATTCTGGCAATAAGCATGCTAGCTTGGAAGATTGTCCTACCAAAAGCATCCAAAGTCCTGCATTCTCTTCCTGGGGGAGTAGAAGAGCGTCTTTTGGTACTCTTTATCCTCTTCATAGCTGACTGCACCACAATGGAGTGGTGAGGAAGCTGAGCTTTTTGAAATCCAGGAGAAGGAGGGACACGGTACATAGTGTCCAATCTACGAGAATGAGGAGAAAGGGTGAGAGGAGTCTCCCACAATTCAATTAAATGTTCCTGAAGAATTTCATCAATTGGCAAGGTGACTGCCTCTCTGGGAACCTTAGAGTATCCCAAAATATCTAATTTTTTTGCTCTAGGTTCTTTTTCAGAGGTTACTGAAATAGAAAGTCCTTTAGCTACTTCTATTATGAAGTCTTGAAGGACAAATCCTCTGGAGAAGACATTCTCCTTTTTGGAGAAGAAGGTTCCTCAGGCAGGGTGACAGATACTTCAGGGGACTCATCCGATGACTCAGAATCATCAGAAGAATCGAAGTATCGTCTGCTCGATTCTAAAGATCGATAGGCGTATCGATCGGTACCAACATCGGGTGTCCCCGGTAACGGGTCGGTACCGAGAAAAAGCCCAGGACAGGGAGCCAGAATCGGTATCCTGGCCGATGTCAATACAGCCGGTACCGGTATCGAAGTTGGTACCGGTACCGGCACCGACAACAGAGCTTGTTGTGGTACCGACGGCGTCGCAGCCTTGATGAAAGCCAGTAGAGCCTGCTGCATGGATTGCACAGTGTGATCCATGGACGCCAAGACTGCCTGGATGTCGGTACCGGGAGATTGTGCCGGTACCCCAGAGCAGTCTAACAGGTGATCGGTCGAGGCCGTGCCATCGATGTCAACCTGTAACCCCATAGGAGGAGCTTTGGAAGCCGGAGCTTCCCGCCGGGGTTGTTTGGCTGGGGCAGGATCCTCAAGGGCAAGCCCGGAGGCATCTCGATGCTTAGAAGGAGATTTGCCCTTCGAGGACCTGCTAAAAGTATGTTTGGTTACCTGAGATCCATCAGGAGAGGAAGACCTGGAAGATGTCGATGCTACCGGCGGTGCATCCGTGGGAAACAGCACATGGAGCTTGGCTGCTCGGTTCTGTAACCCTCGTTTAGACATTAGAGAACAGGACTGGCAATCCGGGATGGAGTGTTCAGGCCCCAAACATTTAAGACACCATTCATGGGTATCTGTAACAGAAATTGTACCGCTACACTTAGTGCATTTTTTGAAGCCAGAGGCTGGTTTTTCCATGAGGGAAAGTTTCTTGGGGGCCTGGAGGCCTAAGAAGAAAATACACCAAGTGAGGAAAAAAGATAGGTTTTTGTTTTGTTTTTTTAAAGAAAAGAAGAGAAAAGACCGGCGGTACTGGTCCGGCGTCGGGGAAGGCAGACACGCGACCAAAGAAATAAATTAAAATAAAGAACTTCTTCAGCGGTGACAGGAACACGACCTGCTGGCTCCGCGGAAAAGAAGAACTGGAGAGAGGCGGTTGGGAAAGGCGGGAAGGCAGCATGCAGGCGCTGTGGGATGCTCCCAAAAGCTTTCTTACTGGACGCTGGGGAGCGTTCCCGCGCAGGCTCCGTCGGTACCGACGATACCCATATGTGAAGACTCATTCCTGCTTGTTCCTGGAGATGACCTGTAACTCAGATACCTGTCTGGCAGATGCAATAGCTACAAGAAACCCCCACTTCAGGGTCAAATCCTTGAGAGACGCAATCCAAAAGGTTTCAAAGGGGGGACCTATCTGCGTCTTCAAGACCAGAAAGACTCCACTGTGGCACCACTGGCTACATAGGCAGACAGATCAGTTTCACCCCTTTGAGGAAGTAGAATGCACTGGGATGTGCTGCTATTGATAACCTGGAAACTGCACTGACATAAGGCTATAATAGGCTGAAGAAGAAAATGGGCATACCCAAGTTCCAGGCAAACACAGGGCTATAGATCTCAATCACACAGGCCACAAGACCTTGATCTGGGCCAGGGGAGATAGGCTTATCTGCACTGCTGTACCAGTCCACACACTTTGCCATTTGCTGGAGGCAGACAATACTGGCTTCTCTCAGTACTGCACCAGTCTATATACAAGTAATAACATCACTGAAGGTTGTTCTGATCTGCCTCCAACTGTTGGCTGAACAGCATAACCCACTTGTTTGGACTGGTCTAGCAGGATAAGGAAAGATACACTTAAAAACATACATGGGTCAATATTCAGTGAAGGGGACTATATTTTTTAAACCTGCAATATAAATATTCAGCACCATTATACAGATAAGTAGCAGTGCTGAATATGTATATGGTACTCACTGGCACCAGCTATACGTACCATGGAGATTTTCAACTGCTATATTTACAACTATGTGGTTTAATTTGGGACTGCTTTTTTTCTGCATAGCTATATGGATAATGGCCATGCTCTTACTCCAACTCGGCACTATTCATATAGTGTCATGGTGGTTAGAGAGAGGTTTATTAGCACAATCTGAAGAGTGCCACTGAAAATCTACAGAGAAGGGACATACATGTTTAGCATCAGTAAACCTGCAAGTCCCTTTGAATACTAATACGAATGATACGTTTGTGAGCTGTAGTATTATGCCTTCTTTCCAAGGAAAATTACATTGTAATTTTTAAAAAATGTACAAAAACAAGGACTGCTGTGTCGCCTTCCCCCATGACTTCTTGGGTCTCACTCAATGAATCAGCATCCGGTAACAGAGGGAGAAGACTTATGATAAATATCTCTTAAATATCAATTAAGAATATAAGATGTGCCTATGTTGGGTCAGACAAAAGATCCTTCAAGCCCAGCATCCTGTCTCCAACTGTGACCAATCTGGGTCACTAAGAAATACCTGTTACATCTCAAAACAGTAATTCCATTCCTTGTTACTCACTCAAGGGATAGACAGTGCTCTCCTAAGTCTACATGGTTAATAATTATTTATAGACTTTTCCTCCAGGGACTTGTCTAAACCCCTTTTAAATCCAGTTATAATAAATGCCTTGACCACATTCTCAAGTACAATAATTCACAAGAGTGTATAAAAACAGAAACAAATGTGTCAGCAGGAACCACTTTGCAAACACATCTTTTATCATCTTAAATTGCTTGATTCTATAAGTTCTCCAGATTTGGAGGCATGGTGGTGTGAAATTTCTGCCACTGATTTTGGGGGAAAATGTATTTTTCTCTTAATTTATCAACCCCTAGGCACATAGCTTAGAGTGCAAGAGCTCTTTTTGGATTTTGTAACTTCTTGGGTTACTGTCTCCTTTAACTGTTATTGATCTTCCAAATGAAGATGAATATCACCTAAGATGCTCAAGCTCAAGATTATACTGCATCCTTGCAAGCTTTAGGTTTTACTGTAACCCCTTTAGCTTCCACCCATAATTCAGGTCATTATTTGGACCAGTGTGCTTATTCCCCCTCCCCCCCCCCCCCCTTTTTCCAATTGCTTTTTCAGTTGTGACCTCATCTCCAATGATTTGGTCAGATCATTATTTAGTGGAGTTAATTTTTCACCATCCTTCTATTAGGACAGCACCCCACCCTTTAGTTGAACACATTTATGTGCATGCAAACCCCCCTCCAGACAAATATTGGAGTAAAATGCAAATGAATGTGTTCCCGAGAACAGATTTAACTTCCTTTTCTTTGGTTAACTGGATTAATAAATCACGTGAAATTATAGATGAGATTGCCCCATTAGTATGTAAAAGAAGGTCTGTAGTCACTCGGAAACTTCCTTGGCATAGTCAAGAACTAACAAAGAAAAGAGAATGTAGAGTTTTAGGAGCTAATTGGAGAAAATCTCAAGATATGCAAGACAAACAGAAATGGAGAGTTAAATATAAGAAATATAAGGCATTTATACGTATGGCCAGAAAAAAATATTATGAGAGGATGATTTTCTCGGTTTCTTCACCCTCTCAATCTTTATTTCAACCGACTTTGTCTATACTGAGAGAGAAAATTAAATTTCACCTGGATCCCTCTTCGTCTGCACAGCCTTTTGCAGATTTCTTTCAAAGTAAAATAAATAATATACGTTATAATCTATCTTTAAACACGTTAGAAGCAGACGGTATGTTGTCCCAAAAGTTCATTCACGCCCTGCAGATAGTTTCTGGACAATTTTCTCATAACTGACAGCTAAAGAAATTGATATGTTCTTTAAGAAATATTCTAGGATATTTTCATCTGCTGATCCATGCCCTACTTTTTTATTTTGTTATACACCTTTGAATTTTAATGTTTGGTTCTATGGGACCACTATAGATTTGCTGTCACTGGGTATTTTTCCCCAAGAGTTAGGTAAAATCATTCTTATGCCAGTCCCCAAAGATAAGAAGGCCAATCTTACGGATGCTGCAAGTTTTCATCCAATTGCCAATATTTCCCTGATGGCTAAGATAATGAAAGCTCTTCTTGCTAGGCAGTTATTGCAGTATTTAGATACAATTGATTGTCTAAATGATTTTCAATTTGGTTCTCAGAAAGCTCATAATGCTGAACTGCTTTTGGGATTATTATTTTCAGTTATTAACTCTATTCTTGCCAAGGGGTATATTGCAGTTCTGTTACAATTTGATTTATCTGCAGCATTTGACTTAGTAGACCATGCTGTTCTTTTGGCTATCTTAGATCATTTAGGCATTTCTGGATTGGTTTATAACTGGATCTCTGGATTCCTACGAAACAGGACATATTATGTTCATATTGGTACAGATTATTCAAAGACATGGCAGGTGACATGTGGGGTTTCCGCAGGGGTCTCCATTATCCCCAATTATTTTTAATGTTTTAATGATTTCTTTAGGCTGGTTCTTTGACTAGGTAAACTTTAAAGTTTACTCTTCTGCGGACGACATTTCTATATTACTAACCTTTTCTGCACAAGCTGTTGATTACTATGCAGTTTTGGATCATGTTCTATAAATACTGGGAAGCTGGGCCAGAACTGTACATTTGGCTAAAACAGGTGCCTTGCTTTAATAGCAGCAAACCTTGCTCTACTTCTTTACTTGAAGCACTGCAACGGCTGAACCTTCATACGGAGTCGGTTCTTCTGGTATTGAGGGTTTTGATCAACAAGAATTTATCTTTTGAAACCCATGTTAGTGCAGTGATTTCCAAATTGTTTTTTCGTATGCTTCAATTACGTCAACTTTGTTAAAAGAAGACCTCTCATAAATCTTGCTATGAGAGGAAATAGGTTGTCCACTTAAGAGGCTTGTAAGAAGCTGCAATAGCACTCTTACTGAATTTGTCTTAAGACCCGCATTTGACAAATGAAGGAGATACTCCAGTATCGATTCCAGAGGTCACAAGAGGGTTTAGACCCTTCTGCGAGCACCACATGGTAAACCTTTTCCACTTAAAGGCGTATGAGCGTCTTGTGGAGGGTTTCCTAGAAGCATAAAGGATATCCTTTACCTGTTGAGAAAAGGTTGAGATCCTGAAGCTCTAGGCCAGGGGTGGGCAATTCCAGTCCTGGAGAGCCGCAGACCAGTCAGGTTTTCATGATGTCGCTAATGAATATTCATGGACCTATTTCCATACAATGGAAGGCAGTGGATGCAAATAGATCTCATGAATATTCATTAGGGACATCATGAAAACCTGACTGGTCTGCGGCCCTCCAGGACCGGAATTGCCCACCCCTGCTCTAGGCCTTCAGCAACCAGGCCCTGAGATGCAGAGACTGGGGATTGGGATGCCACAGTGCCCTGTTCTCTTGGGAGAGAAGATCTGGAGCAGATCCCAACTCCAGAGGTGGAGTTTGAGAGAGATGTAGAAGCACGTGGCCAACGTGGAGCTATGAGAATCATATGACCTCTGTCTCTCTCAAGCTTGAATAGTGTTTTGGGGCTGAGGGGAATGGGTGGGAAGGCATATAGGAAATCCTGACCCCAGTGAAGGAGGAAGGCGTCCCTTGCCTGACAATGTCGAGCCGGGATTCTGGAACAGAACCGGGGAAGTTTGGCATTCAGCGGACTTGCAAAGAGGTCTATGTCCGGGGTTCCCCAAATCTGAAATATTTGGGCAAGTTGGTCTGCATGGAGAGATCATTCATGTGGTAGCAGAACTCGACTGAGTTTGTCTGCCCAAGAGTTATGAATGCCTGGAAGATACACCGCAAGAAGATGAATCTGATGCTCTCTGGCGAGGGCCCATAGTCGCAAAGCTTCGCTGCATAGAGACAGAGAGCCTGTTCCGCGCTGCTTGTTCACACAGAACATGGCTACCTGATTGTCCGTTTGAACTAGGATGACTGTCTTGTATCTGAGCTGGGCGTGAAATACTCGAGGAGCAAAGAAGACTGCTCTGAGTTCCAGGAGGTTGATGTGAAGACAGGCCTCCTGTGGAGTCCAGGTACCCTAGGTAGAAAGATCGTGCAGGTGGGCTCCCCATCCCACCTGAGATGCATCTGTTAGGGTGGCTTGGAATAGGGGTTGCTGGAAAGGAGACCCCACGAGAAGATTTCTGAGCGATTGCCACCATTGGAGGGACGAAATAAGACAGTCTGAGTTTGTTATTTTGTCCGACAGGCAACCTGAGGCCTGTGTCCACTGAGTGGATAAAGTCCACTGGGCTGCTCACATGTGGAGGCGAGCATAAGGAACCACATGCACAGTGGATGCCATGTGGCCCAGCAGTTGTAGCATTTCTCAAGCAGTGAGATAAGGTTTGAGCACTGCTTGGGAAGCTAGCTGTATTATGCGAAGACAGCGGGGCTGCGGAAGGAAAGTCCTTGTCTGTCTGGTATCCAGATGAGCTCCTATGAACTCTAGGGATTGAGTGGGAGCAAGATTGGATTTTGGGAGGTTTATGACTAGTCCCAAATACTGAAGGATTCACAATGTGCGAAACAAAGCAGAGCTGGCTTCTGGCACTGTAGGGGCTCGAATGAGCCAGTCATCTAAGAAGGGGAAGACTAATATTCCCAGAGTGCAGAAAAATGCAGCTATCACAGCCATGCATTTTGTGAATACTCTTGGTGCAGAAGCCAGGCCAAAGGGAAGAACCCTGTACTGGAAGTGCTTCCTTGAAACAGGAATCGGAGGAATCTTTTGTGATTTGGATGGATGAGAATATGAGTATACGCATCCTTGAGATCTCGAGAATACAGCCAATCCTGACTTTGAAGGTATGGCAGCAGAGTTCCTAGAGAGACCATTTTGAACTTCTCTCGGAACAGATATTTGTTCAATTCTATGAGGTCTAAAATGGGCCGGTATCTTCCTGTTTTCTTTGGAATAAGAAAATAGGGGGAGTAGAACCCTGTACCATGTTGCGGAATGGGTATTTCCTCTATTGCTCCTTGCGCAAGGAGTGTTGTGACTTCTTGACCTAAGAGATTGTCGAGAGAGGTCTGAGAATTGAACTGTCTTACCATTGTAGGAGGGGGCATGCTGTGAAAATGAAGCTTGTACCCCTCTCGTACAATGGACAGAGTCCAATTTCCTGCTGTTATTTGGTACCATCTGTGGGCAAAATGACATAACCTGACTGGGATGTCCAAGGGTTCTGGACCCTTCGGGGGCAGGAAGGCGAAGTTTTACAGCTTTTGGCTTCTTTTGTTGTCTAGGTTGTTGCTGTTGTCCCTTTTGGGCAGGCTGACCTGGACAGTGTCCCTGTTGGGTATAGGAAGGATAAAACGTCTTTTTCTTATTGAAAAATGGTTTTTTAGAGGATCTTTTCCTTGCAGGATCAGCTGTAGATTTGGACAATCTATCCAAAGTGATATTGTCTGCATCTATCTCATTAGCCTTCTCCTGCCAATTCTTGCCAAAGAGATTTTCTCCTGTGCAAGGAATGTTTCCTAATTTATCCTGTACCCAAATTTCCAAGTCAGATGCCTGAAGCCAGGCAATCCGACGTGCACCAATGACAATAGCAGAGGTTCTGCTTATGCACTCAAAACAGTCAAAGGCTGCACGATTTACAAACTTGGAAGCATCCTGGGCATGTTTGACAAGAGTAAGATAGTCCTGTCTTTTGTCATCAGGAAGAAGGGGGCTCATAAGCTCCAAGTCTCCTGTGACCTCTTTAAGGAACATTCCCATATACAAGATATAGGAACTGATCCTAGCTGAGAGCATGGAAGCTTGAAAGCATTGACGCCCAAAGGCATCCAGAGTCCTGCATTCACGACCTAGAGGATTGGATGCATGTCTCTTTGCACTTTTCATCCTACGCATGGCCGATTCCACTACCATTGAATGGTGTGGTAATTGAGTTTTTTGAAAGCCAGGACAAGGTGGAACTCAATACATAGTATCTAGTCTCTGAGAATGAGGTGATGTGGTTAGAGGTATTTGCCTATTCATTAGGTCTTACATGATCTTATGCTAAGAATATGGGAGAGTAGCTGCCTCTTTGGGAGCCTTAGGGTACTGGAGAATCTTCAACTCCTTTGCCCTAAGCTCTTTTTCAGGAGCTACTGTGATGGAAAGGCCTCTGGCCACATCACGAATAAATTCCTGAAAGGACATATCCTCTGGCAGATATATTCTGTGCTGAGAAGAGGAATCCTCTGGGAGAAGTACTCTTGTATCGGCAGTCTTCGGAGTCATCAGACTCAGAAGATTCAAAATACCTCCGATCCCGGTGATCGTACAGCGCACAATACCGGTATCGATTGAAGTCGGTATCGGGTTGCTGCGGTACCGATCTGTCGATGCCGGAGACAGATGCATTTATTTATTTATTTTTATTTTATTTTATGTTTTTTCTATACCGCGCTATTTGTCATCAGTGCGGTTCACAAGTAACAAAATCGTTCAGTGTAGGAGGTCTACAATGAGCTTACAATAAACGGGGCATTTAACAGGGATAACATGCAAACTATATACAGTCGTCAGCCAAGATTGTAATTGCAGCCCGGCATTATTTGCATGAGTCGGTATGGGTGGCATACCCATCGACGTCGATGCCGTCGGTACCAGTATCGATTGAGATATCTGAAACGGTTTCAACAGTACCGAAGCCATGAGAAGAGCCGCTAGACTGCATTCGATAGCAAGAAATCTCTGGTCTATTGACGCTGCCAATGCTTGGGTGTTGGCACTGGTAGAAGCGGCCTGAACCCCAGAGCATGGTGCCAGTTGTTCTGCCGAGGTTGAGGCCTCGAGAACATCCTAGAGCCCCGTTGATGCTTTGGAAGCCGAAGCCTCCTGCCGGGGCAGTTTTGCCGGTAAAAATTCCTCAATGGCAACGCCAGTGGCATCTCGATACTTAGAAGGAGATCTACCCTTTGAGGACCGGCTAGATTTATGTTTAGTTACCTGAGTTCCATGGGAGGAAGATGAGGCCCTGGAGGACGTCGATGCAACAGACACTGCGTCTGAGGGAAAAAGGGTGCTAAGCTTTGCAGCTCGATTCTGCCGACCCCTTTTGACATCATTACACAGGAGAGGCACTCCAAAGTAGAGTGGTCAGGACCTAAACATTTGAGAAACCAATCATGGGTGTCAGTGACGGAGATGGTACCGCCACACTTAGAACATTTTTTAAAACCAGATGTTGGTTTTTCCATTTCTAAGGAAAAATTGGGCCTAGTGCCCAAAATGGCGCCTAGCACCAAGGAAAAAAGTTTCTGAAGTAAAATAGCTCAGAAACTAGTTTTGTTTTTTTAGAAGACAGCAGAATGAACCGGCGGTACCAGTATAGTGTCGAGGGAAGGCAGACGCGACCATAAAAACAAAGATTAAAGAAGAAATTTTTCTGCGGTGACAGGATATGGGACCCGACGGCTCCGCGGAAAACGAAGAACTGGAGAGGGGCAGTTGGAAAGGTGGGAAGACAGCACGCAGGCGCTGTGGTATGCTCCCAAAAGATTTCCTATTGGACGCTGGGGAGCGTTCCCGCGCAGGCTCAGTTGGTGCCAACGATACCCTTATGTCAAGACTAAATTCCTTCTTGTTCCTGGAGATTTTACATTATTTATAAACTGTTCAAAACAGTTTCAGCAGTTACAATTATGTCAAAATATTGCTGCCTGACTCATTTTTGGAGTCTCTAGGTATGTAGCGGTAACATCTTTACTTTGTGAGCTGCATTGGCTCAAGATCTCCAAATGGATCTGCTTCAAATTCTATATAGTTCTGTATACATTTTTTTATGATTCTGTTTCCATGCAGCTTTCTTTGTTGTTACTTTTGCTTCTAGCTGTTAAGTCCAAACGGTTACAGTCATCCTGCGCCTTTTTATTCCCATCTAGTGAGGTGTTAGCTCAAGAACAAGATTTGCATACACTGTTTTATGTAAGGCAGCTGAGCTTTGGGCTAAATTTACCCCTTAAGGTTAAGGGGTCTCCCTCTATTTCTCTTTTTCGGAAGTCTTGGCTTTTTGATTCATGATTCCTTTTAATTGTTCTTCTGTAATCTTACCTTTTATTTTAAACCACACCAAACCACTTTAGTTTTGGGACAGTAGCAGTATAGAAGAACATATTAGATTAGATTAGAACTATTCTGGAAAAAAAGTTATCAGATAGCAATGTTACTATGGTATCCTACAGATCAGGAGTTTGCAACCCAGTCCTCGGGACATACCTAGCCAGTTAAGTTTTCAATCTTGCAATTTGGATGGGACTTCTGCGAGCGATTAGTGAATGTGCAGACCCCTGACACAGACGGTGAAACTCAGTAAGTAGGGTCATGCTGTGGTGACTTGCCACACTTCTATACTCAAATAAGTCATTTTTTGCCTAGTGTTTCCCTTTCTTGTTTGAGCCAGTGTTGAAACCTTTTTGCTGTGCTGAACGTTTCTTTACAGAAGATTCCTAAAATGAGCTACAAGTGCTTTTATTTTTCATGTTGCTTGCATAAATGAAAGAGACAAAGAAAGAGAGATTAGTAAAATTATTCCAGTACAAAAGACTTCTGAGACTCTTTGGAGCCAGTGAATGAAAAGGTGAGTCTTCTGACTGAAGCTAAGTAACACCTGAGAAGTTGTCTCAATATTTCTGATGGCCCTTTATCTATAGATACCACATTAGCATTGCTATCTCAATTTTTTCCAGGATAGCTGTGTCAATGTTTTGGCCGCTTTCTCAGCAACAAATTTCACAGGTTAGCTACGCATTATTAACAGAATCTGTGCATATTTCAAAAGGAGTATTTTTTAAATGACTAGTTTATGTTTGATTTCACTGTAGTATGTCAAAGTGGAAGCTATTTCTGCTCTATAACAATCAGCAAGGAGGCAAAGTTCAAAGGGATTCTCCATCTGTAAACAGGTGTTTACCATCAGAGAAGGTCCTTTGAAAACTGCTCCTCCCCCACCTCCTCTGAGGTAAAAACACAGATTTCAAGTACTCACTTGGTTCAATGTCTTCTGCTGAGGAAACTGCACACTACAAAAGTAAATGGTATGTTTTAGTTAGTTATTGTCAACATGAGCAAATGAATGCCTATGACAACATCAATCACCTGCATTTCAGCTGCTTTCTCTAGATGAAAACAGAATAACTAGGGTGAGACAGACAGATCAGGAACACTTCTTTGTTATCCAGGACATGCTCATGGAATGGTAAGAAACCTGATATCTGAAGATACTTTTGAACAATGCAGTAGCACTACTTTAAACTACTGCCTGCTGTGAATCACTATAACGCACCAAGTAACAGCACACTGCTGCAGCAGACCAGAAAATTGTTAAAAATAAATGTGTTTCTACTGCAGATCATGATCTTGAGAATTTTAAACCCAATTACCATGAAATCAATCTGCTAAATGAATATAAACTAATCTGATTAGTGGAAACTTCAATTTTCAATGAGAGATGTAAGCAATGGGCCCTCAAAAGATTTTCCCTATTCACAGTGCTGGTTATATGCGCGATTTTGTCTCTCTCACTATTCATAAAGTGAGCATGAGGGATTGTCACATTCCTCCAGTAATCTGGTTAGACTGCTTTTTAATCTACAAGACTGTTACTTGTCCTGATAAGAAGGAAAATACTTCTTCAATCGAGGACTTTCATAGATTCTGAAAAATGTGCTGGGCTTTTGAGTCCTCCTTCAGAGGAAGAGATGACAAAATTACTAGATGGACTAGATCCTGTAGTAAGAGCAGCAGTAAATGCTAATGCCCCATTAAAAGAACAAATGCATAAGTCTAAGCATTTGGGACTAGTGGAAGTAGGAGATCTCTGGTTTGGAAGCAGTCCCTTTACTAACTGGAAAGATTATAGTGAAAGGTTAAAGTCCCTGGAGATAAAGGAGCGATGACCGTGGTACTCCGAGAATATTGAAATAAGAGCAATTCTGCAGTTGTATTACTCAGACTAGTAACTCTATGAAAGAGTTATATTCTTTAGCTTGAGACCCTTCCAGTATAAACAAATCTTCCCTGGGTTCAGAGAGTCCTGTGAGGATCTGACTCAATTATTTAAAAAAAAAAAAAAGGAGAGATGTATGCTAGTTGTGTTGCAGTCCCATCACCCTATAACAGAAGTGGATGATTCTTCCTTTGTCTGATTCAACAGTTTTTCCCATATCATCTGATGTCCTAAAATGAAGGGGTCAGTTTTCAAAAGATGGGATATTTAAATGCCAAGGCTGTCGGTCGTGGTGTTTCAACATCCATCAGATATTCAACTGCAGTATCTGAATAGTGGTTGCTACTGAATATCTGGATTGTGTGGCCAGTCTCCAGAAAAACCCTCCAAAAACAACCCCCCCCCCACCCAGAGGTGATCACAAGTATGTGAGTGTTACAAAAGATAACCCAACAATTTTATTTATTTCTCTTATATACCGCGCTCTTCGATATCAGTGTGGTTTACATGGAACATCGGGTGTTTTACGGTGGGGGATTGATTACATATAACATATAACAGGTAGCTCAACTTGGATAACAATAAATGCAGACTCATATTTTTGTCAGATACACAGTCAAGAGAGAACCACATCACTCTCATAGGACTGCAACATCCTTTTACTCAATCATAATTCCAAAGAAACACCACCGACTTATCTTTTATGTCCATGGCATTGCCAGTCTATCCAGGCATAACACAGGTCCAGTTCAATGGCCTTAACCCTGCACGACGTGCACCTTTAGAGCTATATTCAAGCTCTGCTTCAGGTGCCACGGGATAGCAAAACTTGTTCCAAGCCATTTACCAAAGGATGCCGAGAAGCCTAAAACTGCCAAAACGCCAACATATGAAAGCCTGTCCTTGCAAACATTGGCTGACAGATCAACATCAGTCTTCAGAACCACCAATCTGGCAAGGGAAATCTCCACAACATTGGGGGTGCCCTTACCCAATTCGATAAGAACTAGAACAAACTCGACCAATCGTTGTCCAAGTTCAGACCCTTAGGGCTGACTGTGTTCAAACAAAATATCCAAGCTGTTCCATCCATTGCAATCTATTTAATCTGTTATCGTCCCGAGTGTCACAAGGAGCAGGATAAATGATCCACCACCGTAGATCATCAAACGTATGTTGCATGGAAAGACAATGTTCCACGGAAAGACAATGTTCCACAATTGGAGCACAGCAAACAGCCGTTCTGATACGGGATGAATGCTCACCCAAGCGCAATTTAACAGCACGAGTGGTGCGACCGATGTATAACAAAGGGAGGAGTGGCCTAGTGGTTGGGGCAAGGTACTTCAGGCCGGAAGGTCGGGGGTTCAAATCCCACTAGAGGACAGCAACCTTGGGCCGGAAGGACTGGGGTTTCTAGTCCCACAGGTGCTCCTTGTGGTCTTGGGCAAGCCACTTAACCCTCCATTGCCCATGTTCCCTGTAAGTATTAGTGTATGTGTCTCATATCCCCGCGTGTTAAATGTATCCCCCAATTGTGTTGTGACCGCTTTGATTGAAGGATAAGGCGGTATACAAAACTGTCTAAATAAATAAATAAATAAACAAATTACATGGGCAAAGTAATACATACACCACATAACTAGATAAACAAGTGTGCCACCTCATGAAATAGTTGCATCCCCTAACACATTGGGCCTTCTTGAAGTTACATCCTTGTTTTGATAAATCTTTAGCAATAGCTCACACCAGAGGCTTGAACATCAGGGATATCAGATTTATTGGTGGACAGTCCGGCTAGTTGTGTGGCAGATAAGGAGCACTTTGTCTGTGGGGGATGCTACCTGGGAAGATCCCGTTAGGGAACACAACTATTTCATGAGGTGGCGCACTACTTGTTTATCCAGTTATGTGGTGTATGTATTACGTTGCCTGTGCAGATTATTATACATCAGTTGCACCACTCGTGCTGTTAAATTGCACTTGGGTGAGTGTTCATACCGAACCAGAACGGCTGTTCGCTCTGCTCCAATCGTAGAACACTGTCTTTCCATGCATCATATATTTGGTGATCTATGGTGATGGATCATGCCTCTTGTGACCCTTGGGGTGGTGACAGATTAAATAGATTGCAATGGATGGAACAGCGTTGGATATTTTATTTGAAGACAATCAGCCCTAAGGGTCTGAACTTGGAGAATGATTGGTCAAATTTGTTCTAGCTCTTATTTAATTGGGTGAGGGCATCCCCGATGTTGTAGAGATTTCCTTTGCCTGATTGGTGGTTCTGAAGACTGATGTGTTGATCTGTCAGCCAATGTTTGTAAGGGTATGTTGGCATTTTGGTGGTTTTAGACTTCTCTATATCCTTTGGTGAATGGCTTGGAACAGGTTTTGGGAGGCCTTCATGAAATACAAGAGATCACAGAGAGAGGAAGATAGGCATCTGTATTTGGAAAAACTTAGAGAAGCTAGCAAAGTAGTCAGGAAGGGAAAGATTCAAAAGGAGGAGGAAATAGCCAATGCAATAAAATGGGGGGATAAGACATTTTTCAGATATGTTAGTGAGAAGAGGAAGGGAAAACGTGGTATTGTCAGATTCAAGGGTGCAGGGGAGAAATATGTAGAAGCTGATAAGGATAAAGCGGAATTGCTTAACAAATATTTCTGTTCTGTGTTCACAGATGAAGAACCAGGAGCAGGACCTCTGAAAACACCCACAAACAGGAACAGAAGCGAGGGACATCTTGAACAATTTTCAGAAGACTGTGTTTGTGAGAAACTAGCTCAACTTAAAGTAGACAAAGCGATGGGACCGGATGGGATACATCCTAGAATACTGAGGGAACTTGGAAACGTTCTAGCAGCTCCACTTACTGACCTTTTCAATGCCTCGGAGTCGGGAGTGGTGCCAAAGGACTGGAGAGAGGCTCATGTGGTGCCTTTACACAAAAGCGGAAGGATGTGGTTGAAAACTACAGGTCGGTTAGTTTAACTTCGGTGGTGAGTAAATTGTTGGAAACGCTGCTGAAAGAGAAAATAGTGAGGTTTCTGGAGTCCAGCGGATTACAGATCCGAGGCAGCATGGACTCACCAGAGGCAGGTCTTGTCAGACAAATCTGATTGATTTCTTTGACTGGGTGACCAGGGAGTTGGACCGAGGGAGAGCCCTAGATGTGGTGTATTTAGATTTCAGTAAAGCCTTTGACACTCTTCCTCACAGGCGACTTATAAACAAACTGAGCACCCTAAGGATGGACCCTAAAGTTACTGGTTGGGTAAGAAATTGGTTGGGTGGGAGGCAAGAAAGACTACAGGTAAATGGAGCTCACTCTGAGGAGAAGGGTGTTACCAGTGGTGTGCCCCAGGGATCTGTCTTTCGTCCAATTCATCCGATTCTTTTTAACATCTTTGTTAGTGATATAGCGGAAGGGCTGTCGGGTAAGGTTTGCCTTTTTGCGGATGATACCAAAATCTGCAATAGAGTAGACACTCAGGAAGGTGTAGATAACATGAGGAGGGATCTAGCTAAGCTTGAAGAATGGTCTAGAATTTGGCAGCTGGGATTTAATGTTAAAAAATGTAAGGTCATGCATTTGGGCTGCAGCAATCCAAGGGAGCAATATAGTATAGGGGTTGAAGTACTTTTGTCCATTAAAGAAGAGCAGGTCCTAGGCGTGGTTGTGTCTGATGATCTTAAAGTAGCTAAACAGGTAGAAAAGGCGACGGCAAAAGCTAGAAGAATGCTTGGGTGCATACGGAGAGGAATAGCTAGCAGAAAAAAGGAGGTGATAGTGCCTCTGTATAAGTCTTTGGTGCGACCTCATTTGGAGTATAGTGTGCAATTCTGGAGACTGCACCTTCAAAAGGATGTGAACAGGATGGAGTTGGTGCAGAGGGTGGCTACTAAAATGGTTAGTGGTCATTATAAAGCATATGAGGACAGACTTAAGGATCTTAATATGTACACCTTAGAGGAAAGGTGGGATAGAGGTGATATGATTGAGATGTTTAAATACCTCCGTGGCATAAATGTTCAAGGGGAGAGCCTCTTTCAATTGAAAGCAAGTTCTGCTACGAGGGGACATGGGATGATGGTGAAGGGGGATAGATTCAGGAGTGATATGCGGAAATATTTCTTTATGGAAAGAGTGATGGATCCGTGGAATAGTCTCCCCAGTGGAGGTGGTAGAGATGAGGACAGTAACCGAGTTAAAAAAAGCATGGGACAAACACAGAGGATCTCTAAAGGAAAAAAGGGGACTGTTGTAGTTGTTGATATGGAAGAACAGACTAGATAGGCCACGTGGTCTTTTTCTGTCGTCATATTTCTATGTTTCTATGAATTCTTATTTTAGTAGATTCTTAAAGAAAAGTAACCAATAGTGTGGAGTGCCTTGTGTCCATTGAGTCCTCAAGAAAGGCAGTCGTTCTGAATAACAGACAGAGTTTTTTTTTTTTTTTTTTAATTTAAACTTTTTATTAACAACAAATCCACGCCAAACATACAATAATACAGGAATAATATCCAACAGTACAGGCAAAATAGTCATAGGCCATCCATACATGGGAAACCCAACACATGTCCCACCTCTAAGGCCTCTCCCCCAGATTGCAGCCCAGCATTACTCAGGTGGAAGTGTGTTTTTTATATAGGGATACAGGGAAACAAAAAGGAAGAAAAAAAAAGAAACGAAAAAAACATAGCTATCCCTTCCCACTCCCCCCCCACCCTTCCCCCCCTCCCCTTCTCCCTGCTACTGCTGTGAGTCTTTCCGCAGGTATCTCAGCACCTTATCCCACAATTGCTCAAATCTATCCACTCTTTGCCGGCGCGTCGCCGTTAGTTTTTCCATCAAATAAACTTGACGGAGACGCTCCACACATTGCTCCAATCGGGGCGCTTCCCTCCGCCTCCAGCAATAAGCTAGCTCGCAGCGGGCTGCACTCAGGCACGCCTGGACTTGCCGCAGGTCCTGGGTAGGACCCCCGACTCTCCACCACCCCATCAAAAACCCACAAGGGTCCAAGGGCACTGCGCTATCAACCACCTCCTTTATCCAGCCCTGGATCTCCCCCCAAAACTGCTGTATTCGGGGACAGTCCCACCAAATATGAAAAAACGTGCCCACTTCCCCACATTCCCTCCAGCACAGATTGGACACCCTGGGATACATTCGATGCAGGCGTTCGGGGGTATAGTACCACCTCATAACCACCTTGCACCAATTCTCCCTAATTGCTATCGACATGGGCAGTAGCCGCAGTTGATCAAACACTTTCTTCTTCCAGTACCCCTCCTCCAGCTCCATTGCCAAGTCCCCCTCCCACTCCCTCATGTAGCGGAGCTTCCCCCCTGGGGGCCCCTGGATCGCCCTATATAGCGCCGAAACTAGTCCCTGGGACCTCCGCTTGCCATACCAAATCACCTCCAATGGGGTATAATCCCTGGCCAATCCCTCTACCCCCAATTTCTTCCGTAGGAATGATATCACCTGCCCATAATAGAAGCGATCCCCCTCCCGCAGCCCGTACTGCTCTTGCAATGTCGCAAATGGGACCCACTCCCCCCCATCTATAAACTGGTAAAAACACTGCAACCCCCCTAGCGCCCACCGTCTATAACCCCCCCCTTCCCTCCCCGGCCTAAAGTCCTCCGTTGAGCATAGTTCCCGCATCAATGAAAAGCCGTTTCCCCCCCCCCTCCCTTACTCCCCCTCTAATCTTATCCCATTCCCCGAGGACATGGCCTACATAGGGATTAACCCGTACCGCCGCCCCCCGTTCCCCCTTCCCCATCCACGGGAGGCCCGCTAAGGACCACCCTCCCCTGCACTCTTTTTCCAGGTCCACATAATTCTTCCCCTCTCCCCCATCACGCCAATCCATCACATGGCGAGCCTGAGCCGCCCAATAGTATGCTTGCATATTGGGCACCCCTAACCCTCCCTCCTCCCTCTTCAAGTACAGCACTTCCCGGGCTAGTCGGGGTGGGCGCCGCCGCCAAATATAGTGGTTCACCTGCCGCTGCAAACGCCGCATGTGCGCCCCCGGTATGGCTATCAGCAAAGCCTGGAAAAAATATAGGACTCGGGGGAGGATATTCATTTTTACGGACGCTATCCTGCCCAACCAAGAAATCTCCTGGCCCCCCCACCTCTGCAAATCCCTCTCTATTTCCCGCCACAGCTTAGCATAATTGGCGGCATACATCCCGTCTGGGTGGGGAGTGATATTGACCCCCAAGTAGCGGATGGTCTTCCCAGCCCACTTGAAAGGATAAGCCCGCTGCAGCCCCCCCACCCGGGCCGGGGGCATATTGAGATTCAACGCCTCAGTCTTGTCGGGGTTCATTTTGAACCCAGAGACCGCCCCGTACCGCTCCAGATGTCTGATTAGCTCCGGCAAGGACTCTTCAGGCTGCGTTACCACTAAAAGGACGTCGTCGGCAAATAGTGAGATTTTATGGTGGTGACCTCCCTCCGTCTGCACTCCCGTCACCTTCTCGTCCTCTCGGATGGCACACGCCAAGGGCTCGATAGCCATGGCAAACAGGAGAGGTGACAGCGGGCAACCCTGTCTAGTCCCCCTTTCCAATTCCAGGGCCGACGTATACCGCCCATTGATTTTAATCCGCGCCCTGGGGCCCCTATACAACGCTTGAACCCACCTCATGAACTTGGGGCCTATACCCATCCGCTGCATGGTTTTGAATAGAAAACTCCAGTCCACCCTATCAAACGCTTTCTCAGCGTCGATAGACAGCAACATAGCTTCGATCCCCCGTGCCTGCACCCCCCACACAACCTCTAGCACCCTCTTGATATTATCCGAGGCTTGCCTACCCGTAATGAATCCAGTTTGATCCTTCCCGATCACCCCCGGCATCTTTGGGGCCAAGCGGTTGGCTAACACCTTGGCTAGGATTTTGACATCCACATTTAATAGGGATATGGGTCTATAGGACCCGCAGTGAAGCGGATCCCTGCCCCCCTTCGGTAGCACGGTTATCCCGGCTGTAAGCATATCAGCCGACAGCTGGCCCCCCTCCCGCTGCACCCCATTCACCACCCGGACCAGCCGATCCAGAAGTTCCTCCCGAAACACTTTATAGAAAGCCCCCGTCAGGCCATCGAGGCCCAGAGCCTTTCCAGCCGGTAGTGCTTTCAGGGCCACTACCACCTCCTCCCTAGTGATCTCCGCCTCCAGGTCCTGTACCTCCTCAGCCCCGAGGCTCCGCAGCTCGATCCCCTCTAAATACGCCTCGCACGCTCCCTCCGGCCCCCCCTCCGGTTTCTTGTAGAGATCCCTATAAAAGCGGCAAAACCGCTCCCCAATTTGCTTCTCCGTCCGGAGCCGCACCCCATCCTCCCCTAACAGCCCCACTATCGCCCCTTGGGCCTCTCGCTTCCGCAGTTTGTTAGCCAACAGTTTCCCCGCCCTATCTCCCTATTCATAATAGCACTGCTTCAGCCGCGTCATCTGAAAGCCAATCGCTTCCACCTGTAATTTGTTTAACTCCATACGTAACTGGTTAAGGCGCTTAAGGTCCCGCTTATTCCCCCTGCCTTGATATTGCTGGGCCACCTGCTTAATCTCCACTTGAAGTGCCTCCTCCTTCGCCAACCGCTGCTTCTTGAGGCGAGAAGACCACATTACTAGCCGCCCTCTTACTACCGCCTTCATCCCCTCCCACAATCCTACCTCCCCCACTTCCCCGGTGTCATTCAATTCCCAATATTCCCTTAAACATCCTTTGATATCCTGCACCACCTCCGGTTTCCGTAATAAACTCTCGTTAAGCCTCCAAAAGCGTGTGCCTCCCCCCTCCCTGGGGCCCCCCACGGCTACCCAAATAGGTGCATGATCTGACCACGTGATGTTCCCTATCCCCACCTCTTGAATCCTAGGCCCCCACCCTGCCGGCATCAATATATAGTCTATCCTACTATAGCTATCATGGGGCGCGGAGTAAAAGGTATACTCCCTGCTCCCCTCATTCAACTGTCGCCAAGCATCAGATAGCTGGTAGGAGGTCTCATAATTCGTTGCAGGATTCGGCGAACCTGGCCCTTCCCATCTCCTCCCACTGCTTGTCTATCCCACCCAGGATGGAGAGCTAAATTAAAATCCCCCCCCAAAATTAGCCTCCCCTGGGCATGCTTAGCTAAAAAGGAGTGCACCCCTCTCCAAAAGCCCCCCTGCTGTGCATTCGGAGCTTAGTGGGTGACCAGGGTCAGCTGTTCACCCTGCCATTCCCCCCCGAGAAGCAACACCCGTCCCGCCTCATCCCGCTCCACCCGGCGTACCCGGAAGGCGCTATCCCTCCGAATCAATACCGCCACCCCCCCTTTCCTTCCCGCAACCGCCCCCCGCATCCCCCAAAGTATTGTTGTGGATATTGATCAGTCCTCAGCAGACCCTCGTGTTTCCGCCGGAGATGAGTCTCCTGGATCATCACTACTTCCCAGTCAAGCCGGAGGGCTTCCCGATACAGCTGTTGACGCTTCTGAGGAGTATTGAGCCCCTTAGCATTGAGCGACCCTATCTTTCCCATTGGGATCGGTCTAGCCCCCTCCCCACTCCCCTTCTGCGGTTATCACACCCCCAATGTTGGCATCCCCCTCCCCTACCCCCCCTTCCCCCCCCCCCCAACACCCCCCCTCACCCCCCCTATATGTCCTCTCCCGCTGGTGACTCTCAACCCTCCCGGTGGCTCCCCCGGGCGCCTCCATCTCCCCCTATATCACCTTCCCCCCCCCCTTGTCGCCCCCCCTAGTTCCAGCCCCTAAGCTTCCCCTATCCCCCCTACCCCCTCCCACCCTACTCATTTCCCCCCCGGCCCCTCCCTCCACTCCCAACCCAGCTCTCCCCGCTCCCCCCCGCCCCCCAACCCGCTCCCACCACTATCTCCCCTGCTGCCCACCTTGCCCACCCCCCACCCCACCACACATGACCAATATACAGATACTCAACTCTTAGCTCTCAGGAGGGTTATAGAGGGTTACCAGATCGGGCCCTCTGAGCTCCACGAGCTTTCCTCAGCCCAGCTAGGGCCAGCTCTAGGCGGGCTGCCGGGAAACAGTGTTGAAAAAGTCCCTCCTTTCAACTCCCGGACCACAGTCCACCGGTAGTGTCCGAGAGGTATGCAGTTTAAAACACCACCCAAAATCCACTGAGTCTGCTTGGCCTATGGGCCTGAAACATCAACCAATACAACATAACTTATTCCAAATGAGTAGTTAGATTACCATTTGTTATAGCACTTTCACATAATTCTAAACATATCCTAGGCACTCTCTCAGACACCGCATACCGCTGGTCCGGTCGAGAGTCTGTGAACCAAAGTCATTGAAGAACAAACAGGTGGCCACGGCTCCCATCAACCCTGCCCGGTGAAGTTCCTCAACCAAACAACACCAGCGGCGGGCTCGCCTGCTCACCCCCTATCGGGCAGCAATCAGGGAGTCCATTGCCCACGCTAGGGATGATGAGTCCACTCTGTTCCAGCACCGAGGCCCCTCAGAACGTTCACCAACAAAGGGGGGCCCCTCTTAGAAGCCGGTATAGTCCTAGGGCAGCCCCCTAGCTGCAATGTCTTTCATTCCCCCACTGCAGTTTCCACCGCTGCCAATTGCCGCTCTTTTCCGCCGGATAGCCGCGTCAATCTCCTGCCTTTACTTTCGACTCTCTGCCACTTCGTCCCGTCCTGCCGCAGAGGGGGTCGGTGTTCCTTAGGCTGTCCTCTCCTTGACTCCTCTGGAATATTGTCCACTCCCAGATCGCGCAGGATCTGCCAGGCTCCCTCAGCGCTCTGAATGCGGCGGGAGACCCCCTTCACTGTCACCAACAAGCCGAAGGGGTAAAGCCACCGATAGCGCCATCCTTCTCTGCGCAGCACCGAGGTTACCTCTCGCAGCTCCCACCGCCGCTGAAGTGTGCCCGCAGAAAGGTCCTGATAGAGCTCTATGGTAGCTCCTTCCCATTTGTACGGGCCAAGTTTCCGAGCCGCGGTAAGGAGCTTTTCCTTCAGCTTGTAGGAACTCAGACAGGCGATCATATCCCGAGGCTTATTTTCTCTCGGGGGGCCCAAGCTCCGGTGGGCCCTGTCCATCTGCAGCGGGGTCCCCACCCAATCCCCTCAGGGTAGGCCTCCTGCAGGATGGCAGTGAACAACCGCTGCAGGGTCCCTCACAGTCCTGGAATCGCTGCTCTTCCGGGAGGCCGCGCACCCGCACATTACTCCTGCGCGAACGGTCCTCCAGATCCTCCGTTTTTGCTTTTAGCATCTCCTGAGCATGCTGTAACTCTGCCCAACCGCTCCGCAAATTATTTACCGCCTCCTCCTGATGATCCAGACGTTCCTCAGAGGCCTCCACCCGAGCCCCGAGCTCCTTCACCTCCTGAGACATCGTGGCTAACGTTTCCCGCAGGTTTTTTTGAAAAGAGCTCATCTCTGCCTTCAATTCTTCCTTGAAGGCCGTAAGCCACGCTTTCAGGCTCCCCAGCGATTCCGATGCTCCAGCCGAGTCACCATCAGAGTCGACCTGCTCCACCTCGCCGGCCGCCATGATGGCCGTGGGGTCAGTCTCCAATCGCCCCTCTATCGCATATGAGGAACGATATTCTGAGAGTCGCTGTTTTACCGACATCCCCACTAGAGTCAGGGTTATCGGGATGGGCCGTCGCACTCAGCAAGGGAGGGGAAGATTGCTCAAATTTTAGCTAATTCCACTTCGGCACCCTGGAGCTCCTTCAGAGAGCAGCCACCATGCTCCCTGACGTCACCGGAAGTCTAACAGACAGAGTTTAAGTATCCAAGCCACCCTCAGTAGGATTAACTTCCCGACGAGAAGGGAGGTAATAAGCATGAAAAAATTCAACCGATTCAGAAAACCCCAACATTTCCAAGAAATATTTCTTTAAGAGTATGTCGGGGGATAACAGATGAGTTTCAGGAAAAATTTAAAAAACAAGTTGCAGGTTCAAAGCGAATTCTCCAGTGCTTCCAATTTTGCATGAATAACCAAAGAATCATTGGAGGGAGGAGTGGCTCAGTGGTTGGGACAGGTTACCTCAGGCCGGAGAGACTGGAGTCTTTAGTCCCATGGCCACTCCTTGTTGAAAGTAAGCTTGTCTGTACAGGGTGGTGTACACAATCAGACTGTCAAAGAAAACCTGAGAAAGAGTTAATTTTGTTCAGAACTTTGCTTAGAAATAAACTTCATATATTTGCTTACTAAGTAGGTGAAGAGGTACAAGTCCTGTAAATAAGAAAAGGGGCAGGCTGTCCTCTAGCCTTTCAGTCTCAGGGTTATTAGATATCAAGCAGTCAGCAGTAAACAGTTATGTCTTGGAATACATGTATGTCTCCTCATACTGACCTATGCTGATTAGAAATTGACCTATGATGTGATAAATACGTAATATCTGACGTGGAATAATAAAGTGAAATTATGCTGTATCCTCCAAAAGAGCCTTATAAATAAAGTGAACCATAGCTAATAGTTAGAGTAAACAAAGAGAACTTGTTTCTATTTGTTTCTCTCCGCAAAGTTTTGGTGTATCTATATAGAAGTGTCTGGTATTTTATTGCTGTCTCTTAGATTACCTTCTCACTGCTTTGAATGTAGTTTTCTGTGACTCCAAGAGCCCTGCAGGTTGCTGGTGAGGGGGGGCAAACGGAAGCCCACACTTGTGGCCTTGGGCAAGCCACTTAACCCTCCATTGCCTCAAGTACACTTAGATTGTGAGCCCTTCAGGGACAAGGGAATAAAAAGTACCTGTTCGTTTATATATATGTAAACCGCTCTGATGCGCATAGTAAAAGGGAGGTATATCAAGTGCCTAAACCATAAATATGTGCTACATTCACCTGCTGAATTGGTTGTACCAGAGATTCAATTTTAGAGACTGCACTATTAGTTAACAACACCTTACTATCTAGCTTCTGCAGACAAGCTGCAGTATCCTGAAAGAAAGTGCATAAAGATAATAACGAACTACTCAACTCAATAAACTTAATAGCCCCCCAAATATCCTTTAACGTAACCTCCCCCTCTGAGGAACTATCTGGGGAGGTGGGAAGAACCCCAGACTCCCAGGGTGTGGCAGGCTGTGAAAAGATAATTGCAAAGAATCTTGACACAACTGATAAGAGAAGCTACTTTCCACAAAAAAGTCAATGATAGTAAGGCATTGGGACAGGGAGGTGGAGTCCTACCATCAGAGCTAAGCGAGACCCCTTCAGGTGAGGACAAGGTGGCAGTCCATGAGACTGGCAACCTTACCCGCCGGAACATTGGACGCCGATTCCTTGGCTCCAACCTTTTTCTTCCGTTTCCCCATTGATCAACAGTGGAAACAAAACTAAAGGGACACACCCAACAGAAACAGGAAAAAGCTAGCAATGCCATATGCTGCTGTGTCGCTGAAGGGGTGCCAAAGGGGTGCGTTCTGCCCCTTTCTTCATACCCCTTCGGATCACACCCTGTCGTCGCGGAGCACAAAGGCGATATATTATAGTCCTGGGGGAGGGGGGGTCCTTTCACCAATGAGGCTGCCCTTCAATGCCAGTATGAAAGTTACCAGCAGGTCTCCCGGTAAGGCAAGAGCGTAGAGGGCCACTAAACACCTCCTTCACTCAGCCAGATCAAATCCAACAGGTAACGCTGAAAGAACGGATCTTATAATCCCTGGGAAGGTCCTTTCACCAATGAGGCTGCCCGCTCAGTGCCAAGCAGACGACTACCAGCAGGTTTCCTGGTAAGGTAAGAGCAGCATTCAGCATGGCATTCTAGGGCTGATGTAGAAGGCCACTAAACACATCCTTCACTCAGCCAGATCAAATCCACATGTGGGCGTTTTAAAGCCCACAACGGCTGAACTGCTGCCACTTCAAAGTGAGAATTGGTATGCTGCACCCTCCCCCTGATTGGTAGATGTATGCTGGGGGGTGGGGGGGGACAGCACCTCAGGCATAAAGTGGGGGGAGGGGCAGCACGGAAAGCCGGCCCAGGGTGGCAGAAACCCAGATCCTTCACCTGTTTCTCCAAATCGGATCCAACAGAAGCGTCCCTCTAATGCCAGATGGGCAAACAGGCTTTGGAAGATGAGTCCGCTGCCCCGTGTCAGAGCTAAGCCAACACCACATCACCATCAACAGGGTACCATCACTGGCCACTAGATGTACCAGACTCAAGAAAGCAACCAAAGTATCTGTAAAGTACTATAGGACAGAAGAACAGATACCCAGACTGGCAGAGTATTCAGGTTTGAAAAAAAACCCTTTCCCCTATGCATTTCGGGCCTTACGGCCCATTTCAGGGGGGGTATTATGAGGGTGCAAACCTCAAGAGAACAAAACAATAACAGTTAAAACAAAAACAATATAAAAATTAATAAATATTAAAAAATAATTAAAATCAATAAGAGAATGGCTGGGAAAACATACTGCTAACATCCATAATCATAAAAACTGACCACAAAGATAAAATACATATATATAAAAAACGTACTGTGAGTCTATATGCAACTTAAAGAGCAGGACAACAGATGAGATGAGGAGGACATAACTAGAGTATAAATGTGACTACCAATACCTTCTCTGTATAGGATCTCTATTACATAAGGACCATATGACACTAAAAAGAAGAGTAAAAAGCCAAATGAATAATATATGACAGATAAAATAATAAAAAGATAAAAAGATTAATACTGTCAGTAACATCCTATTTAGGAAAGTTCAGTTTGATCTTTCTATCTTTTCAATTAGTTTGGCGGCAACGCCGACATAGCAGCACTGCCTGCTTTTTTTCTAACTCTAAATGCATCACAGTTTGATACAATATTGTTCCTACATTGTACATCCACGACATATGATCAACCTCAGTTGGATGAAAAACACTAGTTACGCTGATATTTCAGTTGAAGTGGTCAGATTCACTTGTTCGCTTGGTTCGGCGGGTAAATGCCAACGTAGCTGTTTTCTCTGTTTTCTCCAATTTTAAATGCATTGACATTTGGAAAGAATAGTTCTCCCACATTATATCCTCAATGATCATTTCACTGATATAACGTTATGATATTACTGCATTACAAGAAAGAATAATAAAACATGTTTAAAGTGCATTGCTCACTCATGTGTCCCGTTTTGGGACAGCTATTCTCAAAGCTCTTTAAAAAAATCATTTTTTAGGTTTGAAAATTGGTATATCATGATTCATTTTATTTGGGCATCCCAACACGATAATACATTAATATTTGATACAATGCCTCTTTGAAAAACATTCAGGATATCCATGCCGTTTTGTTTTTCACAGTGCTCCTCCTTTATTATGGCTCCTTTTAAAGTTTTTTTGATTTTTTTCATATTGTTATAATTTTTAGGGAGTTTCTTCACATATGTGGCTTTTCGCCTTAAAGAGGTGCTTCACCATATATTATGATTTTTATTCTCTTAAAAAAAAATTTCATTTCAAGATACTTGTGTGATTTAGATGTTGACAATAGAATATTATTCATGTTTTCATGTGCTCACCTTTGGTGATTCACTTTTTACATATGTTCTATTTATTTGTTTATTTTCTTAAAGCAGACTATTTATTGATGGTTTTACATAGTATTAATATCATTTATGTTACTGTCAGTATTAATCTTTTTATTAATTATTTTATCTGTCATATATTATTCATTTAGCTTTTTACTCTTCTTTTTAGTATCATATGGTCCTTATGTAATAGAGATCCTATACAGAGAAGGTATTGGTAGACACATTTATACTCTAGTTATGTCCTCATCTCATCTGTTGTCCTGCTCTTTAAGTTGCATATAGACTCACAGTACGGTTTATACAAAGATAAAATAAAAATATATATATTATTTATTTATTTAATCTTTGTGGTCAGTTTTTATGATTATGGATGTTAGCGGTATGTTTTTCCAGCCATTCTCTTATGGATTTTAATTAATTTTTATATTTTTTATATTAATTTTTATATTGTTTATTAACTAATTAATTTGTTTTAACTTTTACTGTTTTGTTCTTTTGAGGTTTGCACCCTCATAATAACCCCGAATGCCGAAATGCGTAGGGGAAATAAAGAAAGGTTTTTTTTCAAACCTGAATACTTTGCCAGTCTGGGTATCTGTTCTTCTGTCCACTAGATATACCAGGCCATACATGGCAGCAGAAAGGAAGGCTGTAGCTGACTGCAAAAGAGGGGCAGAATCATCCGGCAAAAGAGACCGAATCCACTAGAGTAGGGCTAAAGACATCAGGCCTGCACATACTGCCAACTGAAAAATAGCAGGCACTGCAGCAAACTTGTACCGCAACACAAATCCACCTTTCAGTCCAGAGTAAGGCCGATCCATCTTACATAGGAATGGTGGTCCACCTGGTAACAGCCGTGACCTGTGCTTGGAAATATTAAATCTGAGAGAACATGCATCTTCTTATACACCCTTATTTAGTCCCTTAGGTGGGGAGTTGCGGAATCCCACTCCAACCAGAACAGGCCCTTGAACACCTCCGGCAAAGAGAAGGCAGTAGTGGATTTCTGCACCCCCTGCAGGAGTGGATGCATCTTCAGCTCCTATTCTGTGCCTGGAGAATCCACCAAGCTCAAGGTGGATAAGACCCTGAGAATCAAGGCCTCCAATTCCTCCTCCTGGAACAGGTGGGATAACATCGACCTCCTCACAATCTTCTGAAGACAAGAGTACTTCTTCATCCACATCAGACATCTGAATCCAAGCCATAGCCCAAATCTCAGATAGATTCCAGCTGATCCCATTCTCCAGGGGCGACACCCTTTGCCAGGGACACTTAGCTATAGGCAATCGAACAGGGCTTCCACTCTCAGCCAGCCCCTCAAGAGACTGCGCTTGCAGGAAGCCAGAGGCCACAAGGTCTGACTTTCCACACCAGAATGGCCAGGCCTGTTGTAAAAAGGAAAAAATTCCAGGGAGGACAATCCAGACTCTGGAAGGTCTCCTTATGGAAATTACCCCTCCCCCCCCAACACTAGGAGACACAGTCACCATCGATCACCTAGAGGTTGGGGAGTGGCACACAGCACGGTTGCCAGAACCTCCAACCGGAGGGTTATCCTTATCCACAGCGCCATCCGCCACCTCCTGGTCCATGGTAGGCAAGGTTGGGCTAACCACATTCACCGGCGTAGAGAGGGGGAGCAATCCCTCCAGAGACAGAAACCGGAGATAAGGCACCTTGCTTACCACAGGCCAAACAACATCTCCTGGAAGAAGACAGAGTTAAGGTAAGAACCACAATAGCGCACACTAAGGCCATGGTGGCCTGGAAAGCCCATAGTGTACAGACTTACTCAAGGCAAGTCCCTTTGGTCACTCCAGCACCTGCCGAAGCAAGTAGGAGGGACCTCCTACTTGCTTCGTACTCTTCTTTGCTGTTCCTGTCTTAGTAAAATACATAAACCAGCTCCCCAGGCCCATAACTATGAGATGACTTTCTTCAGGCCTGGATATGTCCTACTCAGAACAAAAGGTTGAGTCCGGGACTGGCTGGAGTCCCTCAAGGAATGTCAATTAGCAGGTAAGGCCTAATTTCACCTTCCTTATTCCTCCACTCCAGTCCCAACCTATGGGATGTATCATAGCAGTACTAACTTTGGGAGGGGCCCGCTAGCCTGGCCTGAAGAACGGCTGAACCGAACTACACATCCCCCGCTGTCTGAACATCGAGCTGATAATGCTTCACAAAGGTATTCAGGGATGCCCTACAGGTCTCCCCTGGTGAAACAAAGTTGGACTCTGCCCACAATGTTGCCTGTGCCGAGGTCACGTGAGCCCTCAACCCCCTGGACAATTCCTTGACCCACAGCAAGTATGCAGTAGAGATAGCCTCCTGCACCCAATCTCAAAATGAAGGCTTTAGAGGCTGCCTCGCCCTTGCGCATACCTCCAAACAGAACAAACAGGCAATCAGATCTTCTAAAAGACTCTGTTCTCTTCACATAGCATCGTAACACCCTAAGGACATCCAAATGGTGTAGAAGGAGATCCACTGTACCTCCTGCCCCGGAAAACACCGGCAGCGTCATGGAGTGATTGAGATGAAAAACCAATAGCACTTTGGGAAGGAAGGCAGGTACTGGCCTCAGAACCATTTTCTCCTTTGCAAGGATAAGAAAAGGCACCCGACACAACAGCGCCTGAAGCTCCAATATTCTTCTAGCTGAACAAATGGCCACCAGGAATACAGTCTTTATTGTAAGATCCTTCAAAGTACGAGCACTCAATGGCTCAAAAGGTTCCTCCGCCAAAAACAATAATACCAGATTAAGGTCCCAAGGAGGAACAACTGACCACACTAGTGGTCGAACCTGATTCACTGCCCACAAAAACCAGACCACAACCAGGTATGCTGCCAGGGACACTCCTTGAACTCTCCCCACGGTAACAAGAGATGGCTACAACCTGAACCCGAAGGGTGCTACAAGCCAATCCTTTATCCAACCCCGCCTGTAAAAAAAGCGAGGATATCGGCACAGAAGCTGCCAGGGGCCGACAGTGGTAATCCCCACACCAGCCGACAAAGACCCTCCACATGCTAATGTAAGCCAGCGAAGTGGAGCGCCGCCTGGTCTTCAAGTGTCGATATTATCAGGGCAAAATAGCCCCACTTCCTCAATCTAGCCTGCTTGCCAGGCCATAAGCGAGAATCGATCCACCTGAGGCATCAGGATCGGACCCTGCGACGATAAATTGTGTCAAGTCTGTAGATGCCACAGATAGTTGACCACCAGATGTAACAGATCGGCATACCACAGTCGTCAAGGCCAATTGGGAACTATTAGCAGCCCCAGGCCCTGATGCGCCTCTATCCTCTGCACCACTCGACCTATGAGTGCCCAGGTGAGGAACACATACAGCAGCCCTTCTGTGGGCCAACACTGTACAAGCGCATTGAGCCCTTCCGACATGGGCTCTCTCCTCCTGCTGTAAAATCATGCCGCCTTTGCTGACTTGAACATCGTCATGAAATCCATGGTTGGCTGCCTCCAGCGGTGCACTACCTGTGCAAAGACTGCACCTTTGAGAGTCCACTCTCCAGGATCCAGATGTACCCAGCTGAGATAGTCAGCTGCTACAATGTCTTTGCCTGCCATATGTGCTGCCAAGAGTGCCTGCAGGTTCTCCTCCACCTAGGCTAACAGTCGCCTTGTTCTCCAGGTTCCCACTACTCGTCCCCCCTTGCCAATTTATGTAAGCCACCGCTGTGGCTTTGTCCAATTACACTCTGACTGCTTTGCCCGGAATCAGAGTTTGGAACTCCTGCAGCGCCAAGTACACCGTTTGCAATTCTAGGCATCTGATCCACCAAACACTCTCCTGTGGGGACCAGAGACCCTGTGCTACCTGGGCCTCGTAATGCATCCCCCATCCCGACAGACTGGCATCCATAGTCAATGGGATCCATTGTGGTGCCTCCAAGGACATGCCTGTGTGGAGATGGTCTGACTGCAGCCACCATTGGTGGGTCTTCCAGATCCTTTCTGGGCAGGCACTGACCATGACAGCGGTGCTGTGCTGACCATCTTCACAACAACGCCCTCAACAACAGTCACGTGTGCCCGCGCCCATGGCATGAGCTCAATGGTCGCCACCATGAAACACAACACCTGGAGATAGTGCCATGCTACTGGAAGCTTCATGCAGCGAAGCCTTCAGATTTGTCCCTGCAGTGTGTGCAACCAGTTTTCCAGCAAGGACACCTGGCCTATTGCCATCTGAAATCAGGCCCCCAGGTACACCAAATCCTCCGAAGGCCACAGGTGACTCTTGGCGAAGTCGATCACAAAGCTGAGACTCTGCAGGTACGTGAACACTTTTGCCATAACCCATTCACTTTCTTCCATGGATTTTGTCCAAATGAGCCAATCATCCAGGTAAGGGTGCACCAGAATATTTTCCCAGCACAGACCGGCTGTAACCACCACCATAACCTTTGTGAAAGTGCGGAAGTAATTCAAGCCCAGGCAGGATAAAACTCCCACAGCCAAGCCCCTATGGGCACCTCCCTCACCTGGGCTTTCCTCATTTCATTGTGACTTCTTAGAGGCCGAGGATGAGGTAGGATAAAACGTCCTACCAGTTCCCTGAAAACGTCAAAAGGACTACCCTCGGGAAGGAAACTTTCCCCTCTGATATGGGACAAAGTGCACCGTGCGAAAGTACCAGTAGTTAGAAGATTGTCCCTGCACTTTCAGGGGACTTTCAGGTCTCCCAAGTCCTTTCCAACTTGTCAAAATATTCTCCAAATAAGAGCTTGCCCCAAAAAACACGACTTGGATGAAACATCTGCTGAACAATTCCGAAGCTAGAGATAGTGGCGAGCAGCCACCACCGCCACCAGGCTCTTAGACAGACCTCTGATCAGATCATAACAGGAGTCTGCTAAATACGCCTCGTCTTGATTCCAACTTAGCCGCGTCTGGCGGTAGTAGGTGAGCACCTCCCATGCTCTCTATAATCCCTTGCGCTCATCTTAAACATGCCCATGGCCACAAAGGCACTTGTAAGAAGGCATTGATATTAAACGCCTTTTAGAACAGGGTCTCTACCTTTCTGTCCTGAACATCCTTATGGGCCAAGCTGCCCTCCACGGGAATCGTGGTCTTCTTTGTAACCGCCGAGACCGAAGCATCAACCTTAGGAGAGCACAGGCAGTGGGTAGAAACGGGCCACAGTCTGTGTCCCCTTCAATACAGCTTCTGGAACATCCCACTCATCCTGGATCATCTGTTATATCACCCAGTGCATAACACTGCAGCTTCAGATGACCTGGAAGAGAGGCTCCTCTTCCAGCGGTGCCTCTGGACCCATATCGAGGGCTCTCAAGGAATGAGACATCAAAGCTGCTAGCTCCTCTCTGCGAAAGACACAGACAATATGAGACGCCTCACCTTGGGGAATTTCACCTTCCTCGAGCTCCATCTCCTCCACACCCATATCTGCTTCTGGCTCTTCTTCCTCATCCAAATGGACTGACCCTGTATCCCCCCCCAAGGGTCATCGTCCATCCTCCTGTGGCTGGGTCCAGGCTCACTTTCTGCCCTGTTGCTCATCAAGGTCTTGGGCAAACCCCTCTTCTTCACTTTTACTTGGGAGACACCCAGAGTCTCCTCCCCCCGCTGCCTCAAACAAAGGCCTTGTGCATGAGGAGAACAACTTCAGGTGAAAATGCTCCTGGAAGTCCTCCACAGATGGCCCTTGAGCTAAGGAGGGCTTGGGGGTGGGGGGGTTGGCAGATCTGCTATCCCTTTTCTTTGGTTCCAGAGTAAGCAGAGGCAAGCTCTCTGTGCCCCCCAACCCAGGCACGCTCTCCACAACAGATGTGGATGAACCTGCAAGTCCCCAAAGGCTGAGGGGAGACATCTAATCCTACCGAGGGTTCCACTTTTTCTAACCTCCCCTTGAGGAGTTTCTCCTCTGCCAACCAAGATTCTGCCTCGCAATTGCAGCAGAAACTTGTGAAAGAGACCAAGACCATGCGAGCTACATGTAAAGCATGTTGACTTAGAGGGCAAGACCGGTCCCCCTATCAGCAGCCCTAAAGGCCCAACAGCTCTCTCACTGTCTTGCACCAGCTGCTGTTCTATCTTATTTATCCTGCTGTTTGCTCTCTTTATCTTAATTATGGATTTTTTTTGTTTATCCAATAACTAAAAATGACAAAGACCAAACAAAAATAATAAAACTCAAGATAAAGCACAGAGCAAATGCTCAATATGAGTAGCCTGCAAGAAAATAAAAAAGAACAAAATGTAGAACCTAAAATGGCGCCGGTTCACACACTGAGTGGGAAACTGTCCCAGAAAGTCCCATGATAATCAGCCTCCTTTTAGCAGAAGACAGCCCTGTGGCTCCCTCTTGTCGACTTGAACCTTGACTGCCTTTAACGGGTACCGTTCCCATCTCCCGCCCCGACACTCAGCCCTGACACTCAAAGAGCTTCGGCGTCATCAGGAGTGCCCAAAGCAACTCAGAAGACATGCTCCGAACAAGTACGTGGCTCCTCTCCCCTAAGGAATCAGGAGCCTCCAGGAGGCAGATGTACTGCTCTGTGCAACTCACCAAGGAGAAATTTCACTTACTGTTAATTTCCTTTCCTGGAATACTGCTAGACCAGTCCAGACAAATGGGTTGTGTCCCCCTGCCAGCAGATCCTGGAGACAGAGATTTATACCAGAGCTCTGATAGGCTGGACTCTGGTGATATGGGTCTACCCCTAGGGGTCTCCCTCAGTATTGGTCAAAAAGCTAAATCCAAACGGAAACGTACGCAAACTGTAAGATCCAAAACCAAACCCTGAAGGGCGTGTGAGATCCAACTATGTACAAAATGCTGAAGACATCCCCAGAACTAAAAACCCCAGACGGGGGCGTCCACAGGCAGGCCACCTGAAAGGGTTGAAAATCTTGGGACAGCGGCTCCACTGCACCACAGGGACTGTAGCTGACAACTGGGTGGGTCCTGGACTGGTCTAGCAGTATTCCAGGAAAGGAAATTAACGGTAAGTGAAATTTCTCCTTCCATATCATACTGCTAGACCAGTCCAGACAAATGGGCAGTACCCAAGCTATCGAACCTCAGGGTGGGCCCAACGCTGCCGAAAGTACTGAAGCCCCAAAACGAACATCCTGCCGAGCGCCAACGTCCAACCTATAGTGACGGACAAAGGTGGACAAGGACGACCACGTTGCCGCCCAGCAAATGTCCAGGATGGCCACCTGGGCCCGTTCGGCCCAAGAGGCCGCTTGAGCTCGTGTGGAGTGGGCTCAGAGCCCCACCGGCACCAGCTTCCCTTGAAGGATATATGCCGCTTCAATGGCCCTACGCAGCCACCGCGCAATAGTGGATTTGGAGGGGGCGGAACCTCGTCGAGGACCTGCAAACAGCACAAAAAGATGATCGGACGTCCGAAAAGAGTTGGTGACCTTCAAATAGCGGATAAGGACTTTCCGCAGGTCCACCGCCCGTAGCCGGCGATGCCGTCCGGCGCACTGTTCTGCCGAAAAGGAAGGCAGGAAAACAGGCTGATTGACATGAAACGGTGTAAGCACTTTGGGCAAAAAGGATGGTACTGTCCAAAGAGAAACACCCTCTGCCGAAAAGGAGAGATATGGATCTCGGCAAGAGAGCTTGAAGCTCGGAAACTCGGCGTGCCGAGGTTATGGCCACCAGGAATACTGTCTTTAGTGTTAAATCCCGAATAGAACAGGCTGCCACTGGCTCAAAGGGAGAAGCAGCTAGGGCACGGAGCATGAGAGAGAGATCCCAAGCCGGGACCACCGGTCGCAGAGGAGGCTTCAAGGACTTAACCCCTTTAAGGAAGCGCGAAACGTCCACATGCGATGCGATGGAACGCCCCGAGATTTGCCCCCTAAAACAAGTCAACGCAGCTACGTGCACTGCAGCGTACCCAGAGCGAGGCCCTTATCGAGACCGGTCTGCAAAAAGGCAAGAATATCCGGAATGCCGCAGCGGGAGGGGGAGAGCCGGCGGAAAGAACGCCAGAGACATGGAAGAGCGACGCGCCTTGAGCAGTGTCGCAACCACGCTAGGAAAATAACCCTTTTGAGTCAACCTGCGGCGTTCAAGAGCCAAGCCGTAAGCGAGTAAGGAGCCGGGTCTTCCATGGCTATCGGCCCTTGACGCAGAAGCCCCGGAGAGGCTCCCAGCCGCAGAGGAGGACTTTGAGCCATTCGGACAAGATCTGCATACCAGGGTCTGCGAGGCCAATCCGAAGCTATCAGGATCACCGGGCCGCAATGTTCCCGGAACCGCTGTAGAACTTTGCCGATCATGGGCCAGGGGGAAAGACATATAGGAGAAGGTGTGCCGGCCACTGCTTAGACAAGGCATCTATCCCATGCGACCCTCGGTCCCTCCGTCGGCTGAAGAAGATCGGTGCCTTGGCATTCTCTGCCAACGCCATGAGATCCACCTCCAGTTGCCCCCATTTGCGAACAACATACTGAAAAGACTCCGAGGCGAGAGCCCATTCCCCGGGATCCAGAGTATGCCGACTGAGTAAATCGGCCTTTACATTGCTCGTCCCCGCTATATGCTGCGCAGAGACCGCCTGGAGATGCCTCTCTGCCCAGGGAAGGAAGAGACTCATTTCCTTGGAAACCCCTGGGCATTTCGTACCCCCTTGGCGATTTAGGTACGCCACCGTAGTAGCATTGTCTGAGAGAACTCGAACCGACTGGTGTCGAATCAGAGGCAGAAACTTCCGTAAGGCTAACCGTACTGCTCGCGTTTCGAGGCGATTGATGGACCAGCGAGCCTCTCGAGGAGACCAAACCCCTTGTGCCGTGTTCGACTCGCAGTGAGCCCCCATCCGGAAAGACTGGCGTCTGTCGTTACCAGGACCCACCGCAGAGTTTCCCAAGGGCAACCCCCGGAGAAGACTGTGAGGCCGTAGCCACCACCGGAGGCTTAACCGCAGCGCCGGTGGGAGCGGCAGGCGAATCTGATAATCCTTGGACACTGGCGACCAATGGGAGAGAAGCGCCTTCTGCAAGCCGCGCATATGCGCCCGCGCCCAGGGAACGAGATCGATGGTAGCCGCCATGGTTCCCGAGAGTTGAAGGTAGTCCCAAGTACGGGGCGCCTCCTGACGCCGGAATCCGGAGATCTAAGACCGTATCTTTCGACAACGATCCAGAGTCAGAAAGACTCTTCCGTGGCGAGTGTCAAAACGAGCCCCCAGGAATTCAATTACTTGAGACGGGTGGAGGAAGCTTTTGGATCGATTGATCACCCATCCCAGACTTTCCAAGAAGACAACCACGCGGGCCACCGTCCTGCGAGCGTCTGCGAGAGAATCGGCGCGAATAAGCCAATCGTCCAAGTAAGGGTGAACTTGGATCCCCTGCTTGTGCAACGCTGCCGCCACCATCACCTTGGAGAAGGTGCGGGGAGCAGAGGCCAGCCCGAAAGGCATGGCCCGGAACTGAAAGTGCTGACCTAGCACCACGAAGCGCAGAAATCGCTGATGGTCGAGCTGGATGGGGATGTGAAAATACGCTTCAGCGAGATCGAGTGACGCTAAAAACTCGTTTTTGCGTACCGCTTGGATTACGGACTGAAGGGTTTCCATCCGAAAGTGAGGGACGCGAAGGTTCCTGTTCACCCCCTTGAGATCTAGAATGGGATAGAAGGAACCATCCTTCTTGGGCACCACGAAATACATGGAGTACCTGCCCAACCCTCTCTCTTGGAAGGGCACCGGACAAATGGCGTTTAGACTTAGCAGGCGCTGCAGGGTCGCTTGAATGACTAGCTGCTTTTCGGGAGACCCTGCAGGAGAAGGGAGGAATGCGTCAGGAATAGGTCGGGAGTACTCCAGAGCATATCCCCGAGAAACGCTGTCGAGAACCCATTGGTCGGAGGTGATGTGTGCCCACCTGTGAGAGAACAAAGCCAACCGACCCCCTATCGGAGGCAGAGTTCCTCATGGGCTTCCCGTCCCGTCAGCGGGAAAGACGGAAGCTGCCAGAAAACTTTCCAGAGGCGGAGTAGGGCTCCGACCCCTTCCGTGCGCCACGAAAGGACTGCGTCCTCTGCCCATAACGACTGGAGAACATTGAGGAAGAGGAAGGCTTGAAGGAGCGAAATCTCCGAGAGTCCCGATCCCTGGAAAAACGCCGATAAGACTGCGAGCGAGAAGTCCGGCGAGAAGACATCTTGGACTTGTCCTCAGGTAAACGTTGAGGCTTCACTTCCCCCAGATCCTTTACGAGCTTATCCAACTCGTCCCCAAAAAGCAGTCTACCTTTGAAGGGCAGCTTAGAGAGTCTGGATTTGGACATGACATCTGCCGCCCACTGGCAGAGCCATAGCCATCGGCAGGCGACCGTCACCGCTGCCATCGACCGCATGGAAACACGGAGCAAGTCATAGAAGGAGTCTGCCAAAAACGCAGTAGTGGATTCCAGGCGAACCAGAGAGGGATTTTCCGGTAAACGTTGGATCCAACGCAGCAAGGCCCGGGCAGTCAGACCACCGCACACCGTGGCCTGGAGGGCCAGAGAAGACGAGGAGAACGCCGTTTTCAGGAGATTCTCCACCTTTCAATCTTGAGGGTCCTTCAATGCTGCACCCCCTTCTACCAGTATAGTGGTGTGCTTAGTAGCCCCCGTGACCAATGCATCCACCTTCGGATACGCGAGCCATTGCTCTGAGACCTCTGGCGACCAGACATATAACTGTCCCAGGCGGCGAGCGTTACGCAACGGAAGGTCCGGAGAATCCCATTCCCGAGTCACCATTTGCTGCAATTCCTGTGGAAACGGAAAAGCCTTGGATGGCTTACGGATGCCCTGCAAAATGGGATCCGCCTGAGACTGAGAAGGTTGCGGATCAGGAGGGTCCACAAGACAAAGGGCTTCTGACATCTGCTCAATTAACGCCGCCAGCTCCTCCTTACGAAACAACCTGATATCCTGAGAATCCTCCTGAAGCGGAATAGAGGAATCAGAAGGAGGGTACTCCCCATCCTCTCGGTCGGATGATTCGCCAGATCCCTCCACCGAAGATTTATCGCCGCTAAGGTCTAGCTCGTCCTCCCCTAGCACCTGAACCGCTTTAGGGGGACGGCCGCCTGTGAAATCCGCGGTCTTTCGGGATCGCTTGCGCCCAGCAGGAGGCAGGGAAGCAGGCACCGCAGAGAAGGCCCCTGCTGCCATCGCCGGCGACTCAGCATGCCACAGGGTCCAAGCCTGGCGGAACAGCGCTAAAAGTTGATCTTCAGAGGGCAGAATAGGAGTGAGAGGAACCGGAGCGACCTGAAGAGGTAGAGACGGAGGCCCCTGCGCCTCCACAGCAGCACTAGGAAACAGCGGACTCTCCAAGGCAGGCGAGGACATCGGTGCTCCCTGATTTGACAAGGCTGAGGAGGGCTCACCAGGATGTGCAAGACAGGCTGGGCACAGTTGGTTAGTGAGTTCCTTATGTTTCTTGTGACAGCCAACACACCTCAGCAGAGAGGAAGGCATGCTAAACAAATCACTTTCCGATTTCCTCCCAAGCTTCTTAATCACAAAGAACAGCCGTCTGTAGGACTAAAAAGAAGGTTTCTGCGGCAGCACAACGAAAAAGAACACGCTGGGCAGGAGTAACTGGCACAGCTTCTGCTTCCTGCCAAAACCGAAAGCTCCGTGGCAATTCAGAATGGCCGCCGGAACTTCAAACGTTATAAAAACCCCAAAAAGAAGCCCAAAAAGCGGCAAAATTACCCGGAACAAGTCCCTAAAGGAAGGAGGGAAGAGGAGAATCGATCCTGCTGCTCCGGAGAAGAAACCACGACAAAAACTGAATCGGAGGTCTCTGAGCTTCAGGCACCCGGTATAAGTAAAAAAACTGTACTTACAGAGCCAGTCGGTGCAGAGGAGCCAAGGGCTGAGGCGGTAACCGTGGAAAATGTCTCCCACCACTAAAATCTGTCACCCTCAAGACAAGGATTTTAGGGAGCCCTCCTCCCAGCCTTTACACCCTCGTGGTGAGGCGCTGGGGATGCCTTCCAGCAGCGAGCTCGACTGACAAGAACAGGAGCTCAGCTGTACACTTCGTGGATCCCAAAAGTAAGCAAAGGAAGGCAAAAGGCTAAAGACTGCCTTAAGAAAGTCTTCAATCACTTTTTGAAGAGAAAACAAAAAAGCCATCAGATCTGCTGGAGACAGAGAAATACTGAGGGAGACCCCTAGGGGTAGTCCCATATCACCAGAGTCCAGCCTATCAGAGCTCTGGTATAAATCTCTGTCTCCAGGATCTGCTGGCAGGGGGACACAACCCGTTTGTCTGGACTGGTCTAGCAGTATGATATGGAAAGAACGTTTTCTGCCTATTACTTGCTTCGGTCTAATGAGATCCTCTGGCATGCTCTGTTTCCTTTTTTTTTCCTTGTCTTTTTCAATTTTACTCAATATCCCAGCACCAGCCTGTTTTAAAGGGCCATCTGCTGACTCTTTTCCCCCAAACTAATGAAAAAATCAAATTGTTCTGTCTTAGTTGTTCCTTTAGTGAGTCCCTACCGATGGAATCACACCTCTCCAGCTGCTTGGAGACTGAGATACTGGAGTCTGGTGGGAGATGCCAGCTGCCTATCTATCCTGATGTCAATAAAGATGAAATGCTCAGTCTCCAAGCTGCTGGTGAGGTGAGACTACCCACAGGTTGAGACTGGACTGGAGGAACGATAAGGAACTTACCTTTACTCTTCCTACTGTACAGTAATTTTATTTAGCAACTACTCAAGCCAAGACATTTTCTAAAATTGTCCACAATGCTGGAATACTTTGCGCTCAAGACGTAAAATTAAAATTCAATTATGTGACATCTCATCAATTCAAAATTTTGCTTTTCAATTAGTTTTTTTCATGTTTTTATTTTTTATTTATAAACTGTACAAGTAGATGCTATTGTTCACAATATTTTACTGTACTATTTAAGAAGTTTTGTGGTTGCATGTTTGAAGATGTTTAACTTTACTATTTTGTTTGAATATATTAATTTATTGTATGTCTCTATGCTGAATGTTTCATTCTGTAAAGGTGAGCCATAAGCTTTAAATTGAACTCTATCATAAATTTTAAAATGTAGTGTACTCAAAAGCTATAAAACATCCAAAATTTCCATGGAGACTCAAACTATTCTAACTTGTAGTTTATAATCTGGATTGTCACCAGTAGCCCTTGATGGGCTTTTCTCTATTTGGATACACTGTTCCCTCTAAGCTGTGCGCTTGTGCGCGCGCACATACCTCGCCGAGCAAGCGCACATACTTTACAACAGAGCGCACAAAAATTACGGCTCTGATTCTGATAGAAAACAACACAGACGTCTTAAAATTTAAAAGTTATGATTGTAATTACTAGAAATTTCCCGCATCATTTAGTAATAATCTATTTTCATTTGATTAAAATCAATGTGGTGTACATACTGTATTCTGACGTGTAGTCAAATTTTAAAGTATATAACTCCGAGTGTCATTATGTGGCGCAAAAAAATTTAACCTTCCTTCAAAAGCTGCACACAGCTGATAGTTTATGCGCACACAGCCTACAGAAAATTAGAGGGAACATTGTTTGGATATATTACTTTCTACAGCGTGCAAGAACATAGCAACGCTTACCTTTGTTACTACTTCACCAGGAGCTGGGTTTAAAAGAGGCTGAAACACATTTAGCAGAACATTAGATGATCACTGAAAATGTAAATATACCAAGTTAAGAACAATGTCCTCAGAAATTAAAGTCCCCTTACCTTCACTCTGACATACGCTTTTCGGATTTTTAATCCCAATTTCTTAGTTAAATCTTGAGTTAATTTTGTCACACTCTCATCCTAAGAGAACCACAAAACACATTTGATTTTTTTCCCACAACATCAAGATAATGACAGCAAGCTACAGGAAGTCAAACTGATACCTCACCCTAGTATATATGGCAATGAATCTTAAAAACAAACCGTGGATAAATTATTCATGAAAGTCAAAATACTTGTCTTTGGAGTACGCTGTGTTTCTCAATTACTAATCCAAAGCAAGTCTTAGAGACACTATTTAAAAATAATGGGTCTGATATTCAGCAGCAGTGGCTAGCATGATTACAGCAGCTAGCCACTACTGCTGAGCTCTAAACCTGGTTATTCAGTGCCAATGCCATATCTGGTTACCAGCAATGAATATCCAGATTTGCCACTGAAACAGGAAGCTAACCGGGTAGCAGCAATATTCAGGTCTGCAAACCATGTAAATGCCTTTGAATATTGGGCCCTATCTTTACTGTCTGCAGTAAACAGTATAAAGTAATTAGCTTTTTGCTTGATTTGTACAGTGTTGACTCAATATCATACATTTGCCACTCTTAATGTATGAATGCTGTCAAGTTATGATGTGGAATTCAAAAACAGATTTGCTACAAGCAATGTATGTTCTTAATTGAATACCCATGACTTAAATGTGAGGTTTAACTCTATTCTGCAATAAACAAAGGATACATTTTCCATTTCTTTTCCTTGATTCCTGCTAGATCAGGTCAAATGACTAGGTTATACTCCCCAGCCAGCAGATGAAGGCAGAGCAAGGCACCACTTATACAGGCAGATGTCATCACCTATGTAAGAGGTGGTGTAGCACTGAAAACTGCCAGTTTGACACTTCTCAAGCAGATGTAAGAGTGCCTGAAAAAGTCAAATTAAAAATGAAGAATACAACAATAGAACAGGGAAACATACTGCTTACATCTGGGTTACGCAGCATGAAATCTACGTACCTTTTAGGAACCTGACAGGTACTTGTGACCTGGACTGGTTGCTGTTGAAAACAGGATATTGGGCTTGATGGACCTTGGTCTGACTCATTATGACATATCTTATCTTTTAACTTGTAGAATGAACTCTAAACTCAATCAGTTCGTATTCATGACCTAGCAGGAAGACCGAACCAAAGGTCTCCCTCAGGTCAATGAACAATGAAGGACTTAGTCACTGACAGCTCTTGTTTACGGATCACCAAGAAGAACAAAGACAAAACACAAACCCATAGGAGCTTGTAAACTTCTAATACCTGAGAAGATCCCTCCATATAACTTGTTGCTCAGAGGAAAGCTCCCCGCTGAAGAACTTCCCCAGAGAAGGCCTACCACATGATTCAGAAGGAAAGAAACAATCAGTCTCAGGAAGAAAATCATTGATAGAAAAGGTTCTTACAGGTTTTGATAAAGAAAGGGCATATCTGCTAGTTACTTTAAATATTTCCTTGCCTTTGACACTATAGACCATGAATTATTGATTCAGCATTTAAAATCATTGGGGATTCAGGGGCTAGTATTATACTGGTTTAGATCTTTTCTGAAAGATAGGACTGTGCAAGTGAAATCTCCCTACGGCACTTCCCCTTGAAGAACTGTGAATGCAGAGGGTGCTGAAAGGGTCTGCGCTTTCTGCCATGTTATTCAACGTCTGCATTGCTCCTCTATGTGATGTTTTTGGTACCTTAGGTTTAGACGTTTGGTTATATGTGGATGATGTTCAATTTTTATTTCCGATTGATTCTACTGATGACTGTTCTACCAAAGTTACCCACTGTACTGATGTCATTTGTGGTTGGATGTTTCATAATAAATTGGCTCTTAATATATCAAAAACTGAAATATTAACTGTCAAGAACTCCTCTGGATATGTTTTCTGTTTCTGGTAATAAACATTCATCACTAACATTTAAATCAGAGATTTGTGACTAAAGGATAAAGCATAGTTACTCACCTGTAACAGGTGATCTTCGGGAACGGCAGGAATTTAGTTTTCACATATGGGTATCGTCAGTACCAATAGAGCCTGCACGGGAACGCTCCCCAGCGTCCAATAGAAAAGCTTTTGGGAGCATCCCACAGCGCCTGCGTGCTGCCTTCCCGCCTTTCCCAACTGTCCCTCTCCAGTTGAGTTTATAGCTGAGACAAAAAGAGAGAGGGAAAGAGATAAAGAGAGAGAAATAGAGAGACACAAATCCTAGGGGAGGTAGGTGGGTTGTGAAGACTAAATTCCTACTGTTCCCGGAGATCACCTGTTACAGGTGAGTAACTATGCTATCTCCAGGAACAAGCATGAATGTAGTCTTCACATATGGGGACTCCCTAGCTGCAGATGCCAGGGAGATGGCCCCAGAAAGTTGTGTGCCCTTGTGAAAGGGCTCCACTTCTCCCCATGGATCTCAGGCATCCTACCAGGGATGGTGGGTAGGAGTTGATTAAGTGTGGAACAGGTGTTGAAGAACAGCCTGACCAAACAAGGCATCCCGGCAGGAGTCCTCGTATAAGCAGTAATGGGCTGTGAAGGTATGAACCGAAGCCCAAGTAGCTGCTTGAAAGATGTCGTCGATAGACACAGAGTGAAGATGAGCCATAGAGGCTGCCATGGCTCTCACATTGTGAGCTGTGACATGGCCTTCAAGAGGAAGGTTCTTGCTCTCATAGGCAAAAGATATACACTGTGCAATCCAGCTGGACAGTGTCCTTTTGGAGACTGGCAGTCCCAAAGGACTAAGATCAAAAGCAACAAAGAGTTGAGAGGACTTTCTATGTTGCTGTGTCCTTTGCAAGTAAAAGGCCAAAGCTCTTTTACAGTCCAAAGTATGAAGATTCCTTTCTGCATTTGAGGCGTGAGGCCTTGGAAAGAAAACAGGAAGGTAAACCGCTTGGTTTAAATGAAAGGGAGACACCACTTTTGGCATAAAGTGTGGATGAGTCCTAAGGACTACCTTATCATGATGGAACCTTGTATAAGGAGGATCAGCCACCAACTCTTGCAATTCACTGATGCGATGTGCTGATGTGACTGCAATAAGAAAGATAACCTTCCAGGAAAGGAATTTCAAAGAGGTAGTGGCTAATGGTTCAAAGGGCGGTTTCATGAGCTGCCCAAGTACCAGATTTAAGTCCCATGCCACCGGTGGTGGCTTAATGGGAGGCTTAGTTAAAAGAAGGCCTCTCATAAATCTCGCTATGAGAGGATAAGAGGAAATAGGTTGTCCATTTAGAGGCTTGAAAGAAGCTGCAATAGCACTCAAATGGACTCTCACTGAATTGGTCTTAAGCCCTGCATTTGATAAATGAAGGAGATACTCCAGTAATGATTCCAGAGGTATTGCAAGAGGGTTAAGACCCTTCTGCGAGCACCATATGGTAAACCTTTTCCACTTAAATGCATAAGAGCGTCTTGTGGAAGGCTTCCTGGAAGCATGAAGGATATCCTTTACCTGCTGGGAAAGGTTAAGACCATGAAGTTCTAGGCTTTCAGCAAACAGGCCCTGAGATGCAGAGACTGGGGACTGGGATGCCACAGCATCCTGCCCTCTTGAGAAAGAAGATCTGGAGCAGATCCTAATTCCAGAGGCGGAGCTTGAGAGAATTGTAGGAGCAGAGGGTACCACGGTTGCCGAGGCCAACGTGGAGCTATGAGGATCATATGACCTCTGTCTCTCTGAAGCTTAAACAGGGTTTTGGGAATAAGGGGAATGGGTGGAAAGGCATACAGGAAGTCCTGACCCCAATGAAGGAGGAAAGCATCCCTGGCCTGACAACCCCGAGCCGGAACTCTGGAACAGAACCGGGGAAGTTTGGCATTCAGCGGACTTGCAAAGAGGTCTATGTCCGGGGTCCCCAAATTTGAAAACTTTTGACCACCTGGTCTGCATGGGGAGACCATTCGTGTGGAAACAGAACTCGACTGAGTTTGTCTGCCCAAGAGTTTTGAATGCCTGGAAGATACACCGCAAGGAGATGAATCTGATACTCTCTGGCGAGGGCCCATAGTCGCAAAGCTTCATTGCATAGAGACAGAGAGCCTGTTCCGCCCTGCTTATTCACATAGAACATGGCTACCTGATTGTCCGTTTGAACTAGGACTGTCTTGTATCTGAGCTGGGCGTGAAATACTCGAGGAGCAAAGAAGATTGCTCTGAGTTCCAGGAGGTTGATGTGAAGACAGGTCTCCTGTGGAGTCCAGGTACCCTAGGTAGAAAGATCGTGCAGGTGGGCTCCCCATCCCACCTGAGATGCATCTGTTGATAGGGTGGCTTGGAATAGGGGATGCTGGAAAGGAGACCCCCACAAGAAGATTTCTGAGCGATTGCCATCATTGGAGGGATGAAATAAGACAGTCTGAGTTTGTTATTTTGTCCGATAGGCAACCTGAGGCCTGTGTCCACTGAGTGGATAAAGTCCACTGGGCTGCTCGCATGTGGAGGCGAACATAAGGAACCACATGCACGGTGGATGCCATGTGGCCTAGCAACTATAGCATTTCCCCGAGCAGTGAGGTGAGGTTTTAGCACTGCTTGGGAAGCTAGCTGCACAATGCGAAAGCAGCAGGGCTGTGGAAGGAAGGCTCTTGTCTGTCTGGTATCCAGAAGAGCTCCTATAAACTCTAGGGATTGAGTGGGAGCAAGATTGGACTTTGGGAAGTTTATGACAAGTCCCAAATACTGAAGGATACGCATTGTGCGAGACAGAGCCATCCTGGCCTCTGGCTCTGAAGGGACTCGAATGAGCCAGTCGTCTAAGTAAGGGAAGACGAATATTCCCAGGGTGCGGAGAAATGCTGCTACCACAGCCATGCATTTTGTGAACACCCTTGGTGCAGAAGCCAGGCCAAAAGGAAGAACCCTGTATTGGTAGTACTTCCCTTGAAACAGGAATCGAAGGAACTTTCGGTGAGTTGGATGGATGAGAACATGAGTGTACGCATCCTTGAGATCTAGAGAACAAAGCCAATCCTGACTCTGAAGGTATGGCAGCAGAGTTCCTAGAGAAATCATTTTGAACTTCTCTCTGAACAGGAATTTATTCAATTCTCTGAGGTCTAGAATGGGTCTGTGTCCCCCTGTTTCTTTGGAATAAGGAAATAGGGGGAGTAAAACCCTGTACCCCGTTGGGGAATGGGTACCCTCTTCTAGTGCCCCCTGAGCATGGAGAATAGTGACTTCTTGACCTAACCGGTCATTGAGAAAGGTCTGAGAATTGAACTGTCTTACTATTGTAGGAGGGGGCATGCTGAGGAAATGAAGCTTGTACCCCTCTCTTAGAATAGATAGAGTCCAATTTTCTGCTGTTATCTGACCCCATCTGGGGGGCAAAATGACAACCTTCATGGGATGGTGGAGGGTTCTGGGCCGTTCAGGGCCAGGATGGCAAAGTTCTCTAGACAGGAGTCAAAGTCCCTGTGGAGGCCGAGTCTGCTGAGCCGGTAGAGGCTGAGTCTGCTGAGCCGGTGGAGGCTTAGCTGCTTTTGGTTTCCTTTGTTGCCTAGGTTGTTGCTGCTGTCCCTTTTTGGGCAGACTGACCAAAATGATGTGCCCTGCTGGGTATAGGAGGAATAACCCTTTTTCTTCTTGCTGAAGAATGGTTTCTTAGAGGATTTTTTCCTCACAGGATCAGCTGTAGATTTAGACAATCTATCCAAAGTGATATTGGCGCAAGGTACTTCAGGCCGGAAGGTCGGGGGTTCAAATCCCACTAGAGGACAGCAACCTTGGGCCGGAAGGACTGGGGTTTCTAGTCCCACAGGTGCTCCTTGTGGTCTTGGGCAAGCCACTTAACCCTCCATAGCCCATGTTCCCTGTAAAATAGTTATCTCCAAGTTATAATGCCCTGTTCAATGTAAACCGCACTGATGCAGAATAGCGCAGTATATAAGAGAATAAAAATAAATAAATAAATAAATAAATAGTGTCAGCATCTATCTCATTAGCTTTTTCCTGCCAATTCTTGCCAAAGAGATTCTCTCCTGTGCAAGGTATATTCCCCAGTTTGTCCTGTACCCAGATTTCCAAGTCAGATGCCTGGAGCCAGGCAATTCTACGTGCACCTATGGCAATAGCAGAGGTTCTGCTTATGCATTCAAAGCAGTCAAAAGCTGCATGATTCACAAACTTGGAAATATCCTGAGCATGTTTAACAAGAGCAAGATAATCTTGCCTTTTATCATCAGGAAGGAGAAGGCTCATAAGCTCTGTGACTTCCTTAAGGAACATTCCCATATACAAGATATAGGAACTGATCCTAGCAGAAAGCATGGAAGCCTGGAAGGATCGATGTCCAAAGGCGCCAAGAGTCCTACACTCACGCCCTGGAGGATTAGATGCATGCCTTTTTGCACTATTTATCCGTCTCATGGCCGATTCCACCACCATGGAATGGTGTGGTAATTGAGTCTTCTGAAACCCAGAACAAGGAGGAACTCGATACATGGTGTCGAGTCCTCGAGAATGAGGAGATGTGGTCAGAGGTGTTTCCCACATCCTTAACAGAAGATCATGCAAGATCTCATGAATAGGTAAGGTAGCTGCCTCCTTGGGAGCTTTAGGGTATTGTAGGATTTCTAATTCCTTTGCCCTAGGCTCTTTTTCAGGAGCCAATGTGATGGAAAGACCTCGGGCCACATCTCGGATAAAATCCTGAAAGGACATATCCTCTGGTGGAGACATCCTACGCTGAGGAGAAGAGGAAGCCTCAGGAAGAAGTACTCTGGTATTGGCAGAGATTTCAGAGTCTTCAGACTCATCAGAGGATTCGAAGTGTCTCCGATCCGGGTGATCGTGCAAGGCACGGTACCGGTACCGATCGAAGTCGGCATCAGAGTGGTCCGGTACCGACTTGTCGATGCCGGATAGAGACGCATGACTCAGTCCCAGTAAAATACCTGCCGATGTTGATGCAGACGGTGCCAGTACCGGTTGAATTGTCTGAAGTGGTTTCAGGGGCATCGAGGCCGTGAGAAGAGCCACCAGACTGCGTTCAATAGCCAAGAATCTCTGGTCTATCGACGCTGCCGATGCTTGGGTAATGGTGCTGGATGAAGCGGCCAGAACCCCAGAGCATGGCACCAGTAGTTCTGCCGAGGTTGAAGCCTTGAGAACATCCTGGAGCCTCGTTAGTGCTTTGGAAGCCGAAGCCTCCCGTCGGGGCGATTTTGCCGGTGAAAGTCCCTCAAGGGCAATGCCAGAGGCATCTCGATGTTTAGAAGGAGATCTAACCTTTGAGGACCGGCTGGATTTATGTTTAGTTACCTAAGATCCATGGGAAGAAGATGAAGCCCTTGAAGACGTCGATGCCATGGAGGATGCAACGGAGGGAAAAAGGGTGCTAAGTTTAGCCAGCCCCTTTTCGACATCATCTCACAGGCAACACTCTGAAATAGAGTGGTCAGGACCTAAACATTTGAGGCACCACTCATGGGTGTCGGTGACGGAGATGGTACCGCCACACTTAGAACACTTTTTAAAACCCGAAGCGGGTTTTTCCATTCTGAGGGAAAAAGTTGGGCCTAGTGCCCAAAATGGCGCATGGCACCTGAGAAGAAAATTACTGGAAAAGACTCCAGAAAGATTTTTTTTTTTTTTTAAAAAGAAAAGAACCACCGGCGGTACCGGTATAGCGTCGAGGGAAGGCAAACGCGACCACAAAAAAGAAGAATAAGAAGGGAATTTTTCTGCGGTGACAGGATGTGCGACCTGTCGGCTCTGCGGAAAACGAAGAACTGGAGAGGGACAGTTGGGAAAGGCGGGAAGGCAGCACGCAGGCACTGTGGGATGCTTCCAAAAGTTTTCCTATTGGACGCTGGGGAGCGTTACCGCGCAGGCTCCGTCGGTACCGACGATACCCATATGTGAAGACTACATTCCTGCTTGTTTCTGGAGATTACTGGATTCCTCACTGCATTTGAGGTTGCATATACAGAAATTGGTGAAGGTAGCCTATTATAAGTTACATTTATTAAAACGTTTGAAACCATATCTTATTTTTGAAAGTTTTTGTACAGTTATCCAACCATTGGTGTTCTCCACACTTGATTATTGTAATAGTCTTTCTAGGTTTACCAGTAGGCACTCTTCGATCTTTACAGTCTGTGCAGAATTTTGCTGCGTGTCTTATTAGGGGGAATGGCCACTCTATTGAAATTCAGAAGCAGTTGTCTGCTTTACATTGGTTACCAATAAAATACCGGATACTATTTAAAGTTCTGACGATTGCTTTTAAATGCATTAATCAGATTGGTTCATTCAACTTGTCTTCCTTATTGAGTTTGTACTGTCCATGGAGGCCATTATGTTCTCAAGATGCTACTTTGTTGGTGGTTCCAAATTTTAAGGAAATCCACTATCAAGCATTACGGAATATAATTTTTTCTATGTCTGTTTCACATTTGTGGAATATATTACCAGAAGATTTACGTAAGATTTCTGATTTGTCATCATTCATTAATTTTTAAGAAAGCATTCGCTACATTATGTTAAGAATCGTATAATTAAAACTGCAACCTGATTGTGGCCTTTGTGATTGTTTGATTTTATGTTATGTTAATTATTATGTCTTCATATTAAATTTGAGGTTTTGTTTTATACTACTTTGTAATTTAGATTTTAATATTGATTTTACTTCATAGATTTTGTATGTAATTCTTGTAATCTGCCACGTTAATGAGTGGAATATACATTTTTAAATAAATAAACTCAGCAAAACAGAACTAGATAAATCCAAAAGAGCCTGACCCACAGAAACAGCCTTGAAGCTTGGAGATGGTTCTAGCTAATAAACAGCCACCAAAATGGATGTCCCAAGGAATAGGACATTAACTGTGACCCAGAGCAGGCCCATCCACTAGGCATGCTAGGCAGCCACCTAGGGTAGCAGACCTCTGTGAGCAGCACGACATGGTGCCTGTGGCAGGCCATGTGTTTCAGAACATGGCCTGCCACTTCTGACCCCCCTCCAACAGGAAGTTGCTGTTGGGGGGGGGAGTCAAATGTGGCATGCCATGGGGGCCGAGGACATGGCCTGCTGGGGGCACCACTGCCACTTTTAAACTGCCGCCGCCAAGCTGAGCCGCCTACCGCTTTTAAACAGCTGCGCCGAACTGAGGTGCCCCACACCCAAAGTCTGAAATAAGGGGGGGGGGGGCGCAGCATGGCAAGGGCTTCTGCCCAGGGCTGCAGAAACCCTTGGGCTGCCCAGCAGTGACCTGAAGCAAGGGATCTTTCAAGGGCCAGTCACAAGGAAACTCTCAAGGTTTTCAAAACCAGTCGCATCACAGGGCAATGAGATCACAGAGACAGATTTGCACTTCTGAAAGAGTGCAACACAGCCAGATGTGATGCCAAGGACCCTCCCTGCACTCTACCCACCCCCCCAAAAAAAAAAGTTATGGCCATCACCTAGAGAAATAAGGTCAGAGCCAAACCAAATCCAATGTGAAAAAAAGCCCAAGACAGAGGCCATATCGGTCCTCTAAGCTTTCATAGGGGGAGAATCACAGCAGGATTCTTAGACAGAACACCTGATGCATGATCAAGACGAAGTCTGGACAAAAATCCCCCAGCTGCGGACCGGAACCTAGTCCCAGAAACGCACTAGGGTCCCCTGATGAAGCTTCTGGGCCGGACGTGGATGGGACAGCCAACCACGCCTCCCCCTCCGCCCCTGCTGTGGACCCCTGGGAAGCGGGGACAACGGAATTCTCCATCTGCTGCTCCACACTGGCAGATACAGCTGCACAGCCCCGATAGATGCCGGTATCCACAACCGTGCCTCTATGGGTGCCGCAGACGCCACACTGCGGGCGTGCTGACATGAGCTGACCGCTGCTTCGCAGCCCCTCTGAGATTATAATTAGTGAATTACTTATTTGTGTTTTGTTTTTTTTATTTTAAAAGGGAAAATGAACAAAGGACAATTGTTTTCTCAGCAAACGCTTTAGACAACCCCCCCAAGGCTAGACCCAAAGGAGACAGCTGACTTAAACGGGAAATGTAAATAAATCAACCCAATAAGGCAATGAAATCATATTAAAGTAAATTAAAATTAAATTGAATTAAATAGCTAGAAAATTAAACCACATTAAGTAAATTAAATCCATCGCGGCTACCTGTCGGGTATATTCGTAGCACAAAAATAAGTTAGACTCTCTGTTGTTGTCTAGGGGAGATAGCTACTAATATACAGCCCAAGGTTCGGAAGTTATTCTGGCAATGAGCCACGAAAGAATTCTGTTCTGCAGATATATATTAGACTTTATTATAGGCAACCAAATAGAAAAATATACAAACACACATATCGCTAATTAGAAAAATGAGGTAGACATTTGTTATGGTACAGATGTACACTTGGACAACGTAAGAATTACAGACTAGTAAACCAGACGTCACTGATTCGCTCTGCACTTAGGAAAAGTAAGAAATATATTGCTAACCCCTTTGCCCTTCCAGGAGAGGAGAGATAAGCTAGTACCTTAGCTCTGTTGGCACTCAGAAGCAGCTTCTAGCTGGTGCGGGCTCTAGCCTCGTCAGGCGAGCCGCAGTAAGTCCGAACCGGAGGGATCAGTGAAAGTCTTATCTCAGACCTGTGAAGGACGGCCTAGCCCACACGTCTGGCGAAAGGCTCAGGAATCAGGTACGCAGTGCACAGCAGCAGGACCGGTGCAGAAGTCTATGTCCAGGTGGGGAGAAAAACCCCCAACTCCTTCTCTCACCGCTACTTAGAACTAGAACTTTTCCAGCGCAGAATGCAGAATTCTGTGTGAGAATCCTCCGTCATAGGTCCGATGATTGGTGGGCACCAGGCAGTCTGAGGTGTTCTCAGCGAATCAGAAGGTAGATGATGCGCAGCGTCTTGCAAACAAAGGAGCCATGGTAAAAGTCAGGCAGAAGCAACAGTATGTAACTTCTGGGCATGTACAAGTGTCCAAGGCCAGCCACGGACAATAGCCTCTGTATGCATGCACACTTAGAAACGCTGTGCAAGCAGTTGCTTGAAGAACAGGCTTATAGCTGAACACAGCAAAAGTGAAGTGTAGAATCCATCTTGTTTTGTGCAGTTTGGTTCAGGCCTGAGTTGCTGAGCAGGCCAGAGATTTGCATGTAGAATTGCAGGGGTACCAGCCCTACATACCTGCCAACCCCGCAGCGGTTCTCTGGGCCGTCGCCGCCCCAGGCTGACACACGGCGAACAACGCATGTTCAAAATGGCCATGGCTCCTGAGGAAATGTTTTGGCATGCCAACAAGAAAACTCACCACAAGCAGAACTCCTCTCCCTAACGTACACTGATGGACTGGAAGGTAGGCCAGAAACAAACTGTAAGCTGGACCCGAAGGCCCTTCAAGCCATGGCGTCACTCAGCACTAACCAGAGCGACATCCGCAGCGAGGGCCTCAGCTGTAGCCAAGCACACTCTACGGCGCAGGACCCGGAGCCGCAAGCTGTTACTCCGCAGCAAGTGTGCCGGTTCAGGAGCTCTCCCCGTGCCTTCTAGGGACAAAGATCAGAGTAAAGAGAGACGCCTTGGTGCGGCAGGGAAAGGTGAAAACCTGTTTCCTCTTTAATTCTTTTTTTTTTTTTTTAAAGAGATGTTACCCTCTAGAAAGTAAATGAATTTAAAGGGACCAGAACCAAAATTGAATGAAAGGAATATTAGAAATGTAAGTTGATGACCAAAAGCCCTAACTAACTTGCTCCTTATTCGTTTCTCTAGTGAGCCCAGCACCTAGACTCACTACGTCCTCCTGCTGCATGGAGACTGGACACACTGGGGCCGATGGGAGATTCCAGCAGGCTACATCCAGTGATGTCACGAGTTTGACATGCCCAGTCTCCAAGCTTCAGGAGGAGGTGCACTACCCAGAGGTGGAGGACTAAACTGGAGGAACGATAAGGAAGGGACCTTAAACATGGAGCACTGCTAGGACCCCAGAAGCAAATGTATGGGGTCTACTTGGCAAAAGCAATGTGCCCCCCCACAGGCACTCCATCACCCAAGGGGTGACACCCACCTCCACAGACTAGCCAAAGAGAGCAACTCTCTTTGCTCCTCAGTCCACACTGCAGGAAGCTGTGCTGAGCCCTCAGGGCACTATTCAGATTAAGGTCACTTGGCACCCAAACAGAGGGTGGAGAGACAGACTGCAAGCTACAGCCTCCATATCTCCCAGAAGGAAGGATGGGCAACCAGAATGCATTGCAGCAGCCTGACAAGGAATCATTGTTGCCTAAGAGCAGTCCATAAAACACTCAAGCAACTGGGGCTGGAGTCCTGCTATAAAGATCACAGGATTCCCAAAAGGACTCCCTGTGGCTGCAAGTCTCATCCTCTAGGTGGCCCACCCTCACTCTCCCCCATGGGTAATACGTGGCTATCCAAGATATCCAATTTTCCCACTAGCGGGAATGATGGCTTAGGTATACGGTTAGCATAAAAAGTGCTATTGTGCTCCTGGAGTCCTAGAGGGGTCCCGGATCCTCACCAAAGAGATAACCTGAGGCAATTACAGGACCCTGCAGGCAGAAGGAAGCAGCCATGGAGAAAAAATGGCAGCTGCCTGACATTGTGACTGCACAAAACAAAAGAAAAAGGCTTACTGCCATGAAATGATAGTCCCATTAACAAGTGGTAACGCCCTTCTTCCCCCCTGTTTGTAACCGGAAAAGCTTCTTCAAGGTTTTCCCTGATAGTAAGTGAAACTGCCTGAGCTGAGCAGGGTTTTTTTAAACAGCCTGCTTTATTTGTCAAGCTATTCTCCCAGGTATAAAGAAATTAATAAAAAAAGGCAAACCCAATTTGAGGAAAAAAAAAAAAAGGAGCGGGTGAGGACGACATGGGAAAGGGAGAGGGCTCTTGTTTATCGGCCCCCCACAGGGGATCTGTGGGATCGTCCCAGTCACTTTTCCAGCTCAGTAGCACCGGAACCCATGGAAAACAGCACTGGAACTCGGTGTCCTCTTGTTTCAGGGCATACCCAAGCTCTGAGCATTGCAGAGCCATGAACTCAACACCGAGGCCACAAGACCTTGATCTGGGCCAGGGTAGACAGTCCTGATTACATCTGCTACACCAGTCCACAAGCCTCCATTTGCTGGAGGCAGAGAATACTGGCAATTTCCAGTGCTGCACCACCACTTATACAGGTGATGACATCAATGAAAGATGTCTTTCTCTGCCTCCATCTACTAGCGTGGGAGTATAACCCACTCATTTAGACTGGTCTAGCAGGATGATAAGCAAACTGTCATTTCCAGATTAAGGCTGTATACTAAATATTTTGTATATACAGGGACAAATGACGAAGACTAACTATACCATACTGACACTGGAAGATTTCTCACCTGTGGCACAGCCAAAGAACACTTTGCTACTGCATCATAAGCTTCCTTGTGCCTTCCTAGTTCACATAATGCTTTGGATTTCCGGTACAAAGCTCTGAAATTATTGTCATTTAATTTTAAAGCTACATCGCAATCTTCTAGAACTTTGTCATAAAAACCCTGCAAAAAAGAAAATGGAGTAGTAGGCATATTTAAAAGGTATCAAATGGTCTTTTTAAGAACGCTAATAATCACCTAATAAATGGAATTGCGTTCAATGTAACAAAGTGTGATAATATCTTCAATCCTTCAATATCTGTGCTGATAATTTCCCTCTTAATATTTATATTTTCTTCTCCCCCTGGGAGGTCTCAGACTTATAGCAGCAACTGTCCTTACGGCTATGCCGATTAAAAGGAACAGTATGCTAGATAGCATCAACGACCTCCTCTAGGGCATGCGGGGATGTTAATAGTAAAGAAGGCTGCGGATTGTTTTCGGTTTAACATCCTCAGTAATATAATCACATAAAGCACAAATACTTCCTTTCAGTTGCCTTCATTACAATGTAACAAAGTGTGATAATATCTTCAATCCTTCAATATCTGTGCTGATAATTTCCCTCTTAATATTTATATTTTCTTCTCCCCCTGGGAGGTCTCAGACTTATAGCAGCAACTGTCCTTACGGCTATGCCGATTAAAAGGAACAGTATGCTAGATAGATTGTTGACCATTTGAATTCTCTAGCGGCAAAGATCATTGTAATGAAGGCAACTGAAAGGAAGTATTTGTGCTTTATGTGATTATATTACTGAGGATGTTAAACCGAAAACAATCAGCAGCCTTCTTTACTATTAACATCCCCGCATACCCTAGAGGAGGTCGTTGATGCTATCTAGCATACTGTTCCTTTTAATCGGCATAGCCGTAAGGACAGTTGCTGCTATAAGTCTGAGACCTCCCAGGGGGAGAAGAAAATATAAATATTAAGAGGGAAATTATCAGCACAGATATTGAAGGATTGAAGATATTATCACACTTTGTTACATTGAACGCAATTCCATTTATTAGGTGATATTTAAAAGGTAGACAAAGACAATGAACACTCAAATATGTTATATTGGAAATCATCCCAATGGCAGTGGCATGTGCTACCATGCAGAGGCTCAAGCTTGATTCCCAGGCCTGACTTCTGTTCCCTGGCTGGCTGGGGAAGCTGCAGAAACAGCATTCACAGTTCATGAGATGGGTGGTCTCAGTCATTACTCAACAGTGATATTTATTGTCCAGACTCAGGATATGTTTCAAGTTACAGAGGGAGTCATGAAACAAGAATGGTCACTGCAGTCACTGGGCTAAGTGAGGCTGGTTCTGATTGAAATGGAAACCCAAAGGAGCAGAAGGAAACTACTGGAGCAAAAAGCTAAAATGAAAACAAACCAAACCAAACACACCTTATTTTATTTGCTCCCCACCCTCTCCATTCTTGATATTACATTGCCAGTGATTTCCCTGCAGTTAAAAAATAGTAGACACCCTCTCCCAAATGAGATGCGAGAAACTTTGACTGCACTCTCTCTCTTTTCTCTCTGGAAAAGAAGAATATCGTTTTGGCCAGACTGCCAAGTCCGGCAGTCGAGAAAGCAAGAAGTCCCCAAAAATTATCCAAGGCGCCAAGTGAAACTAGGTTTATAAAATATTAACTGTTTGAATGATAAGTAAAATATTAATGGGCCATATTCAAAGGGATTAACATAGCAGCCGATCTGCTAACAGCGTTAATCCCACCTATTTCAGCTCAGCTGAACAACCTGATGCTAATTGCTTTGTACTGGGGCATTCCAGGGGTGTCACCAAACGTTAACCAGTCAGCAGTGATATTTAGCCGCTAACCAGTTAATCCAAGCTGGTTAAGGCTGACAAAAAGCAGGCCTAACTTTTGCCACTTTGACAATCCAGCCAGCAGCTGAATATCGCCATTGACCGGATAGCTAATTATCTGGACATACCGGATATTCATGCTGCTGGCTGGATATGGCCCTAGCACTGAATATGCAGGCTTAGATGAAAGAGATGACAGCCAGCCACTGAATGTGCCCACTTTTAGTAATTTAACTGCTAATATCTGCTAGCATAAACTGGGACCCACATAATTGGGCCTATGGCCAATTCCCAAGGTTCCAATTTGTAACAGTACGCTGCAAGGCTCCTCAAAATAAGGCAGGTTGAGCCACTATGGTCAATCAGGGGAGAATGCAGGCACACTGAAGTGGGTTGGAGGGAGGAGCAAAAGTCTCCCTCTTGCTCCCGCCCACCACACCCTAGCAATTTCAGGCACCTCTTCCATGTGTTTATCATTTAAAACAGTTGACTGTTAAAAATGTTAAGATGTAAATATCATTTAAAAAGTTAAGTGAAAACACAGAGCTTTAACTAGAGGTAATTAGCCTGCTAAATTTTTATTTGATTTAAACACAATTTATAGTTCCAACTCAAAATTGTTTCCACAGACATAAAAGTCAACAATGGAACTCTATGCCTTGGTTAGAGCTCCTCTGTAGAGGAGGTGCCTGGAGTAGTAATGGCTACAATAAAGGTGAAGTAAATCAGGCAGTCCAAAATGGAAAAAAATTATCCCGATGAAGAACAAAAACTTGAGATGAAGCAATATTTGAGTATTATGATGCAGAAGTAATAAAAAGAAACTTATCCAGCAGAGTCTCTGCTAGCCTCATGCCACTTTTTAGTCTTAGTACAAAATAGGCTTATCGGATCATACTGTATGTCTGTGTGTTGCAGTTTTTGTGCAACATCCCCTCTCTACTTACTTACAGCCTTGCAATAGTCAGACGCAGTTCCACCAAACTATGTGGCAGTAGATCCTTTAGGGGCATCAGCCTTTCCCACCTTTCAAAGCTGAAGTGTGGTTTGGGGAGCAGGGAAAAGATGGAGGAATCACCATTTTCCAATAAGAAATGGACTGAGGAGGATTTCAATTAAGGCTATTTACAATTATATACTCTCTACTATTTTTATTCTTGAAACTTTTTTTTAATCACAGAAGAGAGAACAAATACAGAAATAAGCAAAGAAACAGTGAACGAAGAAATATTTGGAGATGGGATTTTTAAAAAATTATTAACTGCCAGCAGGATTTTATCCGTACATTAAACATACATAGTAACATAGTATATGAAGGCAGACAAAGACCAGCATGGTCCATCTAATCTGTCCAAGAGTAGGTGAAATGGAAACTCTACAAGTAAAAATAAAATTTGCAGTTAAAACATGCTTGCAAAACGTTTCTGAATGGTCACTTGATACGACTCAAAATTTGGACCATCACTAATAATTTTATTAATGCTAAGATTAAAAGCTTAAAAAGATCTTACCATATTTGAGTAACTCACAGCTCGATTCACATACAGCTTCTCTAGTATTTCATTGGAAATATTAATTTCTTCAGACTTTGCATAATCAGCTATGTTTAAAGATTCCGTGTACTGATTTATTGATCCTTCCCAGTCACCTTCTCTGTATACATCATTTCCTTCATTAAAAAGATTTCTAATAAGCTCCTGTATGAATACCTAAAAATCAGACACCAAAGTGCATATTTTATTTTATACAATATCCAAGATAAATGTATAGTTTGATCTACACAGTTTTTGGTATGTACATAAATTTATTTTTTTTTAGCATAGATTTTTATTTATTTCAGTCATTACAGACTACTGGCAGAGTGGAGCACAGAACTGTGCACAAAATTCTCTGCAAGATCCCTGTTTCCATTTGGACCAATTCTGAGGGTAGCAGCTAGGGCAGTTATTTGTTTGTAGGCGTTTCAAAGCAGAATACCTAATACGGGGCCAATAAGTCCCAGGTCATGTCACCTAGGGCTTAATTTCTGATGGAACATCTGGAAACAGCTTTCCAACACCTAGCTTTCCAACACCTATTTAACATCCCCAGGAGGAATTTGCCACTGGCTTAGCCACATAGGCCAGTATATGAAAGGAGACAGAGGCGTTAGCCTGAATAGCTGAAAAATGATACAAAAACTAATCACACAGTCTGAAAAGAGGAGGAGATACCAGCCTGCACAGCTGGAAGGAGGAGTTGGCAGCAGCCTGTTCAGAGACAAAACGGGGTTACTTACCTGTAACTGGAGTTCTCCGTGGACAGCAGGATAAGTCAGCCACACCTGGTGACGTCCTCCGGGCAGCGCCATAGTACGGAAGTGCTCTCTAGAGCTCAGAAAGATGAGACTTTGAGCCCACCCAGGTAGCCCACCTCACCGCTCCGCCCCCTAGCCACCAGTAAGTTCCAAGCTAGACCACCGGCTAGGGAGCGGTCTCTTAGGATGGCCTCCTCCAGGGGAGGCGGGTGGGACTGTGTGGCTGACTTATCCTGCTGTCCACAGAGAACTCCAGTTACAGGTAAGTAACCCCGTTTTCTCCATGGACAAGCAGGATTGCGTCAGCCACACCTGGTGTCTCCCTAGCTTGACATGCTGAGGGGAGGAGGCCATGGTGAGCGTATAGACCTGGATTTGCTAGAAGATGCTTAGTCCAACAAGATCAACAATCGTAAGTTTATTCAAGATCTGAGGTGAAAGTGCCACAGTGCTACCACAACAGATTCGAGCACCGAGGTGCGAGCAGCATAACAGTGTCAACGGTGCAACAAGAAGAGTGCAACAGTGCAAACAGATCAAATTAGAGACTGTGTAAACAGTGCAACAGTGCAAACAGTAATGTCAATGGTCCTGTGCAACAGCGTGCTAGGGCAATTGCATACAGGCAACACGACAGAGTGGTCGGAACTAGCTTCTGATCGTCGTTACACATCCTGGCATGGGCAGTGCTCAACTGCGCCTCGTGGTCGTGGAGAGGACGGCCGCGCCGAGGGCGCAATCCTCCTGAGAGCGGAGGTCAAGGCAGTAGTGTCTCTGGAACGTGTGCGGGGAGGACCAAGTGGCCGCTCTGCAGACATCGGCCAGTGGCACTGCGCGGAGATTGGCAATTGAAGTGGCCAGAGCCCTGAGATGGTGAAGGCCCACTCTTGGGTGCTCACTGGCGCCTGAAGGATCAAGGCAGTAAGAGACACAGGCGGAAACCCAGTGGGACAGTGTTCTCTTGTTGACGGGTCTTCCGGGTCTGTTCGGGTCGAAGGAAACGAATAGTTGCTCGCCTTGCCGGATGACTTGCGTTCTTTGCAGGTAGATCCGGAGAGCCCTGAGACAGTCGAGGGTATGCAGGCGTCGTTCCTCGTCTGAAGAGTGAGGTTCTGGGAAGAAAGATGGAAGCTCTATGGACTGGTTGACATGGAAGGCCGAAGACACTTTCGGTACGAACCTAGGATTGGTCCGTAGGGAAGCATGGTTCTGGTGCAGCTGTGTGTAAGGAGGATGTGAAACTAGAACATGTAGTTCGCTAATCCTCCTTGCGGATGTGATGGCACAAGAAACAGCGTCTTCCAGGAGGCGAATCTCATGTCGGTTGACTGGAGGGGTTCAAAGGGTTCTTGCGTCAGGTGTTGCAGGACCGTGTTGAGATCCCAAGGTGGTACAGGCCGTCTGATCGGAGGCTTCAGGTTCGCCAGGCCCTTCATGAAGCGCGATGTAAGGGGCAGTGCCCCGATAGAAGTGGCCCCAGTCGGCAGTGAATGGAAGGCCGCTATCGCCGAGAGGTGTACTCGGATGGACTGTGTTTGCAGTCCAAGGTTAGACAGGGACTTGAGGTACTGCAGGACGTTAGGAAGTGGGCATGTGGTGGGTTCGAGGCCTTGGTTTGCGCACCAGGTGCTGAATCTTCTCCACTTAAGGCCATAGGATTTCCTGGTGGAGGGTCTCCTGGCCGCTAACACCACCTCCTGTGTTTCGGCGGGTAGCTGGAGATTGGAAAGGCTTAGCCGCTCAACCTCCAGGCAGTGAGAGACAGGGCTCCAAGGTTGGGGTGCCGTATGCTGCCCTCGTCCTGTGTCAGCAGGTCCGGCCTGAGGGGTAGTCGCTTCGGGGCTCCATGAGCTAGGCGCAGTAGTAGGGCAAACCACATCTGGCGTGGCCAGTGGGGGACTACCAGGATGGCGTGGGCTTTGTCCTGAACAATCCGTTGCAGTGTCGCTGGGATGAGGGGTGTTGGCGGGAAAGCATACACCAGAGACCACTCCCCCCAAAACACGTCAAATGCATCCGCCACCAGCCTCCCGGCTGACGGGTGCCTGGAGCAGAACAGGGGGCATTTGGCATTCTGTTCTGTGGCGAAAAGGTCGATGTTCAGAGACCCCCCAGAGTCGGAAGAGATTGTCGGAAACCTCTGGGTGCAGAGTCCATTCGTGGGGCTGGAGCTGTCTGCTCAGTCTGTCTGCCAGGATATTCTGGTCCCCTGGGAGATAGGACGCCCGAAGGTAGCATTCGTTTCTCAAGGCCAGGGTCCATATCAGTGTAGCCTCCTTGCAGAGGGGACGAGAGCCGGTGCCCCCTTGTTTGTTGACATAGAACATGGCCACCTGGTTGTCCGTCCGGATGAGGATTGATTTCCCGCACAATTGTGGGAGAAACGCTTTCAGAGCATATCTTATGGCCCTCAACTCGAGGAGGTTGATGTGTAAAAGCCTCTCGTGTTGGGACCACTCCCCTTGAGTGCTTAGGGATCGCATGTGAGCGCCCCAGCCAGTGTTCGATGCATCCGTAGTGAGAACCACCTGGTGATCGCAGGGGTGGATGTCCTTGCCCACCGACAGGTTTACTGGTATCGTCCACCAGCGAAGCTGGGTATGGATCTGTGGAGTCATCGTGATTATGGTGGAAAGGGGCTGACAATGTTGGTTCCAGTGAGTGCGTAAGTGCCATTGCAGTGGGCACATACCATGGGAAGGACTGAAGTGGCGGCCGACATGTGTCCCAGAAGGCGTAGGATTGATCTCGCTGAGGAAGTCGCTGCCTCGGTCACCTTGCCTGCCAGCGCTGTGATGGCGGACAGTCTGCGCTCTGGGAGGTAGGCTTTCGAGACTTTGGTGTCGATCACGGCTCCTATGAACTCCAGTCTCTGGGCCGGTGAGAGGTGTGACTTGTTGAAATTGATGACAAACCCCAGGGAGGATAGCAGCGCCATGGTTGTCTGTAGGGCCTCCTGCAGCTCCGGGGCGGAAGGGGCCGTGAGGAGCCAGTCGTCCAGGTACGGGAAAACCGCTATGTTCTGCCTGCGGAGGTGAGCTGCCGCTACGGCTACACACCGTGAAGACCCACGGGGCGGAGGACAGTCCGAAGGGTAGGACTCTGTACTGGTAGTGCTGGCCTAGCACTTGGAAATGGAGGTACTTCCTGTGCGACTTGTGAATGCGGATGTGAGTGTACGCGTCCTGTAGGTCCAGCAACGCCATCCAGTCGCCGGTCTGAATCAGGGGGAGGATGGCGTTTAAGGAGTACATCCTGAATTTCTCTTTGGTGATGTACTTGTTGAGTCGACGGAGATCTAGGATGGGGCGGAAGCCGCCAGTCCGTTTGGCAATGAGAAAGTACCTGGAGTAAAAACCAGAGTTCTTCTTGGGCGGGGGAACCTCCTCTATGGCCCGAGAGCTCAACAGATGCAGCAGTTCCGCGGCCATGGCCAGGCGCAGCTGCTGGGGCGTGTCGCTGACTGGGAGAGAGTTCTGGTGGGGTGGGGCCACAAAGCGTATGCGGTAGCCTTCCCGGATGACCCGCAGTACCCAGGAGTCGGAGGATATTCGCTGCCACTCTGGCAAGAAGTAAGTCAGGCGCCCCCCGATCCGGTGGGTTGCCCGTGGTCTGGCGTCAAAAGGAGGGCCCACCTTTGTTGGTGGGCGCGCTGGTCTTCTTTTGTTTGCGGTCCCTCTGAGAGTTTCGCTGGTGAGGGGGTCCCTGGTAAGAATTGCTCTTATATCTGTTGTTTTGCCATTTGTGATTTGAAGGGTGCCTCTTGTTGGAGGAGTAGTAAGGTTTCCTCTGGAATTTGTTCCTCTGGGTGCCGCTGTGGCACTCAAAGCCATCCTCTGCCAGGGTCTGTAGCGTGGTACAATGCTCCTTCATATCACTGACAGTATCTTTTACTTTGTCGCCGAAGAGTGACTCTCCGGAACAGGGCGCGTCCGCAATCCTATCATGCGTGTCGTCACGCAAGCCAGAAGCCCTCAGCCATGCCCATCGTCTCGCATGAAATGGCTGTCCAAGCAGTTCTCAGCGCTGTGTCGAAGGAGTCAAAGGTAGCACTGGCCAGGTGCTTGTTGCACTCGGACATGTCGGCGAGCACCGTTGATGCCAAAACCTGAGATTCCTTTGGGAGGCAAGTCATAGCGGCTTTGAGGTTCGCCATGCACTCGTCCTGGAAAAGGACCTGCTGAAACTGGTGAGCCGCTATCTTCGCGTTGAGCATGGCTCCTTGGTACACTTTCCTCCCGATATCATCGAGGAGCTTGTCGTCCCGACCCGGCAGGCTGTTGGCATGTGTGCGCAAGGACTTAACGCGCTTTAGGGCGGAGGATACCACGATGGATTGTGCGGTAGCTGTGAAGATGCGAATCCTGGGGCAGGCTGCACCTGGTACTTTGTTTCTAGCCTCCTGGGAAAGGGGCAGCCAGATGCCGGAGTCTGCCAGAGTCTCAGATGATTGTCTCGGAGTGTCTGCTGGATAGGCAACGTGAAAACGGTTCTCGGGGTGGCTAGGTATTTTAAGACCTCTGGCACCGTCTCCTTCTTGTCGTCCAGGCCCTGTAAGGTCAAGGTAGATGCAAGTTTGAGCAAAAACCTGGGATAGGTGAGATCCTCAGGGGGGGGGGAGGTTCCTCTGGATCCGGGGAGCGTGCTCTGTCTGGGGTCGCCTCTTCACGCTCGTGGGCTGCAGACCCCACAATTGCCCTTCCGAGATCGCCCCCTTCGGTGTCGGGGGGGGGGGTGGTTGCTCGAGGGTCTGATGCATGGTGAAGGTGCCCGGTTCTCCCCGAACGGCAGGTCCGCCTTCCGGGTGTCAGGCTGTGAGTCTGCTGGAAACGGAGCCGGATGGGGCAGATGGTGTGGAGGGACTGCCACAGTAGACTGCTTGAGGAGCTGAGACAGCAGGTGTACAATGGAGCTGGATGCCGACTTGCTCCGATGGCTGTGACAGGGGCTGGAGGAGTTTGAAAGGCTCACTCGGCTCCTCCTGCGTTTCTGGCGCCGGTGCCTGCTGCGGCATCTTGAGGAGCGGCTGCCTCTATGCTTGGAGTTCCGGTGCCGGCTGGACGAGCTACTGCTGCTGTCGTCGCTGGAGCTGCGGTGGTGCTTGCCTTTGTTTTTGCGGCGCTTGGAGTTTCGCCTCCGGCGTGAAGAGCAGCTGCTGCTTGTGCTGCTATCGGATGAGTCGCGCCGTCCATGCTTCCTGCCTCCGCGGCGGGATCGCCTCCCGGAGCTGTTGCTGCGGTCGTGCCTTCGGCGCACGGGGGATCCGGCGCCGAGGAGAGAGGCGTTGCCATGGCTCCCTGACGACGCCGAGCAATAGCGAGGCTCGTGGGCGTGGCTGGAGGATCGGCACTGGCAGACATCACTGCCCACATCAACAGGCCTGCCGTAGGAGGGGGCGGAGTTGGAGGACCTGGACCGGGCGCCATCTTCTGCTACCGCATGGCTCTCCCTAACTCCTTTTGCAAATTGGGAGTTGGCAGGCCGCGCTTCCCCCGATGGGACCACCGCGGGGGACAGGGACGGCGGTGGAAGTCCAGAGAGGAGAGTCTCAGCACCGCGGTCGTGGAAGGAGGCCGCAGCGGGCGCATCCAGAGCCGGGGCATGCAGGGAGATAGCCGGAGTAGAAGCAGGTACTGAGGGGGAAGCGGAGGAATTACTTGCATTTTCGGAGAGGAATTCTTTTAGGTTATGGCCCCGGATCTTCAGGGCTCTAGGGGACATCCTCCCACAATGTTCACAGTCCTCAATTTTGTGGTCCGGCCCCAGGCAACGCAGGCAGCTACCATGTGTGTCGGTGATACTCATTTTTCTCTTGCAGTGGAGGCATTTTTTAAATCCTGGCTTAGTCATGGTCTGTGATGGATCCACAAAAAAATAACAAATTGTTTAAAGATGGGAGAGGGAGCAGGGTCCATCTTGCTGGCAAGGCGGAAGGAAGAATACTGGTGGCTAGGGGGCGGAGCGGTGAGGTGGGCTACCTGGGTAGGCTCAGAAAGTCTCATCTTTCTGAGCTCTAGAGAGCACTTCCGTACTATGGCGCCACCCGGAGGACGTCACCAGGTGTGGCTGACGCAATCCTGCTTGTCCATGGAGAACAGAAGGAGGTGGCAATAATGGAGAAAGGGTCGCAAGCTTAGAAGTAGGGGGGGGACGGCAAGAATGTTTGGCATCATACCTTGGTGGATGAGAGAAGAAAGAGTGTGCTGGGATCTGCCTGGGGAGGAGGTGGAAGAGTGTTAGGGTCAAGCTATTGAGAGGGAAATGGAGGGAGGTCATCCCTTGGTGAAAAAAGGAGTGTGAATGTGTACATGCCAGAGTCAGGCTTTGGGGGAAGAGGGGATGGAGAGAAAGACAGTGTGTTTTTCTGTGTGCTGAGGTAAGTCTACTGGTGAGGGAAGAGGGATGGGGATTGGCCCTTTGGGAGGGAAGATAAATTGAGTGAGTGTTATTTAAGAGTGCAGGGGTCAGGATGCAGAGGAAAGGGATAATGCAAAAATAATCCCTTGGAAGACAGTGAAGGAAGAACCAGCCCCAGAGTTGGTTCAAGGTGTTGGTGCAAGGTGTTGGTGCCATAGGTAGACCTAAACCTTTACATCCCCGCTGGCTGTCAAAATCTTTCGTTTAGCTCTGAATACCCTGCTTTTTGCTGCCACCCAGAAGTTGCCGCCCAAGGCTATCGCCTAGTTTTACTAATGGTTGGGTTGGCCCGGAGTGACAGTATGTGTGTGAGACTGTGCTGGGGTCAGATTAGGACAGAAAGGGGGAGAGTGCTGGAATTTTTGCTTGGAGAGGACTGTGTGTGACTGCTAGAGGGTTGGGCAGGGATGGGGAAAGGGAAGGAAAACAGTGCTGGGATCATCACTTACAACCAATGCAGAAAACTAGAGTGGCCTTTACGTGCAGATAATGCAACTTTTAGGCACAATTACCACCACAGCCAAATGCCGAAATGAGACGGATGCGCGTGTAAACAGCAAAGGAAAATCTATTTAAATTATAGGCAGATAAGCTGCGCATATTAAAATGGCACATTGTCTGCCTAGAGGATTTCATAACAAACCTTAGTGCCAATACCTCTACGATTGGTCTTGAGATGTCTTAAGCATCTAGCGTGTGCCCCTGAGAGTACTTTGATGCCATCAAAATACTGTCGAGAGGCCAGTGCCCTGGACAAAAAGCAAATCTCTGGGGGCCCAGGAGACCTGATCCCCCCACCCACCCAACCAAAAATAACCCTGGTGGCCCATCGGCCCCAAATCCCCCACCTAGTACCTTTACAAAGGAGTAGGAGTGCTGCGCACATACTCCCACGTCGCCATCATGAAAAATGGTGGCACCTGGCCCTGCGTGGTATATTTTGGGATGCACCAGGCAGGATGCACCGTGCAGGGCCAGGTACTGCCATTTTTCAAAATGGCAGCACTCCCGCTCCCTTGTAAAGGTACTGGGAGGGAAGTGGGGGATTCGGGGCCGATGGGCCACCAGGGTTATTTTTAGCTGGGCGGGTGGGGAGGATCAGTGCTGCTGGGCCACTAGGGGTTTGCTTTCTGTCAGGGGCACTGGCCCCCCAACACTATTGTGATGGCATTGGGAGCTTTCCCCAATGCTTGGATCATCTGAAGGGAAGTTTGACACTTCCCCTCAGATGATCCAGGCATCGGGGAAAGCCCCCGATGCCATCAAATTACTGTTGGGGCACATATGCAAGTTAGCCATAAGGTGCCCCTGTTTCTCTGGGAGACCATGTCAAACTTGCGCGGACTTCTCTGCGCATGTGTTTGACTCGTTCTCCCAATTTAATGCGTGACTAATTTACATATGGGCCCCTTTCTGCATGCCATTGCTGAAGTTGCGCGCTATAGGTGCACTGCAAAGACGCGCACAGTGTTGATAGCGCCGGCTTTCTGCATCGGTCTTTAGAATGATGGGGGGGGGGAGAGAAAGTGAGCGAGTACAGATTCATTTTTATCATAGCACAAATAAAAATTATAAGAAAATGTCTAAAAAGGTTAAGATTAAGTTTTGTAGTAGCAATAATCAGCAAATGTGATTATTAAAACATAAAAACCTGAAGGCTAGAAAAAAAAATGAATCTGGTTCTTGGAGCCAAAGAAAATCTGTGAAAACCAGACATAACACTGTTATAGTTGATTTATTGCACTTCAAATACCAATTAAAAATGTGCAAAGTAATAATCAATAGAAGAGACAGCCTCCACAACAGAACTGAGAGGAAAAAAAGGTAAGCAGCTGTGGCCTCAGCATCCCTAAGAGAGAAATAATATGGTAGCTTTGAGAACGGTGGGCTTTTTACCTCATAGTGTTCTTGTGATCCTGGATAGGGCAAAGGAGACCTAAGTATAGAAAACAAAGTAAGAGTTTATAGCTTAATAGCCCTCTAAAATAAGACAACTATTATCTACTTAAAAAGCCCCGCAGTTAGTAAAAGACATTTTTATGCATTTACAATGAAAATTCTCATGGATTCAAAAATTGGCTTGTCTCACAGCTTACGAGCAATTAGACCAGGCTCAGAGAACCAGGTTGTTGAACTATGGCCCAATAAGGGATGGGAGAAACAATGTCAAACCAGGCAGAGACCTAGCAAGCAAAAGCAAGGCTGTGACAAGGAGGGGAAACAAACTGCACATATAGTGGATGCTAGAGGAATTTTCAGTTCCTGTAAATTACTGCACATTTATTTCGGCTCTACTGAAGATGTTCATCCTCGTCAAATTCAATTTCATTGTTTCCCTGTAATGATGTGACCATGCAGATTCTGAAATCCAAGAGAGTGAGAGTGTGTGTGAGTGTGTGTGTGTAAGTAGTATAGTAGCTAGAAGTGGAGGAGTAGCCTAGTAGTTACAGCAACAGCCTAGTACCCAAGAGATCTCAGTTTGATTCGCACTGGAGCTCCTTGTCACCTTAGGCAAGTTACTTAACCCTCCATTGCCTCAGATACAACTTAAATTGTAAGCCCTCGGAGGCCAGGGAAATACCTACGTGCCTGAATGTAGCTCACCTTGAACTGCTAAATACTAATACTAATAAATAAAAAGACAGGAATCAACAAATCCAGGGCACCAGGTCACCATTTCACCTACAATTTTTATTAACCTGGCGCTCAGGATTTCATGCCCCTGAAGGTCTGGATGCAGGCTGGTGTTGTACGATGATCAGAGTTTCAGGTCTCAGGAGATTTGAAACCACAAGGTCAATGTGAATCTCCTTCACATGTGGCTCAAGCTGCTTGCAGAGAGTAGATCATAGTGGGAATGTAAGCAGCATGGCATTTTCACTGCAGCTCTAAACAGCAAGCCAAGAGGAATGGTGAGTGAGAGAGTTTGGGAGAAAGCTGGGGGGTGGGGTTATGAGAAAGAGTAGGTGACGGCAGGGTGCAAAGGGGATTTTGGAGAGAGAGAGAGACTGAGTGAAGGCGGGGGGAGGGGGGGACTATGGAGATTGGGTGAAGGCAGGGTGTAAGGACCACGACAGATACTTTTTATACTTCAAGTATTACCAGGTCACTGTGATACATGAAGTAAAAAAATAGAAGTGCATTTATAAAGGGTCACCAATAAGCTGCTGACAGCATGCTCACTGAGGGTGGTGGGAGGAGCAGGAGGACAAAAGTCACTGCCTTCTGTTGGCACTGTGCAATTAAGGGCCCCATTTAGCAAGCTTTCTTTTCCTGTAAAAAATGGGAAAACAGTAAATTAGACTCTTTAAAAAAAAAAAAAAAAAGGAGCTACGATATACTTTTGGATGTATCACACTGCAGCATAGGTCTTGGCAGCTGTCTCATAAATTTTTAAGCTGGCTCCTAGATTCTGAGAAGATTTGTCAAGGCCTGCATGTAGACACACATGCACACATACACAGCAATAGTGGACCACACTTTGATTACAAAATCGAGATGATCACATCATTAGAGGGAAACAATGAAATTGAATGACACACAAAAAAATTACATACCTACACACACATATGGAAATTACACTTACCTGGTAATTGTGATTCCTTGAGTGACTCCAGTTTAGTCCTCAACCTCTGGGTAGTGAACCTCCTCCTGCAGCTTGGAGACTGGGCATGTCAAAAACTCATAACATCACTGGATATAGCCTGCTGGTCTCTCCCATCAGCCCCCAGTGAACTATTGACAAAGCAGACTCAAAGGAGCAACAAATCAGTAACTTTTTTTTTTGTAACTTAACATTATATTCAAGGGCATGCAGAACATATAACCTATCTACCTACTACTCCCCTTCCAGAAGGAAAGGGACTGCTTCCTGCATGCTCTCCTTTCCGTCAAATGCCTAGCCCTAAACAATCCCGAGCAATATATATAACAATTGTGATAAGGAAGCTTATCATAGTTCAGGAGGGAGCTATAAAAGAGGTGAATTGGCTTTGAACAAGCAACCTGTCTTTGCTGGTGGAAATACTAAAACAGAATGTTTTCATAAAAGACTACCAGTCCCAGAATGCACCAGGTTTCAAACAGCCTCTAGAAGGGCTGAAGTGGGGAAACGTGTTCAATCAGGAGAGCTATGAGGTAATCCCCAATCACTCATCTCCAAGGGCAGGGCTTGATTCAGCACACCTGGGCTGTGCTAGAGTGGAGTGTCCCTCTAAGCACTTTAAAAGTAAAAGATATTCTACACAGAAACAGAACAGGGAGAAACAGCACAGGGAGAAACAGCACAGGGAGAAGCAGAAGCTGCAGATCCAGAAACAGAAGCCATTGGAGAAAGAAGAGAGAGAACTACAACAGCTGAAGCAACGTGGAAGGAAGAACAGAAAGACATCTTGGAGGTCTAAAGAAGGAGCCCACAGCAGTACGTGTGTTAGGAGTGATTCCAGAGGCAAGCATACTACATTGGACTGGAGGAAGCCAGAGGATTGGGGTTATAGAGCCAGGAACTCCCAAAAGGCACCTTTGAGGGAGACAGCTGCATTTGGAAGGGGCCCTAAGACCGGTGCAAGAAGGTATGTGAAGAGAGACCCAGTGTCCAGGGATCTTGATTGGAAGGCTGGACATAAAAGCTGGACTACTTACTGGCCAGGATACCAGGAGAGGAAACCTAACAGCAAGGGAAGCTCAGGTATGAACTTTGATCTATGCCCTAGCTCTTCATCTGGAAGACAGCAGGGAAACAAATATTATCCTGAGAGTGTTCAATTAAGGAATTCCTCTGAGCCAGACCATGATATTGATTCCATGATATTTGAGGAAGAAGGAGATATATCAAATGATCAGTTGGAATACATGGACTGCTCACTGTCTAGGCTGCTGTTTTAAAGTAGTTTCTCACTAATACAACAACCACCAAAAGGAACTGTAACTTGTTCTTTGATCTACCCAGAAAAGTCTCTGCAAGAAAGCTTTAGGGTAGGATTGAGCCACGTAGAGAGAGTGAACCAGCAAAGGGGTTTGCAGCTGGCTAATTATTTGTAATTGAGCCAGGCACAAGTGCACGTGAGCTCTAGAAGGGAACTTCTTCTTTGTGTGTGTGAATAGAAGAAAGTTATCCTTGGTAAAGAACAGGGTTTTTTGCTACTTTTGGGTTTGTTTTTGCCTTTTGGAGCACTGCTAAGAAGGTCATTAGCAGGAGCCATCAAAAAGACCTTTTCTGTTTCCCATCAAGGTCTTTATTGATTTATTGCTTAAGAAGTTCAGTTACCTTATAACATGTTTTGTTTTTCCTGAGTACAATACTTGAAGCAAGTGTCCTTTTGTGTTACCAAGTAAATCTGTGTGGGAGAATTAACCCCATGACTAAAATCTGTTTTTCTTTGCTTACACTCGAGCATCACAGCTCATTATTTTGTGAACGGCTGATTCTGGTATGAATGAACTACAACTCCCACACTCCTTTGCAAGTCATAATAATATTTTGCCTTTGCCAAGACTGTGGACATTCACGACCAGCACCCCCGTTTACACAATATACAAGAATATCATAATATAATAACAACAATATAGCGCAAAACAAATGGAAGCATCAAAACAACTGAACACCAGTGAGGGCCTATATCCAATTTTAACCTTGCACATCCCCCAACAGAAAAACCCCGGGTGGGAATGAGGACTAAACTGGAGTCACTCAAGGAACCACAATTACCAGGTAAGTGTAATTTCCATTTCCTTATCGTTCCTCCAGTTTAGTCCTCTGGGATGTATCAGAGCAGTAATCATTGGGAGGGACCTTTCCAGCTGGATCTCAACACCGCCTCCCTGAAAACGACATCCTTAGCTGCCAGAATATCTAGGCGGTAGTCCTTACTGAAAGTATGGAGAGACAACCAAGAGGCCTCCCTACAGATGTCCACTGGCGGAACCAAACTGTGCTCCGTCCAAGAAGACACTAGCACTCTTGTAGAGTGAGCGCTTAAGCTCCCTGGGACTGTACGGTCCCGTAGAAGATAAGCCGACGCACTCGCCGCTCCAATCCATCCAGAAATGGACTCCTTCGCCGCCGCTTCCCTTTGCGGGGCCCTCCGAACACCCTGAAGAGAGACGATCCGCCTTGCAAAAGTTTCTGAAACCTTTAAACACTGCCGCAGTGCTCTCTTGATGTCCAAACAGCGCAAGCTATGGTTCAATACGCTCCCCTCCGCCGCACCTAGTGCTGGAAGAGAGACCATTTTAGTTAGGTGAAAGTAGAAACCACTTTTGGCAACAATGACGGAACCTTCTGTCTGGAGACAGACAAAAAACGATTCCTGACAGGTCAACGCCTGCAACTCCGAAAATCACCTCGCCGAACAGATGACCATCAAACATACCGTCTTCAAGGCAAAACCCTTAACCTATGCCTGTTGCAAGGGCCCCAATGGCGTGCTAGCTAACGCTCCTAAAACTAACTTGAGCTTCCCCGGTGGAATTAATATCCTACGACAGGGCTACAGACTGGTAACCACCTGAGAAAACGTACCACATCGACTTGTGCATGAGAGCCACTCCCTGTCCTTTGCCCCTATAGCAAGACAGAGCTGCTAACTGAACTCTCCAGGACCTGCCTTTACCAAACCCATCCTTCAGAAAACTTAATACCAAGGGAACTGACACTGTTGTCGCGTGAGCGTGCCTCTGCGAGCACCCGTCTTCAAAGATGCGCCATATATGCACATATGCAAGGGACGTAGACTTTTTTCTTTTTTTTTGCGGCAAGATGGCAGAGACTGCTGTCGAGCAACTCTTTTTCCTTAAGCTTGCCCTTTCAATGGCCACCCCGTAAGCAAAAAACGATGCACCTGAGGCATTCGAAGGGAACTCCGTAGCAACAGAATCTCCAATGTCGGAAACCTCCATGGATTCCCGTTGAGCAACCGTATGAGGCAGGCATACCACGGGCGCCTCGGCCAGCCCGAGGCCCCCAACCACACGTTTCCCCAAAGCACTTCGATACGCAGAACCACTCGACCTATGAGTGCATCCGGTGGAAAGACATAGAGAAGACCGGACGACGGCCACCATTGAAACAGTGCGCCGATGCCTTCCGACCTCCTTTCGCGTTGTCTGCTGAAGAAGTGACCCATTTACGCAGAGTGAAATGCCGCCATGAGGTCCATTACTGGCTGTCCCCATATGCGACCGATCTGTGCGAACACCTCCTGATGCCACTCCCATTCTCTGGCACCTACTGGGACCCAGCTGAGGAAATCCGCCGTCACAATGTCCTTACCCACAACATGCGCCACCGAAAACGCTGGCAGCCAAATCTCTATCCACACACACAGACCCTCTGCCGCGGCCTCTATGGCCACACTTCCGGTTCTGCCCTGCCGATTGATGTAGGCCACCGCCGCGGAGTTGTCGGACAGTACTCGCACTGCTCGACCTGTCACCGTAGCTTCGAACACCTGCAATGCCCGGCGTATCGCTTGCATTTCCAGTCGGTTGATTGACCACTGGGTCTCCTGTGTACTCCATGAGCCTTGCGCGAAACGATCTCCGAACATAGTGGAGTTTAACGAAGTTTTTGGCCAAGCTCCCGGAGGAAAGGTCCATAACCTTTTATTAGAGAGAAGCTGGAAAATTATAATTTTTTTTATACCAACTTTCACCAATTCAAGATGTTCTACCACGCACACAGCCCAACAGAGCGTCACATCTGTTGTACATGCAACGGAACCCTTAAAATATGAGCATACATGAATCCACCGCTTGCCCCGATACAAGCCTTGAGTAGCCTATTCGTCTTTTTGGAAACCAGCCAGGTCCTTAAAACCTGGATTGGCTACCCTAGGAAACAGGATACTGGACCTGAAAGAGCTTGGTCTAACCTAGTATGGCATTTCTCATATCTTTATGAACGGAACCTCCCCAAGGTCTCTGCCTTGGAAGTAACAGGCTGCGCCTGGCCCTATGGCCCTGTGGCTAGCTCACATGGAGCAGTGCGGCCTAGTGGTTGAGGCAAGTTGCCAGAGAACCGTTTGAATTCCTATCGAGACCACCAACCTTGGGCCATAAAAACTGGGTTTTCTGGTCCCACAGGTGGTCCTTCTGGCCTTCGTTAAGCGACTTAACCCTCTGCCTCAGGTACCAAAACATAAATTGTGAGCCCTTCAGGGACAAGGGAAACAGAAATACCGTAATCGACTGTATGCCACCCTGACCTGTAGGCAATCAGTATACTCAAATAAATAACTGACTGGGAAATGTGACCATAGCAAACACTGGCAGTGGAGAGACATCAGAGCTGGTGCTGGTTCCTAGTCTTCCTTTCTCGCTCTCCCAGTCCTTCTGCCAGCATTGAGAAAAGGCTGAGAATAGATTGTCCAGTGGGCCGGGGACCTTGCGTCCTGGACAGAGAGAAAGAGGGGCTAGGATCTGGGAGCAAAGCCCAAAGAGAAAGGGAAACTGGTGACTGTGACACTGTAGCTCCTCCGGACGGCTCACTCCACAGCAGATCCCACGACTGCATCTCCAACCCTATGAGGACCTCATGCACTTTATTACAATCGACATCCCCCCATTACTGGAGAAATTACCTTAGTCTGATAATACAGTCTGAGCAAAGAAATGCAGTCTCACTCTGCAAAGAGTGCACCCAAAAATCATGCCTAAGCAATTGTGAGCACATACAAAATGCACATCTACATATATGGGTGACCCAGCACCTGTCACCCAAACAGTGCAGTGAGCACGCTTGAACATAGGCTGAATGCATGGAGCATACACAGAGTATTGACTTCCTCTATGAAACTTTCCAGTGCCCTGGGGTGCTTAGCCCCAAACTGTGCTACCTAGACGTCCTTCTCTTCACCCTCAGCACGGGCCCTTTAACAAGATGGCACAGACGGGTCAGTGTTCCTGCTAAGTGCTTAAAGCCCTGCTCTGACAGCACAGGCTCTAGAAATAGAGGAGAATTTCCTGGGAAGGGCATGCTAAGTGGAGCTATGAAACACACAGGCACCACCCCCCCCCCCTGGCTTTCCTGCAGTCAGAGAAATAGCAGTGGGATACACAGACAACCTTGCAAGTGGAGGTCTTAGAGGTTGCTGCCTGTGTGAACCTGATGAAGAATACGATTTCGTATTTTACAAACCCCCCCCAGGGATGTGGGCACTGAATATTATATGTGATTCATGAGCAGCGCTGCCATCCGGTGGCCTTTAGGGCACCAGAGCCCGACAAACGATAAAGAAGTTAAGAGCTTTAAATCTTGGTCATATAATCTTGATTTGCAGAACATTACAGTTGCTTGTTTAGTCACTAACCCCTGAGAGCCCACAAGGTGGCCCTGTTGTTATTTCTTCCCTGACTTGCAGAGATCAATCTGATGATGGCTGCTTACACACGGTCACAGAAAGGCACTATTGAGTGTACCAGCTGCCCTCTGGTGGCCATAGACAGTAGCACAGGCACTTCTTGGTTGACAGTTTAACTGTCATTATTATTATATATTTTTATATCCTAAGGTTTCCTAAAGCTGTCCCTGTGAAACCACAGGCGTTTGGGCAACCTTGTTTACCTTATCAGAATATAGAAAGACTAGAGGACATGCAATGAAGCTACAGGGTAAACTATTTAAGACTAATAAAAGAAAATATTTTTTCACTCAACGTGTAATCAAACTCTGGAATTTGTTACCGGAGGATGTAGTAAAGGCTGTTAATGTAGCTGGGTTTAAAAAGGTTTGGACAAGTTCCTGGAGGAAAGGTCCATAAACCATTATTAAGAAGGGACCCAGGATATCAATGCTTGAACCAATACAAGCATTGTGGAACCTGTGTCCCTTGGGGAAACTGCTAGGTACATATGACCTAGATTGGCCACTGTTGGAAACAGAATACTGGGCTTGATGGACCTTGGTCTGACCCAGTATGGCATATCTTATGTTCTTATGTTTCACTATAGAATACACAAAAGCACACTTCCAGCCTCTCCCTCCTTCCAACTACAAGTTAGGGCTCTGCTCTTGAAGAACCTAAAAGCTGGCAATTTGCCTAATATCCTGGGACTTAACGGATGCTCCTCAGAGACATGATTAGGAGGGAAAGAACCTATGGCATCAGAGATCAATGCCAAAACTGTCGTCCTATAAAACTAAGAATAAACTTAAAAATAAAGAGGACTGACAACAGCCCCCTTAAGGCTGAGGAACCACCCGAGCCTCAAAAAACCTACAAACAAACAAAAGAAAGAAACAGTAGACCTAAAAATCTAGCTATTCTGCCTGTCGTCTTCCTCACACAGGCAGCTCACTGCAACTCCCGCCACGTGGTCCAAATACCTAGAGAGAAAATGGCTGCCCCTTTGCCAACAAATTTTGGTACCAAGAACAGCTGCAGCTGCAAAAAGGAGGCCTCAGCAGACCGACAGAGCCCGAAGGCCTTACCTGCAGGGCCAAAAGCTACGCAGCCTGCTCCTACCACCTTGAATTCATCCGATCCTCAAACCGCACTGCTGCGCCTGGCAGCCATGGCGAGGACCACTCAGCCGGTTCCACAGAGTAAAAATTAAAATCTTACAACGGAGAGGCTCCGTCTCACACAGCTTAAGTGTGGCTGTACGGGTCCCGGAGCTCTCTCCCGTACCATCCAGGGAGAGAGATTTGCACTGGCGAATGCCTGCAGCAAGTGAAAATAACTGACAAGGAGGGAAGGCGAGAGTTGCTACTAATTTAAAGAGCCAGGCTCAAATTTAAAATTACTGTAAATATAAGGAAATTTGCTCCTAACAACTAAAGGGAACTAATCCCTGATTGCAATTAACCAAAAGTAACTGAATTAAAAGTAAAATTAAAGGTAAAAATCAAAAGTAAAATCGGAATAGAATTTGTCACACTAAATGCTCCTTATCTGTTCCCCCAAGTGAGGCCAGAAGCTAGGCTCACTACGTCCCCCTGCTGCATGGAGACTGGACACACTGGGGGCTGATGGGAGAGACCAGCAGGCTATATCCAGTGATGTCATGAGATTTTGACATACCCAGTCTCCAAGCTGCAGGAGGAGGTTCACTACCCAGAGGTTGAGGACTAAACTGGAGGAACGATAAGGAACTATCGTTACCATATAAAACAGGTATTTATGAACTGGGATTTGCTATTGTCGGAAACAAGAGACTGGACTTGATGGACTATAGGTTTAATCCAAAATCGCAATTCTTATGTTCTTAATCTTATAGTTTTGCCATACTATAAGCTCTGAAGAACTGGTGGCCTTTAACCGGCATGAATGCTGACAACTGAGGAACTAAAAAGCAGGAGGCAAGTTTCCTAAGTCAGATTTCCTTCTTTTATTATATACCAGATCTAAGGTGCACCAGAGTCGCACCTAACTCACACACTAGTACACCAGAGATCAACTGACGGTAAGCACAGCACATTAAAAAAAGACAACAGTGATTCCTAGTCATAACAGCAGTTAAAATAAAATCATTGTTCAGAAGTTATGCAAACTAGTGATCACACTCTTATAAAACTCATTGTATATGCACCAATTTTAGAGCTGTGAAACACAAAGTAAAGACTTCACGTTAATAAAGGCTTTATTTTGTGGTACGATACAAAAGTACTAAAGAATTTTTCAAAATACTAAAACTACAGTATTACATTTTTAATACACATTTCTAATCACTCGTTTTAAAAGAATCACTGCCATTTACCGAAAAAATGATTAACTGTGGAAGTTCACTTTTCTAAAAATAATTTCTGGTTGGAAACACATGACTGAAAACTGAAGGTCACAAAATTACAGCATAGCTAATATTGATTTTAAAAATCAAATTTGATTCCCGAGTTAGGTCTTCAGTATCCTGGGCTAGAGGAGGGTGCTGCAGTGGTAGCATTCAAAGCCCATGGTGAGAGGTAGTCTCAATCACTGCACAGCTGAGACACCTAACGGTTGGAGTTAGGGTCCATGAATGTGGAATTCTGGAAGGAACCCTGCTGCAAGGCCCCTGGCTGAGGACTGTTGCTGTGATGACTGGGTTAAGTGAACAGGTAGGGGATATAAAATGGAAGAAAATTCCCTGGGTAGTTGCTAATGAAAATTCATGATGCTGGATCCTCCAATTTTAGTTCTAACTGAGCCAGAAGTCCAAAAGAGGAGGAAACTGTTGGGGGTACAAATCTATGCTACCATCAACAAATCAATTCAAAATGCACAGCTTGAATATTATTGTCATACAGAGGTTTTGCACACACATGCTGTAAGCAAACAGCATGCTGAGCCATGCGCAAAAAGCCAGTGTTAGACATGGAGAGCAAGCCAGATACATGCACACAGGGGCCTGCATTAACAATCTGGAACCTGTGCAATGTATTGGATTGCAAAAAAAAAAAAAAAGTCACCTGAGGTGATGTTTGACAATTCACCTCAGAAAACCATTGCATGCGTTCCCACATCCCCCAAACCCAGACATCACTGAATATCACTGGTAGCCTAGTGTCCCCTACCCCCATATCTCCCCCCTGAACCTCAAAGAAACAAAAAAGCTCCCTATCCCTGCCTTCCAGGTCTGATCTCATTCAGTACTTTAGTCGTTGGGAGCTGCCCAAAGCTGGCGTAAAGACCCAGCATTAAGAGAAAAAAAATTACGCCGAGTTTCAGCGCAGTTTTTTTTTACACATCGAGAGCAATTTAAAAAAAAAACACATCTTTTTGCATGTGATTAACATACTCACGGCTCTATGCTTTAGCACAGTGGTTTTGCTAGTGATTTTCCTGCACTAGCTTGCCTTCTGCATCGGGGAGCAAGATAAGTGCGAGAAAATCTCTAGCAAAATGCTGCAATAGAGCAAAGCACAATTTGATGCATTAAGCCCTGAACTCAGGGCATAAATGGCTTAGGAATCTCATGTATCTGCTTTGTTCTGCAGAAGATCATGTGTCTTTCAGTAAATTTGTGGGTTTACTTTCAATTCTTTATGCTCATTTTAGAAAAGTTCCACATACATTGTGCCATAACCTAGAATGCACGACATTCCATTTATGATTCGCCTTTTCTCCCTGAAAAGGTTCATGCTTTATCAGTCTTCAATGAATTACTTAGCAAAAAATTATATCTATACATGTCGTTTTGTGCAATCAGAAATTGTAAACACATTTAATTTAACAATATTTTAGTTATAATTATCTCACTGAATAAACTGCAGTCCTTTCTTGATCTCCTGCTGTCTGATGCTTCTGTCTTTAAACACATGGGACATGTTACCCTCTACATCCACTTCTTGAAGAAACTCAGCTTCTGTAAAGAAAAGACTAGGTTAACAAGTGCAAAGAGAGGAGTGTGAGTGTGTGTGTGTCCCTCCTCCTAGAACTACAAGGAAGCAGAGAATGTACGAAATATGCTTGCATGGCATAGATAGATCTTTGTAATGGGATAATACCTAACAGCAACAGATGTACCCTGTGAGAAATAAAACAGACAGGAATCCTTTACTCACTGGAATAGTTTGTTTAGAAACTGGACACTGTTTATGCAGGCTAGATACCCTACAATATGTGTTCATATACCTGTCATCATGACACTGAAGACTAGATTTACCAAAAGGTTCTATCGCTTTATTGCACTTTAACAAGCACTAATGCATATTATTTACCACAGGCCTTATTTTATGCAATGGGACCTATTTACTAACATGCTCTAATACAGTAGCACACTTTAGTATATCTAGTCCTGAGTCAAAAAGTAACTATACCTATAATTTGACAATAAGCGTAGTTACAAAATTTAGGCTTTTAGGTAGGAAGTTGAAATCCAGAACTTCCAGGGTAGCATTCTCCGAAATGCTTCCTGTTCCACGCGCAGGACCCAAAAGGCAGGCAGAGCTCCGGAGTCTCAATGCGTGGATGAGACAATGGTGCAGAGATGAGGGTTTTGGATTTGTTAGGAACTGGGGAACATTCTGGGGAAAGGAGGGGCTCTTCCGAAGGGATGGGCTTCACCTTAACCGGGATGGAACCAGGCTGCTGGCATTAACCTTTAAAAAGGAGATAGAGCAGCTTTTAAACTAGATATTAGGGGAAAGCCGACAGACGCCCAAGAGCGGATGGTTCGGAAGAATGTATCCTTGAAGGATACTACCAAAAGCAGAGAGGTTCCACAAAAGAGTAAAGTAGCCCAAATGCCCTCAAGTATGGAGCAGACAGAGCTTAAAGATCCCAAATTTACCCATGTCTAACAATAGCCAAATTAACATGAATAAAATACATTCTCTAAAATACTTGTATGCAAATGCTAGAAGTCTAAAGAATAAGATGGGAGAGTTAGAATATATAGCACTAAATGAAAGGTTAGATATGATTGGAATGTCAGAGACATGGTGGAAGGAGGACAACCAGTGGGACACTGTGATACCTGGGTACAAACTATATCGTAATGATAGAGCTGATCAAATTGGTGGAGGGGTTGCGCTCTATGTTAGAGAGGGCATTGACTCAGAAAGGATTAAAGTTTTGCAGGAAACAAAATCTGCTGTAGAATCTATATGGATTGAAATTCCATATAAAAGGGGGAAGGCAATGGCAGTGGGGGTGTACTATCGAGCACCTGGCCAGAATGACCAAATGGATGATGAAATGCTCAAAGAAATCAAGGAAGCTAACAAAAGTTACAGCGCAGTAATAATAATGGGTGATTTCAATTACCCCGGTATCGACTGGGTCAGTGTCACATCAGGACATGCTAGGGAGATAAAGCTCCTAGATGAAATAAATGACTGCTTCTTGGAGCAGCTGGTTCATGAACCGACCAGAGGGGAAGCCATATTAGACCTAGTCCTTAGTGGAACACCAGATCTAGTGCAAGAGATAAGGGTGTTGGGGCCACTTGGCAATAGTAATCATAACATGATCGCCTTTGATTTAATTAGTGGAGGAGGGATAGTAAGGAAATCCACAGTACTACCTTTTAACTTTCGAAAGGGAGACTATGATAAAATGAGGAAAACAGTTAAGAAAAAACTAAAAGGAGCAGTTGCAAAGGTTAAAGACATACATCAAGCTTGGGTGTTGTTGAAAAATACTATCTTGGAAGCCCAGACCAGCTGTATTCCACGCTTTAAGAAAAGTGGAAGGAAGTCCAAAAAACTGCCAGCATGGTTTAAAGGTGAGGTCAGAGAGGCTGTTGTTGCCAAAAAAGCATCTGTCAGGAAATGGAAAAAAGAGCCAAACGATGAAACCTGGAAACAGCACAAGCACTGGCAAGTCAAATGCAAGGCATTGATAAGGCAGGCAAAGAGAGAATTTGAGAAGAAGCTTGCTGCGGAAGCAAAAACGCGAAATAAAGACCTTTTCAAGTACATTCGTAGCAAAAAACCTGTGAGAGAGTCAGTTGGGTCCATTAGATGATAAAGGGGTTAAAGGAGCACTAAGAGGCAACAAGGCGATAGCGGAGAGACTGAATGAATTCTTTGCTTCGGTCTTTACTGAGGAAGATGTAGGGATGTTACCCATGACTGAAGTGGTATTTAAAGGTGCGGAAGAATTGAAGGAAATATCGATACATCGGGAAGATGTCTTGCAACTATTAGATAAACTAAAGAGTAGCAAATCACCTGGGCCGGATGGTATACATCCAAGGGTGTTGAAAGAACTGAAATATGAGATTGCAGACCTGCTATCAGTAATCTGTGAACTATCATTAAAATCATCTCTAATACCTGAAGATTGGAGGATCGCCAATGTAACACCAATTTTTAAAAAGGGTTCCAGGGGTGATCCGGGAAACTACAGACCGGTGAGCCTGACGTCAGTACCAGGAAAAATGGTAGAAACCATCATAAATAATAAAATTACTCAGCATGTAGATAGTCACAACCTAATGGGAGACAGCCAACATGGCTTTAGACAAGGAAGATCTTGTCTTACTAATCTGTTATGTTTTTTTGAAGGAGTGAATAAACAGGTGGACAAAGGTGAGTCGGTTGATATTGTGTATCTGGACTTTCAGAAAGCCTTTGACAAGGTCCCTCATCAGAGACGTTTGGCAAAACTAAAGAGTCATGGGATAGGAGGCAGTGTACTATTGTGGATCAGGAACTGGTTAAAAGATAGAAAGCAGAGGGTAGGGCTAAATGGCCAATTTTCCCAATGGAGAAAGGTGAATAGTGGTGTACCCCAGGGATCTGTGCTGGGTCCGCTGCTTTTTGACATATTCATAAATGACCTGGAAAGTGGAATAACGAGTGAGGTTATCAAATTTGCAGATGACACAAAACTATTTAAAGTTGTTAAAACCCAAGAGGATTGTGAAAAATTGCAAGAGGATCTTGATAAATTGGAAGACTGGGCATCAAAATGGCAGATGAAATTTAATGTGGACAAGTGCAAGGTTATGCACCTAGGGAAGAACAACCCAAACTATGGTTACACGATGCAAGGTTCCACATTAGGAACCACCACCCAGGAAAAAGATTTAGGCGTCATTGTGGATACCATGTTAAAACCCTCGGCCCAGTGTGCAGCGGCGGCCAAGAGAGCAAATAGAATGCTAGGTATGATAAGGAAAGGAATGGAAAATAAAACAAAAGATATTATAATGCCTCTATATCGTTCCATGGTGAGACCGCACCTTGAATATTGTGTGCAATTCTGGTCGCCGTATCTTAAAAAGGATATAGCGATTTTAGAAAAGGTACAGAGAAGAGCCACCAAAATGGTAAAGGGGATGGAAGGATACTCCTATGAAGAAAGGCTAAAAAGGTTAGGGCTCTTTAACATGGAAAAGAGACGGCTGAGGGGAGATATGATAGAACTCTATAAATTAATGAACGGAGTGGAACGGGTAAACGTAGATCGATTGTTTACCTTATCAGAATATAGAAAGACTAGGGGACATGCAATGAAGCTACAGGGTAAACTATTTAAGACTAATAAAAGAAAATTTTTTCACTCAACGTGTAATCAAACTCTGGAATTTGTTACCGGAGGATGTAGTAAAGGCTGTTAGTGTAGCTGGGTTTAAAAAAGGTTTGAACAAGTTCCTGGAGGAAAGGTCCATAAACCATTATTAAGAAGTGACCGAAGATATCAATGCTTGACCCAGTACAAGCATTGTGGAACTTGTGTCTCTTGGGGAAAGTGCTAGGTACATATGACCTAGATTGGCCACTGTTGGAAACAGAATACTGGGCTTGATGGACCTTGGTCTGACCCAGTATGGCATATCTTATGTTCTTATGTACTCACCTGTAACAGGTGTTCTTTGGGGACAGTAGTAATCAGTCCTCATATATGGGTGATGTCGATGCTGATGGAACCCTACGCGGAAACCTCTCCCCAGCTTTCAAGAAAGCCTTTGGGAGATGCACCACGCACACATGGTCCCCTTCCCGCCTAAGGGTGCCACTCTGCCTCAGTCAAATAACATAACTAAACATGGCAAAAATGATAAGAAGTAACTCCACAGGGAAGAGGGAGGGTTGTGAGGACTGATTCCTGCTGTCCTGGAGAACACCTGTTACAGGTGAGTAACTACGCGTGAAGTCAGTCATCCCATATGGGACTCCCTAACTACAAGCTACCAAAAACCTGTAAGAACGCCACGGGTGAGCTATGAGCAGCAGCAACGGAATCCTAGACTAACAGACTCTCAAGAGACCCAAGTATCCAGTGGGAAACTAGCACTCCAGGAGCCTCAACACAGAAGGGTCAGAGGGCAGGAGTTACCTACACCCTGAACAGATGACGGAGTATGGCCTGGCTGAAAGCGCTGTCCCATCGGGACTCCCTCTCCAGGCAGTAATGAGCTACAAAAGTGTGGACTGAAGACCAGGTGGTGGCCCCGCAGATGTCCAGCAGAGGGGCAGAATGCAGGTTTGCCACAGATGCTGCCATGGCCCTGATGCTGTGCACTGTGACCCGGTGCTCCAGCGAGAGCCCCAGCTTGCTCCAGCGAGAGCCCCAGCTTGCTCATAGGTGAGGGCAATGCAGTCCGCCACCCAAGTGGACAGAATTTGTTTGGTTACTGCCTCCCCCAGCCAACTAGGGTCATAGGAGACAAAAAGCTGAGAGGCGCTGCAGTGGCCCTGGGAACATTGGAGATAGGACAGGGCCCTCTTACAGTCCAGGGTATGTAGTACAGTCTCCACCCAGCTGGCGTGAGACCATGGAAAGAAGGTGGGGAGCACCACCTCCTGACTGAGACGGAAGGGGGACACCTCCTTAGGAAGAAAATTGGGGTGTGTGTGGTGCACCACCCTGTTCTTATAGAACCTTGTGTACGGCAGATCCACTACTAACGCCTGAAGCTCACTGATACTGCGAACAGATGTGAGTGCTACTAGGAAGACTACCTTCCATGAGAGGTACCGCAGGTGGCAGCTAGAGGGTGGATAGGGAGCTTGGACAACAAGAGGCCTCGCAGGAAGTGGGCCACGAGGGGCTGGACAGAGGGGCTTGCCCTCGATAAGGTGGTGGTGCGCCGCCAGGGCACTCAGGTGCATCTGAGTTGGAATTCTGAGGTGGAGCAAATAGTGCAATAGAAGCTGCACAGAGCATGAGAACGGATTGACATGCCTTTCCACACACCACACTGAGAATCTGCACCATTTGAATGTGTAGGCTTGTCTCGTGGAGACCCTATGGGAAACCAGGAGGACCCCCTCTACCTTCCCTGAGAGGTTGAATGGGGCCAAGGCTACACTTTCAGCAGCCAAGCCGTTAGCAACAGGGACCACAGGTTGGGGTGTAGGAGGGGGGATCTCCTCCTGCAACAGTAACCTTGGGGCACTCCCCAGGGTGGCCAGGGCTGCTGAGGACAAGCAGGGGAGCAGTGGAAACCACGGTTGCCTGGGCAACCAGTATCAGTGATGCCCTGTCGTGCTGAGCCTTGAAAAGGGTCTTGGCAATCAGCGGCATGAACAGGAAGGCATAGAGAAGGCCCTCCATCTGCTGCCACCTGTGAGGTGTGCAGTTGGCGGGAGCAGAAGTGGAGCAGCTGAATGTTGGTCAGACTCACAAAGAGGTCCATCAGTGGAATTCCCGAGAGCTGGAAGAGCTGGCTGGCTCGAGGACCCTGCTCAGCTTGTCTGCTAGGGAATTGAGCTAGCCCGGCAGATACACCACCCGCAGGAGCACCCCATTGCAGAGTGTAAAGGAACCGAAAATCACTGCCTCCTGGAACAGTAAATAGGACCCTGTGCCACCTAATTGTCCATTTGGACCAGCAATGACTAGTGCTGGAGGCTGTAGCGAAAGGCTCAGGCAGCCAGGAATATGGCCCGAAGCTCTAGCAGGTTGATCTGCAGTTGGCTCTCTGACTGCGAACAGCTTCCCTGGTTGCAGATATCTTCGCAATGTGCACCCCAACCCAGCAGGGAGGTGTCCGTAGTGAGGGCCCACTGGGGATTGGGGGCCTGGAAGGGCATCCTGGCCTGGAGGTGCTGCAGAACCTGCCACCAGCCGAGGGAGTCCCCAGGTTGACAGATCACCATCACCCTGTCCCGCAGCCATCCATTGGGCTGCCCTCATGTGAAGGTGGGTGCCCAGGGTGACGTGGACTGTATATGTCAAATTGCCCAACAGATGTAGCAGGAGGCGAGCAGACACAGTGTGTCTGCGTTGTATGTCTGTGGTCAGCCCTGTCCTGAGGTAGGAACACTCTGGACTGAAGGGTGTTTAGCCAAGCTCCTACGAACTCGACACTGTGTCAGGAGGAGGTGGGACTAGGGATGGTTTATGACAAATCCCAGATGCTGTAGGATGCTGATGGTGCGGACTGTGGCTGCTGCACCTTGGCGGCCGAATCTCCTCACATGAGCCAGTCGTCCAGATAGGGGAAGACGAAGACCCCTTGGAGGCAGAGGTGAGCCACAGCCACCACTAAGCACTTGGTGAAAAACCTTGGGGCAAAGGCCAGGCCAAAGGGTAAGACCCAATATTGGTAATGGCCGCCCACCACTGTGAACCTGAGGTATTGTCTGTAGCATGCATGGATGAGGATGTGTGTGTACACATACTTTATGTCCAAGGAGCATAGCCAGTCTCCCTGCTGGAGGTATGGCAACAGCGTCCCAAGGGAAAGCATCTTGAACTTCTCCCTCACCAGGAACCTGTTCAGGTCCCGCAGGTCTAGGATGGGCCTTAGGCCCCCTTTTCTTTTTGGTACAAGAAGGTACCTGGAGTAGAACCTCCTGCCTCAGGAGGTGTGCGGGTAGGGTTCTACCACCCTATCCTCAAGAAGGCCTAAGAGCTCCTGAAGTAGCAAGGTCTGGTGGAGCGGAGTCCTAGTGGGCTCTCCCGGGAAGAATGGAGAGGGAGTCTGCTCCAAGTGGAGTAGGTAGCCCTCCTTGAATATCTGGAGTGCCCAGGTGTCAGTGGTGATGGCTGGCCACCAGTGGGCAAACAAGTTTAGATGGCCTCCTGCGGGTGGAGAGGCTATGTCCAAGGAGTCAAAAGCTCCCACCAGGCTGTGCCGGAGCCGATGCCTGGGTCTTGGGAGTCTTCAGCTTACAGATGTTGCATATAGTATGTTTATGGTTATCATGACAACATGAAACAGCTTACCGGTATGTGGAAATCTGCTCTATTTGAAAAATCTGTTCTTATTTTTGCCCATTCCATGCTCATGAATCAGCATAGCCTTTTCAAATAACAGCCTTTTCAGATTTCTTCCACATTCCACTCAGTTTGGTTCAAACTGGCATATATGGACAAATACCACCATTTAGTTTGTTTGGCTATAAGAAGGGATTTAAACGTCTTGCCCACAATTGATAAGATCCAGATCCCTTGAGTACAAGCAATTTACTCTTTGGGAGTGATTACTGAAAAAGAGATATGGACAGACTGCAATGTAACCAGATCAATATTTTTTTAAATTGAATTAGTTCATCAACTCAAACCGTTTTTAGACTATTGTTACATATTGTATTTGGGGATAACGAAGAAATGGTTGAAAAAAAATTACATGTATCACGCAACAGCAAGGTTTTTTCTAGAAGTAGGAAACAGAGTGCCTGACCTCAGCTGAGAAGCTTACATTGGTTATCATACAAGAACGTTGTACTGGTGTTAGTATTTAAAGTGATGAGCAATTCTAGGCCTTTATATTTGAGGAGTATGTTACAAAATTATGTAACTAGAAGATCATGATGGTCTTCACAGGGTAATTATTTAGAGATTCTAGAACGATTTTCCGAAACACGGTTTAGCGCTCAAAAGCCTTTAGTGTGGTGGGTCCAAATCCTTGGCATAGTTTACCTATGTTTTTGCATGAGGAGAGAAACCTGTTGGCCTTTAGGAGAGAAAGCATTTTTATTCCCCTTATAAGAATAAGTTTGCCATTTCATTACCTTGTTTGATGATGAGGTGTTTTTTTTTTAAACTATTTATTTTTTATTGTTTTATGTATACTGGCATCCATCGTAACCAGAATCCACTGCAGTGGTTCCAAGGGCATGCCTACCACCATTTGGGCCCCATCCAGCCACCATCTGAGGCTCGCTCTCACCTCTGCCGGACACCTGAACTTTAGAGACAATGGCCGAGTCTGTGGTGACCAGCGCGCTAGTAACTCCTGCTGAGGTGGTCTCCTATGAGTCCAAGTGCAAGCCCAAGGAATCAAAATCAAGAGACACTTACATGGAGTCCAGGTGTTGCTGATAGACCCAAGCCATGGGCCTTGTCAAGATGTACCTGTTGCTGAAGTTTGCGTATCCTGTTGAGTGGGAGGGAGATGCGCCCTGTTTTGGTATTGAACAGGGCTCCCAGGTATACCAGCTGTTGCATGGGTTGCAACTGGCTCTTGGACAGGTTGACTACCCATCTCAAATTCTGGAGAAACTTGACCACTCAATTGGTGGCAGCCAAAGCCTCCACTTCCGTCTTTGCTCGAATAAGCCATTGTCTAGGTATGGATGAACCAATATGCCTTCTTTTCTGAGGGCTGCTGCCACCACCACCATAACTTTTGTAAAGGTGCGGGGAGCAGTGGCCAGGCCGAAAGGCAACATGTGAAACTGTAAGTTCCCCTTTGGCACCACAAAGTGAAGATATCACTGATGCTCTGGACGAATCAGAATATGTAGGTAGGCCTCTGTGAAATCCAGTGCTGCCAAGAACTCCCCCTGTAGTATGGCCAGGATGACGGAGAACAAGGTTTCCATCCAGAAGCAAGGCACTCGCAGTGCCCGATTTACATTCTTGAGGTCTAAAATGGGCCAAAAGGAACCCTCCTTCTTCAGGACCACAAAATAAGTATTCCTGTGTTGAAGAGAGTCCTCGTAGGTATTTTCAAGTTGTGGTAGCTGCTGCAGGTTCAAACCAGGGGGCTAGTGCAGTGGACGGGAAATGGAGATGCTGGACTGAAAGGGAGAGGAATGGAAGTTGGAGGGGGTGTGCTCGACACGATAGGGCTGTGGGGGAGAGGGGAAGACACCAGACTAACTGGGCAGGGAGGACTACGGAGACAGAGAGGGAATGAGGACATGAGGAAGGCCACTAAGGAGAGAGAGAGAGAGAGAGAGAGAGGAGTTGATGGACATCGGGGGGGGGGGGGAGGGAATGGCTAGGAAGACAGAGGGAAAACTGGACATGGGGCAGGGGACGCCGGATGTAAGACACTGGATGAGGGGGGTGCGGGGGGGATGACTGGAGGAGGAGGAGAGGGGAGATTCTGGACATAGGGGGAGGGAAAGAAGGGGGTTAGTGACAGAATAGGGAAAAGGAGGGCTGGAGTGAGGAGGAAAAATGGAATGCTATAGGTAGATGCAGAAAATGATAAAGATCGAGGACTGGTTGGTAAGGAGGAAGAGTGAAATCTGGACAGAGAAGCAGAAAAATGAATAAAAGAAAGCTGAAAGAAAGAGAATAGTGCTAGAGATGGATGTATGGGAGAGAAATAGCAACCAAGGAAGCAAAATTAAGAGAAGAGAGAGGAAAAAAGAAACCAGAGTCTGGGGCCAACATGACTAGAAAAATAAAATAGCCAGATAATAAAATTCTTTTTTTCTGTCTGTCTGTGTTATCTATTTAGTGCATAAGAACATAAGAAATGCCGTACTAGGTCAGACTAAGGTCCATCAGGACCTGTTTCCAACAGTGGCCAATCCAGGTCACAAGTACCTGTCAGGTTCCCAAAAAGGTACACAGGTTCCACATTGCTTATCCTGGGGTAAGCAGTGGCTTATGGACTTTTCCTCCAGGATCTTGTCCAAAACTTTTTTAAACTCAGCTACACTAACAGCTTTTACTACATCCTCCGGTAGTGATTGGAATACGTCAGTTTCTGGATTGTATATTTGGCAGGGCCAGCGTTAGATTTGGCTGGGGATCAGGGCAGAAATTTGGAAGGGGGCTGTCTCTTCTTCAGCTTCAGCCAGGCTTAAGATCATCTCTGGCCTGGGGACCCACAGCAATTGCCCTGGCTGCACCCCCACCCCCTCAAATGCCGGCCCTTATATTTACTGTATATTTTGCACAGTACAGGAGGAAATTTATTTATTTTATTTATTTATTTTAGCTTTTCTATACCGCGCTATTTGACATCAGTGCAGTTTACAGTTAACAATTTTGCACAGGACAGGGGGAGGTGCCTTGTGCTTACATCGAACAGGACATAATAACTTGGATTAATAACTGAACTATTTACATCTGAACAATGACAGATTACTAGTGTCACTTTTACATTATTAATGCTGTTGGGTGGTTGTGTTAGTACAAGGTGTAGGGGTGCAGTTGGATTGCGAGAAGTATAATAGGAATAAATGATGTTTAATGGCTTTCCTGAATTGTGTGAGATCTTTGATTGATCTGATATTGGACGGGAGATTATTCCAACACCTTGGAGCATAGAAGGAGAATGCTCTGCTTCTAGTTGTTTGCGTGCATTTCGTCACTTCAATCGGGATTACTAGTGTGTTGGCGCCTATTGACCTTCTTGACCTATTTTCGGGGGTGTGGGTAATGAGTGCAGTGAGGGATGAGGGGGATATACCATTGATGGCTTTAAACGTAAGGAGTAGTGCCTTGTAGGTGATTCTGCACTTTATTGGTAGCCAGTGAAGGTCCTTTAAGGTAGGGGTTATATGGTCTCTTCTTGATACTCCACAGAGGACACGTGCCGCGGCATTCATCGCAAGCTGCAACGGGTTAAGGGAACTTTTGGGGAGCGCGTGCAGAATGATGTTTGCATAGTCGAGGTGTGGAATTAACAGGGCTTGGAATACTGTCCGGTAGTCTTTATGTGCCAGCATTGGTCTTAGGTGACATAACATCTTAATCTTGAAATATATAGCCTTGACGGTGTTGCATGTTGATCAATTGTAATACCCAGGTAGCGTATCGTGGGCTTACTTGGGAGCTCCGCGTCTCTGACCTTTAATGTTTTAGGTGGGGAAAAGTTTCTGTTCTTTGTGATGAACAATACCTCCGTTTTCTTGAAGTTTATACGAAGGTTCTGTTCGAGGAGCCAGGCCGTGATCATGTTGAAACAGTTAACTAAGGCAGTGAAGTCGGGATGCATGACGTCGAATGGCGTAAACAGGAGGACATCATCTGCATAGATCAAGCAGGAGATTCCAAAAGATCGAATGATCTCACATATAGGCTGCATGTAAATGTTAAATAATAGTGCAGATAGGGACGAGCCTTGGGGTACTCCTTGGGTTTGTTGAAACGGCTCAAGAGGAGTTCCCTCCCATCCTTACATGTTGCCATCGGTCATCTAGGTACGATTTACACCAATCCCACGCCAAGCCCTGAATTCCCTTCTCCTGGAGGCGTGTGAGGAGTTGAGTGTGACAGAGTCAAATGCAGCGGCAATGTCAAGGAAGATCAGTGCAAATCCTTTCTTGATGTTGTCTATTCCTCTGGATAAGGTATTGGTTAGTGTGGTGAGTAGTGTTTCTATGCAGTGAGCTTCTCGAAACCCATGCTGGCAGTCATCTAAAGGGGCTGTGCTGTCTATGTGCTGGTGAATCTGTTTTTGGACATTTTTCTCAAATTATTTTGGCAAGTAGAGGGATACTTGAGATCGATCGGTATGAATCGACCTTCTATGGATCTAAACTATTGTTCTTGAGAAGTGGGCGTATGGACGTGTGCTTGAGAGAAGAAGGGAATGTTCCTGTTGAGGATAGGCTTGTGATCCTGGCTATGATAGGGCTGAGTTCTGTTCGCATTGTCCTAATCCAGTGCGCTGGGCATGGGTCGTTCGGTGCAGCAGTAGTGTTGATAGTTGCAATAATGTTTTCGATGTCTCTCGCAGAAGGAGATGTTAGCTCTGTAAGCAGTGGTTGTTGATCGGGAGTATTTCTTGGTGTGATTCTCGGGGCTATGTTTGTTTTGATGGCTTTTGATTGGAGGTGGTCGGCATACAACTGGGGTTGTATTGGTTCATGGTGAGGGGAGGAAGATTCCTTGGTTATTGATTTCACTAGGTTGAAGAGATCCCTGGGCTTGCTTAGGGAGCGGCGAAGAATCTCAGTATGGAATTCTTTCCTTTTGGAGTATGTTAATTCACGGTGTGCTGATAAGTGTGCTAGGTAAGTTGCTTGGTCCTCTGTTGAATGTGAGCGTCGCCATCTTCGTTCCAGTTTCCTTAAGTGGTGAAGAGACACCCTTATCTCTGCAGAAAACCATGGCTCAGATTTCCTTTTACAGGCTAGTTTGTTGGAGGGGGGGGGGTTATCCATGGAAGGTAGATGAGAGAGCGAGCTCAGTGTGTCGTTCCATCTGCTGATCAGATCATAGAGGTTATCAGATGGCTGTTCGAGTATTGGGAGTGCAAGTTTTGTAATCTGATCCTTGTCAAGTGGTTTGTGGCGTCCAGAGTTCAAAGACATCATATTCGTGTGGCTGGCTGAACCAAGTTCTTGTTGCGAGGGTATCTGGAAAGTGATTAGACTATGGTCTGACCACGGGACAGGAGTGATGACTAGGTCGAGATCATGGTCATGGCTCGTAACCATGAGTGGAGAGAAGATGAAATACAAACCTCTCTCTTTTTCTGGTGTTGCACTGCATATAAAGACTGAGGACTGCATATAGCTGCTGACATCTTGTGGTTTCAGTTTAATTTGTGTATGCATATTTCTATTTTCAGTTTGTGGCCATTTATTTTTTTATTTAATGAGGGTCTATTTGTGTTCTGTATGTGTGATCAAGGTTGGGTATTCTGTTAACATGGAGTATCTATGTAAGAATGTGTAGAAATTGGGCTTTTTTTCAGTTTTCCTACTAGGTGTACTGATAGTCTAGGGCAATATTTATGGTGTTGCCTTTTCCTAGGTAGAGTTCATGCTGTGCGAGTTTTTGAAGTCAGTGCTGCAATGGTAGATTTGTTTTAGGCCCTAAGTGACTTTTTTGTAGAGTTTTGTATCACTTCACCATACGTTTGGTACTGAGATTTATGTTGCTGTTTCTGACATAACACTAGAATCCAAAAATTTGTTTGTGTAGTATGGAAATGTCCTAGCTCTGCTCCGTACTCATTGTTTGGGGGAGGGGGAAGGTTCTGTGGATTTAACACCACATGGGGCAGCATGTGTGTGTGTGTTGGGAGTGAGCAAATGACCATGACTCAATATGGGCTAAAGAGTGCAACCTCGTGTACACCCCCCCCTCCCCAATGTGGCCTACAGGCTCAAAAAACTCTCATTGCTGCAGTCACTGTAGTTAAATTTTGGGAGCAGGGCAGAAGGCAGAGAGTGGACATAAACTACACATTGCAAGTAACGCAGATTAGCGAGGGTGCTATTTAACACCCAATAAGAAACTTTTCAGTGGGTAACTGTGGGGGACATGCTGGTCATGCTCCCGACACTCACTGAGCAACCTTTAATCTTACTGCATTTTAGTTTTTACTCCTAATACACTGTCAAACGCCCTCACCACTCGCCTCTAGTTTTAGAGGGGCGTGGTTATTGGAGGAACCTTCCCCTATCAGCCTTAGCAGCCTATTTCCTTGTGGTGTCTTCTGGGAAATGTAGTACTGCTAAGATGTGTTTGTGCTTCAGGTAGAAAGTTGTAGTTAAGGCCACCGAGGCAAGGCATATAACAGAAAATTTATTTCGCACAAAAAGATTCAAAGTACCAGATACAGGATTATTTCTGTAGGATTTGCTCAAAGTACAGCAGATGGTTGGCAAAGTAAACAAAAGAACCCAAAAATGGCTGTTTAAAGTCTTCTTACTTTCAGAAGCACAGCCTTTGATAGCAAGGTTGCCCCCTTCCTTTTAGTCCTTGTTAATTACAGCATAAAGTCCAAACAAGCTCAATCTTCTGTGGCAGTTTGGCTTCTATCAGCCTCAGTTCCTTCTAGGCTGCATTTCAGGTATAACAGAACTCAAAACAAGAAGCAAACATTCAGACTGCCATCAAACTCTCAACAGGCTTTTCACATAACAGAGGAGCAAAGAAAAACTCTTCTAGCAGGTAAATTGGCTTCTTGCAGTTTCACAGTTCAAACCACAGGTGGATAACAAGCATGAATCACAGTTTCCTGCTTATCCTTAAATTTCAGTAAACTTCCCTTTTAAAAACATATGGGGGAATTTACCACCACACTGCCTGTTTCTTATGGTTACCTTTTCAAGGAGGATAATTCTTTCAGGGCTGGCTTTTCCTCAAGACTTCATGTCTAAAGCTTGGCACAGAGAGCAATCCATAAGGATGTCTTCTTCCCCCAACTCTGCCACTGGCTCTCCCAGCTGCATGGGTTCTGGCTCACCCACCCGGTCAGACTGCTCAGCTGACAACCTCTCCGGTACTCCGAGAGCTTCTCCCCTTCCTGGCTCCAAGCTCTGCTGCAGGGAATTCAGCCCTCTCAGCTCCTGGTAGCTCGGCTCTTCTGCATGAGTCAGCACCTTCTCTACCTCCTTCTCTTCTCCGGTATCTGCCTTCTCCTCCCTCTCCTCCTTTCTCTCCATCTGTATACTCTAGCATAGGCTTATACCTCCAGGGTTCTAGCCCCACCTCCTTCCTCCCCAGGTGTTGGCAATCCCCCTGCCTTCTGGTATTTGAGTAATCAGGGAACTTGTTGAAGTAAGGGTTTTGGACCTCGTGCCCCTAATCTCTCTCTCTTACTCTATCAGACACTGCATGAAACCTGTTCCAGCTGGGGTTTTTCTGGTTTTTAGGTGTGGCTGTGGCTTTCTCACCCTGCACTCCTAAAAGGGGACTCTTTACTAGGGTGAATTCTTTACGTTTCTCACCTCCCCCATACTCAGGATAGATGACCTTGCCACAACACACTAAGTGCAAAATCTTACTGCATTTTAGTAAACATGCCCTTCAGTTTTTTGGGCAGTTTTTGCATTTCTTCTTACATAGCATAAAAGTGTCAAATAAGTAGTAGGTGATAGCTTTTACTGGACCAAAAATACTTTTTTTTAAATTAGTCTAGCAAAAGACATCACTTACACTCGTTTGTTGACTTTTATTTCAACATATCTAACTAGACTAACATAGGTTTTGATTGTTTCGTGTGACTGAACTTTTCTCTCTTTCCTTTCCTATCGAAAATTGTAGCTCCTCTTCCTTTTCTAGAGCCTCGACTTCCTCTCTCTTTATTTTGAAACATTGTAAACCACCCCGATGTTACGGGGGACAGTATATCAAATGAATGAACATAAAACAAACATGGCAAGTAAACTACAAAGAAAGTCTTCGCTAATCAATCTCTCATATTTTTTTGAAGTGTGAATAAAAAGCTATTAGTGTAGCTGGATTTAAAAAGAGGTTTGGACGAATTCCAGGAGGAAAAGTCCATAAACCAGTAGTAAAGAGGACCAAGAAAATCCACTGCTTACCACTGGACAAGCAGCATGGAATCTGTATACCTTTTGGAAACCTGACAGATACTTGGGATTTGGACTGGCCACTGTTGGAAACAGGATACTGGGTTTGATGGACCCTTGGTCTGACCCAGTATGGCATATCTTATGTCCTAGTTTATTTCCATAAAACAAAAAGACAAATTTAGTCTGTCAAATATATAATTACACAGGTACACTACCAAAAAACTGCCTCCAGTTTTGCAACTGATTCCTATAGATTTTGGAGTGCTGAATCCAGGAAAAATAGCCAAAATGTTCCATCACGTCACGTTTTCTTGCAAAATTAGATTTCTTACCCATATAAGGAATGTTCACATAATTTCTTTTTAGCCGACTGCAGTTTATTTTCTTGGCCCAAAATAGAGGTTGTAATGGTTAACTAACTAGAAACACTCCCTCATGATATTTTAGAGTGTTTTGTATTCATTTTATACATTAACAGGACAATTGGGAGGCGGGGGGCTAAATCCAGTACTCGTGCTGGCGCATGTTCTTTCCTGTTCGCCTCGCCTCGTTCGCTCGCTCAAACACGGTGGTTGCGACATGAACGTTCCTGTCAAATTTCAGTTTCTTGCAAGTTCATTATTACCTTTTGTTTGCTCAGTAGTAATCCAGCTTTATTCCGAAGTGGTTCACTACAGTTGTAGTTTGCAGTGCTGTGTATTTGTGATGGCTCACAGAGCCAGAGGTTGCGTCAACTCTCCGGACAGTTTTTGTTTTATTTGTGGGGAATATACCGTGAAAAAGCGGCAGAGGAACATTTCTGCATTTATTAAAAAAGTATATTTCGCCTATTTCGGTTTGAAGTTAGGCGATCAAGACAAACCGTGGGCTCCTCACAAAGCGTGCAAGACATGTGAGGAAGATCTACGCTTATGGATGAAAGGTAAAAAACAAGCATTTCGTTTCGGAATACCTATGATGTGGCGTGAACAAAGAGACCACAGCAGTGACTGCTATTTTTGCTCTTGCATTGTGAAGGGATACAACTTAAAAAATAAGAACGTAATAAGTTACCCCAACCTTCCCTCAGCAATTAGGCCTATGCCTCATAGCAACGAAGTACCTGTGCCTGAACCACCAAAATCTTTGGATCATATTTGTGTGGACGGTTCTGATCATGATGAGACTCATCAGATGGCTTTTCCCGATGAGTCCAGTACTTCCGAGTTTGAAACTGAACCAGATCCGAAACCTGAACTTTTCTCTCAAGCTGAATTGAATGATTTAGTCCGGGATTTAGGACTCCCAAAAGATGCTGCCCAACTGCTAGGTTCTCGGCTTAAACAGAAAAATCTATTGTCACCAGGAACAACTTTTTATTGGTACCGCAACCGCGAGACACAATTTTTGAAGTATTTCAGCAAAGAGGAAGATTTGGTATTTTGCAACGATATATACGGAGTGATGGAAAAGTTTAAACTCAAGTATGATCCTGCTGAATGGCGGCTGTTCATTGATTCGTCAAAAGACAGCATAAAAGGTGTTCTTCTTCATAATGGCAACACATTCGCTTCAGTTCCTATTGCTCACTCTGTTATTCTCCAAGAAAAATACAAGAATTTGGCCCTGATTCTTCAGAAGATTCGTTATGATGAGCATAAGTGGATGATTTGTGGAGACTTTAAAATTCTATCCATGCTATTAGGGCAGCAATCCGGTTTCACCAAATATCCCTGCTTCCTTTGCTTGTGGGATAGCCGGGCCCGCGACCTACACTGGGGGAAAAAAGACTGGCCAATTCGGGAGTATTTGAGACCTGGTGAGAAAAATGTTCTTCATGAGAGCTTGGTACCTCGTGATAAAATTCTATTACCACCTCTCCACATTAAGTTGGGTCTCATTAAGCAATTCATCAAGTCCCTTCCAAAAGATGGTGAGTGCTTTCGGTACCTTTGCTCAAAGTTCCCCCGACTTTCTGAAGCAAAGCTAAAGGAAGGAGTGTTTGTTAGCCCTGATATAAGGAAACTCATTTCAGATGGAGCATTCGCTGAAACGATGTCTGAGAAGGAAAAAGAAGCCTGGGATTCCTTCAAGGATGTTGTTCTCAAATTCTTGGGGAACAGGCGGGATGAGAACTATAAGGATATTGTTGCCAGGATGCTCAATGCCTTCAAAGAACAAGGCTGTAACATGAGCCTGAAAGTCCATTTCTTGCACTCCCATGTGAACTACTTTCCCGAAAACTTGGGGGCGTACAGTGAAGAACAAGGTGAAAGGTTTCACCAGGACATCAAGGACGCAGAGAGAAGGTACCAAGGAAGATGGAACACCACTATGATGGCTGATTTCTGCTGGTTGCTGCTGCGGGAAACCCCAGATGAAAAATACGCCAAGCAGCGCACCAAGAGAAGCATTCGGGGGAAGAAGAAACGGGCCCACCAGGAGATTGATTGACCCAAGAATGACTTTAAAATCTAAACTGTGTTGACAAATATCGTGTTTTTACTAAACTTTGAAATAAAAATTTGCTAGTTATTACCACAGTGTCGGATCTCATTTATTAGAATTTTATTTTCACACCATCGGGTGTTTGTCTTCATGTATTGCAATGGTGCGGTTTGCGTTTTCTATTCTTACATACATACCTGTACAACATTTTTTGCACATTTCTTTGCTTTGCTTTGTGTCTAACCTCGCTCTTATATGCTCAATGTTTGTGCACATGTATGTGGCTGTTTTAAGTGCAGACAATTTTGCTACCATCACAGTGTGTTTTGTTGACATTACTCTATTCTTATGTGCTGCCTTGTTACAATTTTCTTTATTCTTATTTGAATAACTACTAAACAATTAGTATAAAGAATTCATCCAAGAAACTTTATCTCGATCGCACTCAATCTGAAACGTTCACCTCAAACTGCTAACCCAATGTAGCAAAAAATCTGTACGTGATGGAGCAAATTGGTTACCAGATTTGGATTCAGCGCACCAAAAAACATAAAAATCAATCGAAACATTAGAGGCAGTTTAAAAAAATTTTTTTTAGTGTACCTGTGTTATTTATTAGAAGATACAGTTACTCTCAATGTCCTTTAATATAACTGTGGTGAATAAAACAATGTACTTGTAACACACAGCTAGAAAATGATATCAACAAAAATTAAGGGGTATGTTTGCTAAAGGTTAATAAACATTAAAGTTAACAAATGTTAAGTGCTGCAATGGCCCACAGAAATGAATGGGCAGTGGCAGTACTTAACGTGTGTTAAGTAAAAAGAAGTTATTAGACCTTACCTGCTAATTAATGTTCCTGAAGGATCTCCAGTCCAGTCCCTTTCTTCTGGGTTGTGCTCCTCTTCTAGCAGCTTGGAGACTGAGTACGTCATTCTTTGATCACCTCAGGATATATAGCACTGGCACCACCCACCTGCCTCAGTATCCTGTTGACAAAGCAGACCTAACGGAGAGACAACTAAGCAAAAACTAACTAACTACAGTAAACTTTAACCAAACCACAGCCCTCCCCCTCCCAGAAAGTGATATCCCAACCCTCCCTTCAAGGAGGAGGCTTACTTGAAAAGCCCCTTACCAACTCAAACAGTTCATTTTACATGCTAATTTCAGTATCAGGGCTCTGCAGCTACTTCTTCCACTCCGGTACCGGAACCAGAGGAAACCACTGCAACGAAATCTGCCCCATCTCATACCATTCTTCCTAACTCCCTTTGGGCTGGAAATTTGTACTTCTGCTTTACCATACCGGGTTGGACCAGGGACTGGCCTGGAGATCCTTCAGGAACATTAATTAGCAGGTAAGGTCTAATTACTTCTTCCTAAGCGTCTCTCCAGTCCAGTCCCTTTCTTCTGGGATGAAACAGAGCAGTTCAAGCATGGGAGGGGCCTGCCAACCAGGACCGAAGCACCGCTCCCCCAAAACCAGCATCTGCCTGCACATCCAACCGGTAGTGCTTGGCAAAGGTATGTAGGGAAGCCCAAGTAGCCGCCCTACAGATTTCCACTGGCGGAACCAGACTAAACTCTGCTCACGATGCTGCCTGAGCCCGAGTAGAATGAGCTTGAAACCCCAACAGAACATGTCTTCCCCTCAGGATATAGGCTAAAGCTATGGCTTCCCTGATCCATCGAGAAATTGAAGCTTTGGCAGCCGCTTCCCCCTTGCGCAGCCCTCCAAATAACCATTCCGACTTGCGGAACGCCTTAGCATGCTTCAGATAATGCTTCAAAATCCATCGAACGTCCAGCCAGCGTAACCGTGCGTCGCCCTCCTCCTGCCCCAAATTGGCAAATGAAGGGAGAGACACTGCCTGATTCACATGAAATGGGGAAACCACCTTGGACAAGAAAGACGGTACCATCCGCAACACCACTTTATCCTTGAAGAAAACTAGAAAGGGGGAGAGCAGGACAACGCTTGCAATTCAGACACTCGCCTGGCTGAACAAATGGCCACCAGGAAAACAGTTTTAAGCGTCAAATCTTTTACCGAAGTCAGGTGGGCTGGTTCAAAAGATTCCCCCGCCAGGACATCTAGCACCAAGTTAAGATCCCAAGGGGGGACTGTTGACCTTTGCTGGGGTCTCAAGCGCCTCACTGCCTTAAGGAAGCGGACCACATCTGGATGCTCGCCTAACAACTTACCCAAGATCTTGCCTCTGTAGCAGGAAATAGACGCTAATTGTACCCGCAAGGAACTGGCGGCCAGCCCCTTCTCAAAACCATCCTGTAAAAAATCTAATACCTCAGAAACGGAAGCTTTCAAGGGCCTCTTCTGCCGATCTTCAAACCAGCTTTTGAAAACGCGCCAAACTCTCACATACGCCAGACAAGTTGATCATTTACGCACCTTCAACAAAGTTGAGATCACTGCTCCCGAATATCCTCTTTTGCGTAGCCTTGCCAGGCCGTAGGCGAGAACCGATCTACCTGGGGCATCCTCACGGGGCCCTGAGGAGGTCCTCTCTTATCATTAGGCGCCATGGTCGATCCGCCAATAGTCTTATTAAATCTGAGTACCATGGTCTTCTTGGCCAGTCCAGAGCTATAAGCACCACCAAGCCCTGCTGCGCCTCTATCCTTTGCAGGACTCTGCCTATGAACGCCCACGGAGGAAACACATACAGCAACCTTCCTCGGGCCACCGTTGAACCAGAGCATCTAAGCCTTCTGACATTCTTTCCTACCGCCTGCTGAAGAACCGTTTCGCCTTGGCCGACTCCAAGCGCACCATCAGGTCCATGACAGGCGGGCCTCACCTGCATTTCACCTGTTGGAAGACTTCCTGACACAATACCCACTCGCCGTGATCCACCTTGTGCCGGCTGAGGTAGTCGGCCGTAACATTTTCCACCTGCCACGTGCTGGGCTGATAGAGCCAGCAGGTAAGTCTCGGCCCACTCTAAGAAGCTTTCTGCCTCTTCTTCCAACAGAGGACTGCTCGTGCCCCCCTGTCTGTTGATGTAGGCCACCGCTGTCACATTGTCCGAAAGAACTCTGACTGCCCTCCTGCGAACCCGAACTAGGAACGCTTTGAGAGCTAGGATCACCGCCCTCAATTCCAACCTGTTGATGGGCCATTAGGATTCGTGGACATTTCAGCCGCCCTGGGCAAATTGCCCCTCACAGTGGGCCCCCCATCCGAACAGACTCGCGTCCATTGTCATCTGCACCCATTGCAGAGATTTGAGGGGCATTCCCTTCTCTAGATTCCCCAGGGACAGCCACTACTGTAGAGACCCTTTGATTGCCGGAGGACAAGGTAGTACCATTGACAAGGGCTGATGCTGATGAGACCATCGCCGCAGCAGCGACCTCTGTAGCGGGCGCATATGAGCCCTGGCCCAGGGGACCAGGTCTAAGGTGGCCGCCATTGTCCCCAGCTCCTGCAGGTAGTGCCACGCCGACAGCGCTTTCCGCACTAAGAACTCACGTACCAAGCAATGAAGGTCGCCTGCTCACTAAGCTGGCAAAAAGACCTTGCCTGCGACTGTATCGCACTGTGCTCCTAGGTATTTGATTTCTTGGGTGGGAACCAGCCTGCTCTTTGCCATATTGATTACCCACCCCAAGCTTCGCAAGAAACTGACAACTCTGGCCGTCGCCCTCACACTTTTGTCTTTGGACTTGGCCCTGATCAGCCAATCGTCCAGGAAGGGATGAACTAGAATCCCTTCCTTGCATAGCGCAGCCGCGACTACCACCATTACTTTGGTAAAGGTACGTGGGGCCGTTGCCAGACCGAACAGTGAGGCCTGGAACTGAAAGTGTCCCCTCGGAACCGCGAAACGCAAGAACTGCTGATGCAATTCTCTGATGGGGATATGCAAATACAGTATGCCTTGGTGAGGTCAAGAAAAGTTAAAAACTCTCCCTGCCGAACCACCGCTATCACTGACTAACATTTTCATCTGAAAGTGGGGAACCCGAAGACACCGACTGACCCTTTTTAGGTGCAGAATCGGTCTTAGGGAACCCTCCTTCTTTGAAACTACGAAACAGATGGAGTATCGACCGCAGCCGTATTGTTCTTTTGGCACTGGGACGACCGCTTCCAAGGCTAACAGCCTTGACAAGGTTTCTTCTACTGCTGTCCACTTGGTTCATGACTTGCAGGGCGACTGGACGAACGAGGGCAGTACCGGTCTCGCAAACTCGAGGGCATAACCAACCCGCACTATCTCCAAGACCCACTGGTCAGATGTCACCCAGGCCATAGGCGGGAAAGAACTGCCGTAGACGTCCTCCTACTGGCAGCACCTCCGCCTGAGCCCCCGTAGCTTCATTGTGACTTCCTTTGGGCTGACGCTGCCGAAGAGGCCCCAAAACCTCTTCCCGCTCCACGAAACCCCCTGAAGCTCTGTTCCCTTGCGGGAAAACGGCCTCTTTGAAAGGAGGTCTGTCAAGCCGGCCGAAACGTCTGGGCATCTCTCTGCTGTGACCGTCCCGGAATCGCAAAGCAACCTTGCTTCGGTCTATCTTCCGGCAGCCTGCCACCCTTTGACTTCCCTAGTTCCTTCACTAACTTGTCTAAATCTTCCCAAAAAAGGAGCTTACCCTTAAAGGGGAGCCTACTAAGCCGAGCTTTGGACAATGCGTCCGCCGCCCAATTACGGAGCCAAAGATATCACCGTGCCGCCACCACCGAAGCCATGTTTTTTGACAAACTCCTAATAAGATCATACTGGCTATCCGCCACATAGGCCGCACCGAATTCAATTCTCGCCGCCTCTCCCTGCGGTCCCCGCCGGAGACTCACCAGTCATCCGCAGTTGTTGGGATCATATTAGGCAAACCCGGGCACACTTTCCTTATACAGCAAAATTGCCAAAATCTTGGAGCGGCAACCATGCTAGCAGAGAGATTCTTGGAAGCCACGCAGGCTTGCCATAGAATGGGTGGCCCTCTGAAGATTGGTGCTGAGGCAAGATGTGCTGTATCAGAAAAGAAAATAATTAAAAATGTTTCTGAAAATGAATGTAATGTATCAAACCAGATGACACAGTGGAATAGAAAGAAATGTTTCAAGTGTGGAAAATGGGGACATTTAAAAAAGAGGTGCCAGACACACACTAGCTTAATGGGGGTGGATTTAAAACAGCCCAAAGAAGGATTTCTTTTGATGGTTGATGTGCAAGGAATTACCACAAATGCTTTGTTAGACTCTGGGGCAGACCAGAGTATGATGTCAAAAAGGCTTTGGAAGAGGATAGAGGCCCAAGAAGGATTTGTGCCTAGAACCCCTGAAAGCCAAGTTCTCATCAGATGCATTCATGGTGCTGCAACACCATATCCCACCTATAGGCTAAAGGTTAAGTGCCTGGGGGAACAAGAGGAAGTCCTGTTAGCAGTGGTGCCTAGGCTACCTTTTGATTTGGTTCTAGGAAGAGACTGGCCAAGATTTAAGCAGGGTCTAGTGGAAGGACTAGGAAAGAAGGAGGGAGAAGGTTTAATGGTAATAGCTCCCGGGCCTTTATTTGGAAGTCCTCAGACCCCAGCTAAAAAGATGGTTAAGCGTCCAGAAGACCAAGCTACCCCAAAGCAGACATTCATCCTAAAGTACCATAGGGTCACAGAGAAGGCACAAGCTCCTAAGCGGGCAACCCCTCAAGCTGCTGGGTTTGACCTGTGCAGCATAGAAAATGTGACTGTACCTAGCCAAGGGAGAGCCCTGGTTGACACCGGTCTCCAAGTGGAAATACCTATTGGATGCTATGGGAGAGTAGCCCCAAGGTCCGGATTAGCCCTTAAATATTCCATCGATGTGGGTGCGGGAGTAACTGATCCCGATTACAGGGGCAATATTAAAGTTCTGTTGTTTAATTTTGGACAGAATGATTATCACGTGAAGACAGGAGACAGAATTGCCCAATTGATCTGTGAGAGGCTGGGTTTTCCACCTGTGGAGGAGGTCACATCCCTGGAGAATTCTGAACGTGGAACCAAAGGCTTTGGTTCTACTGATGTCAAAGGGGTTAAAAGCCTAGCTGCCACCTGTGCCCGAGAGAGGGAGGTGAATGAAGAGGAAGATTTGGGACCCCAGGTATCTGACTGTAAAGAAAAATCAGAGCCCCAAATAGGTGAGGACCTGACAGTGGTACAACAGGAAGAAATTAGGAAATTGCTCAAAGAGTTTCCAGATGTGTTGACACCCATACCTGGGGAGACACATTTGGTTGCCCATGAAATAATAACTCCACCTGGGAAATTAGTTCGTCAAAGGCCATACCGCTTGCCTGAAGCCAAAAGACAGGAAGTAGTGGCACAAGTCCAGGAGATGTTGGACATGGGAGTAATAGAGGAGTCAAAGAGTCCCTGGAATAGCCCCATAGTCCTGGTGCCGAAGCCTGATGGATCTTTAAGATTTTGTATTGACTTCCGGCAGGTAAACGCCATATCAGTTTTTGATGCATATCCAATGCCAAGAATTGAAGAGCTGTTGGACCAGCTGGGACAGGCTCAATACTTAACCACCCTTGATATGACAAAAGGATATTGGCAAATCCCTCTCACCAGGGAGTCGAAGCCGAAGACTGCGTTCAGCACCCCCATTGGCCTTTTCCAGTTCAAGAGGATGCCTTTCGGACTGCATGGAGCAGCGGCTACCTGCCAAAGGTTAGTGGATCAGGTACTTCGACCCCACCAAAATTATGCTTTTGCATATATGGATGATGTCATAATCCATAGTAACCCCTGGGCGGAGCATCTAAAGAGGATCAGGGCAGTCTTGTGCTCCATGAAGCAAGCGGGAATCACTTTAAACCCGAAGAAGTGTGCCTTTGCAAATAGGGAGGTAAAATACCTGGGCCACCTAGTGGGAAGAGGAAAAATTAAACCTCTAATGAGTAAAGTAGATAGCATCAGGAATTTTCCTCCTCCAACAACAAAGAAACAACTAAGACGTTTCTTAGGACTTATTGGATACTACCGCAGGTTTATACCGCAATTCGCAGAGAAAAGTGCAATTTTCACGGATATGCTGCGGAAGAATTGTCCAAACCAGCTAAAGTGGACACCTGAAGCTGAAAAAGCGTTTTCCGTCTTAAAAGGAAAATTGTGTACAGGACCGGTACTGAAAGGGGCGGACTTCAAGAAACCCTTTCTGGTTCAAACGGATGCATCGGACGTAGGGCTAGGAGCGGTTCTATCCCAGTGTCACGAAGGGGAGGAGCATCCTGTGATGTACCTGAGCAGGAAGTTGTCACCGGCTGAACAAAAGTATTCCACAATAGAAAAGAATGTTTAGCTATCAAGTGGTCAGTGGAGGCGTTAAGGTTTTACCTTACAGGGAGAAAGTTCCAGTTGGTCACGGACCATGCCCCACTTAAGTGGTTGCAGCAAATGAAGAACCACAATGCCAGGTTGACACGCTGGTACATGGCCTTACAGGCATTTGATTTTCAAGTTGAACATCGTGCTGGGAAGTTACACAAGAATGCGGATGCCCTTTCCCGTATTACGGACTGTAGAGAAGAAGTTTCACCAGTGACACCAGTCCGTAATAACTTAAGCAGGGGGGTATGTGATAAGGAAGCTTATCATAGCTCAGGAAGAAGCTATAGAAAAGGTGAAGTGACTCTGAACAAGCAACCTGTCAGTTCTGGTAGAAATAAGAAAACAGAATTTTGCCATAAAAGACTACTAGTCCCAGAATGCATCAGGTTTCCAACAGCCATTAGAGGAGCTGAAGTGGGGAAACGTGTGTTCAATCAGGAGGGCTATGAGGTAATCCCTAAGCACTCATCTCAAAGGGCAGGGCCTGATTCAGCACAGCTGCGCTGTGTTAGGGAGGAGCACTCATCTAGGCAGAATAAGAGTAGAGTTTATTCTACAGATGACCATCTTCATGATCACCTTGGATATCCAGAGAATTGTCCTCAGTATCCTGAGAATCAGCTTGAGTTTGATCATCAGTTTCATCTGAAGGATCATCAGAAGCAGAAGCCAAACCGGACGGACAGAGGGGAAAGAGACCCTTTGGAAGAAGGAAGAGAAAAGCCTTTGAGAGGTCTAGAAGAGTCCAAAGCAGTACGTATACTGGGAGGTATTCCAAGGGCCAGCATACACCATTGGACTGGGGAAAGCCAGAGGAATGGTGCTGCAGAGCTAGGAATCACCAGAGGCTACCTGTGAGGGAGACGGCTGCACGTGGAAGGGACCCTAAGACCTGTGCCAGAAGGTATGTGAAGAGAGATCCAGTGTCCAGGGATCTGGATTGGAAGGCTGGACATAAGAACTGGACTACATACTGGCCAGGCTATATAGAGAGGAACTCTAGCAGCAATGGAAGCTCAGGTATGAACACTGATCTATGCCCTAGCTATAACCTTGAAAGACAGCAGGGAAACAAGTATTCTCCTGAAAATGCTCCATTGAGAGATTCATCTGTGCCAATCCATGATATTGAACCCATGCTTGTTGAACAAGGGGGAATAATAGCAGATGAGGATCCTGTTTATATGGACTGCTCTCTATCTAAACTCCGTTGGTAACTTTCTGTTATAAAGTACAGCAACCATCATAAAGAAATACAAATTTGTTCTTTAATCTACTCAGAAAAGCTCCTGAAGCAGGATTTGACCCACACAGTGGAAGGCAAGCCAGCTAAGGGGTTTCAGCTGGTGACTGCTAGCAATTAAGCCTTACCTAATTGCTTGTGAGCTAGGAGAGAATCACTTTTGAATTTATGTGGGAAGTAATCAGAAGTTAACCTGAAAAGAACAGTTTGTTTCTTGCTTTGTAGCTTTTCATTTGTTGTTTTCCTGATTTTGACTTTGTTTTTCCAAGTTAACACTGAAAGTAAGTTACCTAATTTATGTGCTACCAAGCATATCTGTGTTGGGAGAAATAACCCCATAAATAAATATCTTATTGGCTTTACCCAAGAGCACAACTAAATTATTGTCAGCAGCTGTGTCTGGTGTGAATGAACTACATTGCCCACAATACCTTGCAAATCATATAGAAATATGCACTTGCCAAGAGTGTGAAGATTCTCACCCAGGCAGCCGTCTGACAAACTGCGGCATCCACTCTAGCGATTTCAACAACTCCTTTTCCACCTCGGGCAGAGGGTACAAGCACGACATCGACCTCAGGCCTCTCAACCCGGCTTCCGGCTGATCCCATTCTTCTTGAATCATTTGCCAGACCACCCTGTGGGCCGGAAAAATCTCTGAGATTTCCTAACCGCCTGAATCAACGGATCTTCCAACTCCTCTTCTTGCGCTGGAACCCCTGCGGCCATATTAAGCACCTTCAGGGATTCTCTAATTAAAGCAGGTAGTTCCTCCTTACGGAAAACCCTCACAATTCTTGCTTGCTCCTCTGGGGATCTCTCCCTCCTCGAGCTCTTCTTCCTCTTCCCCCAACTCCTGTTTGGAGGCCTCTCTTTCCATTGTTTCAGATCCAGGGGAAAGGGGTTCCTTTTCCTCTGAAGATCTAACCCGCTTGGAGGGAATAACTGAGACTTGTCCTGTACCTCCCGCTTTCGTGTGCATCCCTGACTCCCCTGGTGACGCAGGCAGAAAGCCTTGTGTAACAACAAAACAAACTCTGGGGAGAAATCTCAGCAGAGAGCTCCCACTCCTGCGGAGGTCCCCCGGTTGAGGCTGAGGGGGGACCTGCTGTTCCCCACTCAAGGAGAGGGGCTGACCTCCCCCAAGGAGCCCCTCCAAAGGCTCCACCGATTCCTGTGACCCAGAAGCTAAAGGTTCTGGAGGTCCGCTAGCCTGCAGCCCCTGCTCCACCGAGGCCGCCTACATGGCACAGCCCCTGCAGACACCTGCATCCAAGACTGCTCTTCTGCAGGTTCCACAGACCAGGCACCGAGGCCGAGCTGGCATCTTGCCAAACTAAAAAGAATACAGGGTTTTTTTTTGTTTTTTTAAACTAGCATACACCTTTCATGCAACTAAATATATCTATGTATCTATATATATCTATATCTCTCTATATAAAAATACACACCTACAGACCAACCTCTACTGCAAATGTGTGGAAACAGACAAATTAAGGTGTTAGAACACTGAACGCAGCTCCCCCTCCCAACAGAGAGAGCCGTTTGCCTGCACTACTCCGGGCCTGCCCGCAAGCAGCCCAGCACCCTGACTCAGGAAGCATGCGAAAACCTCTCTGCTTGCTTGCTCAAAGCGCGCTGGGACCGTTGAACCCCGCTCTCCTCGAGGCTCACCTGCGCTAAATTGTCCCCCTTACCTCGCGCTTCTGTCCCGGCGCACCATGGACATTCGGGCAGTGATCGGCTCCTTCCAGCTTCCTGCCCTCGTGCTTAGCCATCCACCAGGCTTCAACCACGAGGCAGAAGGGAGTGCAGAGGCCCCGTAGAACTGGGAGACGCGGCGGAAACACCTCGCCAGTCTCCCGTTCTTTTTCAGCAATTTTTTTTTTTTAAAATTTCCTCAGGCCGAAGCAAGCCTCCTCCCAGCCCCAAGTCGTTCACCGGTGGGGGGGGGGAACGAAACCTGGAAACAGCACAAGCACTGGCAAGTTAAATGCAAGGCATTGATAAGGCAGGCAAAGGGAGAATTTGAGAAGCTTGCTGCGGAAGCAAAAACGCGTAATAAAGACTTTTTCAAGTACATTCGTAGCAAAAGAAACTGTGAGAGAATCATTTGGTCCATTAGATGATAGAGGGGTTAAAGGGGCACTAAGAGGCGACAAGGCAATAGCAGAGAGACTGAAGGAATTCTTTGCTTCGGTCTTTACTGAGGAAGATGTAGGGATGTTACCCATGACTGAAGTGGTATTTAAAGGTGCGGAAGAATTGAAGGAAATATCGATACATCGGGAAGATAAACTGAAGAGTAGCAAATCACCTGGGCCGGATGATATACATCCAAGGGTGTTGAAATTACTAATAGCAGGTCTGCAGTCTCACATTTCAGTTATCTGTGAACTATCATTAAAATCATCTGTAATACCTGAAGATTGGAAGATGGCGAACGTAACACCAATTTTTAAAAAGGGCTCCAGGGGTGATCCGGGAAACTACAGACCGGTGAGCCTGACATCAGTACCAGGAAAAATGGTAGAAACCATCATAAAGAACAAAACTGCTGAATATGTAGATAGTCATGGCTTAATGGGAGACAGTCAACATGGCGTTAGACAAGGAAGATCTTGTCTTACTAATCTGTTATGCTTTTTTGAAGGTGTGAATAAACAGGTAGACAAAGGTGAGTCGGTTGATATAGTGTATTTGGACTTTCAGAAAGCCTTTGGCAAGGTCCCTCATCAGAGACTTTTGGCAAAACTAAAGAGTCATGGGATAGGAGGCAGTGTACTATTGTGGATCAGGAACTGGTTAAAAGATAGAAAGCAGAGGGTAGGACTAAATGGCCAATTTTCCCAATGGAGAAAGGTAAATAGTGGTGTACCCCAGGGATCTGTGCTGAGTCCGCTGCTTTTTGACTTATTTATAAATGACCTGGAAAAGGGAATAACGAGTGAGGTTATCAAATTTGCAGATGAGACAAATCTAAAGTTGTTAAAACCCAAGAGGATTGTGGAAAATTGCAAGAGGATCTTGATAAATTGGAAGACTGGGCATCAAAATGGCAGATGAAATTTAATGTGGACAAGTGCAAAGTTATGCACCTAGGGAAGAAAAACCCAAACTATGGTTACATGATGCAAGGTTCCACATTAGGAACCACCACCAAGGAAAAAGATTTAGGCGTCATTGTGGATAACATGTTAAAACCCTCAGCCCCAGTGTGCAGTGGCGGCCAAGAGAGCAAATAGAATGCTAGGTATCATAAGGAAAGGAATGGAAAATAAAACAAAGGATATTATAATGCCTCTATATCATTCCATGGTGAGACCGCACCTTGAATATTGTGTGCAATTCTGGTCGCTGTATCTTAAAAAGGATATAGCGTTATTAGAAAAGGTTCAGAGAAGAGCCACCAAAATGGTAAAGGGGATGGAAGGATACCCCTATGAAGAAAGGCTAAAAAGGTTAGGGCTCTTTAACCTGGAAAAGAGACGACTGAGGGGAGATATGATAGAAGTCTATAAATTAATGAACAGAGTGGAACGGGTAAACATAGCTCGATTGTTTACGTTATCAGAATATAGAAAGACTAGGAGATATGCAATGAAGCTACAGGGTAAACTATTTAAGACTAATAAAAGAAAATATTTTTTCACTCACTCTATGTGTAAATCAAGCTCTGGAATTTGTTACCAGAAGATGTAGTAAAGGCTGTTAGTGTAGCTGGGTTTAAAAAAGGTTTGGACAAGTTCCTGGGGGAAAGATCCATAAACCATTATTAAGAAGGGACCCAGGATATCAATGCTTGACCCAATGCAAGCATTGTGGAACCTGTGTCTTTTGGGGAAACTGCTAGGTACGTATGACCTAGATTGGCCACTGCTGGAAACAGGATACTGGGCTTGATGGACTTTGGTCTGACCTAGTATGGCATATCTTATGTTCTTAAAAGAAAGAATGAAGGGCAACCAAAAAAAAAAAAACCTCTACTCTAAGGTCTCTCCAGTAAGCCTTCTCTGGCTTAATACTCCTTCTAGCTGCTTGGAGACTGAGTATACTAAGGCTGGTGGGTGGTACCAGTGCTATATATCCTGAGGTGATCAAAGAATGACGTACTCAGTCTCCAAGCTGCTAGAAGAGGAGCACAACCCAGAAGAAAGGGACTGGACTGGAGAGACGCTTAGGAACATGCACTAACATTTAGTAAATGTGCTCCTAAGTTCCTTGATGTTTAAAATCAGAATCTCACCACCCTAAACTAAACTAACGCATTTGGTGAAGTTAATAAAGTTGAAATGGAGATTTACTACCTTTAGCTTTTGCACCAATTCCGTTAGACATTTACTGCAAGTTCTATGTTGTTCCATATACTGAGAACAAGATGATAAAATGAAATGACCGTATATAACATTCAGAGAAATAATTTGAAGGACACTCACCTCATCTCTGCATACTGCTACTGTGTGAAACAATGCTGAACACTTTTTGATCAGCTACTTATTCTTACGATTTATTATTTGATATACCACCCACTACTCAGTTTCTTAGCAGGTTAAGACAAACATCACAATTTAACTTAGACGTAACTCACAAAAAAAAGATGAAAAAAAACTCAAGTGTTTTCTCACAGAAGGCCAAATGAAAATGCAATCACCTCTACCTTGTTGGCTGGTTTTCCCTGTATATTTGAGATATTAAGTACTTTCAAATTTTATAACTCTCTATCCACTTGTAAAATTCATCACCTGGCCACCTCTGTGTTCAGCTTGCACCCAGGATAGATTCACTTGGCGCACTCCTCACTGTTAAGATGATATATACAACATGCTGCTCAGCAGAATATTAGTAAAGGACATGAAAAACAATCTCCCTTCCTGTGAGTGAGTGAGCAGGGAGTTGGTCACTCAGACAGGAAGGGAGATGGAAAAAAAAAAAACACAACACCACATGCCAACCTTTCCAGCCCCCCCCCCCACCACAAACAGCCACATTAGTGGCCCAAGCAGGTCCCTGACCCCACAACTCCTCACCCCCTAAACAAGTCCACTGGTGGCCCAAGTGAGCCCTCTCACCCAGGGCTGGCCCATCCACTAGACAGCTCTATAGAGCAACAGACCTCTGTGGACGGCACCCGCAGCAGGCCATGTGCTTTGGCACACTTAGCCTGCCACCCCCGATTCCAGCAGTGGCTTTGGGGGAGAGGGGGGGCAGCTAGGCTGGGCAGCAGCCTGTGGCAGGCCATGTGCTTCAGCACACATGGCCTGCTGCTTCTGACCCCAGAGGTTGTGTCAAAGGGGGGGTCAGAAGCGGCAAGCCACTTATGCCGAACCAAATAGCCTGCCACTGCCACCCGAATCCCTCTGATCATACTGCTGGAAACAGCGGCAGAGGGGGCTGTGGTATGACTCAGCTTGGGGGAGGGTTGGCAGCGTGGCTCAGCTCGGCATGTGGGGGGGCAGCACGGCCAGAGCTTCTGCCTGGGATGGCAGAAACCCTTGGGCCAGACCTGCTCTCACCCTCCCGACCCAAACCTTTGTCCCAGGGGAACCCCCAACTCAGACTTCCAATTCATCAACATTCAAGGGGACCTTCCATCACACCATTGACAATGGTGGCACACATAGGCCCCCCCTCCCATTGCCTTCATCCTCCCCATGCACCTCTAAGGTGAGAGGCAGGAGCAATGCCTATTTGCTCCTGCCTTAGTGTTGCAACTTTGAAAATGGTGACATCTGACCCTGCATGGAACATCCCAGGATGTATCATGCAGGGTCAGAGACTGCCATTTTCAAGACAGTGGCACAAAAAGTGGAGCAAAAGGTCATTGCTTCTGCCACCCACCTTCAAGGTCCATGGGGAGGCTGGAAGGGGGGCCTATGTACACTGCCACAGTCCGTGGTGAAGTTGGGGGTCCTCCGAACACTGGCAGGTTGGATGTCAGGGAGGTTGATACGGGGCAATAGTTTGGATCGGAGGAAGGATAGAAGGCTTAGTGAGTAATCCAGCGATCTGAAGCGCTGCACTTTACTTCAGAGCACCCTCTGCTCCTGCATTACAAAAAAAAAAGAAAAAAGAGTAAATGTCTGTGCTAACTTTTAGCGTAGCTTTTTATATCAGGAGCAATTTACTATGCAATGATATGTATGCATTTGCATGCTCGCTGCAGTACCGTTTAGTGCAGTGGTTTTATATGGATTTTCCTGTTCTAATCTTTATTCCTATGTTGGGGAGTAAGGTTACGGTAGGGGAAGAAAAAAAAAAAATCACATGTAAATTTCTGCGATAATGAATAGTGAAGCTTTCTGCATTGGGCCCTAAGAGTGTAATTTTATTACAAACCACTTAGGTTAATTGGGCCGGAAGGCATCTATATGTCTTTATAAATTACTAGCACAAATCCAGCAGAAATTGCGCCTAAAGTGAAGGCATGGTCATTTATACTTGATCAGGAGCAGTCACCAATGTTAGCACACAACATATGAATGTCTTTTATAAAATACATGTGTAAATCATAACTCCACCCAACCTCCACCTAAACTTGTCCCTTAAGTGTTCCTATTTGCATTGTATATATTTTCGGACATGATCTACTTTTATAAGGGGCATTTTACATGCAAAATAGGTTTATATAATTACCTCCAAAATAGAAAAAAAAAACTTTAGTAAACAGAACTGCAAAATAATAGATAGGTAATGAGAGCACAAATAAAATATTATACTCCGCTTAAGCATAGCAATGATGTTGTAAACCAATCAATGCCTTGCAAAAAGTGGTATATCAAATGAATAAATGGAATGGAATTTAATGGAATACAAAGCAATTTACTCATGAAATTGCTTATAGCTGTCAGCTTAACAGAATTACCTTTTACTCTTTATACTGCAAGACTAGAAATGAATAGAGACATGAAGGCCTGCAGAGCAGATATCTATGAAGCCATGCATCACTGCACTAGCAGAGCTTCAAAGACAGAAATCTGCAAAACCAACAAGAAGCTAAGGAGCCCTTTTACTAAAGTGCGCTAAGCAGGTAATACACGTTTTTGCATGCAGTAACTGTTACCGAAAGGCATTACAATTTGTGTGTGCTGATTTGCACATTAACTGCCAATCGTATATTGGGGGTGGTGAATGAATGGGTTAGAGGCAGAAAGTGGACACAGGGAGCACATCACATGTTGTCAATGTTGCAGTTAGCATGGGTGCACCTAACATCACCTCAATAGATGGAGTTAAGTGCACCCGCAGTAATTCACATGGTGCTGCATTAAGGGGCCAAATGCATGCTAAGGAACCTGCCTGTGCAGTAACTATTGGACACATGCTGGCCACGCCCCAACACCACTCACGGCAGTTGCATCTAATGTGCATTGATTCTGGCATGAAACATTCATTGGGTGCCAAAATCCAGCTCATCTTAGTAAAAGTGCTCCTAAGACTGTATTAACATGCCATAGAAAGGATCCCATGTACAAATCCACGTGTTAGCATCCATTTTTGCAACATTTAAGCTAAAAGATGCAAATGAGCTCAGGTGCATTTGCATGCCCCATAGCTGTATATTGTAAAATATTTTATCTATGTTCCCACCTGTGGAAACACAAATAGAATATGAAGAACTTTATTTGCAGCAGTACTGGCCTAAAATGAAAGAGCCCATTGGCCTGAATCATAGGTATGCCAGCTCCCCCCCCCCCCCGGGGCTCTCATGCCCTGCTGGATTAAACAGATCTTGAAAAATTTTGTTTGAGTTTACGAGCCAGTCTAAAAACTTAGCAGACAGCTCTTGAGCAAGGGAACCAGGAACACTAAGGTTCAAATCCCACCGATGCTCATTGTGACCATGGGCAAATCACTTAACCCCCTATTGCCTCAGATACAAACTTAGATAATAAGCCCTCTGGGGACAGGGAAATACCTACTGTATCTGCTTGTAACTTGCATTGAACTAATTTGTACTAGAAAAGTGTGAGCTAAATATAAACAAAAAAAATGATCCAACACTCTGCCTTCATCCAATCTCTCTCTCTGCCCTAACCCCTCCTCACCTCCTAAACACTCCACTCATCCAGTTACCCTGCCGCCCCCCAGCACTCCCTCAGACGACAGCCAAATTTAGTTAGGTTGCCACTGCTGTCTGATGCAGCTTCTATAGAAAGAAAGGCTGTTTCCATCCATCATGGTTCTCGTGAGCTTTATGCCATGTGGTGCACAAACTCCAGAGCAAGTCTTGTGGCCTCAAGTATCACAAGACTTGCAATGGATGCAAGCAGGTAAGTCAACCCTTCTTTCTGCAGAAGTGGCCCTAGCATTAGCAGCATGAAATCCTGGATGCCATGGCAACCTGGCACCTGAGATTCTACAAGTCCTGGGCTAGCACTTCCCAAACTCTCACTCTGATGAAAAATATCTGAATCCAAGCCCTGCTCCCCTTTTTGGCCCCACCCCTTAACCAAATCTGTGGTTCCAAGAACCCTCCTCCCCCAATCTCATCAAACTGGCAGTGTGGAAGTCAGGGTCAGGAGCAATTCCCAATAACTCCTACCTATGATGGTCATTTCTAGCGTAAGGGGGGGCAGCACTGCAAGACTGTGGCCATTTCTGTTAGTACTACTGAAGAGACCAGGAGTGCAGCACCGTGTGACTGTGGCTATTTTGAGGAGCCACAATGCAGGAGGCAGGAGCAATACAGGGGGCAGTAGTGGAGAGAACCGCTCCTGCCCCATGTGGCTACTAGACCACCACAAAGTAAGGGCTTGGGAGGAGGGGAACGAGGCCCCCTTAGGCTAGCTTGCTAGCCTGAAATTTGAGCCCGGAAGCGGAAGAGGCCAGGGGCCCAGTTGGCTATCTGGATTTTTTTAATGGACTGAGGGAGGGTTTATAGGGTCTAACTAGCTAGGCATTCAATGTGGTCAGAGGGTACACCAATCCCCCTCAATAGTCCCCAATGGGATCGGGAGCTGTACAAGGGGAGGGGGGAATTTGTGTTGAACTGGGGGGCAGCCACATTTTTTGTTTTAATTATTGTCAGTGCCACGGATCTGTACATCTCTGGCACCAACAATGTTCTTAGGTAGGGGGCCGGGTAGCAAACAGGGGTCAGAGCTAGTAAGAGTTCAGTCCACCCGTTCCCTACCTGTCCTCCCCTTATATTTACCAGAGGCCCGTGATCGCTGCAGGCACTGCGGGACTTCCCATGCTACCTGCTAATGCACTGGTCATGGGTCTCTGTGTTAGTGCAAATCCTCCACAGTATCTACAGGGGGGAAAGCTGGAAACACCTCCTCCAGATACCATGGACCTTTTGCAGCTAATCACACCACAATAGTTGAAAAAATGTCTACCACGGTTTAGTAAACATGCCCCTAAATCTTGCATCCTTATATAATTAAATATTTTGGCATTACCAATTTAGGAAAAAATTAAAACAAACAAGCAATCAAAAAGGATTTGATTTTATTCATGAAGCTTATCTTAATTATCTTCCTCACATGCAACATAAATTAGAATAGTCAAACTATAAGTGTATAAAACACATTTGTATCAACACATTAATCTAAAATAAAGTGCTACCTTAAAACTATTTCAACATAAATGCAGTATGACAGATCTACTGCACTGATAATAACTAAATGAAAATCTGATTGTAATCAGGTAAGATTTATTATTCCTTCAATATTTTAAACAAATTATAAATACATTTTCAAAGAAAAACCCAGTGACTCAAACTGTCCATCTTTATGATTTTGGTATGCCATGTCAACATTTTACATTTATTTTCTGCATGTGTGCAAATGTATCAGTGATTTCAAACCAGGCAAAACTGTATTTAAACTGAATGCAGGTCAAAAGGGGGGGACATGTATACAACTTAGGGGAATGTTTACTAAAGGATTTAATGTGCATTAATGTCCAGGGCCCCTTTTATTTCTACAGGCGCAGTAGCACTTAACTCATGTAAACTTCATGAACGCTCATTAACCTTTAGTAAACATGCCCCTTCAACAGCTACACTTCTATTTAGACCAGCTAGTACACACTTCTAGCAGAGATGGCATGAAGCAAAGCACTACCAGAATTTGGGCATCTTGGGACAAAAAGTGGCAGTTAAATGACGGTAAAAGGAGGACTGATGATCAATAAAAGTCTGCAATGACACAACAGGTAAAGTGCATACTGAGCATTCTTACCTGTCAATTTTGTTATATTTCTATTTCACTCCCATTCTGTTACTAAATCTGTGTGATCATTGGCAAATCACTCTCTCCCCTCCTGTGGTTAACCTTCTCTAAATGGAGTGCCAACTGTGTAAATCTGTAATACGGGTTCCCTTTGCCCTTTCGGAAGCTATTATAAAAGCAAAGGGATAAGCGTGCACAAACTCCATAAGCTCACCCATCTCATGGGTTCCTGCATCTATATTTCTTAAGTGCTGCAACTATAATGTCAGACTTTTGCTTAAAGAGAAAGTTTGCAAATAAAAATGCTAATTATTAGTAAACACGCTGATTCCCAATAACCTCAAGATGAACTGGAAAGGATACAACGAGATTAACGATTTTCTGTATGCTCTACGGATAGATATTGATCCTAACGAAGGTACATCCAGAGCTCAGAGACCTGTCCTCAACAAGCCGACGCGGAACAACTGCAACATTCCTTATGAGCCACTGGGAAACACAAGATAATCACTTCCAACCTAGATCTCCGGACGTGACAGCTGGACAGCGAAATATGCGACGGGACGTCACACCAAAACCCGCTATTACCCCGCCCACTACCCCCCCGACAAAAAAGTACACACAACGTCAAGAACAAATTAACTCCGGCTCCCGGCCTTACTCCAGGCTTAGAACGAAACCAACATGTCACAGCGGCCTCGGCGGCTCTCCCGCTGACAGATCCAGAGATAACGGCAAGACCCCGGCCCGCTCTCCAGGCACAGAGAGACCATGGAGTCCGGGCCCAGGTCCGTCTCCGAGTCTGCTAAACTCACAGCAACCAACAAGTGAAGGACAGGAACGAGAACGAACAAAAGCTAAGTTGGACGAGAGAATTTCCGTAGATACCTGGCGGAGCAGTGCAGCGGAGGACCTACAGGCGCCCGCTTCTCTCTAGCGCATGCGCGCCGTGGAGGCCCATCTCCCGTTATCCCCGCCCTCCTGTTACAGCGTCATCTGCAGGCTGGAGGTCTATAGGACGGCTGCCGCCGATCGTGATAAGACTACATCGAATTCTCCCCTTTGGCCTTTGACCTGCAGAGTTGAGCCGAGCAGAGCTCTGCGCGGTCTTATTCGGGAACGATCTTTTCTCATTCTGTGACTACTATGCAGAAAATAGAATAAAGCTCAAATGTATGAACTGCACGGGGGCGAAGGACGGAAAAGTAAGTCGGGCTTACAGTTACCTGATTTTCTGCACGCACTTTCTTCGCAATTTGTGAAAACTGCGTACTGATTTCCGATTAGACGTAAATATTAATTTTTAATCAAATGTAAACAAAAGGGATGCTGTAGTCAAAGCTGTTCATGGCAGACTGCACCTTGGCGTTTTGCCCACTGCACATTTAGCTCGTACATCTTCCTTCTCATCTCTCCAGCACCTACATCATAAACTTTAAACAGAGGAGCTTTTGAAAGTTCTTGTTACCATCACTTTGCCAGCTTTAATTCCCTTGTGCGGAACCAGATTTGACTATAATAAGAGCGTATAAGTATTCACTATAGTTGGATTTCGGGAGATATTTTTACCCGAATGTATGATTGGTGAAGAACATGCTGCTTGGATTTTCCTTTAAAAAATAGCATTAGGATGCTAGGGTTGTATTTTATTGGTAATTTGCCCCCTTTAAAGCCTGTTGAAAAAACGTCCATTTCTTCTTTGCTCGGATAATATTTACATTAGATTAGATTATTTTTATCCTGTATTTTCTGTCTTACTGTACTTTAACTGTGAGCACGAGGTTAAGGATGTTTTGGTAGTTAGAGTTGTAATAGTATTCGTTATGATTTCTTGCAGGTGGTAATAACTTTTAAGGACTCACATAAGAAACAGGGAGGTGTGGGGTCTGAAATGGAAGCACAGTGAAGAAGGGGCTAGACTGGGTTTTACGAAGGGGAAATGATGTCAGACGTTAGGGGCGGGACCACTGCTGCTATTGCCGCAATTCCCTTTCTCATAAGGACACCCATGAGATGTATCCAAGTAACGTGGGAAAGCTTGGTTGAGAGAAATACATATACCGCTGGTCTACTACTACTACTATTAAACATTTATAAAGAGCTACAAGGCAAACACAGCGCTGTACAGACACAGATGGAGACAGTCCCTACTCGTCTCCGTGGTAGTTGCTCCAAATGGGTTTATTTTGTGCACTTACTCCTGAACCAGAGTATATTAAGTGCAATGATCTCTGTCTCAAATTTACAGCTAATGCTTGTCCTAACACATTATACAAATGGGAGCCTCCTGCTTATGTTCATAGTTTGTAATAGTATAGAGAATATATCAAAGTGAATTTGGGAGGTATTAATCGAGCTAGTGGTGCCAGAGGCAGTTGGGTGTGTTTCTTTATCTTTCTGACCCAGTTTGCATCTTTTGGTACTTATCTCCTCTCTCTATCTATTTTCAGCTGTCTGCATTTTGGAAGGACTATGCACTGCCGAGCCCTCCCCGCCAACCTCTAAACCAGATATTCAATGCTGCAACGACAGCACTGAATATCCTATCGCCGCTGAAGCTAACGGGGCAACAGTGATATTGCATGCTGCCCAGTTCGCTCCTGGGCCTTTAAGGCGCCGATCACTATCCGGGCAGCATCCAATATCACTGCTGCCCGGTTAGCTCTTGTCTCCATTCCTGGAATGCCCACAACATGCCCCGATACTAACTGGATAGCATCAGAGCACGTAGGGGACTTAGAAGGGGATATTCAGTGGCACTAACCATTTAAGTGCCATTGAATATTTATTTATTTATTTTTATTTATTTAGTATACATTTGTATACCGCTACTTCCAGCGATCAGCAGCGGTTTTTGATTACAGATTGGAAATTGTCAAATCATGACAGGAAATTTTTGAGGTATAAACACATTGATTAGACAGGAAAGCACAGCACACAGAGAACTATTTTACAGGGAACATGGGCTATGGAGGGTTAAGTGGCTTGTTAGGGCATTTACACAGTGTATGGGGCGAAGGGTCAGCTGTACTGTGGGCCAGACAGTTCCCAAGCAGACACCTTGCTCTGTCCAAAAGGGGAACCCAATAAAAGAAACACACAGAGAGGACTTACACTTCCCAATAAAATCTCACCTTATGCACAACAACATCTCACCTTATGCAGGACAACATGCTCGTACATGGTAATAACTATCTCACAGATTTTTCTTCCAAAAGGATCATTTTATTATTCCCTATCTTACAGAAACAGAAAACTAAGAACAAAGGAAAAAGGCAATCCAGTAGAATTACAGATCTTGCCACCTCTCACAACAGGCAAACAGGGTCATTTTGTACTTATCTCGGATGCAGATCTCTAGCTACAAGCCAGAATGTCTGGTCCTGCCTGCATGAATTCTGTCTTACTTCCTGACTCAGAAATAACAAACAAGAGTACATCTTCCTGGACAAAAGAGATTAGCGTAACAGACATACACAAGACAAACTAGCATGCACACAAAACTCTCAGACACGACAACAGGGATACTGGGGACATAGGGAATCCATACCCCAGATATGCTCAGGACCATACATACTATTCGGGGCATTCTTCTCTAATTGGCTAAATCTTGTTCCAGCTGTCTAGGGCCCCTACTTGTGTGATTTGCCATGTTATTCTACTCATGTCTGTATCCCCTCTCCATTGACCTTCTTCTGAGGCCCTGGACCTTGCCAGATTTATATTGCTATCTGATCTCTGCCCCCCTCACTCAGTTCTTCACCTGGTTCTCTTGCTTGATTCTCTCCCACTCCTCAGTTCCCAAGAAATATATCTCTTTAACTCCCCATGTTCTGACAACTATACTGGGGGCCATATGTTCTTCTTCATTCTAAGCTGTCATGTTTATCTCTCATGATTGCCTTTCTACCCTCTCTCTGTCCACCATTTACTGATAAGTATGTTTTCACATCTTTTGTACATGATGTCATATACTTCTGAAAGCTTCATGTATGCATCTCGGTACAGTTCCAGCATTCAGACATTTCAATTATTTTTTTGTGTTACTGTGTTAATCCCTTCTCAGGCTCTCACAATGGTTTACTGGGCTATAAACTGCATAAAAGCCTTTTGAATATCGGGCCCATAGTTTCTTGAAAATGGCTATTAGCAATGCTGTTCTCATGTTTTCTCTTAAACCTTTCATCAGCTGGAATGGAATATCTCAGATGATCATTGTCTTCATTCTCTACAGTTTTGTCAAGATCCTCAAGAAGTGTCACATGTTGATTTGATGAGCATCAATTATCAGAAACATTTAGTCTTTAGAGGTGACCAATAGATGGTGTTAAAGTGACACTTCATCAGAACTGTGGGCTTTTTGTGGTAAAACTTGTATATACAGCGCTAATCATGTCAGCTGATCTACCAGTCCAGCCATCAAACCTTCACACTAGTGGATTTTTTTTCTTGTTTTTTATATATACTGTAGTAGTCTGTTCAAAAGGCTTACATCATATGACCTCAGGGAACAGTTTTCGGTAAGGTTTTATTAATTGTTTTGCTTCAAATGCATTGTTACAGCAGGTAAAATGTTAATTGGAACTAAAGAGTTCAGTCAGCCCAATGGTGTGCTGCCAATTTCTTATCAAAAGGCTCTCGCCATCTCTGCCCCACTAAGTAACATAGAAACATGATGACAGAAAAAGACCACATGGCCTATCTAGTCTGTCCTTCCATAACAACAACTACAACAGTCCACTTTTTACCTTTAGAGATCCTCTGTGTTGGTCCCATGCTTTTTTGAATTCAGTTACTGTCCTCATCTCTACCACCTCCACTGGGAGACTATTCCATGGATCTACTACTCTTTCTGTAAAGAAATATTTCCGCATATCACTCCTGAATCTATCTCCCTTCACCCTCATCCCATGTCCCCTCGTAGCAGAACTTGCTTTCAATTGAAAGAGGCTCTCTCCCTGAACATTTATGCCACGGAGGTATTTAAACATCTCAATCATATCACCTCTATCCCGCCTTTCCTCTAAGGTGTACATATTAAGATCCTTAAGTCTGTCCTCATATGCTTTATGATGAAGCCCGCTAATCATTTTAGTAGCCACCCTCTGCACCGACTCCATCCTGTTCACATCCTTTTGAAGGTGCGGTCTCCAGAATTGCACACCATACTCCAAATGAGGTCGCACCAAGGACTTATACAGAGGAAGTAAGACATTCTTTTCATATATTTTACCATGGGGCACCCGAGACTTCTCCTAAATCTCCTCCCCCACTCTTTGCTGTCTAGTATATTGATATAATAAAAGGTAAAGAAAAATATACATTATCAATGTTTTGAACAATGAAAATACAAAATCTACTAAAGAGAAACCTCCTCTGATAGCATGCATTGCTCCACACATTTGCCTGCTGCTGGCTAAGCTTTTTCAATGTGAAGTTCAGTCTAGATGATTACTAATCCTGTTTCCTCTCTTCAGGGTGAAGAGTTTAGGTTCATATCAGATAATGACTTCCAGGAGTATCACTGAAGCTCTTCAAAGTCCTAAATGCATAACATACAATACACAGGTTATGTGTTACTAGTTTGCTTTCATTATTATAGCAAATGTTGTGAAGCAATAGGAACAACATGACAGCAGATGAAATATGGTAAAGATGCTATAAAGAGAAATGTCACAAAAACTTGCATGCAGTGTGGTGTTTTACTAGCCATGTTGATTGTGGTGAAAACTACAGGTTTATAGATTGTAGTGCTTTTCTTGCAGTGTTTCTGGGTCCATTCTAAAGTACGTACTAGCCAGTATGCTTTTCAGGATATCTGCAATTAAAGTTTCTAAATTGTTTGTTTATTTATTTAATTAATTAAATAATTTGGTTTTATATACCGCACTTTTTATAATCAGCGCGGTTTACATAAGAACAACTCATTACAAGGAACAAGTTAAATTACATTAACAGGTATAATGAACAAGTAAACATTAGTTCCTGATGACCTGGAACAGTCTGAGCCAGCCCTGCTTTTGCCCCATTGCAAACATAGGGGTATGTTTACTAAACCGTCTTAATGTTACCGGCGCTAGTTGTAGCGCTAACGTGAAGAATCCCTTATAAGTAAGTGGGCGTTCCGGCGTTAAGCCGTGTATCTCGCGATAGAGGGCACCTTGCTGTTTTCATGCGATAGTGTGCGGCGCTGCACATTTGCACGTCGTAAGCCTAAGTACGTAGAAGCGCTGTGATAATAGCTACAGAGGTGTAGTACACTGGTTAATATATTGCTCGCTGAGACAGCGGTCATGAGTTCAATTCCTCTGGGTGCATACAGTATGGCAGTCCAAGACAATTCCTTTTAATGCGTGGAACGGATACATCTGAACAGTGTGTGCTGCCAATTGAAAAACCCACGCTGCAGTGCAGTAACCTGATGCGCATATTAGGGCGCCCATCTTAAGGCACCCTATGATGCGCCATAATTTGCCACCCTCCAAGGCACCATATAAGGTGCCTCATGAGCTGGTACAAACTAAGGTGCATCGAAAGATGCCCAAAGGAGGGCAAGGTGATGCCTGAAAAGGTGGCCAGTGGCAGTAAGGTGTCCCAAGTTGAATAGCACAAAATGTATGGCCCAAACACAGATATAACCCTACCACTGCATAGAGTACCAAGGAAAGCCAAACAATGATGTCTGGAGGGTATCACACGGCGGAGCTGATGGACCTGTCAAATCCGCGTGCAGCTCATGTGGCAGCTGGAAAAGTGCAGAAACATATCGGAGGCAGCTGGACCGATGCATAGGATGATGGTGATGTAAAGTGCCAACATGAGAGTGTGTGGCAGAGGATGCGAAAACGTATCCACCAGAGCAGGTAGAGGTGGCAGCATAACAGGAGGACAAAGGAGTAGCAGTGCCATGCCAAGCATACACACGAGAGGCAATCATGAAGAGCCGCAATGCAGAAAAGGGTCACAGCGCAGGACATGGGGCGGTAATCGGCACATTAGGGCATGACGCCACACAGCTGGCAGAGACAGATAGACGGACAGAAGGATGCTTGGCAACTCAATGAGGCTATAATGTGCCTCCACACACATTTGCACAGATATGACTGTTAGAGGAAGGAAAAATAGTTTTGTAGGACAGGCAGAAAAACCAAGAACACACAGGAATCAAACCCATGACCACTGGCTGCGAAGTCAGTGTACTAACCACTGTGCTATGCCTCTATGGTATCCAGCATAGCAATGGCTGGCCACACAACAGCTGCAGGTCACCGCACCAACAATCTGCTGTGCATACTGGGGCAGGGTAAAAGCACAGGCAAGGCACTGTATAGGGCACCATAGGTCACACAAATGAGGTGAGGGTGATCTGTGTGCTAAATACTGATCTCTGATATATGTCTGCCTGACACAGCCACAAAAGGGAGTTGTGCTGCACATTCTGACTAAAGGAGGCCCTCTGTGGGATTGAATCCATGACCACTAGCACATAAGTTAATGCAAAAAACGGTATGCCTACTCCACCAACGTGAGTCAAACAGCAAAGGCTGCATACAACAACACTGCATGGCACCACACCAAAAACCTGCTGTGTGCCAGGAAAAGGCAACCCCAACAGTAACCATGATGTAATGCATATGTAGAAGAGTTGTGTACAGTGCATATCACAGTCTGCAATTGGGACGAGAGCCACATATAAACAAATGCGCACACACACAATAAATTGCTAGGCAGTCCAAAGAGCATGCAAAAGAGCAAGGAAAAGGAACCCAAAGGGCGGCAGGGGATGCTGTATGTAGCAGGGCAAAATGGGGAATAGTACTGAAAAGGAACATGTGAGAGTTGAACCTGCAAACAGAAGCTGGGACAGATCAGCTCAACAACAGCAATAACAGTCACCCAAGCATACCAGCCACATGGACAGTACAAAGGAACAGCCATATGTAATAGCTAATATACGGCACATAGGCTGCAGAAAGGGCACACTGTGCTGTACAAAGAAGCGATGGAAGGGTGTAAAGGAGAGCTGACGAAGCTGCAGCCAGCTCAAGGTCAGGTTAGCACAGCACAAGGTAAAAGGAAAAGCATGTGGGAATCAAACCTGCAACCTATGGTGCTCCAATGCACGTCTGTAACCACTATCCCAAATCACCACTACAGGGACCATGCAGATATGTTCCATAAAGGGAATGTGTGTATGGGAGCCCATAACACCCTGACGTGGCAGACAGCTGTCACTGTACAAGGATGTGAGCACAGGTGGGCCATGTACATCACCAGTAAATCAAGAAATATGTGTGTCAGTGTGTGAATCAGCAGCAGAGACAAATGTGCGTTAAAGACTGTCAGACGGCTGCCTGGGTGAGAATGTTTACAGTCTTGGCAAGTGCATATATCAGTATGATTTGCAAGGGATTGTGGGAAATGCAGTCCATTCACACCAGACACAGCTGCTCACAATAATTAGTTGTGCTTGACTGTAAAGCCAATAAGATATTTATTTATGGGGTTATTTCTCCCAACACAGATATGCTTGGTAGCACATAAAACAGGATACTTGCTTTCAGTGTTAAACTTAGAAAAACAAAATCAGGAAAACAACAGATGAACTTGTCAGGCAATCAAATGAAAAGAATAAAGACCTGGCTGGTAACAAACTGGTCTTTTCTGTAGGCTTTAGCTAATATTTTCTTAGCAGTGTTTCAAACAACAAGCAAAACCCACAAAGAAGGGAAAACTGTTCTTTTCAGGTTAACTTCTTATATCTTCACACATAGACTCAGAAGTGATTCCCTCAGAGCTCACAAGCAATTAGGTAAGGCTCAATTGCTAGCAGTTATCCAGCTGAAACCCCTTAGCTGGCTTGCTTTCTACTGTGTGGCCCAAAATCTTACTCAGGAGCTTTTCTGAGTAGATTAAAGAACAAGTTGTATTTGTATTTCTTTGTGATGGTTGCTGTACTTTGTAACAGAAAATTACCAAAGGAGTTTAGACAGAGAGCAATCCATATATTCACAGCCTGTATCTAAGACCGCTCCTTCCCCTTCTTCAACAATCATGGGTTCAATATCAGGGATTGGCACAGAGGAATTTCTCAATGGAGCACTTTCAGGAGAATACTTGTTTCCCTGCTGTCTTTCAAGGTTATAGCTAGGGCATAGATCAGTGTTCATACCTGAGCTTCCATTGCTGTTAGAGTTCCTCTCTAAATAGCCTGGCCAGTATGTAGTCCAGTTCTTATGTCCAGCCTTCCAATCCAGATCCCTGGACACTGGATCTCTCTTCACATACCTTCTGGCACGGGTCTTAGGGTCCCTTCCACGTGCAGCCGTCTCCCTCACAGGTACCGTCTGGAGATTCCTAGCCCTGCAGCACCACTCCTCTGGTTTTCCCCAGTCCAATGGTGTATGCTGGCCTTTTGAATGTCTCCCAGTATACGTACTGCTCTGGACTCCTCTAGACCTCCCAAATGCTTTTCTCTTCTTTCTTCCAAAGGGTTTCTTGCCCTCTCTGTCCGTCCGCTCTGGCTTCTGCTTCTGATGATCCTCCAGATGAAGATGTCCAAGCTGATTCTGAGGATGAGGATAATTCTCTGTAGAATAAACTCTACCTTTATTCTGCTTTGATGAGTGCTCCACCTTAGCACAGTGCAGCTGTGCTGAATCAGGCCCTGCCCTTTGAGATGAGTGCTTAGGGATTACCTCATAGCCCTCCTGATTGAACACACGTTTCCCCACTTCAGCTCCTCTAATGGCTGTTGGAAACCTGGTGCATTCTGGGACTGGTAGTCTTTTATGGGAAAATTCTGTTTTCTTATTTCTACCAGAACTGACAGGTTGCTTGTTCAGAGTCACTTCACCTTTTCTATAGCTCCTTCCTGAGCTATGATAAGCTTCCTTATCACAAGACATATATTTTATTTTGGAAAGTTACTGGACATATTGTATATACTGTGTGTCATGATATGAAGCTAGTTGTTTTACAGTGAACAAACTGAAACCACGTTGAGTAAGCCAGCTGCCCACATGTCGCTGCCCCCCCCCCATAGATGATGAGCAGTACAGCTAATATGCAGTAGGTGCATGGTGTGTACTATGCAGTATCCCCACACCCCCCACATGCTGCTGTATGCCCCAAATGTCTTTTTCATATTTGTGTGCATGTAGACAATAGGTAGGGCATGATGACAGCCCAACACACACCAGTCATGAAGGTATAACCAAAACATATCTGCCTTCAAAAAACAGGTGGCACAAACCTGCAAAAGCATACGTATCAAAATCTCTGCAACTGCACACACACATACATATATACACGTCACAGATGTTGCATAATGCGTAATATAGCAAATAAAGTGCCACATACGTCCAAAACAACACTGTGCAAATGCCAAATCCAGATATGGTAACAGGTTCAAGAGGAACATGATCCCAGATAATACAGAAAACGCAAACTATCACACATACAGAGATTACACTATTCAGAAGGTCTGCTGCAATGGGTGTTGTGAAGACAGTATGCGTATACATATGACACGGCACATGGAATGCACCCATGAAGGACGAATACGCACACCCACACTGCCAAATTACTGGTGCAATGTGAGTCCCGGAATGTCATGAGATAAAGAGGACTGTGCAGACATGCATTGCTATGTCTGTAAATCAGTGTAGAGCGGCACGTCTGTACACTAACCAAACACACTAATCTGTACATAGAGGTTGAAAGAAAGGTCAAACATGGGCCAGTAACCCACACAGAAGCCACATTGCCACATGCCCTGGTGTACCAACATATTCAGTCACATGCACCTGGAACGTATACAGTAATCAATGACACAGTGATGCCCCACATGCACTGTAGCACACGTGTTGATGGCAAATATTGATCGAAGATGTTGGCGCACATCAAAGTGGTGTGGTGGTAAATACCGTGTCATGTTCAACTGCAGGGTAGCCCCACAAATACCAGAGGACTTATACAATGTGACCCCTGTGCCACATGCATGGCTGTGTGCTCTTGGTGAACTAAACAGATGAGAATATCCTGCAGTGCAGGTCACACACACAGGCAACATACAGTAACACAGTGTCAGATGGATGTACAACATGCAGCAAGTATTTCAGTCCCTGCTGCACATGTAGGGGCCTGTACACAGTGTCCATAGTGCAAATAGCCTCTGCAAACCAACATGTCCCGTGAAGACTGGCCGTGAATCCATGGGCCTGCATACGCAAGTGGTACATCCCAATCTGCCACAGCACACAAAAGGTCATATATGTCCCCTGCGATGAACCCCACACCCAGCCAGAGCATGGCAGCAACATTGTGTAGGACAGGCCGCCTATGCCCAATGTAGCAGTCCAACATCAATGTCCATCATAGGCATGTGGGCCACACGCAGCGGTCAGCCATCCTATGCCACCATATCCCAGGGATAGCTGCATGGTCTTGTGGTTTACAGACACTTGGGTGATGGTGCCTGCAGATGCAGTGTAGTCGATGTGCATTGTGTGTGCTCTGCCCTGTATTAGAAGAAGGAGAAACACTGTCATGGTATGTTGCCCAGAACACCAGGGAACATTGCAGGTAGGCAGACAGCAATATGTATAGAATGCAACGCCAGACCTGCAAACATGAAATTAGCACAAAACATAACACAGTGCATGTTGTGGAAATATGGCCATTGAACCATACACGAGGGTGTCCTATGGATATGGTCATGTCCATGCACGTGTCACACAGGTGCCTCACTGCTCCACCCCATGTCCATCAGCGTTGGTGCACAGTGATCCCACAGGATAACTCCCTGAAAACCACAACAAAACGCAAGCATAGAGCGGATGATGTAATTTCCAAAAGATCCAAGATGCAACCTACCGTCTGTCTACAGAAAGTGTCTGCTAGGGACTGTCTGAGGCGGGAGAAAGCAACACCACGTCACAGTGAATGCAGAAGATGCCAGAGGAATGTATAGAATCACCATATCTCCAGCTGCCGTTGGCGCGTGTCCAAATTAGTGCGTCATCTGTGATACTGAAATGCTGATGGATAGTGTTCTGAGAGCACACAAGAGATAGGTCAGGTCACAACATAAAACAGATGCGCACAATGTATATATGGTCAACAGCAGTAGGTTACAGATAGCAGAGTCCCCAACCCTCCACAGGTGTTAAAAAACCACCCACCACATGATAATACAAACTGTATGCACACTGTACCCTTACACACCCACGCTAGAAAAACACACACAGTATGTTAAGGTGAGCATGCCACCAGTAGCATATGGCCTGTCTGTGGACAACTTGAGATCAGTGGAGATAGCTCTTGGCCAAAGCAATGCTACACAGCATTTGGCTGATGTTACAATGTCACGGAAGGGTGTACGTGCGGCCCACCACCAGAACACCTAGGACGTATGGACACACGCAGCTCTCTGGGATGTGTTCCAGAAACGGTGCTGGAGCAGATGAGCTGGGCAGGAAAACATGTGCCTGTGTGTGACAACAATAACATATGGGGTATGGGGTTGCAGACCAAAGAGGTGAACCACAACATATGTGCATTGGACAGATGACCCCAGACATGATATGTGGCTGGCTGTCCCCACACACCATGTACCTGTATGTCCATCTACCCATTCTCCTGCACGTTGAGTGGGGTACAGACCACTGCCAGTGAACCACAACACCAGGGAGGTCACACAACATATCCTGTTGAGGGATAAACACACCAGAAACATACATAATGTCATGTTTGAGCTGTGTAACACACACAGCACCATCACATCATCACCCCTCCTGCCCCCCAAATCCATTTCAGTCTGGCTTTTGTCCATTACACTGTACAGAATTGACCTTGCCAAATTCTCCAATGACATGTTAATGCTAAAATTAAAGGGCCTGTACCCCATATGCCACATTTTATCACCTCTCTGCTTCCCCAGACACTGCTGATCACACCCATCACCCTGATATACTGTCCTTGCATGTCCACACTGCCTCCGTACTAACCCCCTGCACCTCATATCACACCTGTCACACCTTCAGTGTGTGTTGTGATGGTCCCACCTCCCCTGCGTGCCTCCACCCATATGCTGGAACACAGGGATATGTCCTGTGTCTGCATGTTCCAGAGATCCATACCAAATTCCGTGTTGGGGCTATCTGATCCCCTGCCGCTCAGTGCCAACTGTATGCTGATGAGTACCAAATATATCCCAACATTCCTGAACAGCCCCTGCCAATCCAGACACGGAGCTATGTTTGCGTGTCTGACAATGCTGGCCTGATGTATCCACGCTGCCTGAAATGGAACCTGGCCACGACCCATCTAAGCTCCCTCCGTAAACCCTGCCCCCATATTAGGTGTCTGTGTATAGGTTGCAATACACTGCCGCACGTTGATACGCAATGTACGGGTTGTCTGTGACCCCTCCCTCTCCTCCCCCACACTGTCATGGCGCAAGGCAGGCAGTGCCTATGGAAATAGAGGAAAATGTCCAGGGCAGTTTTAAAACCGGCAGTGAAAAGCACATGGCTAGGGGTTGCTACGGGCAACCAACCAAAACACGAGCACTGGCTGTAGGAAAACGCCCAGGAGAAGCATTACATCATAGCTCATCAGAGAGGCAGGAGCAGCTGCAGGGATTTGAGCTAACAAGGGACTCAAGAAATGACGCACTTAAAATAAGGTCAGTCTTGAGCAAAGCAGATTCAGAGTCAGACTCAGTCTCAGACTCAGGCAGAGACACATGCCGAGAAGCAGGCAGAAACACAGACACAGGAGAAAGACACACGGAAAGGACCCGTGGGAAAGGAAAGAACAGAGCTTGTGAGAGCCAGGTTATATACCTGAGAGCTTCTGACGTGGATTCCATCTGCACCTCAGAGGAGTTTGTACCGGAGGAATTACCCGAGGTTAGTGCTGGAAAGTCAGGCTGCACTGAACTAGAGTCCAGCTGGGGACGGAGAGGGATTCCATTCAACAAACCACGAGGAGCTGTGAGAGGGAAATCCCACGAGAGCAGGTACCTGGGGAACAAAAGCTCTTATCCTAAAGATATTTCTCAGCTAAGAGAAAGACGTTCTGTGAAGGGAAGTGAAAGAGAGAAAAGTTTCAACTTCCCGGTTGCAAAGCGTTCAGGCAGAGCTCAGCCTGGGGAAAGACATATTACCTGTAATAGAGGGGCACTGGATTTTACTTACAATAGTCCTGAGGTGTATGGCCCTATAAGGGGAAAATCCATAGTGCATGGTAACCTGCCTTTCTACATTGATAGAGGGGAGAGAAGTCTTGGCCAGGAAGAGGAGAGATTTCTAAACGCTGATACACCCTACAGCCTTACCAAAGATAATAGCCAGGAAGTTCATGCGGACATGGAATGTGACTTCTGTGCAGAGAATTCAGATGATTGCAAGATGGACTGTACATTGGTGTTTTCAGACAGTGTGACCTCTTTCTGTTAAAGCCTAAGAAAGCCTGCTAAAGAGAAATCTGTGTAGGAGCACAGATTTCACTCAATAGCTTTTTGTGAAAGAAAAAGCCTGTTTTCCCACTTGTTTCTTTAACGCTGACAAGAAGCATTTTCTTTGTATTTTGTAGTCCCCTATTTGTGTTATGCCAGTATTATGGTTTAATTTCCTTTGTATTCTGTTTGCAAGAATTCTCCCGGGAAGGGAAATAAATACCTCTTTATAAGCCTAGCTGCTCGTTCCACAACTACACTCTTTATTTGAAAAGCTAGTGGGACTTCACCTCCCAGGGGGCACTACGTTGTCCCTGCTACCAAAAGAAGAGGGCCACACCGAAACCCCATGCTTCCGCCTCCGGGGTAGTAGGTACGTGACAACACATACACATTATGTAGCTAAGACATGCAGTGTGTCACCCTTCGCCAGTCAACCCCAGTATGGAGGCTGTAGGAGAGTGGGGCACATCCAAAGTCACTCTGTTTATGCTGTTGCTTGGTATGCTTGTGTAGTTGTAGCCCAGTGATGACAGCCAAAGTGGTTAAGGGTAAACAATATTTTTATTGTTTGCACAGGGTTTCTTCCCCCAGAACAGAGATCAAAAAGATGATATAAACGTAACAGATAAAGTCCAGAATGAACAGCTCTCCTGATATTTCTCAGGGCACAATATGCAAATCAAAATCAACTTCTCTTATTTCTTTCAGCTTTCCAAAACATCCTTGTTCTCAATACCAGCAATACTTTTCCAATACCAGGTTTTTAATAAAGGAACTTTCAGTGTTGTGGTTTTTCTTTACCACGTGTGCTTTAAGTTACTTCTTCTAGCCTCTAGGTATAACAGATGCTTCTTTCTTAAGCTTGATTCTTCTTCTACACAAACTTCTCACAGAAGAATTCTATCTGTTCTTGCAACCTATCCTTTAGAGCTAGGTATATGACTTGGGTTGGCAGTGAGACAATACTCCTGTCTGCATGCAACTCCAATCTCCAAATTAGCCTTTCACAACAGCCTTAAAATATGGGATATGTTTAAGCTGTAGTTTAAAACTCTTTCTGACAGATGCCACATTCCATTTCTGAGTCACTGCTAGAAGACAATGGATTATCTGTCTGCATCGGTTCACATTCACTATCTTGAGTCTCCTGTATATAAGGCTCACTAGAGTCTAGAGATCTCAAGTGTTTAAGGAGAGTCTGTAACTGCTTTTCTCCAGTCTCCTTACGTCTCCTAGGCTTTTGCAGGGTTACCGGCTTATTAAGCTTCTCAAACAACTGAGAGTAGGGATTTCTCTATTCCCTGTCTTGCCTAGGTCTTACTCTCTGGTTGGGAGGAATATATCTCTTCTGATAGTATTTTACAGGTTCTTTTAATACAGCCTGGCCATCAGAATCTGATTCTAAGTTCATGTCCAGTTGCTGCCAATTAGCAACCTGCTGAGGTGCAGCTGAGCTACCCTCTGAACTGCAGCTTCTGATACGTTCTCTGCTATAAGGCAACGCTTGTTTTTCATCTGCTGGGATTTCCCTTCTACCCAGTTTCTCTCTTATCAGTCTGGACCTAGGGAAATTATCTGAAGAATTACTTCTATCCCTTTCAGACAAGGATTCCAAACTTTGCTTAAAAGTTTTGTAAGAGTTTCTAACCTGTTTTGGCTTTGGCTTTGGGCTTTTCCTTCCTGGCAGCACTTCCAACTGCCTTCCCTGAGACGTGGCTTTCTCTGAGCAAGGTGGCTGGCAACCGTCCAAGTACTCGGTTCCCACCTGGTTCCACTTGCTTCCAGCTTTGCCTCCTTGTGGTTTCAAGTCTCTGCCTGGACCTGATTTCTTTGTCCCTCTGGAAAGAGTATCTGACTCTGAGGCTGCGTCTGATTCCCTTGAGTCACTTTCTCCCGGCTGTGCCAAAGGTAAGCCTCTGCGTTGCTTTCTTCTCTTTACTCCTTCTCCTCCCCCTCTCTCTTCTGAAACTACCACTTCCTGGTTATGAGGACTGCTTTGTCCAATCGGGCGTGAGTCCACCCCTTTCCCTGATAGGCTAGCTCTCCCTGTTAGCCTAGAGCTAGGGTGTGACTCCCTTTCCAGTCTCTCCTGCACTGAAACTTTGTGTGCTGAGCTTTTAACTCTTTCTTGACCTGTATACCTGGCAGGTTCATAGGATAAAGTGTGTTTAAAACCCTTTTTCTTGTGCTCAGAAAGCTCTGCCTTGTCACACAACCCCCCATTTAAGATATTCCGAGCTGGCTGAATACTTTCAGAACAGCCCGGAATCCTTCTCTGGTGGCTGTAGCTAATTTCATGGTCAGTTATTGTAGCTAAGCGAGCCAAAGCTACCCGATCATGCCACGGCCGTAAGACATTCACATGGAAGTTTTGTTGCTTCCCCCTCCTGGTTTCCACGGTGTACGTGGCGGGTCCTATTTGTTTGATAACCCGGCAGGGCCCCCTCCAGGTGCTTTCGAACTTTGGTTTGCGACCAGGCACCATTATTATGACCTTTTCACCAATTTCTAAATGCCTAGGTTGGGTGCGGCGGTCATAGTATTTTTTCTGCCTCCTTTGGCTGGAGGTCATTTTCTCCCCTACTACCTCAGACGTACGTTGTAAGCGGGCCCGTAAGTCTCTTAGGAACTGGGGTATTTCTACCTCTTCCGAAGGAGGTTCCACCCATTGATCCCGTAAAATATCCAATACCCCCCGGGGTGCTCGCCCATATAGAAGCTCGTATGGGGAGACGCCTAAGGAGACCTGTTTCTTCTCCCGATAGGCATATAATATAAAGGGGAGCATCATATCCCACTCGGCCACCTCCCCTTCTAGGCTTCTCCTCAGCATCCTTTTGATCGTCTGGTTTTGCCTTTCAACCAGCCCGTTAGTTTGGGGGTGGTAGGCAGCTGTCCTAATATGCCGGATGTCAAAGGCATCCCAAAACTGTGCTAGATAGTGGGACAAGAAGTTAGTACCTCGATCTGTGAGAATTTCCTTTGGGAATCCTATCTCACAAAAAAGTTTCAATAATTCCGAGGCAATCGTGCGGGCAGACGTATTCCTTAAGGGAACCGCCCAGGGAAAACGTGTGGCATGATCTACAATGACTAACATGTATCTAAACCCTCTGGGAGTCCGAATCAAAGGTCCGACCATATCCATGGCCAATCGCTCCACTGGTTTAGATATAATGGGCATAGGCGTCAGAGGTGCTTTCCCTGGCAAATAGGGGGTGACCTTCTGGCATGCGGGACAGGCTTCACAAAATTTTGCGGTCTCGCGATAAACCCCAGGCCAATAAAAACGGCTCAGAATCTGGTCCAGTGTGCCTTGAGCTCCCTTGTGTCCCCCCAAAGGATGGTCATGAGCTAAGCGTAAGACCAAGTTTTTAAATGTAGTGGGCACCACTAATTGCCTCCGGGTACCGTTAGAATGTGGATCTGAGCTCTCCCTATATAACACATTCCCCTCCAAGCAAAAATAGGGCAATGACCCTGCTCCTTTATTAGCACTATCAAAGGCATGGGTCAAGGCCGGATCGTGCCTTTGTTCTTCCGGGAATGAAGGGAACTTTGCTACCAATTGGGCCGGGGCCCATGGTAACTCTTGTCCTGCCCTTAGTTCCATCCGACTATGGGACCTGCACTGTTTCTCCCTGCGTTTTTTCCCCTTCCGAGGTTTTACATGCTCCCGAGAGGGAGTTACCAAACCACTGTGTGAGGGTAATTCTGCCAGGGGATCTATTACGGTGTCCTGACCCTCCTGACTGGCTTTAGTTTGGGCGCGTGTGGACACTAGACCTATTCCCCATCTCTCCTTAAGGGAAGATATGTCTTGGCCCTCCTTATTTCCCCTTTTTACTCTGGGCTCTTTACCTTTTGTAAGACTGTTAGCTTCGACCTTGACGGCTAACGCTTGGAGTAGGCCTTCCCTAAGCTGAGGACAATTCCTACCTAAAACTATGGAGTATGGTAAGTTCGGCACCACGGCTACTGGGATGTCTTTCTTTACCCCTAGTCCCTCCACCATTACTGTGTGCACCGGATAAGACGTGGCAGCACCGTGTACACAGCGGATTTTGATCTTCCCTTCAGGGTGTATTTTAGGGTACTCATTAGGGGTTCCTATCCTTTCCCAGAATTTCTCAGAGACCATCGATTGGTCAGCGCCAGAATCTAATAGCGCTTCGACCTGGACATTGTTGACAGTGACCACTAATAAAAATCCCTCCCCCACCTTCTTGGAAGGAGTAGTCACCAATGCTAGCTTAGCCCTGTAATTCTTTTTCAGGTGTCCCTTCTGACCGCAAGCAAAACACTTACGTTCCTCTCACCCAGGTTTGAACAGGGACTTCTTAGAGGGGCACTCTCCCACCATTTCTCTACCCTTCGCTCCTGGCATTCTCAGGACTGACTTCTCTGAAACACCCATCCCCCGCTGTCTTATAGCTTCCGCCGCAAAGAAACGGTCGGCCAGCGCGATGGCATCCTTTGTGTTTCTACAGTCCTGCAGAACTAAGAAGGACTGTACTTCTTTGGGGACTGCCTCAAGGAACTGCTCTAGCACAATGTCGTCTAGTATTGTGTCAATGCTCCTATTATGTGGCGATAGCCATTTGTGTACCAAAGCTCTAATCCTATAGCATAATGCCTGTGGTGTCTCGCCCGGGGTTAATTTACACCCTCTTAAAAGGCGGCGATACACCACCGGAGTTAGGCCCAGCCTATCTCTTATGGCTTTGACCACAGCGTCATAATCGTTAGCCAGATCATTGGGCATCTCTCTATAGGTTGCCAAAGCTTCTCCCGTTAAGGAAGTAGCTAATCTGATGACCCAGTGTTCTTTTGGCCATCCACTCATGATAGCAATGTGCTCAAAAACCTCAATATGATCATCTATATTATCTTCTTTAGACATTTGTCCTAGTGACCAGATACCTTGACCTAAAGCTCCAAGTCCTGTAGTAGTTCCTAATGAACTAGAGACAGTCTTTAGTACTTCAGTCGTCTGTTTTTGATCTCCAATCCACGAACTCAGCAGATCAATCAACGGCTTTTGCTGCGCCTGGAACATCTCCGCCATCCGTTCTTGAGTCTGCGCTGCCATCGCCTCCTGCTGCTGGAACCTTTCCGCTACCCACGTCATCAGGCGTGCGGGCTCCATCTTGCTGTAGCTATAGGGAAACAAAAGAAAGCAACACCAAGTGCGGCACAATTACAGTTGCACCTGTCTTAGCTCCCGGCTTAGCTCTGCGCTTTACCACCCCTCCCTTGTAGCAGTATCCTGAGGCAACCCTTCCCAGCTACTGGTTACCTGCTACAAGTGGAGAGTCGTGCTCATCAGGAATGCGCTGGCGTTGGAACAGGAACTCTGGTCCACCTCCACCAATCTTGCGCTCCCAAACGCTTTTGTAGATCCGGTAAGCTCTTCTTCAGGTACCTTCCCTGTTGTGTTTTGTTTGTTTTTTTTTTCTAAACTTGCACGAGGTTTCTCTCCTCAGAACTTCGCTGTTAGCGTTGGTATACACTCTTCTCTGAACAGGGTGTTGAAGAATCCGAAGAACTACGCCAACCTGTGTCACCCCTCGCCAGTCAACCCCAGTATGGAGGCTGTAGGAGAGTGGGGCACATCCAAAGTCACTCTGTTTATGCTGTTGCTTGGTATGCTTGTGTAGTTGTAGCCCAGTGATGACAGCCAAAGTGGTTAAGGGTAAACAATATTTTTATTGTTTGCACAGGGTTTCTTCCCCCAGAACAGAGATCAAAAAGATGATATAAACGTAACAGATAAAGTCCAGAATGAACAGCACTCCTGATATTTCTCAGGGCACAATATGCAAATCAAAATCAACTTCTCTTATTTCTTTCAGCTTTCCAAAACATCCTTGTTCTCAATACCAGCAATACTTTTCCAATACAAGGCTTTTAATAAAGGAACTTTCAGTGTTGTGGTTTTTCTTTTCCACGTGTGCTTTAAGTTACTTCTTCTAGCCTCTAGGTATAACAGATGCTTCTTTCTTAAGCTTGATTATTCTTCTACACAAACTTCTCACAGAAGAATTCTATCTGTTCTTGCAACCTATCCTTTAGAGCAGGGGTCTCAAACTCAAATTGCTTTGAGGGCCAAATGAGGACTTGTAGAGTAACCCGGGGGCCGCACAAGACGCAGGCCTCATTTGCGTAAGGGCATCATTTGCATAAGGGATCATTTGCATAAATATTTGCATAATGTTACCATACACTAACTTTGAGTAAACATGCCTCTTAATGAGTGTATGGATAAAGAAAGACTAAAAGATTTCTACATTACTATAAACCAGTGCCAACCGCCAGGCACATTAGGAACTACTAGAAACACTGCTCATTTAGAACCCATAGCAAACCTGCCATGTCCTAACAGCACTACCAGGACTCACAAAGCACCATACCCTAACTATCAAAAGGCAACACTGCAAATATTAAATCAACACATTTCAGAGAATAACAATACATGACCTACTCGGGAAAGAGAACAAGTGGCAATGTCAAATAGGAATTACATAAACAGAATACCTCAGCTCAGTTACACATGCAGAACATACACCATCACCAAACAAGGAATCACAATTTAGAAACAGGAAGACAATTAAACTGGGAACCCCAAAAGCCAAACTTAGAATGTACAACACTGTAGAAATAAAACTATACATTGATTTCCTCTTGTATTAAATAAAGTGCAGACGTTAAAGATGCACATTTCCAAGAGCTGACATATTTCAGTTAATAAATTCAAAATAAAGAGATATTTTTCTACCTTTTGTGCATTTTTTTTTCAGTTGCAATTGTTCCAGCCACTTTCTTCTGGTTGCTTTGTGTCTTCTGCTAACTCTCCATCGTCTGCTGTCCATTTGTCCTTTCTTCTTTCCCAGTTTTTTTCCATTCTCTCTACATCTGCTTTAACATACTAATCATTCTCCTTTTGCTCTTTCCTCATTCCTATTTCATCCACTCAAATTTTACCCCTCCATCCTCAATCCCCACTTACTCTCCCAATACCCGGCCAATTGTAGATTTTTCTTCCCTCCCACACAAAATATATTTCCCCTCTCCATTTCACTCTCCCAGCCCCATCCCATTCTAATCGTCCCCCAACATCAACTCCCTTCTAGCTCCTGCCCCACCCAGCATCCGCTCCCTTCTAGTCCCCGCATCATCAGCCCATTTCCAGTCCTAGCTCCCTCCCCTCACAGCCCATTTCCTTTCCAAGCCCCCCTCCCCATCAGCCCATTTCCATTCCAAGCCCCCTTCCACTCAGCCCATTACCATTCCAAGACCCTGTCCCCATCAGCTATTTGCAGTTCAAGCTCCCCCTTCTACTCGGCCCATTTCCAGTCATAGCACCCCCCCCCCAGTCCATTACCAGTTCTAGCCCCACCCCCCCATAGCCCATTATCGGTCCTAAGCCCCCCAACAGCCCACTTCCAGGCCTAACCCTTCCATCGCCCCATCTTCATTCTTAGCCCCCCAATCAGACCACCTCCAGTCCTAACCCCCATCTGTCCATTACCAGTACTATCACCCCATTTCCAGTCCTACCCCCCCAGCAGCCCACATCAATCCTGCTCCCCCCCAGCAGCCCACATCAATCCTGCTCCCCCCCCAGCAGCAGCCCACATCAATCCTGCTCCCCCCCCCCAGCAGCAGCCCACATCAATCCTGCTCCCCCCCCAGCAGCAGCCCACATCAATCCTGCTCCCCCCCCCCCAGCAGCAGCCCACATCAATCCTGCTGCCCCCCCCCCAGCAGCAGCCCACAACAATCCTGCTCCCCCCCCCCAGCAGCGGCCCACATCAATCCTGCTCCCCCCCCCCCCCTGGGGAAACAAACTTTAGAAAACAGCTAGCTGCTGCTCCTGCCGCGGCGGTAGCAGCAATACCGCATGTCCCGCGGCCCCCCCCCCTTGCCTGTCAGTTCTTCTCTGCTTCGGCTTTCAGAGCCGCGAAGGGAGAGCTTCTCCCTCGTGACTCTGTTAAGCCCGCTGGGGCTTATGGGAAATTTCCCATCTGCCCCGGCGAGCTTAACAGAGTCGCGAGGGAGCAGCTCTCCCTTCGCGGCTCTGAAAGCCGAAGCAGAGAAGAACTGACAGGCAAGCAGGAAGGGATCGGGGCCCGCGGGACATGCGCGCAGAAGCCGGGTTGTGTATCGCGGGCCGCACAAAGGTCTCTCGCGGGCCGCATGCGGCCCGCGGGCCGCGTGTTTGAGACCCCTGCTTTAGAGCTAGGTATATGACTTGGGTTGGCAGTGAGACAATACTCCTGTCTGCATGCAACTCCAATCTCCAAATTAGCCTTTCACAACAGCCTTAAAAATATGGGATATGTTTAAGCTGTAGTTTAAAACTCTTTCTGACAGATGCCACATTCCATTTCTGAGTCACTGCTAGAAGACAATGGATTATCTGTCTGCATCGGTTCACATTCACTATCTTGAGTCTCCTGTATATAAGGCTCACTAGAGTCTAGAGATCTCAAGTGTTTAAGGAGAGTCTGTAACTGCTTTTCTCCAGTCTCCTTACGTCTCCTAGGCTTTCGCAGGGTTACCGGCTTATTAAGCTTCTCAAACAACTGAGAGTAGGGATTTCTCTCTTCCCTGTCTTGCCTGGGTCTTACTCTCTGGTTGGGAGGAATATATCTCTTCTGATAGTATTTTACAGGTTCTTTTAATACAGCCTGGCCATCAGAATCTGATTCTAAGTTCATGTCCCGTTGCTGCCAATTAGCAACCTGCTGAGGTGCAGCTGAGCTACCCTCTGAACTGCAGCTTCTGATACGTTCTCTGCTATAAGGCAACGCTTGTTTTTCATCTGCTGGGATTTCCCTTCTACCCAGTTTCTCTCTTATCAGTCTGGACCTAGGGAAATTATCTGAAGAATTACTTCTATCCCTTTCAGACAAGGATTCCAAATTTTGCTTAAAAGGTTTGTAAGAGTTTCTAACCTGTTTTGGCTTTGGCTTTGGGCTATTCCTTCCTGGCAGCACTTCCAACTGCCTTCCCCGAGACGTGGCTTTCTCTGAGCAAGGTGGCTGGCAACCGTCCAAGTACTCGGTTCCCACCTGGTTCCACTTGCTTCCAGCTTTGTCTCCTTGTGGTTTCAAGTCTCTGCCTGGACCTGATTTCTTTGTCCCTCTGGAAAGAGTATCTGACTCTGAGGCTGCGTCTGATTCCCTTGAGTCACTTTCTCCCGGCTGTGCCAAAGGTAAGCCTCTGCGTTGCTTTCTTCTCTTTACTCCTTCTCCTCCCCCTCTCTCTTCTGAAACTACCACTTCCTGGTTATGAGGACTGCTTTGTCCAATCGGGCGTGAGTCCACCCCTTTCCCTGATAGGCTAGCTCTCCCTGTTAGCCTAGAGCTAGGGTGTGACTCCCTTTCCAGTCTCTCCTGCACTGAAACTTTGTGTACTGAGCTTTTAACCCTTTCTTGACCTGTATACCTGGCAGGTTCATAGGATAAAGTGTGTTTAAAACCCTTTTTCTTTTGCTCTGAAAGCTCTGCCTTGTCACAAGTGTCATTCCAGATAACGAGCAATATCCCCCCATATTCACTTAACACACAACTAAAATGTGAATGCAGCCCTCAGTCACCCCCCGATCTGCTAACTGTAACCTACACCTTGCTGTTATCCCCTTGAATCAGCTAGGTCTGCCTCAAACCAACCAACACGCAACTGCGTGGCTCATCATCTGCCGGCCGCGCCATGACTGTAATACTGCTTCTGTCAAATCACCTCACTGGCTCACAATCCGTGTATGCATCCAGGTGTAGATTACCCCGCTGAGCAAATGATGCAGTACCTGTGTGTGTACTCTGTACTGTCATCAGGACTCCCTAGTGGCCAGTGGCTGTAAGGGTAGGCTGAGCATTTTTATTGTTTCAAGGAGAAAAGGGCTCTTTAAGGCCAAGTGCAGGTTGGTCTTTGTAGTCCAGCTCCTTGTGTGAACAAATTGTATAAGCCAAATAGAGGGTATTAAGGCTTTTATTTCCCCTTTAACGCAAAGGCTCAGTAAGGCACAGAAATAAAGAAAGTCCTTTCTTTCAGGGTTTTCACCAAACATAAGCAAGAAGAAAAACTGTTACAAGTTTCACAGTTGATTGGAGAGATTAACTGAAAGATTCTCTTACTTCAGAGCAACTTAAATAAGCAAAACAGTTCTCTGGCACTTAGCACAAAACATGAGCATTCTCAAAGCAAAAATGTCTGTTCAATTCACAGTTCTGCTAATGACTCAAGGCTACTAGCAATACACAAGGTACAATCCATAAATTCATCTGGAGGCATGGGAATAGGGTTCTCTAGGTCTATTTCCATGGACTCTGGGACACTGGCCTCTCCCTCTGAATTGGATGTCTCCCTTGCTGCTATATTTTCCCAGACTCTGTCTCTATTTGCTTGTTTCCAATAGGGCTGTTCTAAGGCTTCCAAACGAACATGGCCTGTTCTTCTGCCCTTAAATACTGGTTTGTAAAGCTCTGACTTTCCTTTTCTCCTGCACTGAGCTTCTGTTTCACCAGAGCTTCTAGGAGATAAACTTTCTTTTATAAATGAACTGGCACCATACCTGGGCTTCCTCCTGTAGCCGGTATAACTGGAGCTTTCTCTCTGAGGCACCTCTCTCTGGAAACAGGCTTTCTCTTGGAACCTTCTGAGCAGTGCTTTTACCTTTCTGTAGTTCAAGAAAACCTGGTGAGGAATCCGGATTTCCTTGCTTCTGGGTAAAGGTAGCTCTGCTATCAGAACCTTTCCTTTTTTGTACCTCTTAATCCTGATTCAGACTCCTCCGGTGAGCGTAGGCCTCTCTCAAAGCATGGCTTTCTCCTCCCAAGCTCTTTGCCTCTGTGGTCCTCTGCTACCGAGTCTCTCTCCAGACTGACTCTCCTCGAGCTGTCTTTCTTTCTGACTTTCTCTGCTCCTTTTCCAGCACTTACTATTCTGGGCGTTCTGCTTGTTCCAGCTACGCTGCTTGGGCTGGAGGTGTCACTCCTTCCGTCTGAAGTGCTTCTCCTGGCAGTCTGTCTCTGGACTGTCCCCCTCTGGACTGCTTTCCTCCAGACTGCTTCCCTCTGGACCGGTTCCTTCTGCTGGCCTGCTTTCCTCTTGCTGGCCTGCTTTCCTCTGGACCGGTTCCTCCTGCTGGCCTGCTTTCCTCTGGACCGGTTCCTTCTGCTGGCCTGCTTTCCTCTGAACTGCCTTTCTCTTATAAAGGCATTCTACCTTTGAGTTTCCCGGGCTTGTCGTCAGGTGCAGCTGATTAGCTCTTACATAATCAGTGGCCGGGTGTGTTAACTCAGCCTCAGTAGTTTTGCTCCTGCTCCCTCTAGCTGGGCTGCAAGGTAATTGCATCCTCTGCACATCAACAGCTCTGTTAAAGACAGGGTTTGTTTTTTTTGAATATTTCTTTTTATTAAACATTTTCCACAAGTAAACAGATACAACTTGCACACTGTAACCAACTAAGTTCTATACAAGAGAAAAATGTGTTTTTCTTTTTTACAATTATAACAACACAATTTCACTCCATGAACATTGGGGTCATCGAGCCCGAGGAACCCCACCCACAATATTGTCCCCATATTACCCCCCCCCTTGCGGGATCCCCTCCCAAAATACCCCCCCCTGCTAAGTACCCCCCCCCCCTCACCTCCACCCTACGAAACGCTCTCTCACCCTCCTTCCCACTCCCCCTACCTCCCCCAACCCCCCTTTTCCCCCACGCTTTGCTAATCATCGAGGGACTCGGAGTGGGCATGCCTCCCCCCCTTCAAATAGGTTAGCAGCAAGCACCAATGGTCCTGAAATTTCTCTCCCTGTTGACGACTAATTGCTGTCAACTGCTCCATCAATACAATCCGTCGGAGCCTATGCTGCCAGGCTACTAATCCCGGCAATTGGGATTGCTTCCAAGCCCGAGCTATCTCACTTCGGGCTGCCTGAATGCAAGCCCGTATTGGATGAGCGAACCCCCGGGGCCATACAGCTCCCCGAATCCCCAACAGGCCCAGTCCCATATCCACCTCCACCCTCTGCCCTAGGATAATCTCCAACTGGCCCTCTACCAAAGCCCAGTATTCACGCACCCTGGGACAGGACCACCATATATGTGCGAAGGTTCCCCTTTCCCCACACCCCCGCCAGCACTGATCAGAAGACCCGGGATACATCCTATGCAACCGCTCCGGGGTATAATACCATCGAAACAGAATCTTATAGGACGTTTCTCGGATAGCGACCGAAATCGCTTGGCGTCCAATATCTACATGCACTTTCCGCCACTCCTGCACCTCCAACTCCCTACCCAGATCCCCTTCCCAGTGCTCCTGGTGGGGGAACTTCCCCGGTCTCTCCACCACCAGGTCCTGGTACAATCGGGAAATCAAACCCCGGGAACCCTCCCAGGCCTGCCACAATGTCTCCCCGGGACCTTGGGCGCCCTCCCAACTCGATCGAATCTGGGACTGGAGCAAAAAGTGGCGTACCTGGAAGTAGGGAAAGAAGTCACTCCCCCTCAATTGATACCGCACCCGGAGATCCGAAAAGGGAATCAACAGACCCTCCTTAATAAACTTCCCAAAGGTATCCAACCCCTTCCATTCCCACCTACTAAACACCCCTTCCCTGCCGGGCACAAACTCACTCGTCCCCCGCACTGGGGACAGCAAAGAAAACTCCTCACCAGGAGCCACCCATCGGTGGCGTGCCTTCTGCCATTGCAAAGTAAGATGCCACATAAAGGGGTTAGCCTTCCATCTACCCGAGGGCAACTTACCGAAAATCCATGGTAAATACTTTAACTGAATCTCCTCGGCCCAATACTGCTCAATCTCTCGAAACCGCTTCTCTACGCCGCCCCTATCGCGCCACTCAAATACCTGCCTCAATTGGGCTGCCTGATAGTACCGGGCCAAATCAGGGACCCCCAGCCTCCCGGGTTGCATACATTACGCGTCTACTTACTCGCGGCCGAGATCCCCCCCATACAAACGCAAAAATCTGATTCTGCAAAGTCCGGAGGGTCCCAGCCGGGATCCCCACTGGAAGCGACTGGAAAAGGTATAACAATCGCGGTAAAAGGTTCATCTTCAAAACCGCCACCCTCCCCAACCAGGAAAGTTCTACCGTCCGCCACCGAGCCATGTCCTTCCGCCTTTCCTGGACTAACCCCGGGTAGTTGGCCTTATATAGTCTCAGGGGGTGGGCAGTGATCTGCACTCCCAAGTACTTTATGGACCCCTTTGCCCACCTAAAGGGGAAGGAACTTCGCAAACTGTCCACCACTTTCGAGTCCAAGGAAAGAGACATAGCCTCCGTTTTATCCCAATTTACCTTAAACCCTGAGAGGGCCCCGTATTTCTGAAGCTCGCCCATTAATGTTGGGAGCGACACAATGGGTCGGGTCAGCGCAAATAGAACGTCATCCGCAAAAAGTGCCATTTTGTGTTGTTCAGGGCCAACCGTTATCCCCGAGACGTCACCATTAGAGCGAATGCGAGCTGCCAAAGGCTCCATGACCAAGGCAAACATCAACGGGGAGAGCGGACAGCCCTGGCGGGTACCCCTCCCCAGGGGAAAAAAAACTCAGAGAAACCACCATTGACATTCACTGCAGCCACCGGAGCTGCGTAAAGTGCTCGTATCCAAGCCCGAAACCGGGGTCCCAGACCTACGTACTTCAACACCTCCTGTAGGAAGGTGAAGCTGACTCTATCGAACGCCTTTTCGGCATCGATTGAGAGGAACATAGCTGGTTGCTGGACCTGCCGCGCAAGCCACCCAAGCTGAATCACCCTCCGAATTCCGTCAGCCGGTTGCCTCCCCATAATAAAACCAGATTGATCAGGGTGAACCAGGTCCGGCATATACGGAGCTAATCGTAAAGCAAGCACTTTGGACAAGATCTTAACATCAATGTTCAAGAGCGAGATAGGGCGATATGACCCACATACCGCCGGGTCGCGTCCAGGCTTAGGTATCACCACAATTGCAGCTTGAGCCATAGAGGGTGGTAATTCCTCCCCACGTAAAACAGCATTAAACACCCGCACCAGCAGGGGGGCCACCATCGCTCCCATTACTTTATAGAAGGAGCCCGTAAACCCGTCAAGGCCCGGAGCCTTCCCAGGGACCAGGGCCCTAATAGCACCCTGCACCTCCTCCAGAGTGATATCCGCCTCCAACGAGTCGCGCTCACCCTCACCCAACTGAGCACTTCCTTTCCCCTCATTTTCCAAGTAACTCGCTACGTCCCCCCCCCCACTACCGGGGAGTCCGCTGCATATAGCTTCTGGTAATAGGTTTTAAAACACTCGCGGATCTCCTCCGTCTTATAAAGCAATTTATCTCGGGGCCCCTTGATTTTGACAACCGTACGTTTCTGCTGCTGGACACGAAGCTTGTTAGCCAAGAGCCGCCTTGATTTATTATCAAATTCATAGTATCTTTGCCCGACCCTATCCATCTGTCCAGAAATCTTTTCCAGCTGGAGAGCATTCAATTGTTTACGAGCCTCCTCCATCTGGCGTTGTAAGGTCCTCCCCCCTCTCCTTTTATGCTCCCGTTCCAGGTCCATCAAGCGCCCCTGGAGTAACCGTTCTGCCTCTTCTCTCTTCCTTTTCCGCCGAGCCCCTAACTGAACCAGATGGTCACACACCACCGCCTTGAGCCCATCCCAAAGGATACCAGTCGAGACATCGTCGGTGTCATTGAGAGCCATATAATCCAAAATCACCTCCCGAAGTTTCGGTTCCGCTCCCCCCTCCCGCAGCAAATAATCGTTCAACCGCCAAAACGTCCTCTTCCCACAGTCCCCAGGCCCCCCATCACAATCTGCACAGGGGCATGGTCCGACCAAGTCACTGGACCAATGCTAGCACCTTCCAACCGGTCACTCCAATAACTATCACCCAGCACATAATCAATACGGCTGTAAGAGCCATGCACAGGCGAAAAAAAGGTGAAGTCCCTAACCGATGGGTTCGCCATCTTCCAGAGGTCAACCACCCCCAATTCCTTCATCCACTGTTTTAGCACCCTTCCACCGCCCTCCCCTCCCCCAGGGCTCCCCCTCATATCATCCAACGCCACATTGCAATCACCTCCCACCAACACTTTCCCCTGGACCCGCCCACCCAACCAGGAACCGAGTTCCCTCCAAAAAGCCCCCCTCCCTGAATTGAGACCATATACTGAGATCAATGACACCTTTTCCCCCCCCCCAGGTCACCCACCACTACCACCGCTCTCCCATCCGCTTTGGGGACGGGTTTTTTTTTAAGTCTGCACTCTCAGTAGATTCAGCTTCATGACACATCCCCCTTCTTAAAATATTACAGGCTGATTCTTCATTTTCTCTACAGCATGTAATTCTTGACATTGCGTCGGCATTATAATGCAGCTTTCCTGCTCTATGTTCTACTTTATATTCATATGGCTGCAATGCCATGTTACCACCTGGTTAGATGACTATTATTATTCCTCATATGGCTTAACCATTTAAGTGGCGCATGATCGGTGATGAGAATAAATTTTCTCCCTGTTAGATAGAATTTCAGGGACTCTACTGCCCATTTTATAGCCAAGCACTCCCTTTCGATTGTTGAGTACTTTTTCTCGGCTTGAGATAACTTCCTACTCAGGAACATGATGGGATGTTCAGCACCCTCCTACATCTGGGAAAGGATGGCACCTAGGCCCATTTCAGAAGCATCTGTCTGAAGCAGAAATAGTTGATGAAAATCTACCCCTTGCAATATTGGGGCTCTGCACAACTTGTCCTTAGTTTCTTAAAGGCTTCATCCGCATCTGGTGACCATTGCAGCGTATTCGGGGCATTTGTTTTTAACATATCGGTAAACACCACGCTTTCCTCTGCAAAGTGGGGAATAAAATGTCGGTAATAACCGATAAGCCCTAGAAAACTTCGTAGCTGCTTCTTGTTTTGGGGGACGGGAAAATTTTTAACACTTTCCACCTTATTTAATAAGGGACGGACCGTACCCGGCCTACCAGCTGTCCTAAATATTTGACCTCTTGGGCCGCAAACATACATTTCTCGGGATTTAGGGTTAGACCCGCTTGTCTCATTGCTCTTAACACTGCTCTTACTTGGAGCAGGTGTTGGTCCCATGTAGCACTGTGAATAACTACGTCGTCCATATAGGCTGTGGCATAACTTTGATGGGGACGTAAAACTATGTCCATTAACCGCTGGCAGGTCGCGGCCGCTCCGTGTAACCCAAAGGGCATTCTCCTGAATTGAAACAGCCCAAGCGGAGTACTAAAAGCTGTTTTGGGGCGTGCTTCTCTGGTTAGGGGCACCTGCCAATATCCTTTGGTCATATCCAGGGTCGTGAGGAACTTTGCTTGACCCAGTCTGTCTAGCAGCTCTTCTATTCGAGGCATTGGGTAGGCATCAAAGGTGGATACCTCATTGACCTGGCGAAAGTCAATACAAAACCTCATGGTACCGTCCGGTTTGGGCACCAAAACGATCGGACTGCACCAGGGACTGCATGATTCCTCGATAACGCCCATACGCAACATGTCTTGCACATGGGTTGTTACTTCCTGCCTTTTGGCCTCCGGCAAACGGTAGGCCCTCTGCCTAATGATTCTTCCAGGGGGTGTAATTATTTCATGTGCGACCAAACTTGTTTCTCCTGGAACAGGGGTCAACACATCCTTGAACTCTTTTAACAACCTGGTTAATTGTTGCCTCTGTACTATAGAGAGTTCATCGCTGATCCGTGGCTCTGGACTGGATTTGCAGTCGTCCAAAAGTGGGCCCAGGTCTTCATCCGGTTGCTCTTCACCTACCGCTATGAAACCTTCCATATCACTTTTACCGGTGGAGCCGAACCCTCCGGTCCCTCTGCTTGTGGGGGTTACCATAGCAACTTCCTCCAGGAGAGGGAAACCAACCCTCTCGCAGATTAGCTGTACGATGCGATCCCCAGTTTTTACATCAAAATCTTCTTCTGCGAAGTTAAATAGCAGGACTTTGATGACTCCCCTGTAATCTGGATCCACTACTCCAGCACCTACGTCAATAAAATGTTTGGAGGCCAAGCCAGAGCGGGGCGCGATGCGACCATAGCATCCTGGTGGCAACTCTAGTTGAATACCCTTGTTAATTAAGGCTCGGCCGTGCTTGGGGACGACTTGGTTTTCTGCACTATATAAGTCATACCCGGCGGCTTGGGCTGATGCTCGACATGGACTTCGAGCTTGCCTTGAAGTCTTACAAAATTTCAACATGAATTTCTTTATAGGCTCCTCCTGTATTTTCCGCTCAGGGGTTTCAGTTTTCCCCAAGAGGGGATTAGGAACTACCGTTCCCCTAGAGGGAGTATGTGTGGATACAAAAACTTGGCGGGGTGTTAAACCTTCCTCCAAGCCTCTTTTAAATTGGGGCCAGTCTCTGCCCAAGACCATTTCTTGAGGTAATCTGGGTACTACAGCGACTAACATTTTCTTCTCTATTCCCAAACCTCTTACAGCCAGGTTATATACAGGGTAAAATGTTGCAGCACCATGAACACATTTTATCTTTACCTTTCCCTCTGCTTGATCTGGTGCGGATTCAGCTTGCTCTTTAATTACAGACCAGAGCTAATGGGAAATCATAGTCTGATCCGCGCCAGAGTCAAGAAGAGCCTTGGCAGCAAACCCTTGTACTGTTACGTCTAAGACAAACCCTTCACATAATGTTTGCCTGTTCTCACCTATGAGAGCAGTACGTGCTTGACATTCACTTTTTACGTGACCCAATTTTCCACAGGTAAAGCATCTCCTAGAGTGACTCCTTAATACAGGGTTAACATTTTTCACATCTCGAGTTTTATACTGTGAGAGGCTTTGATGACTGCTTCAACGCACCCACTGCAGTTTTTGAAATTTCCCCACTCTGCTGGGTGGCCAATTCCGCCTCTAAATATCTCTCTGTTAAGATAATGGCTTCTGCAGTGCTGCGGCAGTTCTGCAGGATAAGGAAACTGCACACTTTGGGGTACTGCAGACATAAATTGTTCTAGAACTATTACATCCATTAATGTCTCAACAGTTTTCTCCTCAGGTCTTAGCCATTTAGTGGCTAAGCTTCTTAACCTGTATCCTAACGCTTTCGGTGTTTCACCTATTTTAAGGTGTGCCGCCCGTAGCAAGTGATTATACACAAGAGGGGTCAGACCCAGGCGATCCCTGACGGCCTTTGTTACCTCAGTGTAATCGTTTGCTGACAATGTGGGCATTCCTCTGTATGCTGAGAGCGCCTCCCCTGTGAGTGAAACAGCTAGGCGAACGGCCCACTGCTTCTCCGGCCAGCCCACTGAATGTTCTATCCTTTCAAACGAGTCCAAGAAGTCATCTATGTCATCCGTGGTCCCTAACTTCCCTGAAGTTAAAGCATCATATGTCCACGGTCCTACCGGACAGTTACCCAGTCCAGAACTCCTGCGACTTTTGTTGCTGTGCTACCCAAGCCTCCATCATTTGTAAGATGGGTTTCTGTTGCTCTTGCATGGCTAAGACTGCTTGCTGCTGCGTTTGGCAAGCCAGTTCTCTCTGCTTGTCAAACTGCATAGCCATCCAGGCGAACACCTCTTTTTGTTCCATGGTGAAGGAAACCTAGAAAAACACAGAGAGAAAAAAAAAACAAGTGTGGCCTGACAACAAAAAAAACAGTCCCCCTTTTCCTTTTTTTTTTTTTTTCAAACTTCACCCCGACATCCAACACAGGTCATGCCTTTCTACCTTTTACCTGGTGGAGGTGTTGAATCCAGCTTTAAGAAAAGGACACTGCTGCTCTGTCTGGTAACACTCTGCCACTGCTGCTAGCACCACCACAGCACTTCGACTTCGGGTTTTCTTCTTCCACTCCAGATTTTCTCCTTTCTTTTAAAGCTTAGAACTGGTGGCTTCTTTCTTTTCTTCCTGTAGGTTTTATGGCCTTTTATCCGTACAACTACGCCATTAATGTCGTCAGCACTCCCTAGTGGCCAGTGGCTGTAAGGGTATGCTGAGCATTTTTATTGTTTCAAGGAGGAAAGGGCTCTTTAAGGCCAAGTGCAGGTTGGTCTTTGTAGTCCAGCTCCTTGTGTGAACAAATTGTATAAGCCAAATAGAGGGTATTAAGGCTTTTATTTCCCCTTTAACGCAAAGGCTCAGTAAGGCACAGAAATAAAGAAAGTCCTTTCTTTCAGGGTTTCACCAAACATAAGCAAGAAGAAAAACTGTTACAAAGTTCAAGTTTCACAGTTGATTGGAGAGATTAACTGAAAGATTCTCTTACTTCAGAGCAACTTAAATAAGCAAAACAGTTCTCTGGCACTTAGCACAAAACATGAGCATTCTCAAAGCAAAAAGGTCTGTTCAATTCACAGTTCTGCTAATGACTCAAGGCTACTAGCAATACACAAGGTACAATCCATAAATTCATCTGGAGGCATGGGAATAGGGTTCTCTAGGTCTATTTCCATGGACTCTGGGTCACTGGCCTCTCCCTCTGAATTGGATGTCTCCTTTGCTGCTATACTTTCCCAGACTCTGTCTCTATTTGCTTGTTTCCAATAGGGCTGTTCTAAGGCTCCCAAACGAACATGGCCTGTTCTTCTGCCCTTAAATACTGGTTTGTAAAGCTCTGACTTTACTTTTCTTCTGCACTGAGCTTCTGTTTCACCAGAGCTTCTAGGAGATAAACTTTCTTTTATAAATGAAGTGGCACCATACCTGGGCTTCCTCCTGTAGCCGGTATAACTGGAGCTTTCTCTCTGAGGCACCTCTCTCTGGAAACAGGCTTTCTCTTGGAACCTTCTGAGCAGTGCTTTTACCTTTCTGTAGTTCAAGAAAACCTGGTGAGGAATACGGATTTCCTTGCTTCTGGGTAAAGGTAGCTCTGCTATCAGAACCTTTCCTTCTTGTACCTCTTAATCCTGATTCAGACTCCTCCGGTGAGCGTAGGCCTCTCTCAAAGCATGGCTTTCTCCTCCCAAGCTCTTTGCCTCTGTGGTCCTCTGCTACCGAGTCTCTCTCCAGACTGACTCTCCTCGAGCTGTCTTTCTTTCTGACTTTCTCTGCTCCTTTTCCAGCACTTACTATTCTGGGCGTTCTGCTTGTTCCAGCTATGCTGCTGGGGCTGGAGGTGTCACTCCTTCCGTCTGAAGTGCTTCTCCTGGCAGTCTCTCTCTGGACTGTCCCCCTCTGGACTGCTTTCCTCCAGACTGCTTCCCTCTGGACCGGTTCCTTCTGCTTGCCTGCTTTCCTCCTGCTGGCCTGCTTTCCTCTGGACCAGTTCCTCCTGCTGGCTTGCTTTCCTCTGGACCAGTTCCTCCTGCTGGCCTGCTTTCCTCTGGACCAGTTCCTCCTGCTGGCTTGCTTTCCTCTGGACCGGTTCCTTCTGCTGGCCTGCTTTCCTCTGAACTGCCTTTCTCTTATAAGGGCATTCTACCTTTGAGTTTCCCGGGTTTGTCATCAGGTGCAGCTGATTAGCTCTTACATAATCAGTGGCTGTGTGTGTTAACTCAGCCTCAGTAGTTTTGCTCCTGCTCCCTCTAGCTGGACTGCAAGGTAATTGCATCCTCTGCACATCAACAGCTCTGTTAAAGACTGGGGGGTTTTTTAAGTCTGCACTCTCAGTAGCTTCAGCTTCATGACTACCTCCCCTCCAGAATATTAACTCCTGCCAATACTGCTACCACTAAGCATGTACATATTGTTGCCAGTCGTACACAGCGCTGTACACAATCAGTGTATGTTATGTGACCAATGCGTCAATATCCCCCATCGTATCATCCATGCGTCTAGGCAAATGTTGCCACCTACCTCCCGCTTTCCTACTGCTGACCATACACCACGCTCCGTTTACCATGCTGCACCCACAGTTGGAACCAACAACCTGTGTGTGATCGCCAGCTACCATCCCAATCCCTGACCAAGTTGCTGTGTACGGTAACGTACCCACCTAGGGCAGGTAATCCAGTCTCATCTGACCCCTGTGCATCCGCAGTTATCCCCTGAACACCCCGCCTGTGTTCCCCCTGGACTATCCTGAATGCTCTGATGGGCAGGGAATGTCCCCCATATGCTTGTGTAGTGTTGCGTATGACTGGTATGGCTATACAAATGTTCAACGGTAGTAGTAGTACATATGTCTAGATACCAATGTAATATCCAACTTATGCAGTACTTACATGAGAAGACCGCCGCAATCAGCTGGCGCCTGGCTGCCATGCCCTCACGTGTGTCACCACGGCCACGTACAGGACGGCACATAGGATCATCTTCCAGATCCTCATTAATTTGGACTGGGAGATCGTGCCTGAGAGCAATGTTGTGCAGTATGCAACAGGCCAGAATAATCTTTGCCACAGTCATGGGTTTGTATTGTAAGGCCCCGCCGGTTCTATCCAGACACCTGAAGTGACTTTTCAAAACATCAAAGGTGCGCTCGATGACTGAGCGGCTGGAGGCATGGGCCTCATTGTACCTCCTCTCTGCATGTGTCCGCAGCAGACACACAGGGGTCAGCAACCAGGGACAACACCCATATCCTGCATCACCTGTAGAGAAATAGTAGAAAGGTAAAGCAGAGGCAGGTCTCCCATGCAAACCAACAGCACAGGCAGGTCTCCCATGAACATGTTACAGCACATGCTGACACACAAAATGTATGGGGTGGCGGTCACCCATGGAGTCCCGGCAGCAGATCAAGCTTTGAGCAGTCCGGTTGGCCCCGAAGATCTTCGAATACCAGCTGAAGGGTAAGTCGGTGCTCATGCAGACCCACAATAGGGTCACGATGTTCTACATAAATGAGGTGGGCACGAGCTCCCGCTTCCTCTGTCCATATGCCGGGGCATGACTCTAAGAGCAGTCTACCTCTCGGGCCAGGAAAATGTCCTTGCGAACAGACTTAGCAGGCTCCTTCGCCCACACGAGTGGCACCTGAATCCAGAGGTGGTTCTCCACCTGTTCCACCGCTTGGGGACTCCATTCTTAGACCTGTTCGCCAGCCCAGCAAACATGCAGCTTCCCCACTTTTGCAGGTCAATACTGCACCCAAGCAGGATGGCCCCGGATGCATTCCTTCTGAACTGGACCCCCGGCTCCTGTATGCATTCCCTCCCACTCTCATTGTGAGGACCCTCCACAAGATTCAGCGGGACCGAGCCTCTGTGATTCTCATGGCTCCTTCGTGGCCTCGACAGCCTTAGTTCCCACTTCTACTCCAGCTCTCATCGAAACCTCTGGTTCCCCTGGGCAGTACGACAGGTCTGCTAACATAGGAGGTGGGACGGGTGCTTCACCCGAACCTGGTGTTGCTTTCCCGACAGCCTGGCGGCTGAATGGGTCTCTCTGGCCTCACTGCACCTCCCGGAGGAGATCGAGGAAGTCCTCGTGTCGAGGAAGAACTTGATGAGATGGGCCTATGCCGTTAAGTGGCGGCGCTTCTTGATCTGGCGCTCCGGATCAACCCGTTCTCCTGTTCCATCTGGTGGGTTCTCCAGTACCTCCTCCACCTCTCACAGGTGGGGCTGAAATCCAATTCAGTTAGGGTTCACCTGAGCGCCATTTCGGCCAACCACTTCCCCGTCGAGGGTAAACCCCTCTCGGGCGAGCCTCTGGTCTCCTGCTTCATGTGGGGCCTCTTGCTTTCCAAACCCCCCCATCCTGTCTCCACGGGCAGAGTGGGACCTGAACATCAGGCTCATGGAGCTGACGCGGCCGCCCTTCAAATCAATGGCAACATGCTCGCGTCGGCACCTCCTGGAAAGTAGTCTTCCTGGTGGCTCTGACCTCGGCTTGGCGAGTCAGCGAACTTCAAGCCCTCATGGCCGAGACTCCTACACCAGGCTTTACGGGAACAGGGTGGTCCTTCGCACCCACCCCAAGTTCCTTCCAAAAGTTGTCTTGGATTTCCATCTCAACCAAGAGATAGTCTTACCGACTTTCTTCCCGAGACCTCACATCAACCAGGCATCGGCGGTCCTGCATACTCTCCTGCAAGAGGGCTTTCGCCTTCTATCTGAAGTTCACCCAGGGTCATCGCAAGTCCGACCGGCTCTTTGTTGCCTATGACCCAAACCGCCTGGGGCTGGCAGTCACCAAGCGCACCCTCTCCATCTGGGTGGCGGACTGCATCTCCTTTGCCCAGGCAAAGGCTGGGGCCCCACTGGATTGACGAGTCACCGCCCATGGCATCCGCGTCAAGGCAGTGTCAGTGGCTTCACTGCGCTCAGTGCCTCTGACGGATATCTGCCAGGCTGCGACCTGGTCTTCAGCGAATACCTTCGCTTTGCACTACTGCCTGGAGAGGGAGTCCCGCCGGGACAGCGCCTTCGGCCAGGCTGTACTCCATAATCTGTTCGGGGTATAAGCAACTTCTGCCCTCTGACCCTTCTTCTGCAGCTACCGAGAGCTTGCCCACGAAGGCCCAAGGGCTCGGGCTCATTCAGGCATTGGCTTCTGCTCACGGCCTCGCGGAGGCGTTTTTGGCTTATAGGTTCAGTAGCCTGTAACTGGGGAGTCCCATAAGTAAGGACTGACTTCCTGCTTGTTCCTGGAGAAAGCGTAGTTACTCACCTGTAACAGGTGTTCTCCAGGGATACCTCCCTTAAGAGTTGCCAATTTTTTGTTTCTTCCCTTGCCGTCTGCTTAGGAGGGCTCTTGCTCTTGGACCTGACTGAGCAAGATGGCACCCTTGGGTGGGAAGAGGACCATGTATGCTGGGGAATTCTTTGAAAGCTGGGGAATTGCTCCATGCGGGCTGCGTCGGTGCTGACGTCACCCATAAGTGAGGACTGATTCCTGCTGTCCCTGGAGAACACCTGTTACACATGTGAGTAACTACACTAAAAGCCAGCTCACCCCGCTCCGTCATGATGGACTCCACTGATCTCATCAGGGCATCATTCCCTCCTCCAACTGCTCTCATCCCCAAAAGGGATGAAGCAGCAACTGGTGCATCTCCCAGTAAAGCTCCCAAGCTCCCTTCTTGGGTTTGTGGGAGCTCTAGTGCACCAGCTAATGAAAGGCTTTTGGGGTTGGGCAGCGTCTGCAGAACAGGGCTCAGCGACGCTCTCCCCGGGTGGGGCCGTGGAGGTTGAAACCAGAGATGCGGGCAGCACTCCAAAAGCCTCCAGCGCCATCTGCCGCAAAGCGGTTGGAAGGGCACCCTCTGGGAGCAATGGTCTTCCTTTCCACCTCCTCTTCCCCATAGCAAAAAGAGAGAAGAACTTGGAGCAAGCGATCAACAGGAGCGATAGCCAGGTGCGTCTACCCACAGGCGTCCTCAAGCACCATCTTGGATCCCTGAAAATATTTTCTACTAATTACATTATTCTTTTTAGTTTGCCAGGCTAACATATTGAAAGCACCTAGTGCTCTTCTTGGTATCTACTATCAAAATGGTTCCCATAGCTACAACATGCTTATGCCCTTTTATCCCAAGTGTGCTGGAACCAAGATAGGACAGGGTGAAGGGTGGGGTCTTCTTTAGATTTTGTGATGTATGCTGGGCTGGGTCCACTGGAGAGCCAAAAGGTGCCTGTCCATAGGCCACTCAGAAAACTGCAGTACAGTTTAACTTCGAGAATTATTTCTTTAGATTTAAAATTGAAATAATAAATATGAATCTCATACTGAAGGGTTAAAGGGAGAGATATTGGGAAGGAGAGGTTTCAGACGATGAGAAATAAAATCTTGCTTTTGTTAGAAAAACAGATTTCCAAAGCCTTGCATGTAGTAGAAGAGAAGCCGAAAGCTCTTGTTTTCTGAATAATCTTAATGCTAGTCACCAACTGGTCCCAGGTCATCTGGACAGGCTAATCCAATCCTAATTTGCAGCTGGGTTATTACGTACAAGCCTGGATTATGACGGGGCAAATAAGGATCATAAGGTCCATTTCCTTATCATCCTGCTAGTCCAGTCCAGCCAGCAGATAATTGAAACAGAGAAACACTAGAACTTTCTGGTGACATTATCACTGATATAAGAATTGATGCTGCTAGGGGGATACTCCAGCAGCTTTGATGTCTCCTGAGGCCACAGTCCATGGGCTCTTCTCCCTGGTTAAGCTGGACCTTTTGGGGTTTAGGATTGTCTTCCTTCATCGAGCCAGACTCTTGCCATTTCCCAGTGCGTGGAGGCATTCATCACTATGTTGAACAGGCCAGTAGTTTTTCCTCCCAGGGGTGTCACTGTCTGGTTGAGGTTCCAGAGGAGGAGCAGATGCTGGGTGAGATCTACCCTAGCGGGCACTGAGAGCCTCCTGTCTTCCCCCTTAACCCCCCCCTCAGCAAAGCTCTTGGTTTCTCCCTCATAGTGTTCTATAGGGAGTTTCAGTGATTAAAATTTGAAACAGAAAAAAAAATGAAACTTTGCCTTGGAACAGCCTGCCTGCTAATTTACAGCACTGAATCAGTGAGGTGGGGGGTTTGTGGAGTGACTGCAGCAGCTTCAGGTACCTGGTGCTTGGGCATGGCGTGGTTTTCTTGCAGCCTGTGCTTGCCTGGACAGTCTTCCTTATGACAGCAGCTGCAGGCATGGCTGTTGATTCACTGGTGCATCAGGTATGGAAGCTATCAACCCGATGTGGCTCTGGGCTTTTTGTGTTCCTCCTGTGCAGCCGATCCAGGGGTGACATTGGGGAGGGAGGGCCTGTGGCCTTCAGGATCAGGCCTCCCCACTGCAGCTAGCAGTGACATTGAGCATATGGTCCCTATGCAGATGATGGTTCCTGTGCCACCATTTTGCTCCAGTGGGTCTTTTTGTCAAAGAGGCACCTTATGTGAGGGGTGTTAGAACCACTGATACTGTTTCCAGAGTGGGGGAAGTGGGGAGCTCAGCTTGATGGGTCCCCCAGGCTGTCACATCTACTTTTTACCATGTTTTGTCTGGCTTTTGTACCAAACCCTTTTGGTATTACAGAGCCCATGTGGAGCTGTAATGCAGGCTAGGGGCAGTGGCCCTATCTGGCAGTTCTGCTCCAGCTCCTCCTGGTGACAGGGGCTCCAGCTGTGAAAAGCAACATTTCTCTCATGTGGAGGAGACAGGTATGGATAGGCCTGACTCCCTAGCCTCCCCTATGGAAGGATTGGAAGTGGTGGACAAGTCAGCAGTGAATGCCGAAACAGCCTTATGTGTGCCCTCATGCAGGACAGCAGATCTCACAACTGTAGACAGTTTCATATTCAAGGTGACCTCAGAAGGTCCCTATATGAGCCACAATTTTGGCTTTTCTCTCGCTGATCAAAAACACTTTGCCAATCTGCATGCTGAACTATGCCCCAAGATGCTCCAATGACTACAAGGGAACCGGTTTGCTCTTTCCATAATTCACCACCTAGTCCTGTATCTCCCAGAAGGATGCTGCTAGCTGTCCTCTGCCAACTTGACCCAGATGAGTCAATCATCAAGGTACAGTTTAACTCTGATCCCTTTTTGATGCAAAGGTAGTCATCAGCAACTTGGAGATGTAGCAAGGACAAAACAGCAGAGCTGAAATTAGAAGTGCCTGTCCAGAATGAAAAATAAATTGCAAAAATTGCTTAGAGTTCTGCTCAGATATTTGAAGATGACAAATTTCTTCCAAACATCAAGCATGTTTTTTGTTCTTTGCAATGATACCTAGAAAGGGGAAGCGGCATCTAAATCCACCTTGGGCAGGTGGTTAGGGAGGCCATTGCCTCTGCCTACATTATGAAGGGCAAACAGGTCTTAGACTGTTTATGGGCTCATTTGACAAGAATGTAAATCTCTTCCTAGGCTTAGTCCCAGGCAATTTCTCTAGTGGACATTTGGAAAATGACCACTTGATCATCTATACATTCCTTTGTTAAGCATTACCACCTAGATATTCAGGCAAGGTCACAGGTGGCCTTTAGAGTGGAGGTCCTCAAAGCAACTATTTCTTATCCCACTCAAGTTAGGGCATAGCTTTCTCCCTCTTCGCCCACTCCTTCCTCCCCCTCCCCCCTTCTCTTACACCCTTCTCTCTCCTCCCCCTCTTGCATCTCCCCTCCCCCTCTTGCATCTCCCCTCCCCTCCCCTGTCTCTTCCTCCCCTTCCCCCTTTCTTCCCCCTCCCCTCTTCTCTTCTTCCTTTCCCCTCCCCCTCCCCTTCTCTTTCCTCCCTTCCCCCTTTCTTCCCCTCCCTCCTTTCCCTCCCCCTCCTTCCCCTCCCCCCTCCCCTCCCCCTCCTCTCTTTTCTCCTCCTTTCTGCTTCCCCCTCTCCCCTATCTTCCCCTCCACCTTTTTCCCCTTCCCCTCCTTGTTTTAATACCTCGACAGTTTGTCTTTGTGTCTAATTGTCCGTTTTATTAACATATGGTTTTTACATTGTTCTTGTGTGTATTTAAATCCCTTGGTTTTAGATATGATTTGGTTTTAATACCGTTCTTATGTGTTTTTATCCCTCCTTTATTATTATTTCTTTTAGTTTCTTTTATTTTGGTTTTATAGTTTTAGACATTATTTGATTTGCTCTTTATGGTTTTATGGTTGCTCTCATGTGTATTTCTTTTTTATTATTCCTTGTTTTGATTTTATGTTTTTACATGATTCTTAATCATGGTCTTTTATTTCCATTTTTCCTCCAGTCCTTCCACTTTCCTTCCTTTCCCCTCCCCTCCCCCCCTCTCACCCCTTCCCTCCCCTCCCCCCCTCTCTCACCCCTTCCCCTCCTTCCCTTCCTCCCCCTCCGGTCCCTGTTTGCCTCGGGTCTGTCTCCTTATGATGGAAATGCCAATTTTAGTTTCACTGTTTTCATTGCCCCAGTTACCATATAATATGCACATATTAGTCCCGTTTTTTAAAAAAAGGTTTTGATTTGTTATCCCTCGATAATTCACGGCAGGGATCACTCCTTGCCCTTTTAACCTCCTTTTGGCGTGAGTCCAAGCGCTATAATTGTACTTGCAGTTCAGCGCGCCACACTGAGTTCACCATACTCAAAGGTTTGAGCTTTTCTCAAGGGGTGAGTACACTAACGCCCAGACAAAAACCTTATAGTTTATACTCAACGTACGGTATTATTATTATAGACTCTTATCAATAAACCTGCTATGTTTTATCTCTTATTTGTTGGCTGAGTTTTGACTCTGTATCTAGCAATTCCGATTGGAATAACAAGATTATTCCACTGATATTTTATATCATTTTTATTAAATGCATTATACATTCTTTCAAAAGTTCCCTTTGATAGTTGTTTTTTTCTTCATAAAGTAACCCAAACAGTTTTATATATGCTTTCATATGGATATCAACATGCTTGTTTGTGACTCTTGGGTCTCGTAGCTTTTCTACATATTGCACTTTATTTTTAATTTCACCGAGGATGCGGTCTGGCTCCGACATGATTCCCCTGGCTCTGATGTCTTTTCCATGGATACATTCATGTAATATGCCCTTCACAAGGAATTTCTCGCTACGTTTCCTCTTTTTTTTTTTTTAAAGGAAACACTGTTAACTCCTGTTGCTCCTCTTCCTTTATCAGTTCAGTACCTGACTATAACTATGTCATGATGATACATTCTTTATTTGTGTTTTATTATTTTAGAATAGGAGTGTTCTTATGTACCACTAGTTTCTAAAGGATATTCACAGAGTGCAAGAGTGAGTATGATTCCTTAGAATCTGATACCTATGTACCTCCCCATCTCTCTTTTCACATTTGGGTTTCAGACAATGTCTTCACATTTTCTCTGCCCTTTGCTCTATGATTTTAATGGTTCAGGATTTTAATATGTTTTGTTTTATGACATTTATTTATTTATGTATTCTTTTAATTATTTGTGTACTTCACTTAGTATTTTTATTACAGTCAAACCTCGGTTTTCGTATGCCCTGGTTTTCGTACGATTCGGTTTTCGTTGACTTTTTTCATCAAGATTTTGTTCCGGTTTTCGTACGTTGTCTCGGTTTTCGTACAGTTGAAAATGGAGCACCATCTTGTGGCCCAGAAGTGGGATTTTTCTTTATTTTGATTTTCTTGCTGATTGACTGTCTTCCATAGTTATTGGCGCTTCTCTTTTACAAGGCAGGCTGGAGCACCAATTGTGCAGACGGCCAAGATGGCTGTTCCCTCCTCCGCTTCTGGTGGTGATTGCTCGATCCCTGGAGGGGAGAGCAGCTGGAGCTGTCTGGAGTGTGTCCCTCTCCCAGCGCCCGATGGCGCTTCTCTTTTACAAGGCAGGCTGGAGCCCCAATTGGGCAGCCGGCCAAGATGGCTGTTCCCACCTCCGCTGCTGGTGGTGATTGCTCGATCCCCGGAGGGGAGAGCAGCTGGAGCAGGCTGGAGTGCGTCCATATGCCAACAAAAGTCTTCAATAAAGGTAAAAGTTGATGTTACATGCTCATTTATCCATTTCATTAGTCATTTATATGTATTTCTCATTGTTTTCTGTATGTAAAAATATAGTTATTCTCTATAAAATGTATTTTTTGTCAATATTTTTGGGTGTCTGGAACGGATTAATTGAATTTACATTATTTCTTATGGGAAATCTTGCTTCGGTTTTAGTCCGTTTCGGTTTTAGTCAGACTTTTTTGAACGGATTAATCATGAAAACCGAGGTTTGACTGTACTATGTATGAGTTTACTTTTAATTGTATTGTTTTTCTTTTTAAGTTGTATACCCCTTGAGGAAGGTCGCAGCCAAAACGCATAGGGGTTTATTACAATAAAAAAGCACTTGTGACCTCCATATGTCCCTCGCCACTTGGTTATCTCTATACATTTCTTTGTTAAGCATTACCACCTTGATATTCAGGCAAGGTCACAGGTGGCCTTTAGAGTGGAGGTCCTCAAAGCAACTATTTCTTATCCCACTCAAGTTAGGGCATAGCTTGTGTACTTCCCATTTGTCTGGACTGGTCTAGCAGAATGATAAGGAAGGAGCAATTTTACTTAACTGATAATTTCCTTTCCTAAAATCCTCCTAGACCAGTCCAGGGCCTACCCAAGGAAGGTTATTGGTTTGCCATCATCTGAGTGATTTCTGTGCTACATTTGGGTCTGGTTTGCCCAACTAGGAGTCCATGCTTCCTTTTATCTGTTTCCTCTTTTGAGCTTTCTGGCCCTGCTGAGATTGATTTTCAGGAGTAGCATCTAGTGTTTATATTGAAAATCTCATCTTTTTGGGACTTGCCATTGAAATACTGGAGTGTACTCCTATCTGCACAAATTCTTATACCAGTGATGATGTCACTGGAAAGCTCCAGTTTTCTCAGTCTCCATTATCTGCTGGCAGGGGGACCTAACTCACTTGTCTGGACTGGTCTGCCAGTTTTCCAGGAAAGGAAATTATCAGTTAAGTAAAATTTCTCCTTACTCTCCCTAATATTATGGATCCCACTTGGTCTCTATCTTCACTTCCTCATAAAGATCCTCTTATCCCATACTTTCTTCAATTCTATTACTCATTTTGCTTTCCCCACTTAGAAAACTAAAAGCTCCATGCAAAACCAATGGAGCCTCCCTTTCAAAATGTGCACACGCTTGCTCATGTCTACCTGGATCCATGAAAAAATACCCATATCCAATTCCTGTCGACTCGCTTGGCATCTCCTGAAAATCTGGTTTGCATCAGGTGCAAAACCATAAGGCTATTAGGTAGCGTAATTGCATGTCCAAATCTATAAAGCATGCCCTCTGCTTCCTTCGCCCCTCCTCCCTGGAATATCTCTCTCGTGATCCTTGTAGATCCTCTGACTTGAGCAGAACATTTGATGTATATCAGATGAAAAAAACAGAAAATATGTTAGGTGATGTAAATGTGTACATACATGTGTGGATTATGTGGATCTCCTCCCTCCAGACTGTCCTGTCCTAATTCCCATGAACTCCCTGAATTGTGCTGTAAATTTTGTATGGATCGGATGCAAAACCAAAATATTATTAGGGGATAAGAGCTGCACTCTTCTTTATGGAATACACAGATGCAGAAAAATACCCACGGCTGACTCCTCGGCTTCCCTGGTATGCCTGGAGAATATGAGGTTGATAGGATACTGAATGACAATGTTGTTCATTTGGGGAGGAAGGGGGGCACAAGTCCTTGAATGTAATAAAGTAAAAGCAAGACAGGTTCAGTCTGTTGCTCTTTAGGATTTGGAGCATATTCTTAAAAAGAACCAGGACATGGTCACGGTGCGTTAGAGATGCAGTTAAAATACTGGGCAGTCTTAATCCATTCTGCTTCCTGTGCCGGCTTCTGGAGAGGGCAGTTTGCAAGCTAAGAAAAAAGAGTGAAACTTGCTCTCTTTTAATTAGATGAGAGTTAAAAAAGAAGATGATGTCAAATAGGATGATCATGTGCTAGGAGAAAATACCTCCTGGGGCTGAATGAAATCATCTTTCAAAGAGCAGAGAGAGGTGTCATAAGGCTGAAGGTTGTTTTCCATTTCAGTTGCAGTTCCGTCACAACGGTGTGAGAAAGACAAAGGAGCCTCAGCAGTGCCAATCAGCTGAAAGCAAAAACTTCAGAAGGAAAAAATATCCACCACAAACTCGGAAGTACCAACAACTCATGATTTCAAGACATGTGACAGAGAAGCCAAGGTCAGCTGATCAGTACTGCAATAACTAGTCCAGCAGGTAGCCTGAGACTGCTAGAAATATTTCTTTTGTTTTGCGGAAGATAGCTAGGCAAGAAAGCACGCCGCAAGAACTTTGGACTCTGATAATTCTTTAAAGCAGCCGAGGTATGTAAAATGGTGCAGATGTAGACTATATCACCTGGGTCTCCCAGGCCAGGTAAAACTGGTTTTCAGGACTTGCAGTCACCATAAAAAGTGGGTTTTTTTCCTTCTCCTCCTTGCAAACAGCAATTGAGATGCAAATGAAAATAGTGTAGGTGGAGTCTAATGGATGCTGAAGTCACTGTGGCCAACCTGCAGTAATGCCTCGCTGCTTAGCTTTTGGTTAAGAGCAAGGGTGGTGTCAAGCATGAGGCTTTGAGCTACGAGTGGAGGACAGTTCCTTCGCAGCTTTTGGGCTGAGATTGAATGCTGTTGAATATTGGGATTTAACTCGTCCCTTAGGGGCATGCTAGTGTAATCCCATTGGTAAAGCCGGACCATTAAATCTTCTGTTAACCCCTTCTTCCCCTTAAAAAAAAGCAAACTCAAAATAAGTGCATGCTTTATGGGTTATTTTGGCTCAATTAAAAATGAGTTGAAGATAGTCCCTTCCACTCTGAAGCGGAGAAGCTGTGCAATGGGGAGGGATCTTAACTTGCTAACACCCAACCCCAGTGGAGCCAAGGCACTTATTGTTCAACATAGTGCCAGGGCTGCGTTCAGTGTTGCCCCACATTCCCTTTCAGACTCAAAAGGGTAATGTGGCACCCCACAGGTCTGATGCCCAGGACAGTTGCCCTGTTTGCCTACCCCATGCAACAGCTTTGCTGCAGGATGATGTTGACCATTGCTAAAACAGGTGAATTAAGCCTCCTGTTAAAAAACAAATCATCCATGTGCTCATGAGACAATGCTCTAGTCTTGGTTTGTTTTTTATTTCATTTTCTCTTTATTATTGCTTTCAAAGAGCATGAAAACATTAAAACAATATACCTTCAGAACAAATAATACAATAGAATAAAAAAAGACACAAAAGGAGAGAAACATCAAAAGAAAGTTCAGCTCACAGTTTAGAAAATCCAAGGACCCCCAAGAAAGTAAAAAAAGAACAATCTTATAAAGATTTTGTGCTTCTATTGGCAAACAATGTTGATCTTATGAACTCCAGAAGGAAGCTGTCTTTAGCACAATGCAAATAGTACGGCGAGCACTAGCAGTAAATTTGAGAGACTGATTCTGCTCCACATAAAAGCGAGTCACTTCATTGCCACCATGGTATGAGCAAAACTAACCCATTGGAAGAAATAGCCCCCGAATGAGAATGATCTATTAGAATAATTAATTTTTCTTAGCATTAATCAGAATTAGAGTCCCACACGACTGAACATGAACCGAGCCAGATGAAGGTCTATCAAGCAAAGCATCCTGTCTCTGACAGTGGCCTATCTGTGTCATTTGGAAGTACCGCAAAGATCCCAATGGGAAGATTGCTTCCCTGCTGTTCACTCCTAGAAGTGACACTTTGGCTATGTCCAAGTTCACCTGGCTAATATGTTTTATTGGACCCAGCCATACTGCTAATTTTGACCACATTCTCCAACAACAAATTCTACTGTTTAATTGTGGTTCCTTTAGTGAGTCCAGTTTAGTCCTCCACCACTGGGTAGTGCACCTCCTCCTGCAGCTTGGAGACTGGGCATGTCCAAAAAGTGACATCACTGGATATAGTCTGGAGGTCTCTCCCATCATCCCCAGTGAACTAATGACAAAGCACACTCAAAGGAGCAACAAATAAGTAGCTAATATATTAACGTAATTTCCTACAACAACACTCAGTAATCATTAACTATGTAACACTGGATTCTACCTTAGAAAGGTAGGCCATTTACCCTTATGCCTTTTCCATCCCCTCCAAGGAGAATCATAGCTAGAACAGAAAGAATTAGAAAGATGCATACCTACCAATAATCTCATACTTCCTCGACCTGAACTTCCCCACTGTAAGAGACAACAACCCACGCGGGATTGAGGACTAAACTGTACTCACTAAAGGAACCACAATTACCAGGTAAGTGTAATTATCATTTCCTTAGCGTTCCTCCAGTTTAGTCCTCCACCACTGGGATGTAACAGAGCAGTAATCATTGGGAGGGACTCATCCAGCTGGCGTGCAACACCGCCGAACCGAAACGGGCATCAATCGCTGCTAGCACATCAAGTCGATAATGCTTACTGAAAGTATGCAGAGATGACCAGGTGGCAGCTCTACAAATATCCCCTGGCGGAACTAAACTGTGCTCCGCCCAGGAAGCCGCTTGCGCCCTGGTAGAGTGCGTGCGCAACCCCACAGGCACCGATCGACCCTTCAAAAGATAAGCTGAACTAATGGCTTCTCTAATCCACCGGGAAATGGACGCCTTCGCTGCCGCTTCCCCTTTGCGAGGGCCGCCAAACAACACAGACGATCCGATTTACGGTAAGGCTCCGAAACTCTTAAATAGTGCCTCAGCACCCGCTTTATGTACAAATGGCACAAGCCCCGGTCAGACGAGCTTCCCTTAAGCGAACCTAGCACTGGAAGAGACACCGCCTGATTAAGGCGAAATGGAGAAACTACTTTAGGTAAAAAGGATGGTACCGGACGCAACACCACCTTTTCCCGAGAAAAAGACAAAAACGGCTCCCTACAGGACAACGCCTGTAACTCCGAAATGTGCCTTGCTGAACAGATTGCCACCAAAAATACCGTCTTCAAAGTGATATCTTTCACTGAGGCTTTGCGCAAAGGCTCTAAGGGTTCCTTGGTCAACGCCCCTAAGACCAAATTAAGATCCCACGGGGGCACCATGACTCTACGAGCGGGCCGCAACCTGGTAACCGCTTTCAAAAAACGCAACACGTCCACACTGGCACCAAGTGATAGCCCCTGCACCTTGCCTCTATAGCAAGACAAAGCTGCTAATTGAACTCTCAAGGAACTGGCCACCAGTCCCTTATCAAATCCTTCTTGCAGAAAACTGAGCACCACCGGAACTGACACTGTCGCCGCACACACTTGCCGGCGCGAGCACCAATCCTCAAACAAGCGCCATACACGAACATACGCCAAAGATGTGGACGGCTTCTGTGCCCAAAGCAAAGTCGCAATGACTGCTCTCAAGAAACCTTTTTTCTTTAGCCTCGCCCTTTCAATGGCCAAACCGTAAGCGAGAACCGACCCACCTGAGGGATCTGAAGCGGACCTTGTAGCAACAGATTTTCAGACACCGGCAACCTCCAGGGCTCCCCGTCTAACAGCCGGATGAGGTCAGCGTACCACGGTCTCCTTGGCCAGTCCGGAGCCACCAGCAACACTTCCCCGATGGGCCTCGATCCATTGAATCACTCGACCTATGAGAGCCCACTGTGGAAAGACATAGAGAAGACCCGACATCGGCCACCCCTGCATCAGCGCATCGATCCCCTCTGACATCCGTTCTCTTCGTCTGCTGAAAAACCGACTTGCCTTGGCTGAGCGAAAGGTTGCCATGAGATCCATGACCGGCAGCTCCCACCTGCGAACTATTTGTGCAAATACGTTTGGATGCAACTCCCATTCGCCGGCATCCACCTGCACTCTGCTGAGAAAATCCGCCATTACATTGTCTTTCCCCGCAATGTGAGCTGCTGAGATCACTGGCAGTCGCATTTCCACCCAAGAGAACAACGCCTCTGCCTCGTCCTCCATGGTCGCACTTCCCGTACCGCCCTGACGGTTGATATAAGCCACCGTTGCAGAATTGTCCAACAGAACTCGCACCGCTCGCCTGGTGACCACTGCTGCGAATGGTTGCAGAGCCAGGAACACCACTCTCAGTTCCAGCCAGTTGATTGACCATTGGGCCTCCTGAACGTTCCACATTCCTTGCGCAAATCTCTCTCCACACTGCGCACCCCAGCCCACGAGACTGGCGTCTGTCAGCAATGGGAGCCACTCTGGTTGCTCCAGAGGCATTCCTGTCTGAAAGGTGCTCGGAAGAAGCCACCACTGCAGAGCGCTTCTGATCCCGAAAGGGCAGGAAAGCCGCTTGCTCAGCGAGTCGTCCTGATGTGACCAGCAGCGAAGCAACGCCCTCTGCAACAGCCGCATATGAAATCTTGCCCATGGTACTGCTTCCAAGGCCACCGCCATCGTTCCCAGCACACGCAGGTAACTCCACACCGAAGATGCTGGCACCGCCCTGAACTTGCTGACCAGCTGCCGTAGGACTTGAACTCGGTGTGTCGGGAGGAACACTGCATCTGTCTGAGTGTCAAATCTCAGTCCCAAATATTCGAGCTCCTGGGTTGGCACTAGATGGACACATTGACCACCCAGCCGAGACCCTCCAAAAACTTCACCACTTTGCTTGTAACCCTCACGCTCTCGGCTTTGGACTTTGCTCGTATCAACCAATCGTCGAAATAGGGATGTACCAAGATCCCTTCCTTTCGCAACGCCACCGCTACCACCACCATGATCTTGGTAAAGGTGCGCGGCGCCGTCACCTGTCCAAAGGGCAACGCCTGAAATTGATAGTGCCCCCAAGGGAGAGTGAAATGTAAAAACGTTTGGTGGGCCTTTCTGATCGGAATGTGCAAATACGCTTCCGTAAGTTCGAGGGACGTCAAGTACTCTCCTTGTTGTACCGCCACTATGACGGACCGTAACATTTCCATTCTGAAATGAGGCACTCAAAGGCAACGATTCACACCTTTTAAGTCCAAAATAGGGCGAAGTGACCCGTCCTCCTTTGGCACCACAAAATAAATGGAGTATCGACCTGTGCCGTAATCTTCTATTGGCACCAGGGTAACTGCTCCTATTTGCAACAGCCGATTTAGTGTGTGTCGAACCGCCAGAGTTTTCCTCTGCCCTTTGCAGGGAGACATCACAAACGAGTGTCTGACGGGCTTTGCGAACTCCAGCGCATAACCCTCGCGGATAATTTCTAACACCCACTAATCTGACGTTATTTGGACCCAGGCTGGAAGAAATTCCCGAAGACGCCCGCCTATTGAATTGCTTCCTACAGGGGCCCGCCTCACTTCATTGGGGCTTTCGAGAAAATCCTGCGGCCGCCGTTGTAAAACCTCTACCTGCGCCATGGAACCCTCGAAACCCCTGGGCTCTAGGAGCAAATCGCCCTCTCTGAAATCCACCCAAGCGCGAAGTCCGAAATCTCCGAGAATCTCTAAACTGACCTCAAAACGCCGGAGACGACTTTCCCTGCTTAGGCTTATTCTCCGGGAGCCTACCACCCTTCGACTCCCCCAAGTCCTTTACCAACTTGTCAAGGTCCTCTCCGAACAACAGCTTTCCTTTAAACGGAAGCTTACTGAGCCGAGACTTAGAGGATCCATCTGCCGCCCAATTACGTAACCACAGGGATCTACGGGTGGCCACCAGCGATTCCATGCTGTTAGCTAGGGCCCTAATCAGGTCGTAATGCACATCCGCCAAATAGGCCAATCCCGACTCTAACCGATCTAGCTCATCCAGACTCTCTTGTTCCAGCCGCAGCAACTGCCGCAAGCTTTTGGACCATTGTAGGCATGCTCTAGCTACCCACGCTCCACAAATGGGCGCCTGCAATGACAAAGCGTTAGTTTCAAAGGATTGTTTCAATAAACCATCCACTTTCCTATCTTGTGCATCTTTTAAGGCCGTGCTACTTTCCACCGGAATCGTGGTCTTCTTGGTCACCACTGACACTGCCGCATCAATCCGAGGAGACCGAAATCGCTCTCTGTCTTTCTCCAATAGTGGATACAACCTATTCATCATCCGCATTCCTCTCAGTCCCGCTTCAGGCTGATCCCATTCTTCCTGAATCATGCGGTCCACCACTCGGTGAAACAGAAACACCACCTGTGTTTGCCTCACCACCTGGATTATAGGGTCTTCCCCCTCATCCTCTTCTGCAGACTGTTCCGCAGTGAGCTTTAGTTTCTGGAGGGACTCTCTAACCAGTGCCGATAACTCCTCCTTTCGAAATATGCGAATAATCTTCGCCTGATCTTCCGGCTCCGGAATCTCCCCTTCTTCCAATTCGTCCATTCCTGCTTCCAGGTCTACGTCGTCTTCTCTGACTCCTGCCACTCTCCTTCTGAAGGTGAAGACTCCCGAAGCCTCAGCCGGTTAACGGCCCTGAGAGAGCCGCTACCCGCCTCTGCTTATGCAGCCTGCTGAGTCGGCGTAGCCAACGAGAGGGAGGCCAGTATCTTCCCCTGCCGCCTCAAAAAACTGCCTGATGCATAATTAACAGAAAGTCTGGATAGAAATCACCGAGTTGTGAGTCGGATCCCCCAGCCGAAGCCACCCCCAAGGGTCCGGCTGGAGACTCCAAACTAGCCGCTGGAGCAATGGGCATCAGAGCCTCTCCCGCTGCTCCAGCCACCGTCCCCAGAAGGTCCTGCTCCACCGTAACTTCCATCTGCTGCTCCACGCTGGTAGACACCGCTGTGCAGCCCTGACAAATTACCTCCTCTTTTTTTTTTTTTTTGAATCAGGGATAGTCCAGCACTCACCCCAGGACCAAAGTAACTTTCTCCCTCAAGTTAACCACTTATTCCTTGTCGTCCCTCTAGTCTAGTCCCGGACATCTGGGGTATAAGCACCTCCTCCCGCAGCCTTGGAGACTGAGCCCATCACCTTTTTTGGTGCCAGCAGTATAAGTAGAGAAGGAACCGCCTCCTTGAGCCAGTAAGCTCAGTCTCCAAGACAGCTGATGGAGGTGTGAGCCTCGGCGGGGCTCACTAGAGGAATCAGTGAGGAGTTAGTGTAGTTGCTTACAAAAGATAAAGCAGTTAAAGACAGACAGAATAGCAATCTTGTGGATAGAAGTGCCTGCAGCTTTAAATTTACCAGCGAGGATTTTTCCTGCTGAGCGGCTGCTCTTTTCCGGCTGAGTTTGTGTTCCCCCTCTCTCCCCCCCCTCCCGGGAGGTACTGTGTCCGGTTGGGGTGTGGGAGCAGCTGATGGGGCCTCCGTCTCCCGAACCCGGTTTGCGGGTGAGGAGACGTTGAGAGAAGGCCCGTCCCGAGGTCCGGAGCCGCGCCGGGGGCTGCTTTGGCTGCTGCGGCGGAACCGGAGCCGGCGAATTGCGTGCCTGTGGCCTCGGTGGGTGGAAGTAGGAGCCCGCGAGGTGTTCTGGCGGCTGTGAGCCGCGCAGTGAGGGGGCTGCTGACAGAGGCTCCGGAGCACTGCGGGTCTCGCCGGGGAGAAAAAGCACGGCAATCTGTTCGCGCTCAGGTAAGCTGTGCACAGGCCTTCTTCACGCGGCGCTTTCGGCGGGAAACGCCAAGCGGCTTCGCGTGCATTTTTGAAGAGCCATAGGCCGGGGCTGCATTCTGCGTGCAGGGCAGTTCATTGTTTGGTCGGCTAGTTATTGAATAAAAAAAAAAAAAAAAAAGGAAGCAGAGAAGCAGAGAAACAAACGGAAGGTGTTTTGGTACATCTCCAGTTATTTGGTCAGTGGAGAGTGTGTTTGCTGTGGCAGCTGACGGGTGAGCTGGCCAGCATGCCCTCCAGGCCCCAATGTGTTATGTGCGGGGCCAAGAGGGGATCCCTTTCCGAATTGGGGGTCTGTAAAGCATGCGCGCTGGAGGCGGAGGCCACGGACATCGAGGGAGACGGAGCTGCGCCAAGGGAGGCCGCGTCAGGCTCCCCAGATCCGCGCTCTCCAGCGGGACCTTCGGGGGGGCCTCCCATGGCGGCGGAGCCTTCCACGTCCCAGGCGGGCTTGCAGGGGGGGCTGGCAGCCATTTTCTCCCCAGATTTCCTTTCTTTGCTTCAGCAGGCCCTAGCGGGGAAGCAGGGCACTGCGGAGTTAGGAGAGAGCCTGAAGAGGCCTGGGGGTTCCTCAGTGGATGGCCGGGAAGGCGCCCCATGCAAAAAGGCTAGGGTAACAGCGGTAGTTTCTGAAGAGGTCTCGGAGGGTCCGGATTCGGATGGGGATCTGGACCTGGAGGATGGTGAGATTGTGGAACAAGAGGACCAAGCTAGAGTGGTTAGGGTCTTCCGCTGGGAGGAACTGGTAGCCCTTATCGCCGAGACCCTGAAGGCGCTCAACATGCCGGTGGCGGAGATCGTGGCGGATTCCGTTTTGGAGGATCCGTTGCTTCAGGCGACGCGGCAGTCCCAGCGGGTGTTTCCAATGCATCATATTTTTAAGGAAATGATTCAGGAAGAATGGGACATGCCCAAAGCTGGGCTAAAATGGTCCAGAGTAATGGCCCAGCTGTATCCGTTGCAGGAGCAGGATAAGGAACTTTTTAAATCCCCTAAAGTGGATGCGGCGGTTTCCACGGTTACCAAGAAGACCACGATTCCAGTGGAGGGCGGTGCGGCCCTTAAGGATGCGCAGGACCGTCGTCTGGATACTCTGCTGAAGCAAGTGTTTGATGTCAGTGCTTTATCCTTGCAAGCGGCTATCTGCGGCGCGTGGGTAGCTAGAGGATGTCTATGGTGGACTCAGCGGATTTCGCTGGACCAGGACGACGAGGCAGTCAATGAGACGGCCCGCCTGGAGTCGGGGGCTGCGTATTTAGCGGATGTGCAGTATGATCTGATTAGAGGCCTGGCGAAGAGTATGGCGTCCGTGGTTGCGGCAAGGAGGTATCTCTGGTTGCGCAATTGAGCGGCGGACGGAGCTTCCAAAGCTCGACTCGGTAAGCTTCCTTTTCGGGGCAAGCTTCTCTTTGGAGAGGATTTGGATAAGTTGGTGAAAGACCTCGGAGAGTCTAAAGGGGGAAGGCTGCCGGAGGATAAGCAGAAGTAAAATCGCCCGCCCGCGCCTTCCCGCATTCAGCAGAGAGAGTTTCGGAGGTTTCGAGCGCCCAGATTTGGGCAGTTTCAAAGAGGGCATTTCCAGTATAGGTCCCAGGGGGTTCCGGGGGGCAGGGAGAGGTTTTGGAGCCTCCTCGTCCTCGGCCCTCAAAAAGCCACAATGAAGTGAGGGGGGCCCAGTCAGGGTTAGTGCCGGTAGGAGGTCGGCTTCGAGAGTTTTACCCTGCCTGGGCCCAGATTACTTCGGATCGTTGGGTTCTGGAGGTAATAAAGGAGGGGTATGCCCTAGAGCTTCAACGACCCATTGCAGAGTCCTTCGTCCAGTCTCCCTGCAGGACGCAGTCAAAGCGCCGGGCGGTGCAGCAGACATTGCAAAGGTTACGAGACCTACGGGCGGTAGTGCCAGTCCCTGTCAATCAGTACGGCAGCGGTCGGTACTCGATATATTTTGTGGTGCCCAAAAAGGAAGGTTCTTGGCGGCCGATTCTAGACCTCAAAGGAGTCAACAAGTGTCTCCGTGTGTCTCATTTTCGCATGGAAACCCTGCGGTCCGTCATAGTCGCAGTGCGAAAGGGAGAATTTCTTTCCTCTGTGGACCTCTCGGAGGCATATCTGCACATTCCCATTCGGTTAGAGCATCAGCAGTTCCTGTGGTTCGCAGTTCCGATGGGGCATTTTCAGTTCCAGGCGTTACCGTTCGGCTTGGCGACGGCTCCGCATGCTTTTACCAAGGTGATGGTGGTAGTGGCGGCAGCGTTGCGCAGAGAAGGGGTGTTATTTCACCCGTACCTGGACGATTGGTTGATTCAAGCGAAGTCACGGGGCGAGAGCAAAGAGGCTACTCTCCGGGTTGTGCGGTTTCTTCAAAGCTTGGGGTGGGTGGTAAACTTCGAAAAAAGCAAGTTGACACCGACCCAGGAACTGGAATACCTAGGGGCTCGATTCGACACGAAGGCTGGCAGTGTTCCTTCTGCTCGCCAGGGCCTGCGGCGGCTCGTTCAGGAGTTCCTGAAGAGGAAGGCCCCGTCGGCATGGCATTACCTTCAGCTTTTAGGGACAATGGCGGCCATGCTAGATCTGCTGCCTTGGGCCAGGGCGCACATGAGGCCGTTACAGCGGGCGTTGCTCCGGCGGTGGTCCAATCAATTGGATCAGTTGTCCCGGCAGTTGGTGTGTCCGGAGCCGGTGAAGCTCTCTCTCCAGTGGTGGCTAGAGCCCGGAAATCTAGAAAGAGGTATGCCGTTGGAGTCGCCGGATTGGAAGCCGTTGACGACGGATGCCAGTCTTTACGGCTGGGGAGCACACTTCGAACGGCAGTTTGCTCAAGGACAGTGGTCACTTCAGGAAAGGCAGTGGTCGATCAACAGGTTAGAGCTCCGAGCGGTCAGCCTAGCGTTAAGAGCATTCCAGTCCCAGATGCAGGGCTGTGCAATTCGGGTCCTGTCGGACAACACCACGGCGGTAGCGTAGGTCAATCATCAAGGGGGCACCAGCAGTGTGGCACTGGAAGCGGAGGCGGAGGAGCTTCTTGCGTGGGCCGAGGTGCATCTGGAGGCGTTGTCGGCGGGGCATGTAGCCGGCGTGGACAATGTGACCGCAGATTATTTGAGTCGGAACGCGGTGGACCCGGGCGAGTGGGTCCTCAATCAGTTGGTCTTCAAGATGATAGTGCAGCGCTGGGGAGTTACGGTGATGGATCTCATGGCGACCTTCGCTTTGGCAAAAGTAGAAAGGTTCTTCAGCAGATGGCGAGAAAGGATGTCCGAGGGCTTGGACGTATTGTTGCAGGCGTGGCCGGAGGAGCAGCTCCTTTACGTATTTCCTCCGTGGGCCTTGATAGGTCGTCTGATTCAGCGAATAGAGATGCACAGGGGACAGGTGATTCTGATAGCGCCGGACTGGCCAAGAAGGCCATGGTATGCCGATCTGGTGAGGCTCCTGGTGGGGTCTCCGTGGAGACTGCCGGTCAGAGAGGATTTGTTGAGACAGGGTCCCTTGCTAATGCCTCAGGTGGGTCGGTTCTCGATTACGGCTTGGCTATTGAAAGGGCAAGGTTGATGGCCAGGGGGTATTCGTCAGCGGTTGTTGCCACCTTGCTAAAGTCCAGGCGGCGGTCTACTTCGATGGCTTACATCCGCGTATGGCGTCTTTTTGAGGCCTGGTGCGAAGTGCGGCGAGTGGTAGCATTACGAGCCTCCATTCCGTAGATTCTCGACTTTTTGCAGGAAGGTTTTGATAAGGGTCTGGCGGCAGCGTCCTTGAAGGTTCAATTGGCAGCTCTTTCTTGTTATCGGGGTAAGGTGCAAGGTTTGGTGCTAGGTGCCAACCCGGACGTGAAGCGTTTTTTGAGGGCGACATCTCTGAGACCTTCTTTCCGGGTTCAGATACCGCCTTGGGATCTCAACTTGGTGCTGGAGGCGTTGGTGAAGGCGCCGTTCGAGCCTTTGGCTAAGGCTACTTTGAAGGATCTCACTCTGAAGGTGGTGTTCTTGGTAGCCATTGCTTCCACGCGGAGGATTTCGGAATTGCAAGCATTATCGTGTAGAGCGCCGTTTCTGACCTTCTGTGATAGAAAGGTGGTGTTGCGCACTGTGCCTTCCTTTTTGCCAAAGGTAGTATCGATTTTTCATGTGAATCAGGCCCTTTCTTTACCGGTTTTCGTGAAGGACGTGACAGACAGTGCCGGGCAGAGGTTGCATCGGTTGGATATCAGTCGAGTTTTGAAGGTGTATTTGCAGAGAATGGCAGCTTTCCGTAAAACGTATAGATTATTTGTCCTATTTGGAGCTCCGCGGCAAGGGGAGTCGGCGTCCAAAGCTTCTATTGCAAGATGGATTAAGGAGGCCGTTGCCTCGGCGTATCTGTTGAAGGGTAAGGTTGTCCCTGCGGGTTTAAGAGCTCATTCCACGAGGGCGCAAGCGGCTTCTTGGGTGGAGTACCGTTTGGTGCCTGCAGCAGAGATTTGTAAGGCGGCGACTTGGTCTTCGCTGCATTCCTTTGTCAAGCATTACAGGATCGATGTACAAGTGGAAAGGGATACTAGTTTTGGATCAGCGGTTCTTCAGGCTGGTCTGGCGGATCCCTCCCGTTGAAGTGTTACTGCTCTGTTACATCCCCAGATGTCCGGGACTAGACTAGAGGGACGACAAGGAAGGTGAAATTAGACTTACCTGCTAATTGTTGTTCCTTGCGGAACACTAGTCTAGTCCCGTGATCCTCCCTTCTTTGGACTTGGATCTGTGGCCTGAAGAATTTAAAGGTTGGTAGCGCTTGGCTGCTGCGGTGCCAGGGTGGCCTGCGATCCGGGGGTGGGGCGGAGCAAGTCTCTAAGGAACAGTGATAACAGTACCTGTTTGGAGGTTTTTCGAGAGGGGGCCAGAGTCGGCTGAGCGATCTTGCTTAGGCCTTGTCTGGTGTGTTTGCTGGGTTCGGCTGTTCTGCACTTGTTTTTTGGCAGTTACATTAGTTAGGATATAGTGTTATAAGTTCATTTTTCAAAAAAAATAATACAACATGTTATATCTACTTACTTATTCCTCTGGTGAGTCTGCTTTGTCAATAGGTTACTGGCTCAAGGAGGCGGTTCCTTCTCTACTTATACTGCTGGCACCAAAAAAGGTGATGGGCTCAGTCTCCAAGGCTGCGGGAGGAGGTGCTTATACCCCAGATGTCCGGGACTAGACTAGAGTTCCGCAAGGAACAACAATTAGCAGGTAAGTCTAATTTCACCCTTCATTGTAACTGCCGTACTTACTGTCTGCTGTCCTTTCAGCGTTATCCAAAAGCAGCAGAGAATTCCAGCCCTGAAACGGCCCAAAAAGAAATCAAAGAAACCAAACAAAGGGAAATGAAATGAAATGAAAGGGTCTATAAACTAAACCAAATCACCTTAAATTAACTCCTGCGATTCTTGCCGTGGCTGCCAGCCACACGGCAAGCACGCCGCTAAAATGGCCGCCGCTGAAGAAATGAATAAATGGCGCCAAAAGCACCTCGCCGAGCCTCACACTGCTCCGGCGCCCCTGTGCTTGGCAGCCCGAATCCTGCTCACCTGCTGACACCTGATCACCCTCCGATGCCGTGGATGCACTGACCGCGAGTCTCCGCTCACCCGCAGTGAGAAGCAGACTAGTTCCTGTCGCCTGCTGCAGCAATCCCGCCGAGCCGCGGACTTCAAAGCACCGCCGACCCGCAGCTGCTGCTGAAAGAGAGAGATCTCCCCCTTCCACTCAAGGGGGAGAGATCTATCCTGCGTCTGCACGACTGTGAAGAAAATAGCGGGGAGAGGCAGGAACCGGCAACAAGGTACAGGCCCCTTTTTTTTTTTTAAAGGAATAGCAACCAAATTACGAAAAACAATGTACAAACAAATGAAACAGACCCTTATCTATAGCTACTCTACAGTTCCTTATTCATTCCTCAAGTGAGCCCCGCACCTAGGCTCACTAAGTCCTCCTGCTGCATGGAGACTGGACACACTGGGGATGATGGGAGAGACCTCCAGAGTATATCTAGTGATGTCACTTTTTGGACATGCCCAGTCTCCAAGCTGCAGGAGGAAGTGCACTACCCAGTGGTGGAGGACTAAACTGGACTCACTAAAGGAACCACAATTACTAGGTAAGTGTAATTACCATTTAATTAGTAACTTTGTTTTAAACCTGCTACCAGTTAATTTCATGGAGTAGAGAACAATTATTTACTTACTTGTTCCATAGCAATCATGATTTTATATTTTTATATCCTTAGAGTTGTCTCTTTTCCAGGCTGAAGAGTCCTAACCCATCAAGCCTTTTGTCATCACAGAACCGTTCCATCCCCTTTATCATTGCTGTCATCCGTCTCTGTACTTTTCCTAGTTCTGCCGCGTCTTTTATGAGGTCGAGCTAAGTACAGCTCTCAAAGTATAGTCGTGCTAGAAAGAGGCACCATTTTTCCATTTTTGTTTTTGTATTTCTTTTTGACGTATTCCTAATGTTTTGTATTTGGTGGAGGTGGGGGGGGGGGATTTGGCTGCTGAAGATAGCTTATTCATCTCTTCAACATTTTCTTCTCCAGAAAGCATGTAGTATCATCATAGACCATATAGATATATGTGAAGCCTGTAAGGGGCCCGATATTCAGTGGCGGCAGTTAGTTGCTTAACTTTAAGCCTGATATTCAGTGCCGGGGTCGTAACCGGCCCCAGCATTGAATATCTCGGTTGCCTGGATTGGCAGGAAGCTAACTGAGCAGTGGTGATATCCAGCCATTGCCCAATTAGCTTCCATGGCGAAAGGTAGGTCAGCTTTGATGCGCCTTACTTTCTCTGTGTAGCCTTAACTGGACAGCGGCTTACTATCACGGCTGGCCGGTTATGGCTGGGTGCCACCCCTGGACTGCACCAGGGTGCACAGCAGCAGCACCCAGGGATGTTCGATGATAACGAACACTAATTTACTCTTTTGTTCTCCTTACCCTTCCCTACTGTACCCTTGTTCTCATCTATTGTACTCTCTGTCTTGATTAGATTATAAGCTCTGATGTGCAGGGACCATCTTTTATATGTGTCTGTACAGCGCTGTGTATGCCTTGTAGCGCTATACAAATGATTAGTAATAGTAGTGGTACTGTTAGTACTGCTGAATATCCCTGTTAGCAAGCATGCTAACCGTGTTGCTCCCTTTATACGGGATATTCAGCTAGCCATGTTATTCTTCCCTTTGAATATCGGGCCCTAGATGTCTGAGAACGAATGCCCAAGTTAGGATGTTCAGAATTTCCTGTCTCACTGAACATGGAACCTTTGTAAAATACATGCCAGGCCATGCAGGAATACCCATGCACTGTGCAGCTCATCCAGCGGGAACAGACGCTTTGCTAACAGGCACATGTTGGAAAGGAGTGGCTTCATTGAGGGGTTTTACATATATAAGTGGCAGGACTTCCATTCGTAAATGTTGATATTGCAGCTTAACCATGCAAATGCTGGCAAATACACATGAAAGGACCACATTTTGCAAAACATACCAGAGGAGAACCTTAACATTTTGGCTTTTTTTAGGTGGGTTTTTAAAACACATTAATCACATTTACTGCCATTCTCACCAATCCCTATACATACCAAATCCAGTACGTTATATTCAATGCTATATGTTACAGATATAAAGATTTTTTTTGCTGGACCTTCTCTTAATGGTATCGAGCAGCCTTGTTAGATCCTTAACCCTTTCGGCCCTTTTTCCTCTACTTTTTAATTTCCAGTTTATTTTAATCATACTTATGCATGAGTCAGAGAAGGTCTAGATGCTGTCAGGGAAATGCCTGGAAATATTTATTTATTTAGATGGATTTATATACCGCTTTATCCTGAAATCAAAGTGGATTACACAGCAAACCAATCAAGTGGCAGGGTGCGTGGGCGTGGGCACGCAGTGATACATCGAGGCGTGTGTGCGTGAGTGGTGTGAGGTTGATTGCGTGGTGAGCTATATGCAGTATGAGCTAGGTGCAGGAACTATTTACATTTTGGTGGCAGAGAGGGAGTTTGTTGCGTGGTGAGCTATATATTGTAAAATGAGAAGTACACTTAAATGCTGAAAGTCTGCCCATGCCACCCCTAGAACATCCTTCCTTGAAATCTGTGCATGCTGCAGATACATACATTTGAGTAGTAGCTTTTCTAAAGTACCACTTAACACTTGTTTGCCCAATAACACATATAAACTAAGGGAGGCATGTGCAGTTAAAGTAGCTGGCCATCGCCGCTTTAAATTGTCCCCAGATAGTCAGTGCAGGGCCATATCTAGCCAGTGGCACTGAATATCCGGTTTTACCAGATAGCCATTTGGCTGTCCAGTCAGCAGCCTTTTTTTTTGCCTAACTTTAGCCAGTTTGCGGCTCAGTATTGCCATTGACTGGCTAACCTTGGGTGCCAACCCCGTTCTTCCCCTATAACACCCTGATGCTTTGAAGCGTTTTACTGATCTATGTGGGGATACTCAGCGGCCTAAACTGGATATATGCCACTGACAATCCTGCTGAGCAGCATTTACGTGGTTTTGAGGTTTACAAACTGTGTGCATGCTTTGGAATACGCCTGCCTAGGTTTTTACATATGTAAATGTTGCCTACGCCTTCTAAAATGACCTTCTTAATATCTTCAATCATTACATGCACCTTTGCAAGAGAAGTTAGAGATTTTATAACCTAAAATGTGATCTTCTTTATGCAAAGCAATGGATCTTGTTCAACATGTTTAACTTAAATCTTGACAGTATGGCCTCTGAAGGCCTTCTGTTAAGCCTTTTTTCCCTCACCTTTGATATCATGAGATCTTTAACAAATTCCATTTCCATTGGCTGATCAGCCATACTTGTTGAAGAATTGTTTATAGGAATGCCGTGGGATAATTATTCAAAAGATTTTTTTTCTGACTAACTCCAAAAGTTAGTAGGACAAAAACAGAGATTTGAATATTCTCCCCCTTGCCCCTGTTGCCTGACTACGTTTTGGTCTGTAACTCGCTGCCCATGCAAAACTTAGGCAAATAAAAATTGAGACAGTGTAGTGGACATTCCAAGGCATGGTTCTGCTTTGAATGGCCAACGTTGGTATTTATCATTGTGAAATTAGGAGTAACCTGATGATTAGAGCACTGGCTTAGTAACCAAGGAGTCAGCATTGGCTTGAAGGCGCACAATGCATTGCAATTAGCTGTATAAATTGCAGGCCTAAAATGATGGTGGATAATGTCCATCCAGTTATAGGGAGTGGAAAACATATCTGCATAAGTTATGCTGAATATCCACATAACCTTTTATCCAGATAACTTTGCTGATTGCCAATATTTTTTATCTCTCTGCAACATGTGATCAAATGACAGTCAAGAGTTTTGTTAATTAAGTTCATAGGGTTTTTTCACCACTAGAACTATCTTCAGCCATCTCTGGTAGATTGATCCAACAAATATGTTTTGAACAAGCCTTATTAAGCATCATTTCTTCTAATGCTGTAAAACTGCCTTTTCCTTGATTAATAAGGCACTTAATAGGGCTTTAGATTCAGATGGAGCATTAATCTTAGGTGTAGGTTTGTGCAAATGCTTTACATCACCTTGTAAACACGATGCCTGCATAGATAATGCCTGAAATTTACAGTCCATTAACTCTTACCTCTTTCTTATCCTTTTTTCCACTTTATGTATTAGCTTTTATGTGAATAAATGTATACTTGAGACTAACATGAGGTCACTGATTTACTGTACTTTGGACGGCTGAGTCAAACCAGGTTTTGAGCCCTGCCTTGAAGACAAGTTATCGTCAGCTCTTAAAAACACAAATTTTGCCTTTCTTTGAAGCACAGGTGTCAAATCTGTGAGTGCTTTAGCTTTCCCCATAACATAAGAAATGACATACTGGGTCAGAACAAGGTTCATCAAGCTCAGTATCCTGTTTCCAACTGTGGCCAATCCAGATCGCAAGTACCTGACAGGTTCCCAAATAAGTACAGAGATTCCACAATGCTTGTCCTGGGGCAAGCAGTGGATTTCCCGGGTCCTCTTTAATAATGGTTTATGGACTTTTCTTCTACAAACTTGTCCAAACCTTTTTTAAACTCAGCTATACTAGCAGCTTTTATTACATCCTCCGGTAACGAATTCCAGAGTTTAATTACTCGTTGAGTAAAAAATATTTTCTCTTATTAGTCCTAAATGGGCTACATTGTGGCATCTTTGAGTATCCCCTAGTCTTTCTACTTTTTGAAGAAGTAAACAACCAATCCACGTTAACCCGTTCCACTCCAGAAAGCCTTTGGCAAGGTCCCTCATGAGAGACTCTTGGTGAAATTTAAAAGTCATGGGATTGGAGGCAGTGTAGTATTATGGATCAGGAACTGGTTGAAAGATAGAAAACAGAGAGTAGGGCTAAATGGCCAATTTTCTCAATGGAGAAATGCCATTTAGCCCTTGTTCTGACCACAGGGATCTGTGCTGGGTCTGCTGCTTTTTAACATTTATTTATTTATTTTATTTATTTATTTAACTGTGCTTATATATCTCTTTTTGCCATGTCAAAGTGGTTTACAGATATATGCTAACAGGCACTTTTTATTCCCTTGTCCCCGAAGGACTCACAATCTAAGCGTATCTGAGGCAATGGAGGGTTAAGTGGCTTGCCCAAGGCCATAAGGAGTGGCCATGGGACTAGAGACCCCAGTCTCTCTGTCCTGAGGTTAGTTGTCCCTACGTGGGAATTGAACCCCTGGCCCTCCAGCCTGAGGTAACCTGTCCTAACCACTGAGCCACTCCACCCTCCAACATATTCATAAATGACTTGGAAATAGGAATAATGAGAGAGGTGATCAGATTTGCAGATTACACAAAATTATTCAAAGTTATTAAAACACAAGAGGATTGTGAAAAATTGCAAGAGGATAAATTAGAAGACTGAACATCCAAATGGCAGATGAAATTTAATGTAGACAAGTGCAAAGTTATGCACCTAGGAAAGAACAACACAAGCTATGGTTACACAATGCAGGTACCACCTTAGAAACCACCACCCAGGAAAAAGATTTAGACATCATTGTGGATAATATGTTGAAACCCTCTGCCCAGTATGCAGTGGTGGCCAAGAAAGCAAATAGAATGCTAGGAATCATAAGGAAAGGATATTATAATGCCTCTGTATCGTTCCATGGTGTGCAATTCTGGTCGCCGTATCTTAAAAAGAATATAGCATAATTAGAAAAGATACAGAGAAGAGCCACCAAAATGGTAAAGAGGATAGAAGTATATCCCTATGAGGAAAGGCTAAAAAGGTTAGGGCTCTTCAACTTGGAAAAAAGAAGGCTAAGGGGGGATATCTTATCTTTCCCCCTAAACCCACCTCCCTCCTTCTCTATTTCTGTGGATAATACTACACTCCTCCCAGTTTCTTCAGCTCGCAAACTTGGGGTCATCTTTGACTCTACTCTCTCTTTCTCTGCACACATCCAACAGACAGCTAAAACCTGCTTCCTTATCGTCCCTCCAGTTTAGTCCTCTACCTCTGGGTTGTGCACCTCCTCCTGCAGCTTGGATACTGGGCATGTCAAAAACGTGACATCACTAGATGTAGCCTGCTGGTATCTCCCATCAGCCCCAGTGTGTCCAGTCTCCATGCAGCAGGAGGACGTAGTGAGCCTAGGTGCTGGGCTCACTTGAGGAACAGATAAGGAGCAGTTAGAGTAGCCTTAGCTTTAGCTTTTCTTTGGTCCCTCTTATTTTTTTTGTTTGGTTATTAGGTTCCTGTATTTAATAAAAAAAATTAAAAAAGCTGGCCATTGCTGTCTTCTCTTTCTCTCTCCCTTGGCAACACGTTTGTTTGCGATGGCAGCTCTCTCCTCCTGGGCACTCCGGAGGAGAGCCCTGCACTGCACAGAACCGATTCCCTGCGGGCCCAGACTGCCGGCATTGATCTGAGGGAAGTGCAGGAGAGAGTCCAGCTTGCTCCACGGCTAGCCGCTCGCTCCTGTGACGAGTGGAGCCGCGCAGGCTTGAGCTGGGCAGCTCGCGGTGAGTCTCATTCTTTAGTGCCGGTGGGTTGAAGTTCGGGGCCGGCAGCCGCGCCATGCTCGGGCCACGGGCACGTTCAGAATGGGAGTGCCGGCGGCGTGTTTTTGGCACCATTTCGGGGCCCGTGTAGGAGCGGTGGCCATTTTGCCCGTGTGCTTCTGCCACGGGACGGCCTGCTATGGACCGGCTCTCTCTCTCTCAACGGGGTTTAGACAGAGCAGATCGCTGCTCCCTATGTCGGTGAGAAGCGTCGCGGCTTGCAGGCGGGTGCTCGGGCCGTCGCAAAGGAGAGAAGTTTTGTTTTGGATGTTTGGACGCCGAGGTGAGTGATTGAGCCACGCAACTGGACAGGAAGGCTGTGGAGCTCACGGCAGACTTTTCGATGCCAAAGAGGCCTGGCTGGGGGCATCGCCATTCTTCCCGTGCTTTTTAGCAGCAAGGCGACAGAAACCGGGTTAGGTGCGCGGAAGGTGTAAGAAACCTAAATTCAGGCAGAAGTGAGTACAGTTATTTTAATTTACTTGATTTAACTTTAGGTGAGTAAATTTCGTTTACTGGGGGTGATTTTTCAAGGGAGCTGTGATAGTTCTTCCACAAGATGCCTGCCTCCTAACCTAAAGATCACTGGTTCAAAGCCAGCCTCTGCCTGTGTGAGAAAGAAACGCTAGCTGGGGTTTTTTCCGATTTTTGGCCCTCGGGCTGTGAAAAAAAAAAAGACTCACATCAACAGAATTTTAAAAGGAAGCATTTAATCTCTGTTGCTTGCTCTTTATTGAAAGATTTTGTTTGTTGCAGCCAATAGCTGATGTGGGTGACACACGCAGAGGCAAGGTTGGACGCCGGGGGTTGCCAGGGCTGCGTGGCAGCCTCAACCAGTATGGAGTACGAGATCAAGGAAAAGCTGGTGAGGTGACTCAGTGCCCATCAGTAGGGGGCGGAAGTGAGTCGCGGCTGGAGACGCCTTCGGTGCCTCTCCTGGAAAACCAAACAGGTCCATTTAGTGCGGGGGCTTTGAGAAAGGATAGAGAAGTCTGGATGATGGTCAAGGTCGCATTAGAGCATCGAACCCCTCAGCCATCCTCTCTCGTCTACTGCTGAAAAAGCAAGTCGCTTTGGCCGAAGGAAAGCTCCGGGGTGGCTTTTTCCCCAGATTTTGTGTTGGTAATGTTTCAAGCATATTGCTGGCAGCAGCAAGGGACGGTGGCAGATCCCAGATCACTTGCTGCGATGTTACAACAACCCGGTCCAGAAATGATAGGCGGTAGCCTGGTAAGACCTCTTAAGAGGGCACGACAGCTTGAGGGGGGCCCGAGTCAGACGAGGTTGAGTTGGAACCTGAATCAGGAATGGAGAATCTTGAAGAAGGTGAAGTTCTGGAGCCTGAACAGCAGGTGAGTATCATGCAGTTAATCCGTACGGAAGGGCTTACGGTGCTCCTTACGGACTCCCTTCAGGAGACCATCTTTGCTTCCATTCAGCCATCGGAGGGCTGGAAGATCCACTCAGTCAGGCAATATGGCGAACCCAGGCGGTGTTCACCGAGTACTTGTCCAGATGATCTAAGATGAATGGGATTTGCCAGAAGCCAGACTATGAGGTGTCTGGGCGATGAATAGGCTCTATCCCTTGTTGGATAAGAAAAAAAAAAAAGAGAGGTTGCTTGCTCCGCAGGTAGATGCAGCGGTGTCAGCGTTACAAAACAGACTAAAATTCTGGTGGAGGGCAGCGCAGCCTTGTAGGATGCCAAAGACAGGAATGTGGACGAACTGTTGAAACAGGCCTTGGGGCTTATTGCCCTCTCGTTGCAAGTTTCCATTTATGGGGCTTGGGTGGCGAGAGCTTGCCTCAATTGGTCCCAGCGCCTTCAGCAGCCCACTCAGCAGGTGCAGGAGCGCGTAATGGATGTGACACGGCTGAAATCGGGCACAGAGTATTTGGCGGATGTCCTCTATGAGTGGATCAGGGTTTTAGTATGGCTTCCTTGGTAGCCGCATGTTGGTATCTGTGGTTAAGAAATTGGGCAGCCAACGGTTCTTCTAAGCCACTCCGCAGTAGGCTTCCTCTTAAAGGAAAGGAGTTGGTAGAGCCCAGAGGCGGTAGGCTGCAGGAAGATAGGCCAAAGCAGGGAAGGTCTCTCTCGTACGCATGAAGTCAAGTATGAGACTTCAGGAGGTTCATTCCTCCCGGTTGGGAGGCTTCCAAAGAGGGAGATCCTCTTCTAGAGTCCATAGATTTTGTGGATTCCGGAGAGCTGGTAGAGGTTTTGCAGCGACCGCAGCCGCAGCGGTTCATAAGCCACAATGAAGCAAGGAGGACCCTGTGGGAATTCAGCCGATTGCGATTCGACTTCTGGAATTCTTGCTACCTGGGTCCAACTAATGTCTGATCATTGGGTCTTGGAGATAATACGCGACAGTTATGCTCTCCAATTTGCTAGTCCAGTTCTAGACTCGTTGGTGCTTTCCCCGTACAAGAGGCGACAGAGATCGTGGGCGGTGCGGCAAACTTGGTATTGTCTGTTACAGCTAGGAGCTGTAGTGCCGGTTCCGCAAGGGTATTGCGGCGTCGGCCGTTACTCTATTTATCTCGTAATACCAAAGATGGAAGGATCGCTCCGGCCTATACTGGATCTGAAAGGGGTAAATCGTCGTATTCGAGTGCCTCACCTTCGATTGGAAACTTTACTTTCGGTACTAGTGGCGGTTCGAATGGGAGAGGTCTGGATTTCTCTCGATCTTACTGAGGTATAGGTGCGATTCCCCATCAGATCAGTTCATCAAAGGTTTCTAAGCTTCGCTCTCTCTTGGGGACATTTCCAGTTTCAAACATTACCCTTTGGTCTAGTGACAGTTCCGCGTACCTTCACCAAGGGTGATAGTGGTGGTAGCGGCAATGCTGCGAAAATAAGACATCTTATGACATCCTTTTCTCGGCAAAATCCGAGATCGAGAGCGGGCAGGTTACAGACCTAAGGCGTCTAGATGTAGTTTCATAGGCTAGAGTCCACATGCGGGCGTTGCTCCGTCGTGGTCGCATCAGAATGATTCCCTGAACAAGTGTTTTCTCGGTCCTCGGCGGTCAGGCGAGGTCTGGCAGCAAGTGTGCCACTGGGGCAGCTGAAAGGCCGTCCGGTGCTGACGGATGCGAGTGTCGCAGGTTGGGGAGCATTGCGGGGAGCTCCTCGTGCAAGGAACTTGGAACGACCAGGAGGTCCAGTGATCGATCAACAGTCTCGACTTGCGAGCTGTTTTCTAGCACTTCAGGCGTTTGAAACCACGGTGCGAGTGCTTTCGGACAACTTCGCGACGGTGGTTTGCCTCAATCGGCAGGGCGGATCGGAAAAGCCTCGGCTACAGGTGATCTCGGCGGCGCACATTGCCAGAACAGACAACGTGAGGGCAGAGTTTCTCAGCAGAGTCCGGGTGGATGATAGAGAATGAGAGTTTCATCTGGAAGTGTTTGCCCAGATAGTCCGCAGATGGGGTGCTCCATTTTGGACCTCATGTCGACTTTCCTTCGGCCAAAGCGACTTGCTTTTTCAGCAGATGATGAGAGAGGATGGCTGAGGGGTTCGATGCTCTAATGCGACCTTGACCATCATCCGGACTTCTCTATCTCTTCTCCCCATGGGCGCTCATAGATCGGGTGATGCAGTGCTTCGAGGTTCATCGGGGGAGAGTAGTTTTGGTGGCTCCAGATTGGCTGAGGCGGTCGTGGTATGCTGGTCTGGTACGGCTTTTCATCAAGGAGCCTAGCAGATTACAGGTAACAAAGAATCTGTGGATTCAGGGTCCACTTCGAATGCCTCAGATATATTGATTCTCATTTTTGGCTTGTCCATTGAAAGGACGAGGTTAAAAAAAAAATAGTCTGGTGCGGTTATTGCGACCTTTCTCAGGGCCAGGAAAGAGGTCCAATTCCCTTGCATATCTTCTTATATGGTGTATGTTTGAAGACTGGTGATCTTAGCGTCAAGTCAGTTATTCCACAGTCTCCGTACCGATGGTGGTAAGTTCTTACAGGACGGCCTTGATAAGGTCTGGCGGCCAGCTCCTTAGGAGTCCAGCAGGCGGCTTCTGCCTGCTATAGAGGTGCCTTGGATGTTATGTTGAGGCGGTTTATTTCCTAAAAGTGGTCTCTCGGTTGCGCCCTTCTCGCAGAGTGGGGGTGCCGCTGTGGGATCTCAACTTGGTTCTGAAAGCATTGACTAGGGATCCTTTCGAGTCCGTGCACCAAGCTTCAGATAAAGATCTAACCTGCTTCACTTGAATCAGGCGGTGTCCTTACCAGTATTGGGTTCCGCAGAGGGGAGCATCCCGGACAATAATCTTTGTAACTTGGACATAATGAGAGTGTTGCGGCAATACTTAAAGGTCTCAGAGACCTTTTTTAAGTCTGAACGGCTCTTCGTTCTGTTCGGAGGTCACAGTAAAGTGGAAGCGGCTGCTAAAGCATCTATTTCCAGAGGGGTTCAGGAAGCTATTGTGTCAGCTTAGGTTTTGCAAGGTCATCAGGCACCAGAGGGGTTAAGGGCTCACTCTACTAGAGTGCAAGCGACGTCATGGGCGTAACACGGCTTGGTTTCACCAGTGGAGATTTGCAGAGCGGCCACCTGGTCATCTCTTCATACCTTCAGTAAACACTACCGCCTGGACGATATGGCAGCAAATGATACTTGTTTCAGGTCGGCGGTGTTGCGATCCAGGTGGAAAGGTCCCTCCCAATAATTACTGCTCTGATACATCCCAGAGGTAGAGGACTAAACTGGAGGAACGATAAGGAAATAGAAATTACACTTACCTGGTAATTGTTGTTCCTTGAATAACTCCAGTTTAGTCCTCATTCCTGCCCTGGGGGGTGATCTATTCAGAGTTTATTTTCAGATGAGGAGGATCATCAGTTTTTGAAGAGCGAAAAAAAGAAATCCTTTCGGTTTCTGGATCGCAGTGAGTATTACTGTCTGACCTGTTTTACTTGACTTTTCTCTTAATCGCTTTACAGGGTGGAACAGGGAAAGTAAAAGAATAAGAAAAGTGAAAACGTAAAAAAAGAAAAAAAAAACCTTCTTGTTGAAGAATTGATAGTTTAGTTCTCACTTATGGTTATGGATACAGTTGAAATTAAATTATAGCTACTTATTTGTTGCTCCTTTCAGTCTGCTTTGTCAATAGTTCACTGGGGCTGATGGGAGATACCAGCAGGCTAAATCCAGTGATGTCACATTTTTGACATGCCCAGTCTCCAAGCTGCAGGAGGAGGTTCACTACCCAGAGGTTGAGGACTAAACTGGAGTTACTCAAGGAACAACAATTACCAGGTAAGTGTAATTTCTATTTCTTCTTTCTCTGTAACACTGGCAAAATTCATCCCTTCCTTTCTACACACACTACTAAGACACTTATCTACTCTTTAGTCACTTCCTGCCTAGATTATTGCAACCTCCTCCTTGCTAGTCTCCCTCTGAATCATCTCTCTCCCCTTCAGTCTATTCAAAACTCAGCTCCACGGCTAATCTTCCACCAGCCTATACATGCTCATATAACCCCCCTCCTCAAGTTGCTTCACTGGCTCCCTATCCATTTCCGTATATTCAGTTCAAACTTCTCCTACTGGCCTACTGCACTCATTCTGCTGCTCCTCACTACTTTTCCTCTCTTATCTCTCCCTACACCCCTCCTTGGGTGCTCCGCTCTTCTGGCAAATCCCTTCTATCTGTGCCCTTTTCTTCTACTTCCAACTCCAGACTTTGACCCTTCCACCTTGCTGCTCCTTATGCCTGGAACAAACTATCCAAGTCTGTGCATCAGGCTTCATTTCTGGCCTGGTGTGCTATGTGTTTCCTTGCCACTTCCCTAGATATGTCCTTGTCCTCAGCTGTTGTAACATAGTATATGATGGCAGATAAACACCAGCATGGTCCATCTAGTCTGCCCAGCAAGGCGACAAGAGTAGGTGCACCTGCCACTCTGTGCAGGTTGTCACTCCTCATGCCTTTGTTTAGGGGTGTCTGTCTTGACTAGATTGTAAGCTCTTATGATCAGGGACTGTCTTTAACATGTGTCTGTACAGCGTTGCCTATGCCTTGTAGCACTATACAAATGACAAGTAGCAGTAGTAGTGTTAGGTATGATAGAAGTCTATAAATTAATGAACGGAGGGGAACGGGTAAATGTAGATCGATTGTTTACGTCATCAGAATATAGAAAGACTAGGGGACATGCAATGAAGCTACAATGTAACCCATTTAAGATTAATAAAGAGAACATTTTTTTCAACTAAATGCATAATCATATTCTGGATGTTGTTATCGGAGGATGCAGTAAAAGCTGTTAGTGTAGCCGGGTTTAAAAAAGGTTTGACAAGTTCCTAGAGGACAGGTCCATAAATCATTATTAAAGAGGACCTGGGAAATCCACTGCTTGCCCCAGGGACGAGCATTGTGGAACCCGTGTGCCTCTTTGCGAACCAACCAGGTACGTGATCTGGATTGGCCACTGTTGAAAAAGGATACTGGGCTTGATGGACCTTGGTCTGACCCAGTATGGCATCTCTTATGTTCCATTCATCAATTTATAGACCTCTATCATATCTCCCCATCTCTTTTCAAAGTTGAAGAACCCTAATCTTTTAAGCCTCTCCTCATAGGAGTATCCGTCCATCTCCTTTATCATTTTGGTAAAGTTCTTAATGTGGAACCTTGCATTGTGTAACTATAGTTTGGGTTGTTCTTTCCTAATTGCATAACTTTGTACTTGTCCACTTTAAAATTCATTCACTTTAAAATTCATTCACTTTAAAATTGGATATCCAGTCTTCCAATTTATCATGGTCCTGTTGCAATTGTGCACAATCCTCTTGTGTTTTAATAACTTTGAATAATTTTGTCATCTGCAAATTTGACCTCCTCGCTCATTATTCCCATTTCTAGGTCATTTGTGAATATTTAAAAGCAGTGGGCCCAGCACAGATCCATGGGGTACTCCACTAATCTCCAGGAACAAGCAGGAATGTAGTCTTCACATATAGGTGACGTTGGTACCGACATCACCCATATGTGAAGACTAAATTCCTGCTGTTCCTGGAGATCATCTGTTATAGGTGAGTAACTACTCTTTCACCTTTATCCATTGAGAAAATTGGCCATTTAGCCCTACTCTCTGCTTTCTATTTTTTAACCAGTTCCTGATCCACAATAGTATACTGCCTCCTATCTCATGACTTTTTTAATTTTGCCAAGAGTCTCTAATGAGGGACCTTGTCAAAAGCTTTCTGAAAGTCCAGATACACTATATCGCCTGGCTCACTTTTGTCTACCTGTTTATTCACACCTTCAAAAGATATAACAGATTAGTAAGACAAGATCTTCCTTGGCTATATCCATGTTGGCTTTCTCACATTAAACCATGACTATCTACATCTTCTGTAATCTTTGTCTTTATAATGGTTTCTACCATTTTGCCCAGTACTGACGTCAGGCTCACCAGTCTGTAGTGTCCCGGATCACTCCTGGAACGCTTTTTAAAAATTGGCATTATAATGGCCACTCTTCAGTCTTCAGGTACTACAGATGATTTTAATGATAGTTCACAGATTACTAGTAGGTGTGCAATCTCATATTTCAGTTCTTTCAACATCTTTGGATGTATTGTATAACATCTGGTTCGGGTGATTTAGCTACTTTTTAGTTTATCAAATAGTTGTAATACATCTTCCCAGTTTATAGATATTTCTTTCAATTCTTCTGATATCCATGCCTGAAATGATATTTAATGGTGATGTAACTTCAGTAAAGACCAAGCAAATAATTCATTCAGTCTCTCCGCTGTGGCCTTGTCCTCCCTTAGCGCCCCTTTTAGTCTTTATCATCTAATTGCCCAACTGACTCTCTTGCAGGTTTTTTGATATGAATGTACTTGAAAAAGATTTTATTAGGCGTTTTTTCTTCTTTGGCAAGCTTTTTTCAAACTCTGCCTGCCTTAACTTGCCAGTGCTTTATGTTGTTTCCTGTTTTCGTCATTTGGCTCCTTTTCCCATTTCCTGAAAGATGCTTTTTTGGCTGCAACAGCCCTTCTGACCTCATCTGACCTTTAAACCATGCTGGCAGTTTTTTGGCCTTCCTTCCACTTTTCTTAAAGCGTGGAATACATCTGGTCTGGGCTTCCAAGATAGATAGTTGGGTTTTTTTTAAACAATGCCCATGTTTGATGTAAATCTTTAACTTTTACAGCTGCTCGTTTTAGTTCTTTTCTTATCTAGTTTCCTCATTTTATCATAGTCTCCCATTTGAAAGTTAAAAGGCAGTACAGTGGATTTCCTTGCCGTCCTCCCTCCATTTACTAAATCAAATGTGATCATGCTATGATCACTATTGCCAAGTGGTCCCAGTACCCTTGCAGTATCTCTTGCACCATATCCTGTGTTCCACTAAGGACTAGATTCAAAATAGCTTTCCCTCTTGTTGGTTCAAGAACCAGCTGTTCCAAGAAGCAGTCATTTATTTCATCTAGAAACTTTATCTCCCTAGCATGTCCTGCTGTGACATTGATCCAGTCAATACCGGGGTAATTGAAATCACCCATTATTAGTGTGTTGTAACTTTTATTAGCTTCCCTGATTTCTTTTAGCATTTCATCATCCATCTGTTCATTCTGGCCAGGCGGTCGGTAGTGCACCCCACCGCCATCACTTTCCCCTTTTTTACCTGGAATTTCTATCCATAGAGATTCTACAGTATATTTTGTTTACTGCAAAGCTTTAATCCTGTGTGACTCAATGCCCTCTCTAACATAGAGCGCAACCCCTCCACCAATCTGATCTACCCTATCATTGCGATACAATTTGTACATAGGTATCACAGTGTCCCATTGGTTGTCCTCCTTCCACCGAGTCTCTGAGATACCAATTATATCGAACCTTTCATTTAATGCTATATATTCTAACTTCCCCATCTTATTTTTTAGACTTCTAGCATTTGCATACATGCATTTTAGAGGTTATATTTTATTCGTATTAATCTGGTTATCAGTTGATAGGGGTAATTTGGAATCTTTCACCTCTGTCTGCACTGTACTTAAGGGCATCTTGGTCACTTTTATCTTTATTGGAACCTTGGAATGCCCTAACTTCCCTTTTTTGCTCGTATCCTTCAAGGATACATCCTTTTGAACCATGTGCTCTTGGGTGACTGTCGGCTTTCCTCTATTATCTCCAAAATCATGTCTGCCTCTTGTATCACCAGAGGTTACAAACTGACTCTTTTTCTTTCAGGACATGTTGGATCCAATCCTGGTTTTGTGCTCGTGGACCTCTAGTTTTGATTTCCCTGTTTAATTTTTTTCAAAGAGAAGCATGCATGTACGAGGACAGTGTTTCTCAAGCCAGTCCTTGTGTACCTCCTAGCCAGTCTGGGTTTTAGGATTTCCGCAATGAATATGTATGCAACAGATTTGCATGCCAATCTATCTCATGCCTATTCATTGTAAGTATCCCAAAAGCCGGACTGGCTAGGGTGTTTGCCAGGACAGCTTGAGAAACACTGCACTAAGATAAAACAAGAACCAGATCAGCTTGTCCTCTTAAAATGGAGCTACTGGCAATTCAGGTATCACTTCGTCAATCTCTCAGACCTAGAGCAGCTGAAAGGTGAGGAGAGGTGATACTGGAGGCAGATCAGATATCTGTCTGCTACTGGGGCACCCATCCACAAAACTGGGGCGCAGGGCTTTAGTAATAAATCCATTGCTCTGTGTTTTCCTTCAGTGAGACAGTTTGACATACTGTATCCTAACAGGTCTGCATCTGCCTGCTGAAAATCATAGAATAGCTAACATTCGGAATTCATCTAGCAGAGCATCATTTTAAACTGAAATAGGATGAAAGAAAGTGGTGGCTGTTACTCATTTTCCCATGTTTATTGCAGATGTTGTCCGTGATGTTCCTGCGCTCAGTCAGTGTCCTCTGGATGCTGGTGGGGTCCTGCTCTTCCCTGGATAATGGTATGCTGAAGACTCCCCCAATGGGCTGGTTGGCTTGGGAGCGATACAGATGCAACACAGATTGCAAAAATGATCCAGAAAACTGTATCAGGTAAAATCCTTGCTTCTGGAAATAGTCCCTCTCCCGCGGCAAACTGTGAGACCCAGAACAGAAGAAATATTCCAAGAGTCTGGGGAATCAACCTGGTATCATTTAAAGCAGTCGTCGCTCTAGTTCTTGGTAAAGTTACTCCTTTCTCTACATAAGAGGACATTTCTCAGTGAAGTAATGAAAAAGAGCCCCGGGACCCACTTTCACAAAACAACTTTAACTAAATCAAAGCAGAGAGCTGGGAAAATAGCTGACAGGCCTTTGGCTTCCCTTTGAACCTGAATCGCTTGACCTCCCGTTCTGTTAGAAAATGGCTCTTTATTTTTCAATTTCAGTGAGCATTTGTTCAAAAGCATGGCAGACAGGTTAGCCGAAGATGGCTGGAGAGAACTCGGTTATGTATATGTCAACATCGATGACTGCTGGGCAGCAAAGGAGAGAGACTCCCAGGGTCGGCTTCAGGCAGACCCTCAGAGATTTCCAAGTGGCATTAAAGCCCTCGCTGACTATGTGAGTATATGCAAACCCTGGGAGACACTTACTAAATAAGAGATGGAAAAGAAATCAAACCTGTAAACTATATTTGTGTGTGCCTATATATGTATTTATTTATTTAACTTTTTTTTATACCGCTTTATCCTTTAGTCTGAATGGTTTAAATTATAACATAGTATGGGTGATTACAATAAACAGGGAGTATGAACTTGGAACTTAACTTAAACATTAGTACATCAGTTCAACTGTTCAATGAAGGACTGGGGTTTCTAGTCCCACAGGTTGCTCCTTGTGGTCTTGGGCAAGCCACTTAACCCTCCATAGCCCATGTTCCCTGTAAAATAGTTATCTCCAAGTTATAATGCCCTGTTCAATGTAATTTCAGTTTGTTCAATGTAAACCGCACTGATGCAGAATAGCGCGGTATATAAGAGAATGCAAATAAATAAAATGTAAAATCTTTACCTTGTTCTATGTAAACCGCCTTGACCACGGAGAAGGGTGGTATATAAACTTTGTTAAATACATAAATAGTAACTTGGATGAACATTGGGGAGGAGAGGGTGGGTTCAGCATTGAAGGGGTTACAGTGTGCGGTTATGGAAGGTTATGGCCTATCAATTCGGGGTTATCTAATAGTTCCAAAGTGTTCTGTGTACAGATAAGTTTTGAGATTCTTTCTAGAGTTTTTGTTGTCCTTTGTGGATTTGATGTCTTCTGGAATAGCATTCCATAGTGCCGGTGTTTATAGGGAGAGAAGGCCTTTTTGCAGTTGCATTGCTTAGTCCTTTTTATATAGTGTTTTATTTTTAAAGTGCCAGCAAGTCAGTGCTGACTCCTGGCGACCCAGCAGCCCCTGGGTTTTCTATGGTGTAAAGTAATGGAATACAGAAATAAGGGCCTCTTGATTGTAATTGACTCTAAAGATGGTTGAATTAACATGTTTTCTCCTATGGCTGTAGTATTAAAATGCTGTTCACTCCTAGGAAAAGAAAATAAATAAGAAAGGAAAAAGTCTCACTACTCTCTCACAGCATCTCATAGCTCATCGAGCTTGTCGGAGAGATCAGGCAGGAGGTTGTAGTTCAGAAGGGTGAAGGAATTTCACTGGATAATGAAGAACAAGAGTTTCCTTGTTGTGTATACCAAGCCCCAGAATTGACCCCCCCCCCAACTGTTTATTAAAAAGAGTTGATGGGATATATGGTGCTATATTTTAGTGCTCTAATTTGTCAAGTGTTGGTGGGCTGGGGATTTTAAGCTGGTTGGCATTTTGGACTGGCTAAGCTGAAGTGGGTCTTTAGAGGAGTTAGTTGGTAACAGTCTCATTTTTCCCTACCAGGTGCATTCCAAAGATCTGAAGCTAGGCATTTACAGTGACATAGGGAACTTCACCTGCGCCGGCTATCCAGGAACCACACTCGATACCATTGGCATTGATGCAAAGACGTTTGCAGCGTGGGGAATTGACATGTTGAAATTTGATGGCTGCTACTCCAACTCATCTGTTAAAGCCATAGGTTAGTTTTCTGTTTCAAGCTTTTAACCTTGCAAAGGGTGGGTAGAAACCTATTTCTTACATTTCTGATCATGACTTTCAATCTCTGCTGTTTATTTTTTTAGCTGCAGTTTCCACCTTCATTTTTGGGGGGGGGATTGATTATTTTCACTTTGTCACCAACCTTCCCCCGGGCCAGTGTAGTAGGAGTGTGCAGCTCAGTTGCATGGAACCCTTTAGAAACTTGGATCTCTTGTTTCCTGTAGTTCTCCCTGATCAGGGCTCGCGGAGGTGTATGGCCTCATCCTTCCTTTTCCACAAGAGCACAATGCGACTGGCACAGATGCTTCTGTGTTTTTGTTCACTTTAATGAGCTTCCATAAAATAGAAACATACATTTGAGGACTTGAGTCCACACTTGGCACCACTGCGGAAATGTTTAGATAACTAATAGGTTAATGTAACTTTCTGTTGTATTAATATAGCAAGAATGGATTATATTTTAAGCAAGGATGCTGTTTGCAAAATCCAAAAAAGATGATAGAACTTCAACAAAAGAAGCATGGATTTATTTAGCCATGTTTCCCCCATGCCAGAGACAAACCTAGAACTTTGTTCATAGACTCCACGACAGATAGCAGCTTTGCTCAACAGCCCAAAGGAACTGCACAAGCAGTAGACAGAGGCAACCCTGAACAGCAGTTCTTCCCTCTGACCGCTTACAAGTTTGGATAAACCAGGCCCAGCTACCCTGTAATCTAAGCAACCCTTAAGCAAAGAAAATGGCGAGAAGAATTAATTCAGATGAAAAGTCATGCAGGGTTAGTTCTCTCTATAGGAATTGCAGGTGGTTTCTGACACTTGATGAGTGGGGTTCTACTTTAGTAATATGTGCTATTATGCAAAATGAGACAAGGGATACAGGAATGGGGGCTAGGATTTGTGTTTCATATGGGAATTTATACGCTCATTTACCCTAACTGGACAAATCACTGCTGCGTAGGCTGACTAGGCCACTTTGGTCTTTATCCGCTGTCATTTACTGTGTTGCTATATTCTTTGTTTCACACCATAATGAATTTTCAGGTTATCCCAAGATGAGTGCTGCTTTGAACGCTACTGGGAGACATATCGCATACTCCTGCAGCTGGCCAGCCTATGAAGGAGGGCTTCCCCCAAAGGTACAATTCCTGCCCTCTTTTGTATAGTCATCTTACTCTGGATGCGAGCTAGTGTAGAATGCTTTTGACTAAGTCACAGAAGACGTTTGCATGGGTTATATGAAAAAGACAGTACTAGCAGCAGTCAGCTAAATTTCCACCCACTCCTTCCACCCAACTTTTCAATCTTTTACCATGTCCATGTGTGCAGTGAAACAGCAATTGAACGGTTCCATTGTGGGCATGGAGAAATTAGCCCCCACAGCACTTTTTATAATTATTTTTTTTAAAAAGGTACTTTAATAATAAATTACTATAAATGTGTGTTTTATAAGTAATTTTATAAGCAAATGGCACAAGTAAAAGAATGTTTTAGATGCTTCAGTCGACACTTATAAAAATGCCCAAAATGAGGTGCTCAGATGACATAACACGTACTTTTATGCGATGTGCTCATTTACATTCCTGGGGGTGGAGAGTGGATAGAGCAGGTGCGAGATACACCACTGACATGCATATTTTGTAAAATGTGCACCAGTTCCTACTGACACGTACAGGCACATGCTTGCACGCACCTCGAAGCAGCGGTAACTTTGTGCAGAAGTTTTCAGGAAGACTGTTTTATAAATGCACCCGGGCGCACTCTTATAAAAGTACCCTACACGTGTGTGATTTATAATACGACCCACTGATAGTCATGGTATTCTATATAATAAAAGAAACCGGCACATTTGATTGCCGAGCCCAAAGACCCCCATATTAAGGACAGAAAACAAATATTGCACAAGCCACCCTAAATGAGACCTAGGCTGAAACTGGGAAGTTTGCTCCTTCATACTGGTAGACCGCATTGCATCGATTGTGTGTGGGAGAGGAAGGGTTTTTCCCTCTTATTTTTTTTTCTTCATACCTTAGATTTGATATTTATTTATTATGATTTAGCTCACCTAATACTGTTATAATCAAGAGGCCCTGTTGCATGCCTTGTAAAGTTGTATAAATATATAATAAAAAGAAATGTAGGCAAGAATCTTCATAAAGGAAAAAAGCATTTATGTTTAACAAATTAGGACTCCTGTTGTACAGTCATCGTAACGCCTGCAGAGAGTGATATTCGAAACGTGTGCAGTCAACAGCAGGTGTTGAATAAGGGTTTGTCGTAGTTTTGTGACCTTAAAACATGGAGGGCCTCCTTTACTAAACTGCACCACGGTTTTGGAGCTACTGTGTGGTAAATGTCAAAATGAACACGCGTTAACTGTTGGAGGTGTTCCCAGAATTTGCCAAGCAGTAAATGAAGAGAAAATTTCATTATCGGGCACAAACCGCATGACAAATAATGCAATACAGTTACAGAGGTTTTAACTGCATCATGTTAATAAGTGTTAATGACTTTTCTGTTAATTGTAAGATGCAGTCTCCACCCATTCTCCCCCTTTTCTGCATCATTAAACAGCTGTTAAGGTGCTGCATTAACTGTTAACGCCTGATAACTCCCACGCGAAGCAGCTAAAACAGCTAAATAAGTAGGCCCTAGAAATTTTAGCCAGTATGAGAGTCATTTTATAAAACTTTTCCTGTTTGTAGAGCATATTTTATTTACTCTTTATTGAATACATATCATATGATGCAGCCTACTACAAATTCCCATTAGCGAGATATTAAACAGTATTTTCCGACAATAAGCAAAATATGGAAACGGGCTGTTTATAGAATTGTGTGCAGGTGTGTACATCTGAAAAAGCAGAGGCCTCGCATGAGTGCGCCGCTGTTACATGCACATAGGCATTCCCGAGGCAGAATTTGGGCACACTCTCTAAAACTGAACGTATTAAGTGTCAGCAGACAAAGCTACATGTCCCTGTTCGGTGGCAGTACTTATACTATTGCTGATGACTTTGCACAGTATGAAAACTTAACTCATGGTTTTTAGCTGTGACTAGATTTTACAATGGACTGTGTGATTTTTTTTCCTCATTTTCTTTGTTTGGCTTGATGTCTCCTGTTCGCTTGGGCTTCAGTTCAATCATCATTTGCTTCTGTTTTCCTTCCTCACCATATGTCTTCATTCACAGCTCCCCATTTTCTGGCACCTGCTTATACGTCCACAGGCTGCGATTCCCTGTGGAGCCGCAGTGCAGACATATCCTGTGTTGGAGTAGTAGCGAGTGCTTTGGAGCAATGGCTCAGCCTCTTCTTCAAGGGCTGTGAGAACGCTGCCACTACAGCACTTCCAGCCCGCTATTCTGCAGTAAATGGACCTTGCACAGGAATCAAATACAGATTTCCCAGATAGGACTGGCCTGTCCACAAGGCGGCCCGCTTTGGGCAGCAGACCCTGGTGGGTGGCATCATGATCCCTCCATTCTTAAAGCGGCAGCAAAGTGGACCTTGAAGCACCCGTGTGCATTTGCACCCTCATGGCCTGACGCTCCTGTAGCAGCAGGCTATGAGTGCGCATGCACCGGTGCTTCAAAGCTTGCCGCAGCATCGAAGCAGCTTGCTTTGCCGATGCTTTCAGGAATGGAGGATCACAGTGCCGCTGCCACCGCCCAGGTGAGACAATGAATGCCGGGGGTGGGAGGGTAGAAGCCGGGCCGCTCCTGGAGGGGGGAATGAAGTCTGCCCTGCCTATGGTGGCAGAATCCCTTGGGGCAGCCCTGTTCCCAAATGCATCATACTGCAGTGCTATTGAGCCCTGGGCCAGCTTCCTCATATCTTTGTTAACATCTGCACCAGCTCTCTGTGTAAAATAAAGAGCTTTATTTTTCAGAGCTGTCCATGTGACATCCTTTAACTTACTTCTGTACATCAGCAAACATTTCCATCCCATCGCACGGTGTAAATCTAAATTTTAGTTCGGTGGATGAAAATTCCCTGCGGAAAAAGAAAATGACTCACACTTGTTGTGTGGCAGATGTTCTGAGAGATGGAATGCATGTCTTAAACTGTTGTGAGATGCCTAGGGCAGTCCTTATGTACTGGTTACATGACGCATAGATGTAACAGAAGAGGTTTTCACCATTCTCTGATTCAAGGATAATATCGGTTACTGTTTTATAACACCTGTTAGCAGGAAGAGACTGTATTTTTGTATTTAGATTTAACTCTGTTAACTATTTTCTTCTTAGGTGAATTACACGCTCCTCGGTGATATTTGCAACCTCTGGAGAAACTATGGCGATATCCAAGATTGCTGGGACAGTGTCCTAGGGATTATTGAATGGTTTGGGGATAATCAAGAAACTCTACAGCCTGCTGCAGGCCCTGGAAGATGGAATGACCCTGACATGGTAAAGTAATGAGAACTACTGGAGCGCTGCAAACATCAGATCGGGTCAAACGCAAACCAGAAGAGTCTGACAGCTGAAGCCTTTCCTGGGGCTCTGCAGCAATGATTTTCTGATTCTGTAAGGCAGAGCCCCCGGCCTTCCACGATTTCATTCAGCCCTTTGCACGGAATTCCCCATTCTTGCAGAACTGCAGTGGGAGATGAACGGCTGGAGTTCAGTAGCACCTGCTCTTCCTCTCTCCAAGGGAAGGGGCGTTGCAGTTAAGTTCTGGCAGTTGCTCTGTCTGTCTTCTGGAACGGCAGAATAGAGGCATGGTGCAGTCCCAGTGGCTGTCCTGTTTCTCTCTGGGAAGGGAAGGGGGCACTGTTTGGCATGATCCTGGTAGCATCCTCTGTAGCCAAACTGTCATGTATTGAACCGCACTGCCAATGACCACCTCCTTCTGCAGCCAAGAGGGTGAGTTGAGGGGTAGGGATGTAAGAGAGAGCTTGTCTGGGAATGGGGAGAGCAAACGAGGGGAGCAGAAGTGATGTGGGTTGAGAATGAGGCAAACAGGGGACATTGGAGGATTAAAGAGAATGTAAGTGAAAGATTGGATTTGTGTAGGGAGGAGGGGTATGAGTAGGTTTGCCCTCCCTGTCCTGATCCTGGTTACCTCCTTTTCTGCAGGGCCAAGCAGGAAGTCAGTCCTTACATATGAGTGACATCGACATCAATGGAGCCCTTGCGGAGCATTTCCCCAGCTTTCCAAGAAAGCCTTTGGGAATGCAGGCACGCATGCGGGGTTCCCTTCCCTCCTAAAGGTGCCATCTTGCTCAGTCTCTCTTTTTCCGTGAAGCCCATCGGACGTGTGTCCTAGTCCTCCCGGAAAATAGTTGGATTTTTTCGCGATTCCTTCGCTATTTTTTCTCCGGTTCGACGCCGGTTCCCCTCCTGCCGGGTTCGGTACACCGGTATCGAGCCCAATCTTATTTTTTCGTTTTTTGCCGTTCGTGGCTGGCGTTCGCGCCCTTTTTTTCTTTTTCCTGGAAGGCCGGTCCTTTGACCTCGCGGGGACTCTTTTTTTCCCCGATGGCTTCCAGTGATTTCAAAAAGTGTGATCGGTGCAAGAAACTAATGTCTCTCACCGACACACACGACTGCTGCCTTCAGTGCCTCGGTCCTGACCACGATCCTAAGACCTGTGGACCATGTGGAAAGATGTCTTCCAAGGCGCTTCGAAGTCGTCAGCACCAAAAGGAAAGGCTTTTCTCCGACTCGGCCTCCGGCCGGGCCCGGACCTCATCTGAGGCCTCTACATCTCGGGAATCGGATCCCGAGCACCGTCGGGGCTCCTCGGACAGGGGGTCCCCCGACCGGGAACAAAAGAGGAAGAAGTGGCTCGCGAGGGCGTCATTGGAAGAGGTCCCTGGCTCCTCGAGAGCTAGGTCTCAGACCCCCGACCGTCGCCCCGGGCCCGTGGAACAGGAGAAGCCTCCAAAAGTACCTCGTGTGGAGCCGGAGTCTGCTGGACACTGCTGGACACGTAAGTCCTGTAGTCCTCGTGGACTCTCCTCCCAGAGAGCCGACGTCGGGCCTGGCGCCGCCGGGGCCCGAGGCGGTGGCTGCTGAGTCTCCTGAGCTGGGTCTCAGGCTGACAGCCTTGGAGTGCAGATTGTCTGCCTTCATGGAACAGCAGCGGGCACTGATGGCCAGCCTGTCTGGCGCATCTGCCCCGACCACCGGGACATCAACGTTGAAGTCGATCCCAGAGACCGAGCCGATACTCGAGACCATGAAGGCTCGAGGTCGGCCTCGGTCGCGGTCTCCCTCGACCTCCTGTTTGGGATTGAGGGCGTCAACGCCATTGCCTTCGGCGTCGGGGCGGGTGCTCACAGGCCCCGCACGGTTGGACCCCAATTACTCATCGGACGAGTCCACCTGGGAGACGAAGGACGAGGAGTCCCCCGACACATTCAGGACTCGGTGCGTCCCGTCAGACTCACCACAGTCTGAGCCCCGGAGTAGATCACCCCCCCCCCCGGAGGATACCCGGTTCTCGGAGTTCATCCGGGATATGGCCACTGCATTGGCTATCCCTGCGGACCCCGAGGAGGAGCCTTGAGCCGAGGAGCTCGAGGCCCTACAGTATGACTCTCCTCCGAAGGAGGCCTTTACTGTTCCGGTTCCTCCGATGCTGAAACGGCTCCTCTTCCGGATGTGGGAGGCACTGGCCTTGGCGCCGGTTCTAAGCAAACGGGTCGATTCTATCTATCGACTCCGGAAGAGCCCTGGCTTTCAGAAGGCGCAACTGCCACACCATTCCATGGTGGTGGAATCGACCATGCATCGCCTGAAAAGTCAGAAGATGCACTCCGCGGTGCCCCTGGCAGGGAGGCCCGGAACCTGGATGGTTTTGGTAGAAAGTGCTTCCAGGGCTCGATGCTTGCTTGCCGTGTCCAGTCTTACCAGCTGTACATGGGCATGTACTTGCGAGACCTGGCCAAGGAGCTGGCCGGGTTCTCTGCTGGTCTCTCCGGGGAACCCTTGCAGAGGTTCAAGTCCTTGTCCTTGGGGATCCTGGAATGCTCCAAGTTTATGTCCCGCGCTGCCTACGATGGCTTCGAGGCTTCGGCCTGTGTTGCGGCAGCCGGCATCGTGGCTCGACGCCAGGCATGGCTGCAGTCATCGGACCTCGAGCCATGGGTTCAGGACAAGTTGGTCGATGTCCCTTGCCGAGGTGAGAACCTTTTTGGCAAGCCCATGACCGAGAAGGCCTCACAGCTCGAAACCGAGTACCTCACGAGGACAAGGCTGTCTAGAAAGACTTCTGCCCCTTCTCACAAAAAGAAGGGCTCGGGTAAAAAGCCCTTTTACCCGAGGAAGGGCACTGCCTACAAACAGTACCCACAGTACCAGGCCTCCCAAGCTCCCCCTCAGGGTCAGCAGGCCAAGGGGCATGGTAATGGGCCCCGTAGGCAGAGGACTCCCAAGCCTCCGGCCCCTGCTCCCACTCAGCAGGGTGGGGGTTTTTGACTCCTTAGGCATAGCCTCTCCGTCCCTGCTCTCCCAACCCTGCACAGGAGGTCGCCTCGCCCTGTTTGCCCACAAGTGGCCACTCATCACTGGAGACAGTTGGGTGTTAAACATAGTCCACAAGGGCTATCTGCTACACTTCCAACAGCTGCCTCCTCCATACTTTCCAGGGGAACCTCCAAGGCCTCCCCTGCACACAGATCTTCTCCATCAGGAGCTCCAAGGTCTGTTGGTGGACAGGGCAGTGGAGCCTGAGCCTAACCACTTACAAGGTCAAGGGTTCTACTCCAGGTATTTCCTTGTACCCAAAAGAACCGCTGGCCTTTGGCCCATTCTAGACCTCAGAAATCTCAACAAATTCCTAGAGAAGGAAAAGTTCAAGATGCTTACTCTTGGAACACTTCTGCCCTACCTCCAGCAGGGAGATTGGCTATGCTCCTTAGATCTAAAGGATGCGTACACTCACATCCTCATTCATCCAGACCACAGAAAGTACCTCAGGTTCATTGTGGGAGGAAACCATTATCAGTACAGAGTACTGCCTTTTGGCCTCACCTCCGCTCCCAGGGTCTTTACCAAATGCCTGGCAGTGGTGGCGGCCTACCTGAGAAATCAGGGAATCTTTGTCTTCCCCTATCTGGACGACTGGCTCATCAGGGGTCAGACGTGCCAGGAGGCCAGACAAGCCACCCTCAGAACGATTGCTCTTCTTCAAAGCCTGGGGTTTGTAATAAACTTCGCAAAGTCCACTTTGCTCCCCTCCCAGAACTTGGAGTTCATAGGGGCAAGGTTGGACTCTCTGCTGGCAAAGGCGTTCTTGCCAGAAGACAGAGCCCAAAGACTGATAAACTTAGCAAACCAGTTTCTCAGCAGGTCACTGGTCTCCGCCAGACTCTGCCTGAGGCTTCTTGGCCACATGGCTTCGACAGTACATGTGACCCCCAATGCCAGGCTCCATATGAGGCCTGCACAGTGGTGCCTTCGGACTCAGTGGTCACAGGCCACAGGCAGCCTCAGAGACAGGATAAGGGTGTCCAGACAATTTCTGAACTCCCTCCGCTGGTGGCTGCACCCACCCAATCTGCTGCAAGGGGTACCTTTTCAGATTCCTGGGTTCACAGTGGTGTTGAGCACGGATGCCTCCCTGCAGGGCTGGGGAGCTCATTGTCTAGGCAAGTGCACCCAAGGCCTGTGGTCCCCCTGGGAAGCCACACAGCAAATCAATCTACTGGAACTCAGGGCTATTTGGTTAGCCCTCAAGACTTTCTCTCCAACCCTGGCTCATCAGTCTGTCCTAGTTCAAACAGACAGCCAGGTAGCCATGTTTTATGTGAACAAACAGGGCGGAACTGGGTCCAGGCTCCTTTGTCAGGAAGCACAGGACCTTTGCTTGTTTGCCCTCAGGCACAACATGCTCCTCAAGGCTGTGTATCTACCTGACCAGGAAAACTACCTGGCCGACAGGTTGAGCAGGATTCTGCAGCCCCACGAGTGGCAGCTCCATCCTTTGGTGGTTCAGAAGATTTTCCTGAAATGGGGACTTCCATCCATAGATCTGTTTGCCAGTCCACTGAACAAACAGCTGCCAAAGTTCTGCTCCAGGCAACCGCATCCTCTGCGGCTAGCAGCAGATGCTTTTCTGATTCCCTGGTCTCCGGGCCTACTGTATGCGTTTCCTCCCACGCCCTTGGTGGCCCGAACCCTCTTCAAAATTCTTCAGGACAAGGCCTCGGTCCTGCTGGTGGCTCCCAGGTGGCCAAGACAGCCTTGGTTTCCACTTCTGCTTCAGCTGGCAGTGGATCCCCCACTGCCTCTGGGGTTGCAACCCGACCTTCTCTCTCAGGATCAGGGTTCCCTTCTGCACCCCAATCTCAAAGCTCTCAATTTGATGGCCTGGAGGCTGCAAGGGTAGTTTTGGCTCCCTGGGGCCTACCTCAGGAAGTTGAGGAGGTTGTCCTAGCCTCTCAGAAACAGTCCACTAGGAAAACCTATGCTCTGAAATGGAAAAGATTTTCTGTGTGGTGTCAGCTAAGTACAGAAGATCCTTTCTCCTGTACTGTACCAGTAGTGCTTCAGTACTTACTGCACTTATCAAATCAGGGACTTAAGTCCAATTCTGTTCAGGTCCACTTCTCAGCTCTAGCAGCTCACCACTCACTGGTGGAAGGACATTCTCTGTCGGTTCACCCCTTGGTGTCCCGGTTTCTCAGAGGCTTGCTCTTGCTCAAGCCCCCAATCCGTCCTCCTGCTCCTGAGTGGGAGTTGAATGTGGTCTTGCAGCAACTGACTCACCCACCTTTTGAGCCGATGGCTACTTGCCCTCTACGCTTCCTGTCCTGGAAGACACTCTTCTTGATAGCCCTAACTTCGGCCAGGCGAGTGAGTGAGCTTCATGCCCTGGTCTGTGACAGGCCTTACACCCGCTTCTATAGGAACAGGGTAGTCCTTAGGACTCATCCAAAGTTCCTCCCAAAAGTTGTCTCCTCCTTCCACCTTAACCAAGAGGTGGTTCTTCCAACATTCTTCCCTAGGCTTCATGCAAGCCAGGCTGAAGCAGTCCTGCATACCCTGGACTGTAGGAGGGCCTTATCCTTCTACCTTGACCGTACGCAGGGGCATAGAAGGGCTACTCAGCTCTTCATATCTTTTGACCCTAATAATTTGGGGTTAGCTGTGTCCAAGTGTACCTTGTCCACCTGGGTAGCTGACTGTATCACCTGGGCTTACAGGGCGGCTGACCTTCCTTTGCAGGGTCGGGTCACGGCCCATCGTGTCAGGGCAATGGCTGCCTCAGTGGCTCACCTCCGCCCTGTACCATTGGTGGACATCTGCAGGGCTGCAACTTGGTCCTCAAGCCAGACTTTTGCAGCCCATTACTGTCTGGAAAGGGAGTCCCGTAGGGACAGTGCATTTGGCCAGTCAGTACTCCGGAATCTCTTTGAGGTTTAGGCAACTCCTGCCCTCCAGCCCTCCGTTGGGCTACCGGTGGAGGTTCTGTCAGTGAAAAGCCTTTCTTTGATGCTGGGACTAGAGGGAGTTCTCTTGTTCAGCCTGGGTTCCTTGGTAGCCCAGAGCTAGGGAGTTACCCATATGTGAGGACTGACTTCCTGCTTGGTCCTGGAGAAAGAGTAGTTACTCACCTGTAACAGGTGTTCTCCAGGAGCAGCAGAAATCAGTCCTCACAACCCTCCCTCCTCCCCTGGGAGTTGCAGTTGTACATAGTTTATTTTTACATTTTTGTGTGCTGTTGTTAGCTATGTCATTTGACTGAGCAAGATGGCACCTTTAGGCGGGAAGGGGACCGCGCATGCGTGCCTGCATTCCCAAAGGCTTTCTTGGAAAGCTGGGGAAATGCTCCGCAAGGGCTCTATCGACGTCGATGTCACCCATATGTGAGGACTGATTCCTGCTGCTCCTGGAGAACACCTGTTACAGGTAACTACTCTTTTCTCTCCTCCCCCCCCCACCTCTTTCCAGTTCTCTCTAATTCTCCCTCTCCTCATCATCTAACCCTCAATCCCCTTCTCCATTTCCTGATTTGAGATCCCCGCTCCCTCTGCTGATTAACCCCTCCCTCTCCCCATCCCCCAGATTCCTCCTTCTTCCTTATCAGCACCAATCACTAAAGATCCCTTTCCCCCCCCAAAAAGAGCCAAATAACACTTCTTCATAATATAAAGAAAGAAATATGCAAATATATGCAAACTTATGAAAGTGTACCAGTACTATGTAACTTCTGTATTTAAAAAAAAAAAATCTGTCACAGAATTTGTACAGTCTTCCTGCAAAATCTTGAGAAGTGTGTTGCAGGAAACAGCGCTATGCTTTTAAGATTTAAGAACACGCCCTTGTAATAATGCAAAGCTCTGTGCCTGTCCGTCATTTTCAAGATGTAGTTGTACTTGGCCAGCCATATAGATTGTAAATAACTAAACTAAATAAATTTAATCAATCTTTCTTAACCGCTTTCACCCCTCCCTAAAAGTGGCTAATGCTGTACATCCACCGATCATGGAAGTAACTTTGGATGGAAAGGAAATTTTTACTAGAATTCTGGGTTTCTTGCGTCTTTCCGAGTCATCAAGAAGGCAATGCAGTAGCTTTGGTTCAATGACGGGTACAGGAAGACATTGGCTACACTGCTGGGGAGGGACTACGTACCTCGGGAACTGATCCATGTCTAGGGGACATTCACTGGAAGCACCACAAGATCTCCATCTCTTTTGGAGAGCCGTGTGTTCCTGCTACAGCTGTCTGATAGACCCAGCAAGTGGGAAAGGCTAAAAGACTCTATGTTTTCAGAACAATTCTAAAGTAGAGAGGAAGCAACTGCTGCAGAGTTACTGTCCGAGAACTGCTGCCTGGAGAAAGAGTTTGGCACACATCAGCTTTTCTATTTTAAATCCTCATGTGTTCTCATATACTGGTAATCTGGGAGCATCGGTGCTAACCAATTTCTGAAAGCCTTTAGAGCTTTTTATATTGCTCTCTGTTCCAAGAAATTGATCTAATGGAGATTTTCTTGGATGGACCACGATCCTTGAGTGTGGAACCAATCTACATAAACTCCTTAACCCAGCTTCGATGCGTCTGTCTGAGTATTTCTAATAGGGAGGAATTTGAAAAGGTAGATCTCTGGCCAGATTGGAATGATCTATCCTCCAGTACAGAGCATCCTGGAGGGGAAGAGTGACAATAATGTCGCTGAGCCTAATCGTGGTCTAAATCCACTGAGATTGTCTCATATGGAGACATGCCAAAGAAATGACATCATTAGGGCCATGCGGCCCAACATTCTCAACATGACTCTTGCTGATGTCTGTTGATTCTTTTGTGCATCCTCCACCATTTCCACCAAGGGGCAAGCCTGTCTTGTAGAAGAAGGCCTTCGCCTGAGTTATGTCTAGCAGAGCTCCAATGAATTCCAGTGAAGGGCTCAGCTTGGATTTGGGATAATTGAAGACGAACCCTAGTAGCTCCAGCACCCAGATGGTGATACATATGGTTGTGTCTGATGATCTTAAAGTAGCTAAACAGGTAGAAAAGGCGACGGCAAAAGCTAGAAGGATGCTTGGGTGCATACGGAGAGGAATGGCTAGCAGAAAAAAAGGAGGTGATAATGCCTCTGTATAAGTCTTTGGTGCGACCTCATTTGGAGTATGGTGTGCAATTCTGGAGACCACACCTTCAAAAGGATGTGAACAGGATGGAGTCGGTGCAGAGGGTTGCTACTAAAATGATTAATGGGCTTCATTATAAAGCATATGAGGACAGACTTAATGATCTTAATATGTATACCTTAGAGGAAAGGCGGGATAGAGGTGATATGATTGAGATGTTTAAATACCTCCGTGGCATAAATGTTCAGGGAGAGAGCCTCTTTCAATTGAAAGCAAGTTCTGCTACGAGGGGACATGGGATGAGGGTGAAGGGAGATAGATTCAGGAGTGATATGCGGAAATATTTCTTTACAGAAAGAGTAGTGGATCCATGGAATAGTCTCCCAGTGGAGGTGGTAGAGATGAGGACAGTAACTGAATTCAAAAAAGCATGGGACCAACACAGAGGATCTCTAAAGGTAAAAAGTGGACTGTTGTAGTTGTTGTTATGGAAGGACAGACTAGATAGGCCATGTGGTCTTTTTCTGTCATCATGTTTCTATGTTTCTAATTGTCCAGATAGGGGAAACACTTGCATGCCCAGTCTGCATAGATATGGTGCAACAACCACAATACGCAGAACTGGTAGTGCTAGTTCCCTATGAAGAATTGCAAATACTTCCTGTGACGAGTGTATCTGCTTGTGGATGTAAACATCCTTTAGATCCAGAGAACATAGCCAATTCTATTTTTGGAGAAAAAGAGAAGGGTGCCCAGAGAAACCATCCTGAACTTTTTTTTTTACTAGAAATTTATTCAGGTCTCTCGGATCTAGGATTGGATGGAATTCCTCAAGGAGGTATGTTGAATAAAATCCCTGCCTTCCTGTCCTGGAGGAGTGGAGGTCGTTCCCTGTAAAATAGTTATCTCCAAGTTATAATGCCCTGTTCAATGTAATTTCAGTTTGTTCAATGTAAACCGCACTGATGCAGAATAGCGCGGTATATAAGAGAATATAAATAAATAAATAAATAAATAATCAAATTTGCAGACTGAAGGGCAGAGAATTCCTGAAGAAGAATTTCCTGATGCTGAAGGGAAGCAAAACGGTCCCTCATTGGACAATTTGGAGAAAGTTTGAATGGTCAAAATTTGTTACCCTCTCAGACTATTTTGAGAACCCAAGAGTTGGCGGTTAGAAGTGGCCATCTCTGAACAAAGAGCATGAGCTTCCCTCCGACTGGAACGTTATCTGATTCAGGTACATGGATATTGGCCATGTTCTCTAGTAGCCAGTCAAAACCTCACCTTTGGTTTTGGCTAGGATGCAGTTTGGGATTTCTGGATCTTCTCTTGTCGAGGTCAGGCACGAGTAGGTTGCCTGAACTGTGCAAAGCAGAAGCCAGGAAAATACTTATGCCTATGAGAGTAATAGAATCTTTGCTCCGCCTCCCCTCTCTCTCTGCGAAACCTCAAAGATGAAGCAGAAGCTGGGTTGCAAGTACATCTGGAGAGAGCTTTAAGGGGGTCAGAGTGCTGCTTTCTTATGGCAGCAGCTTCTTGCCCCTCATCTCCGAAGAGGTGCAAGATGGCATATCAGTGAGTTGTTTCTGGACGCTGTCCTGCAAGTCTTTGAGACCTGGAATTATGAGAGTCTCCGGGCATCAATACTCCTAGAGAAGGCTCTTGATGCTGTAGCAAAAATATCATGTGTTGCACAGACAATGTGTTTTCCGCACTCCTTCTCTTAACTCATGAGGAAACAATACTGCTCGGCTTTCTCTGGAGAAAGATATCAGACATATCATGGAGATGGCGTAAAATGTTCCTAAATGTATGCCCATGAAGAAATGATAGGATACCATACAGAAAATTAGCATGGCATTCTGGAAAACCTTTCTCCCAAAAGAATCCAAAGTCCAGGTCTCTCTCCCCAAGGGTGTCAAAGAATTGGACTAGGAGCTTTTGATTCTTTTGAGAGCAGATTTGACTACCATAGAGTGGTGTGACAACTGGAGCTTCTCGAATCTCAGAGCCTGTTGGACTCTGTACACAGAGTTGACCTTCTTACTAACTGGAGGTATAGAACTGGGGTCTCCTACATTCTCATCTGTAACCTCTGAAGGATGCAGTGCATGAGTACTGTCACTGCCTACTTAGGGGCAATGGAATATCAGAGAATAACACTCTTTGGCATTAGACTCCTCTACCATCGCCAACAGCCATAGCCATATCCTTCACAAAACTGTGAAAAGAGAACTCCTCGGGAGAAAACTTAAGCCTCTCATGAGGAGGAGAGGGATCTGAGGGCAACTCCGGAGACCCCTCCTCCTAGAGGTCATTTGGAATCATAATATGATTCTCATGAGCAGTCTGAATGTAACTCAGTGCTACTATGATGATGGCTGAGTCTGCCTGGATGCCTTTCCAATGCCTTGGGGAGTGATCCCCCAACGATGCACTAGAGAGCAATATCGGCCGGTCAGGTATCGGTGTTGAGGCCCTTTGTCTATATAGCAGGCAGACAGTGAGTCCTTCAGGATAGGATTGATTTCTCGTATGCCATGGTCGATGGCACCAGAGCTTTAAGCTTGTGCATGGTGAAAGCATCATTCTTTCCTTGAGAGCCTTCATCAGCTGCTAATCAAGGGCTGCCCTTGCCAAAGGCAAGGGATCTACATCAGATTTGGCCAATTTTCCTGGAATCTGAAGAGGAGTATCAGCAGACTGGTCTTGGTCTCATGAAGTCTGGCGTGGCCCTGTGGTACAGAGAAGGATGAGTGGTCCTCACATCATGGCCAGAGATAAGAAAAGCAGAAATCTCAGTATAGCATGGATTGATTATAAGAAAGCTATTGACATTGTCCCACTCTCTTGGATAATACATTTCCTTGAAATTTATAAAATCCTGGTTTGAAAGAGTACATTAACCCTTTGAAGGCCTACTTTAAATTTTTAATCCACATTCTGCAGCCGGGTTAATTTTTTGCATATTTCAGGAAAATTGTACCCATCTTATTCAATATGTTCTAATAGTGATTTTCCTTCTGCTATGGTCATGTATTATATACCATTTGATAGGAATATTTAGTCAGAACTTTGGATTGCGAGAGTTTTGGGCTCGGCCTGGAAAGGGTTAAGTTCACCATGACAATGTGGCATATCACACTTTTTTTGAGATATGAAGATGATCAATACATCATTCCTAACATTAAGATCCAGCGAGGAATATTTCAGGGAGATTCCCTGTCATCACTTCTATTTTGGGTGATGCTTAATCCCACGAGTACTCTCATCAACTCTTTGGGATATGGATTTAGCCTGAATTCTAAAGAAGGCAACAACCCAGAAGTAACATCCCATCAACTATTTGTAGTTGATCTGAAGCTCTACAGTCCCAGCGACCATCAGTTAGCAGAGCAACTCTGTGTGGTGAAAAGCTTTTCTGATGATATCAGGATGACTTTTGGTCTTGACAAGTGTGCCAAGGCAACTTTTTCTAGAAGAAAATTGAGCAAAATGGAAAACATCTCCCTGAGGCTGTGACATCAAGGACCTTGAACAGGAAGGCGTATATAAGTATCTCAGAGTAGAGGAAGGAACAGCACTGAAGCATAAATTACCGAGAGAGAAGATCAGTAAAGAAAACTACAAGAGATTAAAATCACTATTGAAACATCATGGAATAAGATACAAGCCATCAATCAGCTGGCAATTCCTGAACTCTCATACAGCTTTGGCATTGTGGATTGGCCTCTTAAAGATCTTGAAAAACTGATGTGTGAACAAGAAAAATCCTCCATGCCCCTGAAGTAATTTACAAGAATCAGTTTATGCCAAGACTGTACATTCCTAGAGCTGAAGGAGGGCTAGGCTTCATAGAGATCGATTACACATACAGAGTTACTATCATAGACCTGCAGGTCTACCGAAAAGCATCATTGGATCCAAATACGCAAAAGGTCCTGAAATATAAAAGTAAACATCCAGAATCTGTCTCCATCGTCAAACTTGGACAAGCATTCCAACAACTAAAAGGAATGAGTGAGAATCCACAAGCATGCAAAGGGAAGCAACAGAATTTGCAAAACAAGAGAAAAACATCTTCAAAAAAATAGATCAGCAGATGAGGAAAAACAAGTGGCAAATTCACAAATACAGTGGGAAATACAAAGTGTTACTCCAGAAATCCTTTGTCGATCAAGAACGGACACATGAATGTTTAAGGAGAGATGAACTGAAAACAAAGGATGAGAGATTGATAGTTGCAGCCCAGGACAGCGGATTATGGATGAGTTGGTTTATAGCGAGCATCGAAGAAACTAGCAAAACAGATATTATGTCAATTCTGTAAGAAAGACCTGGAAACAGTGACTTGCCTCATAGCTGGCTGTGAAATTCTGATGGCGGAAAAATATACAGAAAGTCCTCAACAAAGTAGCACATCTCATCCATTGGAAACTCTGTAAACACTACATCACTGTCCCTGAAAAGCACTGGGATCATGACCCTAAGAATTAACAGAGAATGAAGAGATTATGATCACCTGGGACAGTCCTGTTCTGACAGATAAGAAACTGGATGCAAGGAAACCTGACATAATGGTAAAAGAGAAAAACACCAGGACAACCTTGAAAATAGAGGTGTCTGTTCCAAGTGATTATTTGGTGAATTGCATGGAGAGGCAGAAGATCCTGAAGTACCAAGAAATGCAATCGGAGACTAAGAAAATGTGGCAGAAAGATACAGAAATATTTCCCATTGTACTGGGAGCCACAGACTTGATAAAGAAGAATTTCCAAGCACATAGTAACATAGTAAATGATGGCAGATAAAGACCAGTATGGTCCATCTAGTCTGCTCACCAAGGTGGCAAGAGTAGGTGCACTTGCCACTCCATGCAGGTCACCCCTTCCCATGCCTTTGTTTAGGCGTGTACCCACCGCTCAATGTAGGTCACCCCTATTTGTTCAGATATAAGAGCTAGTTATGTTTGTTTTGATCGTATCCTGTTGCTATAAAGGGATCCACTGTGTCTGTCCCATGCCATTTTGAATTCTGTCACTGTATTTTCCCCCACCACTTCCATCGGGAGGGCATTCCAAGCATCCACCACCCTTTCGGTGAAAAAGTATTTCCTGACATTGCCTTTCAGTTTACCCTCTTGCAGCTTCATGTTATGCCCTCTAGTTTTACAGCTTCCCCATCTTTGGAAGAGGTTTGTTTGTTCATTAATACTCTTTAAGTATTTAAAGGTATGAATCATATCTCCCCTGTCCCTCCTCTCTTCCAGAGTGTACATATTTAGGTCTTTAAGTCTCTTCTCATAAGTCTTCTGACGCAGGCTCCAAATTATTTTTTTCGCCTTCCTCTGAAGCTTTTCCAGTCTTTTTATATCCTTTGCGAGATATGGTCTCCAAAACTGAACACAATATTCCCAGTGAGGCCTCACCAGCGACTTGTACTGTGGCATTAGTACCTCTTCCTTTCTGCTGGTAATTCCTCTCTGTATGCAACCCAGCATCCTTCCTGCTTTTGCCACCGCCTTGTCACACTGTTTCACCCCATTGTGATCCTCAGAAACAATCACTCAGAGGTCCTTCTGGTCCGTGCACACCAATCTCGCGCCCCCCTGTCGCATACAGTTCCCTTGGATTTCGGCTTCCCAAGAGCATGACACTGCACTTCTTCACATTAAATCTTAACTGCCAAGCAGTAGACCATTCTTCCAGCTTTTGTAGATCTTTCCTCATGTTCTCCACTCTCTCAGGGGAGTCCACGCTGTTGCAAATTTTCATGTCATCTGCAAAAGACAGACTTTTCCATTCAGTCTTTCAGCAATATCACCCACAAATACATTGAACAGTACCGTTCCCAGGACCGAACTCTGGGGCACACTGCTAATCACCTTCCTTTCATCCGAGTGAGTTCCATTTACCATCACCTTCTTTTGTCTGTCAGTCAACCAATTTCTGATCCAGTTCACCACCTTGGGACCCATCCCAAGCTGTTTAATTTATTGATAAGCTTCCTATGAGGAACATCCATCGCATGCCCTTGATCTAGTTCTCTGGCAATCCAAAGAACTCGATCAAATTTGTTTGGCTAGATCATCCTTTGGTAAAACCATGTTACCTCTGATCATGCAACCTATTGGTTTTGAGAAAGTCCACTATTTGCTCTTTCAGGAGCGCCTCCATTATCTTTCCCGCCACCAAGGTAAGGCTTACTAGCCTGTAGTTTGTCACTTCATCCCTATTACCACTTTTGTGAAGAGGTACCAGCATCAGCCCTTCCCCAGTCTTGTGGAACTTCTCCTGTCTCCAAGGATCTATTAAAAACATCCTTTAATGGCCCTGCAAGAACCTCTCTGAGCTCTTTCAGTATCCTGGGATGTATCCCATCTGGTCCCATAGACTTGTCCACTTTCAGTTTTGCAAGCTGTTCTAACACATCATCTTTTGTGAATGGTGTGATATCTACTCCATTCCCATTTGTATATTTGTCAATCACAGGTGGCTCTTTTCCAAGATTTTCTTTAGTAAAAACAGAACAGAAATATTTGTTTAGTATTTTTGCTTTTTCAATGTTACTTTCCACAAATCCGTTCTCGGCACTTTTGAGTCCTCCTCTCCCGAATATACCTGATAAAAGTTTTGTCACCACACTTCACATCTTTAGCCATCTTTTCTTCTGCCTTGGATTTTGCTATCCTTATTTCTCTTTTTGTCTCTTTTAGTTTTATCCTGTATTCTTTTCTGTGTTCCTCTGTTTACAAACTCCTGAATTTTGTGAAAGCTGTGGTTTTTGCCTTTATTTGTGCAGCCACTTCTCTGGAGAACCAAATAGGTTTCCTTTTCCTCTTGTTTTTATTTACTTTCCTTACATTTGTATCTGTTGCCTCTTTTATTGCCTCCACTTCCCTTATCCCTTCCCACCCTGCAAGCTTCTCCTTTAGGCACTTGTCCATTTTACTGAAGTCAGTGTTTTTGAAGTCTAGGACTTTAAGCTTGCTGTGATTGGACTCCGCCTTGGCTTTTATCTCAAAACACACCGTGTGATGATTTCAGCTGCTTACATGGGCACCCACCCGGATATTTGACATGCTATCTCCGTTTGTGAGTACTAAATCCAGCACTGATCTTTCCCTGGTCGGTTCCATCACTATTTGTCTAAGTAATGCATCTTGGAAGGCATCCACAATTTTTTTACTTCTTTCCAGATTTGCAAAAGGAATACTCCAGTCCACATCGGGTAGATTAAAGTCACCCAATTTGATCACTTCCCCCTTCATAGCTATCTTTTGCAATATCAATAATCAATTCACTATCCATTTCTTTGGTTTGAGTTGGAGGCCTGTAGACTACACCAGTATGGATAACAGTACCATCTCCTCTTTCTAACAATCCACAGCGCTTCTTCTTTTCCCTACATTTCAGCAGTTTTAATATTGCTTTTGACATATAGGGCAACTCCTCCTCCTTTTCTACCCTCTTTATCTGTTCTAAAGAGATTATAGCCAGCTATGGCTATATCCCATTCATGCGACTTGTTAAACCATGTTTCTGTAATGGCCACAATGTCCAAATCCATTTCCACCATTAGGGCTCCCAGACATTTGTGCTCATTGCTTTCCAGCATTTGTTGACTGGCTTGCCTGTATTTTGCATGAATTTTGTTTTACACGCCTCTTCCCACTTGACACTGATGTATGGGTTAATACTACGGCTGTTTTCAATGTTATGTTTTTGCTGGGAGTGACATTCTAAATTTGTTCTTTTTCATCCGCCACCCCTTTTCCCTAGTTTAAATGCCTGCCCACATAATGCCTGAATTTTTCACTTAGGATCCTTTCCCCTGCAACAGAGAGATGTAGTCCATCAACACAGTATAGCCTCTTGTTGTTCTATCTATTTCCCCAGTCGCCTATCTATCTAAATCCTTCTTGTTTGCACCGGGTTTGGAGCCATGAATTAAAGTTGATTATGCAATGCAGCCTTTCTGCCCTCTTACCAAGAACAGGTAGAACTTCTGAGAATGCTATAGTGTTAGCAGTGGGTTTGAGTTTCCCAGAATCTGGAAGTCCCTCTGAATTGTAGAGGCACTGTTTCTAGCCAGGTTATTTGTACCCAAGTGGATGATAACAACAATTTTGGAGTATTCACTTTCTGCACTAACTATGCCAGCAATTTGCTTTGTATTCTGCTGGCTGCAAAGTCTGGGAGGCATTTGACCATCTTCTTTCCTTTGAACTGTGTTCCCAAGTTGGTGCCTCTGAAGATGGAATCTCAGAGTAGTAGTAGTTTTCTTTTTTGTGACAGTTTCTTCATATTTAGGGCATTATCAGTAGATTGGGCATTAACCTTCTCGTTTAAGAGCACTTCAGTTTCCACAAATTTTATTTATTAACTAATTTTTTATTCCGCCTTATCTTATAATCAAGGCGGTTTACATTGTAACTTCAATTTTACAGAGAACTTGCGATAAATACAGCTAACAATTTAAACAATTTAATTGGGCACTCAACTTTCCCAAGGCGTTATGCAGGGATATCTCTTGATGGCAAGGGTGTCTCTGTGTTACAGGTCACAGCCTACCAGAGCCCACTGTGATCCATTTGTTCCTGGGCTGCTTGATTCTTTGTGGGAGTGGTGGTGATTTTTTTTCTGTTTGTACCCTAGGGGAGGTGTGTTTAATTGCAGCTAATTCTTCCCCCCTTAGTAGAATCAATTCTTTATGCATGGCAGATAACTTGAGACATATAGGGCAAGCTCTTAGACTCCAAATGAGTCTTCTTAGAATGAAGGCAGCACAACTATTGCATTGAATACACAACATGCTGGTTATAAAGCAGTTCTAGGACAAGGAGAAAAGATGGGTGTTACACCTAATTGGAGGACAGATGTCAGTGTATACGATAACTATATGCAATGCATCCCTGGGGTGGGTGGGGTGAGGGGTAGGGTGGGCTGGAATTTAAGTGGCCCTGGCCAGTAGACCTATGAATTGAAGGTACACTCAGATCTAAGAGAATAAAAGCAGGTGATAAATAGACAAGGAAATTTTATATCAAAACCAGCTAAAATAGTAAATTTAGAAACTTAGCTTTGTAGTCCCTTGGGGTTGTGCTAGCAGTTGCTAATCAGGCAGCAGAGATTGATTGAATTAACTCTTAGGCAGCAGAGGCTAACTGAATTAACCACATTCTGTAAGGTGGGCTTCTAACAGAGCAATGGAGCTTTAAACTTTCAAATGAAATCCTATTTCTATGTACCAGTCTACTATGCAAAGGATCTAGGAACTTTAAAATGTATACTTTTACTGCAAAATTTAGTAGGAAACCAGGTCTTTGTAAGTCTAAAATTAAATGCGTACTGCAAATCCAAGTAGACCGTTCTTGACAAATTACCCATACCTGTTACATCTTACGAATTCCAGAAGAAAACTCTCTTTGTCACGATGCAAGTACTATGTCGAGCATTAGCAGTACATTTAAGAGACTGAGATTATACTCTACATACCCTGGCTTAGAAGTGAGGTTCATGATGTCATGGTATGCACAAAACTAGCCCATTTAGAGAAACTGTCCCGGGCTGCTTTGAGGATCAAGACTGAACCCTCAATGCTCTCACCATCGTGCTCTGATGAACCGCAGCATCAATGCAGCATAGCCTCTGCCTGATGCTCCACATCCTTAGTTCTCAATGCCAAAAGAAGATGAGGATGAATCCTTCATTTTCCTCTGGGTGGCATTGGTGTGTGAGACCAGTGCTGGGGTGATCTAATGGTTTTTAGCTCCGATTGAGCTCAAAGGCCCATTGATGCCAATGATCTGCCAACCCTTAGTGCAGCTTCTGGGGCTATGGAGTCTGATGCTACCAATGCCAAAATCAGTGTTCTCTGGGAACAAGTAGGACGTCAGTCCTCATATATGGGTGACATCACCGATGGAGCACTCACAGAAGCATCCCCCCCCGGCTTTTAAAGAAAGCCTTTGGGAGATGTCACCATGCATGCGTGGCCCCCTTCTCACCCAAGGGTGCCATCTTACTCAGTCTCCTTTTTTCCACAGAGCCCTTCAGATGTTCATCTGGTTTGGCCCCAGAAAAGTTGATTTTTCTCTCCGAGTTTCATACTCTCCTCCGGTATCGCATCGGTACTCATCCCGCCACCCTACCTCGCTGCCTCAGCGTCGAGTTCGGGTCTATTTTTGTAGTTTTTCATTCTTTAATTTTCTGGTGTCTTCGCACCTTTTTTTCCAACTGGCAGCCTGGCGAGTCTTCGACCTCGCAGGGGTACTTCCCCCCCCCATGGCTACCAGTGGCTTTAAGAAGTGTGATCGGTGCTCAAAAATGATGTCTTTAACCAACACACACAACTGCTGTCTCCACTGACGGGCCAGACCACAACCCATCAGCATGCAGTCTTTGCAAGAGGATGGCAAGTAAGGCCCTCAAGAGCCGCTAGCAGCAGCACGATAAGTTTTTCCCCGAGTCCCCGATGCCTCCGAAGGCCAGGGCCTCATCTGAAGCCTCGACACCTCAGGCAGACCCTTCTGAGCCCAAGCCCCACCGTGGGTCTTCAGAAAGGGGGTCTCTTTCGAGGGAACCCAGAAAGAAGAAGAAACCTTTAAAAGTGGCATCCGTGGACGGATCCAACCAGCCGGGTGCTCCCCGGGCTAGGTCCCGCAGTCCGAGACACTTGTCTATTGCATCGGAGAAGGAGCAGCCTGCAAAGGTACCCCGGAAGGAGTTGACCTTGGATCAGCCTCGGTTCCCAGACACTGTCCTCGTCGAGGATTCCCCTTCAGGGAGCTGGCACCAGGCTCGAGTTCCTCTGTGCCCGTGCCAAAGGCTGCGGAGTCTTCTGGCCTGGTCCAGAATGGTGGCTCTGGAGCGCAGTTTGTCTGCTTTCATGGACCAGCAGCGGGCACTGTTGTCCGGTACAACCAGTTCATCTGCCCCGACCACTGGGCCCTTGACGTTGAAGACGTCCCTGGATGCCCAACCCGATCCTCGAGGTCCTTTGGCCTTGAGTCGCTCCTCGGCCGAGGTCTTGATCCAATTCCTACTCGACGGATTGCGATCATACCCGCCAAGTGCACCGGGCACCAGCTGTGGCGCATCAGGAGTCCCGAGGCCCACAGAGCAGCCCTCCTACAAGTCTTCGACTGACTACTCTGAGTGGAAGACAGAGGATGGGAGTCCCCTGATACCCATTGTCACCGCAACATCCCGTCGGACTTTCTCATCTCGGAGCTTCAACGGCAGTTCCTCTCAGAGGACATGGGCTTCCTTGATTTCGTCAAGGATATGTCTAAGGCCCTGGCATTCCTTACGGAGTTGGAGGAGGACCCTTGGCGGATGAGTTGGAAATCTTCCAGTACGAGGCCCCTCCGAGGGAATCGCTCACGGTGCCCATCCCTCCCATCCTGGAATGGCTGATGCTGCATATGTGGGAGACACCTGCGTCGGTGCTGGTGGTGAGCAAGTGGCTCGACTCGATGTATCGAGTCTGCCAAAGCCCAGGCTTCCAAAAATCACAGCTGCTGCATAACTCCATGGTATTGGAGTCGGCAATGCATCGGCTGAAAAGTTAAAAGATGCACTTCTCGATGCCCCTACCTTGGACGCTCTCTACAGAAAGCGTTATCAGGGGTCAGTGCTCATCGGCCACATCCAGGCCTACCAGCTGCACATTGGCATGTACCTGAGAGACCTGGCGAAGGAACTCACCATGTTCTCAGCTGGTCGCTCCGAGGAATCCCTGCAGCAGTTCAAGAACCTGGTCAAGGCTGTCCATGAGTGTTCCAAGTTTATGTCTCAGGCAGCCTATGGTGTGTTCGAGTCGGCAGCTTGAGTAGTGGCGGCGGGGATCGATGCACGATGCTAAGCTTGGCTACAGTCGTCCGACCTCGAGCAGTGGGTTCAGGACAAATTGGTCGATGTCCCATGTCAAGGAGAGGACCTCTTTGGCAAATCCATGACCAAGAAGGCTGCCGAGCTGGAGACAAAGTTCATGATGAGGACCAGGCTTTCTAAAAAAAAACACTGCCCATCCCCAACGGAAGGGCTCGGGTAAAAAGTCCTTCTACCTGAGGAAAGGGGCTGCTTAAAGAAATTACCCACCCTTTCAGGCCTCTCTGGCTCCCCAACAGGGTCAGCAGGCTAAGGGACATGGGCATGGCCCTCATAAACACAAGGCTCCAAAATCCCACACATCGACTCCAGCCCAGCCAGGGGGAAGTTTTTGACTCCTTGAGCATACCCTCTTTACCCCAAGGAGATCTGCAGCCCCAAGGGGGACGTCTGGCCCCCTCATCACCACTGACTCCTGGGCACTTCGGGTGGTCAGGGAGGGTTACCTCCTCCACCTGACTCAGACACCTTCCCCTTATTTTCCGGGAGAGCCCCTCAGGTCCCTCTACCAAGACCTTCTACTGAAGGAGTTGGCAGATCTTCTCAAGGACAAAGCGGTGGAACCAGTGCCTCATCATCTCGAGCAAGGGGTTCTACTCCAGGTACTTCCTCGTGCCAAAAAGAACAGGGGGCCTAAAGTCCATCCTTGACCTGTGCAAACTCAACAAATTCCTATGAGGAAGAAGTTCATAATGCTCTCCCTTGGAACATTGCTGCCCTACCTCCAGTGGGGAGATTGGCTTTGTTCCTTAGACCTCAAAGGATGCCTATACCCACATCCTTATTCACCCCAACCACAGGCAGTACCTGTGGTTCATAGTGGGGGGCAGGCACAATCAGTAGAGGGTGCTCCCTTTCAGCTTGGCTTCTGCCCCAAGGGTCTTCACAAAGTGTCTGGCAGTCGTGGCCACCTTTCTTTGAAAGCTGGGGGGGATGCTTCTGCGAGGGCTTCGTCGCTTCCGGTGTCACCCATATGTGAGGACTGAATCCTGCTGTCCCTGGAGAACACCTGTTACAGGTGAGTAACTACGCTGACCAGACTTTTCAGTGCCAAAATTTGTTTGCACTGTTTTTCTCAACTTTGAAGCCTTCTTTTTGTGGGAGTCTGTGATGGTCCTACCACACTGGATGCACTTCTTAAACCTTCTGTTGGGTTTCTGGGACTTACCATCTTATCATCAAACAACTCAGTGTTGAAAGTATTAAAAAAATTACAGCATAGCCTGAGCCTAAATACAGCCTGTAATGGTGGCACAAGAAAATAAAGGAAACCTAAAATCATCTAAAGAACCTGGTTAAAGAGACTAAGAGGAAACCCTATTTGAGGCATGTGACAGCAAGGCCAGGAAATCTGAATGAACTTACAGAAAATGCAAGAAACTCTGGAAAATAAAACTTTACATGGTTTGCAGTGAAATACATCTGTGTGGCTGCATGGCAAAAGCTGAAGTAAATGGCTTGGCGCCGTCAGGCAGGAAGATGTACACATGTACAGTAGAACCCTTCTAAAAGCTTCTAGGAGGAACAGAGAGAAGTTCTCGCACAGGGCTCTGACGGTGACATCACCCAGTTATAAGCACTTATCCATGGAGAGACCAGAACATCCATCCAATCTGCCGACTGCAATTCTTTGGTTTTGAGTAGATGTATATATAGAATCATATGCTGCCTTCCTCTCCTACAGGGTATTCATGTTTAGTCTTTACGTCTGTCTACACATTCCTTATAAGTAAGATTACTAACATTTCAGTAACCACCCTCTGGACCGATTCCACTCACTTTAAATCTTTATGAAGGTGCAGTCTCCAGAATTGTACACAGTACTCCAAATGAGGTCTCACCAGAGACTTATACAGAGACCTTATCACCTACTTTACCTGCTGGGCCATTCCCCTCCTTATGCATCTAAGCATCCTTCTGGCTTTTGCCATTGCTTTATTTATTTTTATTTATTTAAACAACTTTTCTATACCACCCCTTCCATCGATCAGGGGCGGTTTACATCAAACAGAAAACATAATTACAGAGAACATATTGAACTATAGTACAAGGAATTATTTACACGCCAATATTCATATATACAGTAGTATGTTGTTGTTGCTAAGTGCCATCGAGTCGGTGTCGACTCATGGCGACCCTCTGGATAGTTGTCCTAAATTGTGTTCGGTCTTTAGTCAGGCGGCTCATTGTTGGCAGACTGGTACCCCTAGCTCCTGTTATTGTATCGATCCATCTCATTGCTGGCCTTTCTCTTTTGCATTGACCTATCTTGCCAAGCATGATGTCTTTCTCTAATGATCTCTCTATTCGCATGATATGTCCAAAGTATGAAAGTCGAAGTCTTGTCATCTGAGCTTCTAAAGAAAGCTTAGGTTTGCTCTCCTCTAGTACTGACTGGTTTGTTCTTCAGGCAGTCCATGGTATACGCAGTATTCGCCGCCAGCACCTTAATTCAAAGGCATCAATTTTCTTCCTGTCTATCTTATACAGTAGTAAAGTGGAAGCTGTATCTACCTGTTAGACATCAGTTTCTATAAAGGATTGAATATTTTGCACCTCCTTACCAGCAGGTCATTGATGTGATAAAACGCCAATACTAACTATCGGGTGCAAGCCCTGTTATTAAGGCGTTATTTTTAACTGAGACCTGTAATAGCTGGTAGAAAAGAGGTCAGTTTCTCTTCATCTGCAAGTTGAACGATAGTTTTTGAAAGTATAGTATCTACCTGTTCAGCTTTAAGATCATCATAAATGATCATTCCTAGGTCTCGCTGTTCTGTGCAGTAAAGAATTTCATCCCCTATGCTGTAACATAGCAAGACCTTGTAAGATTGTAGCATAACACTGTAACATTATAATATAGTAATTGAGGACAAATAAAAACCAGGACAACTCTTCCAGTTTGCCTAGTTGAGTTTCTTCCAGCTTGGGTAGATGCGCATATATGTGCGCATATATGTGCCCACATACATCCCAACACCATCTTTCTTTCCTTCCCCCTCAAATTTGTCTTTTACCTGATCTCTCAACCCTTTGTCACCACCAGTTTTATACACTTCTGAAGACTGCCCAAAATCTTGTAAGAGTGCTGGCCTCTACCATTTCAGGCCTTCTCAACTGCATCTTTGATTCTTAGCAAAGTAACACGGAATCCAACACCCAGAATCCACTCTGCAGGGGTTACTTTAGAAGCCCTGTTCATGTCTGAAAACAGGCATAGAAACATCCAAAGCACAGAGATGCCCCCGGAGCGACTTTAGAAGCCGATTCTGTGGACATCCCCATCATGAGGACATCCAAACAGAATGGGAGCATGGTGTAGGTGTGTTTGGGGCATTCTCATGAACTTGGATGCCCATAAGACCCTGGACATCCCGAACTGCATCACAAGTTAAACCTGCTCCTGACATGAACAGGCATCAGAAAAGACCCATTTTATCAGTCAAACATAACTTTTTACACAATAACAGACGCCTCAGTGAATAAAAGAGTTACTTTAATCACATTTACATTCTTGCAAGATGGGTGAATGCTTGACTGAGCAGACACACCTATCCTCTGTTTCACAGTTCTTTTATAGTACACTATGTCCTCTCCCTCTTCCAGCATGTCCATAACTTATTGGTTAATACTATCTCACTCCACTTCTTTGTACTTCCGCACCTGTGACAGGCTAAGTATTACTAGCCACATAGTCTCTCCTTCCAGGGTGTAGACATATAACAAAGTCATTGCATACAAAATTATATTACAGTGGTAAATGAGTGGAATACAAGAATTATATTACATTTATTTATTTATTTATTTCAACTTCTTATATACCGCACTCTTTGACATCAGCACGGTTTACAGATAAAGAAACCAGAACAACAGGCTGTTTGGTATTACATATAACAGGAGTATCAACTTGGATAACATGGGAGAACTATTTACATGGAGTATATAATCTATTAACTAGATAACATGCTCGAACTATTTACATAAAATTAGCAGGAATGCTTGGAACAAGGAGAGAGACTGTGGATTGCATTAGGGTGGGGCTATTATGTTACGCTTCATGTGGATTGTATTAGGGTGGGGCTATTATGTTACGCTTCATGTGGGGTAGTATTTGATGAAAAGGTGCAGTTTAAGGGCCTTTCTGAACTGGGTTAGGTCGGTTATGGCGCGGAGATCAGGTGTGAGAGAATTCCAGCATTTTGGTGCGCTAAACATGAAAGCTCTGTTTGACGTTGATAGGCTGCACGTTGTTATAGCCTTTGGGGTTGTTATTGAGTTTAATGCTGCCTGTCTCCTATTTCTGTTTGATGGGACGGTTTGGATGAGTTTAGAAAGTGATGAGGACGATAAACCATTTATGGCCTTAAAAGTGAGAATAAGGGTTTTGAATGTAAGTCTTCCGTGTATAGGGAGCCAATGGAGCTGTTTGAGGATAGGTGTGATGTGTTCATTTTTGGGCACTCCTAGAAGAACCCTGGCAGCGGTGTTCATGGCAAGCTGTAAGGAACTTACGGTGGATTGTGGGAGTCCTTGTAGAATGGAGTTGGCGAAGTCGAAATGCGGTAGTATCAGAGCTTGGTAGATGGTTCTGAAGTCTTCGTGGTCTAGTAGGGGACGTAGGTGTCTGAGCGTGCGTATTTTGAAGTACACAGATTTCACGATATTGTTTATGTGTGATTTCATATCAAGCCTATGGTCTAGTGTGACTCCGAGGTATTTAATTGTTTCCTTGTTGTAAAAATAACATATCACATTTGTTTAAATCACACTCCTCCCTCTTTCTTTTTAGAGTTTTCTTCTTATTTTTTACTTTACTCTACAGTTCCATAGGAAGCTTCAATTTTAGATAACATCCATCTCCAGGAACAAGCATGAATATAGTCTTCACATTTGGGTATCGTCGGTACCGACAGAGCCTGCGCGGGAACACTCCCCAGTGCCCAATAGGAAAGCTTTTGGGAGCAACCCACAGCGCCTGTGTGCTCCCTTCCCACCTTTCCCAACTGTCCCTCTCCTGTTCTTCGTTTTCCACAAAGCCAACAAGTCGCACATCCTGTCACTGCAGAAAATTCCCTTCTTATACTTCTTTTTTGTGATTGCGTCAGCCTTCCCTCGACGTTATACCAGTACCGCCGGTTCTTCTTTTCTTTTTTTCTAAAAAAAAAAAAAAATTGTTTCTGGAGTCTCTCTCCAGTAATTTTCTTCTCGGGTGCCACGCACCATTTTGGGCACTAGGCCCAATTTTTTCCCTCAAAATGGAAAAACCCGCTTAAAAAGTGTTCTAAGTATGGCGGTACCATCTCTGTCACCGACACCCTTGAGCGGTGCCTCAAATGTTTAGGTCCTGACCACTCTATTTCAGAGTGTGTTGCATGTGGGATGATGTCAAAAAGGGGCCGGCAAAACCGAGCTGCTAAGCTTAGCACCCTTTTTCCCTCCAATGCAGCCTCCATGGTATCGACGTCATCTCCAGGAACAAGCAGGAATGAGTCTTCACATATGGGTACGTCAGTACCGACGGCGCCTGCGCGCTGCCTTCCCGCCTTTCCTAACCGACTCTCTCCAGTTCACTTCAGTGTATTTTTTCTTCGTTGGGCCTTAGGCCTAACAGAAGATTCCTCAAAAAGCCCGCCTCCGGGTTTAAAAAATGCACTAAGTGCAGCGGTACCATCTCTGTTACCGACACCCATGACTGGTGTCTTAAGTGTTTGGGTCCTGACCATTCCATCACGGATTGTCCATCCTGCTCCATGATGTCTAAAAGAGGTTTACAGAACCGAGCAGCCAAGCTCAGTACACTGTTTCCCTCTGATGCAGCTTCGGTGGCATCGATATCTTCCAGGGCTTCTTCTTCCTCCTATGGATCTCAGGTAACCAAACATAAATCCAGCCGGTCCTCGAAGGGTAGATCTCCCTCTAAGCATCGAGATGCCTCCGGGCTTGCCCTCGAGGATCCTGCACCGGCAAAAGTACCCCAGCGGGAAGCTCCGGCTTCCAAAGCTGCTCCTATGGGGTCACAGGTTGACATCGATGGCACGGCCTCGACCGATCACCTGTTGCAATGTTCTGGGGTACCGGTGGAATCCGCCGGTACCGACCTCCAGACATTCATGGCGTCGATGGATCAGAATGTCCTGACCATGCAGCGTGCCATTACGATGTTCATACAAGCTGCGACGCCGCTGGTACCACAACAAGCTTCGTTGTCGGTACCGGCTCCGACACCGGCTCCGATATCAGTTCCGGTGCCGGTACCATCGACATCAGCTTCGGTGTCGACTGCACCGGTACCCTGTCCGATGATGCCTATCGGTACCGATCCGGTACCGATGACTCCCGATGTCGATACCACCCGGTATGCGTATCGGGCTTTACAGGAGCATCCAGACAGGCGATACTTCGATTCCTACGAAGACTCTGATGCATCGGAGGCCTCTGTCGAAGCATCGGTACTCCTTCCTCAGGAGCCTTCTTCTCCAAAAAGAAGAATGTCCCCTCCAGAAGACTTGTCTTTAAGACTTCATAAGGGAAGTGGCCAAGGGGCTATCTCCAGGAACAAGCAGGAATGAGTCTTCACATATGGGTATCGTCGGTACCGACGGAGCCTGCGCGGGAACGCTCCCCAGCGTCCAAAAGGAAAGCTTTTGGGAGCATTCCACAGCGCCTGCGCGCTGCCTTCCCGCCTTTCCCAACCGTCTCTCTCCAGTTCTTCTTTTCCGCGGAGCCAGCAGGTCATGTTTCCTGTCACCGCTGAAGAATTTCTTATTTTCGTATTTTCTTATTCTTATTTTCTTTAGTCGCGTGTCTGCCTTCTCGAGGACCGGTACCGCTGGTCTTTTTTCTCTTTCTTTACAAAAAACCTTTTTCTGTTTCAGTGCTTTTTCTTCTGTGGCCCTAGGCCTACAGTCTTTTTCCTCATGGAAAAGCCCGCCTCCGGGTTTAAAAAGTGCACAAAGTGCAGTGGCACTATTTCTGTCACAGACACCCATGACTGGTGTCTAAAATGTTTAGGTCCTGACCATTCCATCGCGGATTGTGAGTCCTGCTCCATGATGTCTAAAAGAGGGTTACAGAATCGGGCAGCCAAGCTCAGTACCCTGTTTCCCTCCGATGCAGCTTCGGTGGCATCAACGTCTTCCAGGGCTTCTTCTTCATCCCATGGATCTCAGGTAACAAAACTTAAGTCCGGTCGGTCCTCAAAGGGTACATCTCCCTCTAAGTATCGAGATGTTCCCGACATTACTATTGAGGAATCCACACCGGCAAAATTACCCTGGCGGGAGGCTCCGGCTTCCAAAGCATTATCTATGGGGTCACAGGTTGACATCGATGGCACGGCCTCGACCGATCACCTGTTACAATGTTCTGGGGTACCGGCGGTTCCCGGTACCGACATTCAGACATTGGTGGCGTCGATGGATCAGAATATTCTGACCATGCAGCATGCCATTACGGCCTTCATACAAGCTGCGACGCCCTCGGTACAACAACAAACCCCGTTGTCGATACCGATTCCGGTTCCGGATCCAGCTCCGGTTCTGATACCAGTACCGCTTGCATCGACGTCAGCATCAAAAGCAGCGATACGGTATCCAGTGATGCCTGTTAGTACCGATTCGGTACCAATGACTCCCGATGTCGATACCCCTCGGTACTCGTATCGGGCTCTACGACAGCATCCAGACAGTCGATACTTCGATTCCTCTGAAGAATCTGATGCATCAGAGGTTTCCATCGAAGCATCGGAGATTCGTCCTCAGGAACCCTCTTCTCCAAAAAGGAGAATGTCTCCTCCTGAGGACTTGTCATAAGAACATAAGAAATGCCATACTGGGTCAGACCGAGGTCCATCAAGCCCAGTATCCTGTTTCCAACAGTGGCCAATCTAGGTCAAACGTACCTAGCAGTTTCCCCAAAAGACACAGGTTCTGCAGTGCTTGTACTAGGCCAAGCATTGATATCCTGGGTCCCTTTTTAATAGTGGTTTATGGACCTTTCCTCTAGGAACTTGTCCAAACCTTTTTTAAACCCAGCTATACTAACAGCCCTTACTACATCCTCCGGTAACAGATTCCAGAGTTTGATTACACGTTGAGAGAAGAAATATTTTCTCCTATTTGTCTTAAATAGTTTACCCTGTAGCTTCATTACATTCCCCCTAGTCCTTCTATATTATGATAGCGTAAAAAATTAATCCACGAATATCCGATCCACTCCATTCATTAATTAAAACACCTCTATAATATCTCCCCTCAGACGCCTCATATCTAGGTTAAAGTGACCTAAACTTTTTAGCCTCTATTCATTGGAGTAGCCTTCCTTACACTTCACCAATTTGGTGCGCTCTTCTCTGTACTTTTTTCTAATAACTCTATGTCCTTTTTAAGATACGGTGACCAGAATTGCACACATATTCAAGGTGCGGTCGTACCATGGAGCGATACAGAGGCATTATAATATCCTTTGTTTTATTCTCCATCCCTTTCCTTAGGATACCTAGCATTCTATTTGCTTTCTTGGCCGCCGCTGCACACTGGGCGGAGGGTTTTTAACATGTTATCCACGATGACTCCTAAATCTTTTTCCTGGGTGGTGGTTTCTAATGGGAGCCCTTGCATCTTGTAAACTATAGTGTGGGTTGTTCTTTCCTAGGTGCATAACTTTGCACTTGTCCACATTAAATTTCATCTGCCATTTGGATGCCCAGTCTTCCAATTTATCCAGATCCTCCTGCAGTTTTCCACAATCCTCTTGGGTTTAACAACTTTAAACAGTTTTGTGTCATCTGCAAATTTGATTACCTCACTAGTTATTCCCTTTTCCAGGTCATTTATGAATATGTCAAAAAGTAGCGGACCCAGTACAGATCCCTGGGGTACTCCACTATTCACCTTTTTCCATTGGGAATATTGGCCATTTAGCCCTAACCCTCTGCTTTCTATCTTTTAACCAGTTCCCGATCCACAATAGTACACTGCCTCCTATCCCATGACTTTTTAGCTTCGCCAAAAGTCTCTGAGGGGGACCTTGTCAAAAGCTTTCTGAAAGTCCCAGATACACTATATCAACCGACTCACCTTTGTCTACCTGTTTATGCACCCTTCAAAAAAACAGATCAGATTAGTAAGACAAGATCTGCCTTGTCTAAAAGCCATGTTGGCTGTCTCCCATTAGGCCATGACTATCTACATGCTGGGTAATTTTGTTTCTTATGATGGCTTCTACCATTTTTCCCTGGTACTGACGTCAGGCTCACCGGTCTGTAATTTCCCGGGTCACCCTGGAACCCTTTTTAAAAATTGGTGTTACGTTGGCGACCCTCCAATCTTCAGGTATACAGATGATTTTAATGAAAGTTCACAGATTACCAATAACCAGGTCTGCAATCTCCTATTTCAGTTTCTTTCAACACTCTGGGATGTATACCATCCGGTCCAGGTGATTTGCTACTATTCAGTTTATCAAAAGTTGTAATATATCTTCCCGGTGTAGCGATATTTCTCTCAATTCCTCTGCAGTATCACCTTTAAATACCACTTCAGTCTTGGGTAACACCCCTACATCTTCCTCAGTAAAGACCGAAGCAAAGAATTCATTCAGTCCTCTCTGCTATACCTTGTCTCCTCTTACTGCCCCTTTTACCCCTCTATATCATCTAATGGTCCAATTGACTCTCTCACAGGCCTTTTGCTACGAATGTACTTGAAAAAGTCTTTATTTCGTGTTTTTTGCTTCCGTAGCAAGTTTCTTCTCAATTCCCGCTTTGCCTGCCTTATCAATGCTTTGCATTTAACTTGCCAGTGCTTGTGCTGTTTCCAGTTTTCAATCATTTGGCTCTTTTTTTTTTTCCATTTTCTGAAGGTTGCTCTTTTTGCAGCAACAGCCTCTCTGAACTCACCTTTAAACCATGCTGGCAGTTTTTTGGACTTTCTTCCACTTTTTTTAATGCGTGGAATACAGCTGGTCTGGGCTTCGAGGATAGTATTTTTAAATAACACCCAAGCTTGCTGTAAGTCTTTAACCTGTGGAACCGCTCCTTTTAGTTTTTTCCGACCTATATTCCTGATTATATCTTAGTCACCCTTTTGAAAGTTAAAATGTAGTACTGTGGATTCCTTTAATTTCTGTCCTCCAATGATTTAATCTTTCATGATCATACTATGATCAGTTTTGCCAAGTGGTCCCAAACACCCTTATTTCTTGCACCAGATCTGGCGTTCCACTAAGGACTAGGTCCAGTATGGCTTCCCCTCTGGTCGGTTCATGAACCAGCTGCTCCAAGAAGCAGTCATTTATTTCATCTAGAAACTTTATCTCTTAGCTTGTCCTGCTGTGACACTGTCCCCGTCGTACCGGGGTAATTGAAATCACCCATTATTACTACTCTGTTGTGGCTTTTGTTAGCTTCCTTGATTTCTTTTGAGCATTTCATCATCCATTTGGTTCATTCTGGCCAGGTGGTCGATAGTATACTCCCACTGCCATCACCTTCCCCTTCATAAATGGAATTTCAATCCATAGAGATTCTACAGCATATTTTGTTCCCTGCAAAACTTTAATCCTTTCTGACTCAATGCCCTCTCTACATAGAGCGCAACCCTCCACCAATTTGTTCAGCTCTATCATTACGATATAGTTTATATCCAGGTATCACAGTGTCCCACTGGTATCCTCCTTCCACCATGTCTCTGAGAGTGCAATCATTATCTAACCTCTCATTTAATGCTATTATTTCTAATTCTCCCCCATCTTATTGTTTAGACTTCTAGCATTGACATACAAGCATTTAGAGACTGCATTTTTTAATATTAATCTGCTATTGGTAGGCATGGGTAATTGGGAATCTTTATGCTCTGTCTGCTCCTTACTCAAGGGCATTTGGGCTACTATACTCCCTTTTGGAACCTCACTGCTTTTGGTAGTATCCTTCAAGGATACCTTTGTCCGAACCGTGCGCTCCTGGGTGACTGTCGGCTTTCCCCTATTTTCTAGTTTAAAAGCTTCTCTATCTCTTTTTTAAAGGTTAATGCCAGCAGTCTGGTCCCATCCTGATTAAGGTGAAGCCCATCCCTTCGGAAGAGCCCCCCCTTTCCCCAGAATGTTCCCCAGTTCCTAACAAATCCAAAAACCTCATCCTTGCACCAGTGTCTCATCCACGCATTGAGACTCCGGAGCTCTGCCTGTCTTTGGGGTCCTGCACGGGGATCAGGAAGCCTTTCGGAGAACGCTATCCTGGAAGTTCTGGATTTCAACTTCCTACCTAAAAGCTTAAATTTAGCCTCCAGAACTTCCCTACCACATTTCCTATGTCATTGGTACCAACATGTACCAAGACAGCAGACTCCCCCCAGCACTATCTATGATCCTATCTAGGCGGTGCGTGAGATCTGCTACCTTCGCACCAGGCAGGCATGTTACCAGGCGATCCTCACGTCCACCAGCCACCCAGCTATCTACATTCCTAATGATTGAATCACCAAACTATAACAGCTGTCCTGGACCCTCCCCTCATGGGGACATGGCCCTGTAGAAACGTCCTCGGTGTGCGAGGGTTTTACATCACCTGGAGGACAGGTCCTAGTTACAGATCACTTCCTGCCACACCCAGGGTGATGCTCTCCTGTCACGTGACCTCTCTCCTCCATGGCACAGGGATGCTGCCAGACTGGAGGTGGACTTCAGGACTATATCCCTGTAGGTCTCGTCCATGTACTTCTCGGTCTTTCTTATGTCTTCCAGGTCTGCTACTCTAGCCTCTAGAGAACGGACTCGTTCCCTGAGAGCAAAGAGCTCCCTGCACTTAGTGCATATGTAGGACCTCTCACAATCTGGGAGATAATCATACATTTGACACTCGATGAAAAAGACGGAGAACCCCCATCTATTTGCTGGACCTCTGACTGCATATTAGTTTAAAGCTTGTGTTTAGGTCTTTTAAATCGGTATATAATAAGGATTGGTGTAGATGCTTATACTAATAAAAGTGTATCTAATACCCCTAATACACCCTGTGTACCTGAAGCTAATTAATCACAGGTCCTCTGTATGACTGATTTGGATTAAGAGCTGCACCTGAGAGCAGCCCCTTTCCTCTAAGATGTCCAAGTACCTATAAACTACAATTTCCCCAGGGGTGGGTGGGTGCTGGGGAGGAGGGGGGGAGATAAGTCCTATTAAAGAGGGCAGTTACAAGGTACCACCCTGTCCTGAACCCTCAGCAGGGGAGGGGGGTACCACACCAAGGCCCAGTTAATTGAGAGAGGCAAGGTAAGTACAGCTGAGAAGGCTGAAACTTGCACACCACTAAGACAAACACTAATAATTAAACAAACAACAGTTAGACAAACAGTAAATAATTAAATAAACAGCTAGAACTCACAGTAAGATGTCCCAGGAGGCAAAAATCCACTCACTAGCAGAGCTCTGTAAAAGTTCAGCCTTTCTCTGATCAGAGAAAAGCAAACTAAAACAGCCTATGCACACGTGGATAAAACAGGAACAAGGTTACAGGATACCTCCGGGGGCGGGGGTCTGGGGGTGGAGTCACTCAGGCAGGCAAGGACAGGAAAAAAGCTAACACAGCAGGCTCTGGGGAGAGAGATTAATTCAAAATGGCTACCACACACACAGGGGGAGGAGTAATCAGGCAGGCAAGGACAGGAAAAGCTTAACAACGCAGGCTCGGGGAGAGAGATTAATTCAAATGGCTACCACACAAGGCCAGTTAATTGAGAGAGGCAAGGTAAGTACAGCTGAGAAGGCTGAAACTTGCACACCACTAAGACAAACACTAAATAATTAAACAAACAACAGTTAGACAAACAGTACTTCATCAGGGAGGTGGCCAGAGGCCTGTCCATTGCAGTAGCCTCTGAAACTGAGCCCAGAGCCAAAAAATTGGATATTCTTCAATATCCTAAGGCTCCTAAAGAGGCAGCCATTTTACCAATACATGAGATTCTTTATGACCACATATGTTAGGTATATGGGAAACTCCTCTTACCACCTCTCCCTTTTCTCGTAGGTTGGACACCATGTATCGTGTTCCTCCTTGTCCTGGATTTCATAAGACTCAGCTTCCTCACCACTCTATTGTGGTAGAGTCTGCTATGAAAAAAATCAAGAACACAAAAAGACACTCCTCTGCTCCTCCAGGAAGAGAATGCAGAACCTTAGATGCTTTTGGCAGGAAAATCTTCCAGGCCAGTATGCTTGTAGCCAGAATCAACTCCTATAGTCTCTATATGGGGATGTTTCTAAAAGAGGTTATAGACCATCTACACACCTTATCTTCTTTTATGTCAGAAGATAAGAGAGAAGAATATATTACCTGGCTTAAACATGCACAGGATGTATCCAAGTTTTCCAATCGTGCAGCCTTTGACTCCTTTGAGGGTGCCAGTAGAGCTTCGGCTATTGTCATAGGTGCACGCAGAGTAGCTTGGTTACAAGCCTCTGATTTGGAATCCTGGTTACAGGATGGTCTGGGCAACCTTCCCTGTACAGGGGAAAACCTGTTTGGCAAAGATTGGCAAGCAAAAGCCACCCAGATGGATGCTGAAAATTCTGCTTTAGATAGACTTTCAAAGTCTACTTCTGCTCCTTTCAAGAAGAGGTTATTCAAGAAAGGATCTTTCCCAAAAAAGGGAAATTTTCTTCTGGTTATGCTCATGCCTCTTCTCAGGGTCGTTTTGCTACAAAGAGACAGCAACAACCAAAACAGGCCAAGCCTCAGGCTGCGAGGACTGCTACAGCCCAACAGCCTCAGCCTCCTCAGGGCCTTTGACTTTCCACTAGAGAACTTAGCATTTCTGGCTCTAGAACATCCAGAGCCTCTCACTATCCCAGGAAGGTTAGCTCACTTTGCTCCCAGATGGGAACAAATCACAGCAGAGCACTGGACCCTCTCCATTATAAGGGAGGGATACAAGCTACATTTCTTAAACCTTCCTCCTCACACCATGGTGAAACAGTTTAACCCTCCAACATCTCTTCTCGACCTTGTAGGTCAGGAGATTACTACACTTCTTGCCCAAGGGGCAATAGAAGAAGTACCCCTTCTTCAACAGGGCTCAGGGTTCTACTCCCCCTATTTTCTCATCCCAAAGAAAACAGGGGGCTACAGACCCATCCTAGATCTCAGAGAGTTGAACAAGTTTCTATGCAAGGAGAAATTCAAGATGATTTCTCTTGGTACTCCCCTTCCATACCTCCAGAGTCAGGACTGGCTTTGTTCTCTAGACCTCAAGGATACGTACACCCATGTCCTCATCCATCCAACACACAGAAGGTTCCTTTGGTTCCTTTACCAAGGAAAGCACTACCAATACAGAGTGCTTCCTTTCGGTCTGGCCTCTGCTCCAAGAGTGTTCACAAAATGCATGGCAGTGGTAGCTGCATTTACGCACTCTAGGGATATTCGTATTCCCATATCTGGACGACTGGCTCATCCGAGCTCCATCCCAGTCAGAGACCCAGACTTCCCTGGCCTGCACAAGGCGTGTTCTTCAGTATCTGGGTTTGGTAATCAACATTTCAAAATCCCATCTCACCCCTACTCAGTCTCTAGAGTTCATAGGGGCCTTACTGGATACCACAACTGCAAGGGCCTATCTTCCCCAGGCCCGTTGCCTACGCCTAGTGCAGTTAGCCTCCCAGATTCAGTTAAAATCCCATTTAACTGCTCGAGAGATGTTGCAACTCTTAGGCCACATGGCTTCCACAGTGCATGTGGTTCCTTATGCTCGCCTTCACATGAGGGCAGCTCAGTGGACTCTATCCTCCCAGTGGACCCAGGCATCAGGTTGCCTGTCAGACAAAATAGCAACCTCCAGTCGCCTCTTTTGGTCCCTCCACTGGTGGAAGTCCACTCAAAATCTGTTGTTGGGATCCACCTTTCAACAGGTGCTACCCCAAGCAACCCTTACAACAGATGCCTCTCCAAAGGGTTGGGGAACTCATCTCCAAGACCTCTCCACTCAGGGCATCTGGTCTCCACAGGAGACATCCCTTCATATCAACCTCTTAGAGCTCAGAGCAATCTTCTTGGCTCTCAGAGTATTTCACACCCTGCTCAGCTACAAGACAGTCCTCATCCATATGGACAATCAGGTTGCCATGTTCTGTGTGAACAAGCAGGGGGGGACAGGCTCTCTGTCGCTCTGCAACAAAGCTCTGAGATTGTGGGCCTTCGCCAGAGAGCATCAAATCCATCTCATGGCAGTGTATCTTCCAGGGGTTCAAAACTCTTGGGCAGACAGACTCAGTCGAGTTCTGCTTCCACACAAATGGTCCCTCCATGGGGACCAGGTAGCCAGGATCTTCCGGATTTGGGGTACCCCAGACATAGACCTATTTGCAAGTCCGTGGAATGCCAAACTTCCCCGGTTTTGTTCCAGGATTCCATGTCAGGGAGTTCAGGCCAGGGATGCCTTCCTCCTTCACTGGGGGCAAGACTTCCTCTATGCCTTTCCACCTATTCCCCTAATCCCCAAGACTCTGTTCAAGCTTCAGAGAGACAAGGGGTCTATGATCCTCATAGCACCACATTGGCCACGCCAAGTGTGGTACCCTCTACTTCTGCATCTCTCTCAAGCTCCCTCCCTGGACCTGGGGTCTGCTCCAGATCTCCTCTCCCAAGAGGAGGGAACCCTGTGGCATCCAAATCCTCAGTCTCTTCATCTCAGGGCCTGGTTGCTGAAGGCCTAGACCTTCAAGATTTACACCTTTCTCAGCAAGTGAAGGATATCCTTCATGCTTCCAGAAAGCCTTCTACCAGACGCTCTTATGCTTTTAAATGGAAAAGGTTTTCCATTTGGTGTGCAGAGAATGGTCTTAACCCTTCTGCAATACCTTTGAATTCGTTATTGGACTATTTACTGCATTTATCCCATGCAGGTCTTAAAACAAATTCAATCAGGGTCCATTTGAGTGCTATTGCAGCATCCCTGAAGCCTCTTAATGGACAACCTATTTCCTCTCATCCTCTTATAGCAAGATTCATGAGAGGCCTTCTTTTAACTAAACCTCCCATTAGACCACCCCCAGTGGCATGGGACTTAAATCTGGTTCTTGGCCAGCTTATGAAGCCACCCTTTGAACCCTTAGCCACTACCTCCTTGAAATTCCTTTCCTGGAAGGTTCTTTTTCTCATTGCACTCACTTCAGCTCGCCGTATCAGTGAGTTGCAAGCTCTAGTGGCTAATCCTCCTTATACAAGGTTCCATCATGACAAGGTAGTTCTCAGAACTAATCCACACTTTATGCCTAAAGTGGTCTCACCTTTTCATCTGAACCAGGAGGTGTATTTACCTGTCTTCTTTCCAGGACCTCATGCATCAAGTGCAGAGAGGAGTCTTCATACGCTGGATTGCAAAAGGGCACTTGCTTTCTATTTACAAAGAACACAGCAACATAGAAAGTCCTCTCATCTTTTTGTTGGTTTTGATCTTTCCCATTTAGGACTTCCATTCTCTAAGAGAACTTTGTCCAATTGGATTGCTCAGTGTATTTCCTTTGCCTACCAGAGTAAGAATCTTTCTCTTGAAGGCCATGTCACAGCTCACAATGTGAGGGCCATGGCAGCCTCTATGGCTCATCTAAACTCTGTGTCCATCGACCAAATCTGTCGAGCAGCCACCTGGGCCTCGGTTCATACCTTCACAGCCCATTACTGCTTGGACAAGGATTCCCGCCGGGATGCCTTGTTTGGTCAGGCTGTTCTCAAGCACCTGTTCCATACCTAATCAACTCCTGCCCTCCATCCCTGACTGGATGCCTGAAATTCATAGGTGGAGATGGAGCCCTCTAGGAACTCACAATCTGGGTGATCTCCCAGGCATCTCTAGCTGGGGAGTCCCCATATGTGAAGACTCATTCCTGCTTGTTCCTGGAGATAGCACAGTTACTTACCTGTAACAGGTGATCTCTGGGAACAGCAGGAATTAGTCTTCACAACCCTCCCACCTCCCCTAGGAGTTGTATCGCTCTATCTATCTTTCCTTTCCTCTCTCTCTCTTTGTCTCAGCTTTAAAACTCGAACTGGAGAGAGACGGTTGGGAAAGGCGGGAAGGCAGCGCGCAGGCGCTGTGGAATGCTCCCAAAAGCTTTCCTTTTGGACGCTGGGGAGCGTTCCCGCGCAGGCTCTGTCGGTACCGACGATACCCATATGTGAAGACTAATTCCTGCTGTTCCCAGAGATCACCTGTTACAGGTAAGTAACTGTGCTTTCTATCTCAGTAGCCCCTGAGACAGAGCCCAGAGCCAAAAAATTGGATATTTTGCAATATCCCAAGGCTCCTAAAGAGGCAGCCACTTTGTCAGTTCATGAGATCCTTTATGACCACATGATGGGCATATGGGAGACTCCTCTCACCATCTCTTCTCATTCTCGTAGGTTGGATACCATGTATCGTGTCCCTTCTTGTCCTGGATTTCATAAAACTCAGCTTCCTCACCATTCTATTGTGGTGGAGTCTGCTATGAAAAAGTTAAAGAGTGCAAAGAGGCACTCATCTGCTCCTCCAGGAAGAGAATGTAGAACCTTAGATGCTTTTGGCAGGAAAATTTTCCAAGCCAATATGCTTATTGCCAGAATCAACTCCTATAGTCTCTATATAGGGATGTTTCTGAAGGAAGTTACAGATCATCTGCAAACTTTCCTCCCTTTTCTTCCAGAAGATAAAAGGGAAGACTTTCTTACCTGGCTTAAGCATGCCCAGGATGTTTCCAAAATTTTTAACCGTGCAGCCTTTGACTCTTTTGAGGGGGCCAGCAGAGCCTCGGCCATTGCCATAGGTGCACGCAGAATTGCTTGGTTACAAGCTTCTGATTTGGAACCCTGGGTCCAAGATGGATTAGGAAATCTTCCTTGTACAGGTGAAAACCTGTTTGGCAAAGATTGGCAAGCAAAGGCCACTCAAATGGATGCAGAAAATTCTGCTTTGGATAGGCTTTCAAAGTCTACCTCTAATCCTGTCCAGAAGAGGTTGTTCAAAAAGGCATATTTTCCCAAGAAGGGAAGATATTATCCTGTTTATGGTCAGCAGACATCTTCTGCAGGTCGTTTTGCTGCAAAGCGTCAACAACCTAAACAGGCCAAGCCTAAGGCTGCAAGGCCTACGGTAGCCCAACAGCCTCAGCCTCCTCAGGGCCTTTGACTTGCAGCTAGAGAACTAAAAGAACCAGAGCCTCTCACCATTCCAGGAAGGTTAGCTCATTTTGCTCCCAGATGGGAGCAAATTACAGCAGAGCAGTGGACCCTTTCCATCATAAGGGAAGGGTACAAACTTCATTTCTCAAACCTTCCTCCTTACACCATGGTGAGACAGTTCAATTCTCCAACATCTCTCCTCGACCTTCTGGGTCAGGAGATTTCTACCTTTCTTGCCCAAGGGGCAATAGAAGAAGTACCTCTTCTTCAACAGGGCTCAGGGTTCTACTCCCCCTACTTTCTAATTCCAAAGAAAACAAGGGGTTACAGACCCATATTAGATCTCAGAGAATTGAACAAATTCCTATACAAGGAGAAATTCAAGATGATTTCTCTAGGTATTCTCCTTCCATTCCTTCAGAGTCAGGATTGGCTTTGTTCTCTAGATCTCAAGGATGCGTATACCCATATACTCATCCATCCAGCACACAGAAGGTTCCTTCGGTTCCTTTATCAGGGAAAGCACTACCAATACAGGGTGCTTCGCTTTGGTCTGGCCTCTGCTCCCAGAGTGTTCACAAAATGCATGGCAGTAATAGCTGCTTTTCTACGCACTCTAGGAATATTCGTATTCCCATATCTGGACGACTGGCTCATCCGAGCTTCATCCCAATCAGAGGCCCAGACTTCCCTAGCCTGCACAATGCGTGTTCTGCAGTATCTGGGACTGGCGATAAGCATTCCAAAGTCCCAACTCACCCGTACTCAGTCTCTAGAGTTCATAGGGGCCTTCCTGGATACCACAACTGCAAGGGCCTATCTTCCCCAGGCCCGTTGCCTATGCTTAGTGCAGTTAGCCTCTCAGATTCAGTTAAAAACCCATCTAACTGCTCGAAAGATGTTACACCTGCTAGGCCACATGGCATCCACTGTGCATGTGGTCCCTTATGCTCGCCTTCACATGAGGGCAGCTCAATGGACTTTGTCCACCCAGTGGACCCAGGCATCAGGGGGTCTGTCAGACAAAATAGCAACCTCCAGGTGCCTCTTTTGGTCTCTCCAGTGGTGGAAGTCCACTCAAAATCTGTTGCTGGGGTCCCCCTTCCAACAGTTGTTACCCCAAGCAATCCTTACAACAGATGCCTCTCCAAAGGGTTGGGGAGTTCATCTTCAAGACCTCTCCACCCAGGGCATTTGGTCTCCACAGGAGACCTCCCTACATATCAACATCTTAGAGCTCAGAGCAATCTTCTTAGCTCTCAGAGTCTTCCATACCCTGCTCAGCTACAAGACAGTCCTCATTCACACGGACAACCAAGTAGCCATGTTCTATGTGAACAAGCAGGGAGGGACTGGCTCTCTGTCGCTTTGCAACGAAGCTCTGAGATTGTGGGCCTTCGCCAGAGAGCATCAAATTCGTCTTCTGGCAGTATACCTTCCAGGAGTTCAAAACTCTTGGGCAGACAGACTCAGTCGAGTTCTGCTTCCACACGAATGGTCCCTTCATATGGACCAGATAAGTCAGAATCTTTCGAATTTGGGGAACCCCGGACATAGACCTCTTTACAAGTCCGTGGAATGCCAAACCTCCCCGATTCTGTTCCAGAATTCCGTGTCAGGGAGTTCAGGCCAGGGATGCCTTCCTCCTTCATTGGGGTCAAGACTTCCTGTACGCCTTTCCACCCATTCCCCTAATTCCCAAGACCCTATTCAAGCTTCAGAGAGATCGAGGGACTATGATCCTCATAGCTCCACGTTGGCCACGCCAAGTGTGGTACCCTCTACTTCTGCATCTCTCTCAAGCTCCCTCCCTGGACTTGGGGTCTGCTCCAGATCTCCTGTCTCAGGAGGGGGGAAACATTGTGGCACCCAAACCCCCAATCTCTCCATCTCAGGGCTTGGCTGCTGAAGGCTTAGACCTTCAAGATTGGCATCTTTCTCAGCAAGTAAGGGATATCCTTCATGCTTCCAGAAAGCCTTCTACTAGACGTTCCTATGCTTTTAAATGGAAAAGGTTTACCATTTGGTGTGCTGAGAAGGGTATTAACCCTCTAGCAATACCTTTGAATTCTTTACTAGAGTATCTCCTGTATCTTTCCCATGCAGGCCTCAAAACGAATTCAGTAAGGGTCCATTTGAATGCTATTGCAGCATCCCTCAAGCCTCTCAATGGACAACCTGTCTCCTCTCATCCTCTTATTGCAAGATTCATGAGAGGCCTTCTTTTAACTAAACCTCCCATTAGACCACCTCCAGTGGCATGGGACTTGAATCTGGTTCTTGGTCAGCTCATGAAGCCACCCTTTGAACCCTTAGCCACTACCTCCTTGAAATTTCTTTCCTGGAAGGTTATCTTTCTTATTGCAGTCACCTCAGCTCGCCGCATCAGTGAACTGCAGGCCTTAGTGGCTAGTCCACCTTATACAAGGTTCCATCATGATAAGGTAGTCCTTAGGACTAATCCACACTTTATGCCTAAAGTGGTCTCACCTTTTCATCTTAATCAAGAGGTGTATTTACCTGTCTTTTTTCCAGGTCCTCATGCATCAAGTGCAGAGAGGAATCTTCATACCCTGGATTGTAAGAGAGCTCTTGCTTTTTACTTACAAAGGACACAGCAACATAGAAAGTCTTCTCAACTTTTTGTTGCTTTTGATCCCTCTCATTTGGAACTTCCAGTCTCTAAGAGGACACTGTCCAATTAGATTGCTCAGTGTATTTCTTTCGCCTACCAGAGTAAGAACCTTTCTCTGGAGGGCCATGTCACAGCTCATAATGTGAGGGCCATGGCTGCCTCTATGGCTCATCTAAATTCTGTGTCCATCAACCAGATCTGTCGAGCGGCCACCTGGGCCTCGGTTCATACCTTCACAGCCCATTACTGTTTGGACAAGGACTCCCGCCGGGATGCCTTGTTTGGTCAGGCTGTTCTCAAACACCTGTTCCATGCTTAATCAACTCCTACCCTCCATCCCTGGTTGGATGCCTGAGATCCATGGGAGGAGGTAGAGCCCTTCTCAGGGTCTCACAACCTTGGGGATCTCCCAGGCATCTCTAGCTGGGGAGTCCCCATATGTGAAGACTCATTCCTGCTTGTTCCTGGAGATAGCACAGTTACTTACCTGTAACAGGTGATCTCTGGGAACAGCAGGAATAAGTCTTCACAACCCACCCACCACCCCTAGGAATTGTATCTCTCTATCTATCTTTCCTTTCCTCTCTCTCTCTTTGTTTCAGCTTTAAAACTCGAACTGGAGAGAGGCGGTTAGGAAAGGCGGGAAGGCAGCGCGCAGGCGCTGTGGGATGCTCCCAAAAGCTTTCCTTTTTTGGGACGCTGGGGAGCGTTCCCGCGCAGGCCACGTCGGTACCGACGTACCCATATGTGAAGACTTATTCCTGCTGTTCCCAGAGATCACCTGTTACAGGTAAGTAACTGTGCTTTCCAGGGCTTCATCTTCCTCCCATGGATCTCAGGTAACTAAACATAAATCTAGCCGGTCCTCAAAGGGTAGATATCCTTCTATTTATTTATTTATTTACATTCTCTTATATACCGCGCTATTCTGCATCAGTGCGGTTTACATTGAACAAACTGAAATTACATTGAACAGGGTATTATAACTTGGAGATAACTATTTTACAGGGAACATGGGCTATGGAGGGTTAAGTGGCTTGCCCAAGACCACAAGGAGCACCTGTGGGACTAGAAACCCCAGTCCTTCCGGCCCAAGGTTGCTGTCCTCTAGTGGGATTTGAACCACCGACCTTCCGGCCTGAAGTACCTTGCCCCAACCACTAGGCTACTCCTCCACTTCTAGACATCGAGATGCCTCTGGCGTTGCCCTTGAGGGACTTTCACCGGCAAAATTGCCCTGGAGGGACGCTTCGGCTTCCAAAGCACTAACGGGGCTCCAGGATGTTCTCGAGGCTTCAACCTCGGCAGAACTACTGGTGCCATGTTAGGGGTTCCAGCCGCTTTATCCGGCACCGATACCCAAGCATCGCCAGCATCGATAGACCAGAGATTCTTGGCTATTGAACGCAGTCTGGTGGCTCTTCTCACGGCCTCGATGCCCCTGAAACCTGTGGTACTGCAGACCCTCTGCAGACAGAAGAAAATGCTTTTAACTTAGAAAAAAGAGGCAGACACCGGCTGCAGCATCGCGAGGAGCCATATAGGGGGAGAAAGAGGGACCTCTGGAGGACTGAGGAGCCACACCCCAGAGCCAATGATGCAATACCGGCCTGCACCCAATCCAGAAAGGGAAGAATTCCTTTTAAAAGCCAAGACACAGGAGACACAAGAGACACAGAAAGGAAGCTAACCCTGGAAGGAGAAAGGAGAGCTTTCCTGGAAGGAGAGAAGGACCAGGGAATAGGAGTCCTGACAGAAGGAACCGGCCCAGCAGACTCAGCAGAAGCAGGTGAAGGAATCCGCTTCAAATATCCCAAGAGGGGAGAGGATACGCTTTCCAAGTGGGAAGGATACAAAGAAGAAGCTAACCCTGGAAGGAGAAGGACTGTGCCAGAGAGTCCTGGACCTGAGTCTGGCAGAGGCCAGCAACCTTTGAAAGACACAACGAGGAGTAACCAAGAAGGAGGTGAAAGAGTTACTTTGAAAGGTAACATTCTTGGCCCAGAGAGAAAGAAGCTGTGTGCGAGTGTGGCTTAACCCCAGCAGAAGGCCGGCCGGAGAACTGGAGGCCTACCTTGGTGTCAGAGAAGCCAAACCACAGCAGGAACAAGCATCAACCCTCACTTGGCCGTGATAAACCCAAAAGGAAAGGTAATCACTATTTTATTGATTGTGATTTTATGAATGCTGTGACGCAGGAGGAGCAGGGCCTAGAGGAATGCTGTCCTTCTAGAACTATTTGTGCTACAAAATACAAACCTGTGCCAAACAAGAAACTCTCTAGTAAAAGAGCAGTAGGCGAGAGAAACGGTCCTCACTCTAGAGGTGTACAAAACCAAGGCTTACCTTTGGATGCAGCGCATTGGGACATCGTACAAACATTGTATAAAAAGCCTGAATGCGAGCCACTAGATATTCCTGACTGTGAACCAATGCAGGTGGAATTCCCGGATGACCTTTCGGACCCCGAGATGGAGTGCAGCTATTGCCTGGCAGAAAGCTTTGAGCCCTTAGCCGAGGAGTAAAGCTGTGGTCTGGGGGAAGGTTTGAATCTGTGTTTCTTATAGTACTGCTGTGAAGTTAACAGGTCTAACTCAGTTCATGTTTCTTTTTCTTTCAACCTGAAGCAAGGACATTTTTGTGTTGATGTAAATTCTGAGCTATTGAACCTATTTGCAATACGGGAAATAAAAGCCTTTATTCTCCCTACACTCGGACTGTTATATTCTTTGGAGCTTTGGTTACCCAGAAGGCTACCAGGACTATAAAAACCTGGGCCCTGTCTTTGAGCTAAACTCCACCATAAAATATTTTTGTGTCCACCCTCCCTGCTGTGACATCCCGGTGCCACCAGGGGGGCGCTGTGACAAACCGCTTCAGACAATTCAACTGGTACCGGCACTGACTCCGGTACCGACTGCATCTACATCGGCAGGTATTCTACCGGGACCAAGTCATGCGTCTCTATCCGGCAGAAGACAAGTCTGTACCGGACCACTCTGATGCCGACTTCGATCGGTACCGGTACCATGCCTTGCACGATCACCCAGATCAGAGATACTTTGAATCCTCGGATGAGTCTGAAGACTCTGAAAGCTCTGCCAATACCAGAGTACTTCTTTCTGAGATTCCTCTTCTCCTCAGCGTAGGATGTCTCCACCAGAGGATATGTCCTTTCAGGATTTTATCCGAGATATGGCCCGAGGTCTTTCCATCACAGTGGCTCCTGAAAAAGAGCCTAGGGCAAAGGAATTAGAAATGCTACAATACCCTAAAGCTCCCAAGGAGGCAGCTACCTTACCTATTCATGAGATCTTGCATGATCTTATGTTAAGAATGTGGGAAACACCTCTGACCATATCTCCTCATTCTCGAGGACTCGACACCATGTATCGAGTTCCTCCTTGTCCTGGGTTTCAGAAGACTCAATTACCACACCATTCCATGGTGGTGGAATCAGCCATGAGGCGGATAAAGAGTGCAAAAAGGCATGCATCTAATCCTCCAGGATGTGAATGTAGGACTCTTGATGCCTTTGGACGTCGATCCTTCCAGGCTTCCATGCCTTCTGCTAGGATCAGTCCTATCTTGTGTATGGGAATGTTCCTTAAGGAAGTCACAGGAGACTTAGAGCTTATGAGCCTTCTCCTTCCTGATGATAAAAGGCAAGATTATCTTGCTCTTGTTAAACATGCTCAGGATGTTTCCAAGTTTGTGAATCGTGCAGCCTTTGACTGCTTTGAATGCAGAAGCAGAACCTCTGCTATTGCCATAGGTGCACGTAGAATTACCTGGCTCCAGGCATCTGACTTGGAAATCTGGGTACAGGACAAACTGGGGAATATACCTTGCACAGGAAAGATCAGGAAAAAACTAATGAGATAAATGCTGACAATATCACTTTGTCCAAATCTACAGCTGATCGTGCGAGGAAAAGATCCTCTAAGAAACCATTCTTCAGCAAGAAGAAAATGTTTTATCCCTCCTATACCCAGCAGGGACATCCTTCAGGTCAGTCTGCCCTAAAGGGACAGTAGCAACAACCTAGGCAACAAAGGAAGCCAAAAGCAGCTAAGCCTCAACCGGCTCAGCAGACTCAGCCTCCAAAAGGGCTTTGACTCCTGTCTAGAGAACTTTGCCTTCCTGGCCCTGAACGGCCCAGAACCCTCCACCATCCCAGGAAGGTTATGTCATTTTGCTCCCAGATGGGGTCAGATAACAGCAGAAAATTGGACTCTGTCTATTGTACGAGTGGGGTACAAGCTTCATTTCCTCAGCATGCCCCCTCCTACAATAGTAAGACAGTTCAATTCTCAGGCCTCTCTCAACAACCGGTTTGGTCAAGAAGTCACTATGCTCCTTGCTCAAGGCGAAATAGAAGAGGTGCCCATTCCCCAATGGGGTACAGGGTTTTACTCCCCCTATTTTCTTATTCCAAAGAAAACAGGAGGACACAGACCCGTTCTAGACCTCAGAGAATTGAACAAATTCCTGTTCAGAAAGAAGTTCAAAATGATTTCTCTAGGAACTCTGCTGCCATACCTTCGGAGTCAGGATTGGGTTTGTTCTCTAGATCTCAAGGATGCGTACACTCATGTTCTCATCCATCCAACTCACCAAAAGTTCTTTCGATTCCTGTTTCAAGGAAAGCACTACCAATACAGGGTTCTTCCTTTTGGCCTGGCTTCTGCACCAAGAGTGTTCACAAAATGCATGACTGTGGTAGCAGCATTTCTCTACACTCTGGGAATATTCATCTTCCCTTACTTAGACGACAGGCTCATTTGAGCCTCTTCAGAGCCAGAGGCCAGGGTTGCTCTGTCTCACACAATGTGCATCCTTCAGTATTTGGAACTTGTCAAACTTCCCAAAGTCCAACCTTGCTCCCACTCAATCCCTAGAGTTTATAGGAGCTCTTCTGGATACCAGACAGACAAGGGCCTTCCTTCCACAGCCCCGCTGCCTTCGCATTGTACAGTTAGCTTCCCAAGCAGTGCTAAAACCTCACCTCACTGCTTGGGAAATGTTACAGTTGTTAGGCCACATGGCATCCACCATGCATGTGGTTCCTTATGCTCGCCTCCATATGAGGGCAGCCCAGTGGACCTTATCCACTCAGTGGATTCAGGCCTCAGGTTGCCTGTCAGACAAAATAGCAAACTCAGATCGCCTTATTTTTTCCCTCCAATGGTGGCAGTCACCCAAAAATCTTCTGGTGGGGTCTCCTTTTCAGCAACCCTCCACCCCAAGCCACTCTAACAACAGATGCTTCACAGGTGGGTTGGGGAGCCCACCTGCATGGCCTCTCTACCCAGAGTACCTGGACTCCACAGGAGGCCTATCTTCATATCAACCTCCTGGAGCTCAGAGCAATCTTCCTTGCTCTTCGAGTGTTTCACACCCAGCTCAGCTACAAGACAGTCCTAGTTCAAATGGACAATCAGGTAGCCATGTTCTATGTGAACAAGCAGAGCAGAACAGGCTCTCTGTCGCTGTGCATCTAAGCTTTGCGACTATGGGCCCTCGCCAGAGAGCATCAGATTCTTCTCCTTGCGGTGCATCTTCCAGGCATTCAAAACTCTTGGGCACACAGACTCAGTCGAGTTCTGCTTCCATACGAATGGTCTCTTCATGCAGATCAGGTGGCCCAAATTTTTCAAATTTGGGGAACCCCAGACATAGACCTCTTTGCAAGTCCGCTGAATGCCATACTTCACTGGTTCTGTTCCAGAATTCCGGCTCGAGGTTGTCAGGCCAGGGATGCTTTGCTCCTTCATTAGGGTCAGGACTTCCTTTATGCCTTTCCACCCATTCCCCTAATTCCCAAAACCCTGTTCAAGCTTCAGAGAGACAGAGGGCATATGATCCTCACAGCTCCATCTTGACCACGGCAAATGTGGTATCCTCTGCTCCTACATCTCTCTCAAGCTCCGCCTCAGGAGTTAGGATCTGCTCCAGATCTTCTTTCTCAAGAGAACGGGATGCTGTGGCATCCCAATCCCCAGTCTCTGCATCTCAGGGCCTGGTTGCTGAAAGCCTAGAACCTTACGGTCTTAACCTTTCCCAGCAGGTAAAGGATATCCTTCATGCTTCCGGGAAGCCTTCCACAAGACGCTCTTATGCATTTAAGTGAAAAAGGCTTACCATATGGTGCTCGCAGAAGGGTCTTAACCCTCTTGCGATACCTTTGGAATCATTACTGGAGTACCTCCTTCATTTATCAAATGCAGGGCTTAAGACCAATTCAGTAAGAGTCCATTTGAGTACTATTGCAGCTTCTTTCAAGCCTCTAAATGGACAACCTATTTCCTCTCATCCTCTCACAGCGAGATTTATGAGAGGCTTTCTTTTAACGAAGCCTCCCATTAAGCTACCACCAGTGGCATGGGACTTAAATCTGGTACTTGGGCAGCTCATGAAACCACCCTTTGAACCATTAGCCACTACATCTCTGAAATTCCTTTCCTGGAAAGTTATCTTTCTCATTGCAATCACATCAGCACGTCGCATCAGTGAATTGCAAGCGTTGGTGGCTGATCCTCCTTATACAAGGTTCCATCATGATAAGGTAGTCCTTAGGACTCATCCACACTTTATGCCAAAGGTGGTTTCGTCCTTTCATTTAAACCATGTGGTTTACCTTCCTGTATTCTTTCCAAGGCCTCACGCCTCAAATGCAGAAAGGAACCTTCATACTTTGGACTGTAAAAGAGCTTTGGCCTTTTACTTGCAAAGGACACAGCAACATCGAAAATCCTCTCAACTCTTTGTTGCTTTTGATCCTACTCATTTGGGACTTTCAGTCTCCAAAAGGACACTGTCCAGCTGGATTGCACAGTGTATATCTTTTGCCTATGAGAGTAAGATACTTCCTCTTGAAGGCCATGTCACAGCTCACAATGTGAGAGCCATGGCAGTCTCAATGGCTCATCTTCACTCTGTGTCTATCGACAACATCTGTCGAGCAGCTACTTGGGCTTCGGTACATACCTTCACAGCCCACTACTGCTTAGACAAGGACTCCCGCCGGGGTGCCTTGTTTGGTCAGGCTGTTCTTCAACATCTGTTCCAGACTTAATCAACTCCTATCCACCATCCCTAGTAGGATGCCAGAGATCCATGGGGGGAAGTGGAGCCCTTTCACACAACTTTCTGGGGCCATCTTCCTGGCATCTGCAGCTAGGGAGTTCCCATATGTGAAGACTACATTCCTGCTTGTTCCTGGAGATAGCATAGTTACTCACCTGTAACAGGTGATCTCCGGGAACAGCAGGAATTTAGTCTTCACAACCCACCCACCTCCCCTAGGAGTTGTATCTTTCTATCTCTCTCTCTCTCTTTCTCTCTTTTCCTCTCTTTTGTCTCAGCTTTAAACTCAACTGGAGAGGGACAGTTGGGAAAGGCGGGAAGGCAGCACGCAGGTGCTGTGGGATGCTCCCAAACGCTTTCCTATTGGACGCTGGGGAGCGTTCGCGCACAGGCTATGTCGGTACCGACGATACCCATATGTTTATTTATTTTTTATTTTATTTATACACATTTATATACCGCATCTTCCAGAGTTCAGTTGCGGTTTACAGTGAACAACAATTAACAAAGCAAGTTTGTTTTACAAGGAACGTCATATTATAAGTATAATGAATAACAAAACAGCATATGTATTGAAGAACAAAGTAATTAACTAGACAGAATGTATTGTCTAAACAATGTGAGACAATACAGAACAGAATAAACTATATACATATATATATAGAAGTGAAAGGACATATGTGAAGACTAAATTCCTACTGTTCCTGGAGATCACCTGTTACAGGTGAGTAGCAATGCTTTCCTGACTATCTCTTCTCCTTTATTGTCCATTAATAATATTGTATCCTTGTGCACTGGAGGTGATACAATCACTTGTTTAGTGCTTGCAGTTTCTATCATTCTTTGAGTTAACCCTCCTATACACGGTATTATGCAACACCCCACCGAAATTAATACTCCAGTTACAACAAGTACAGAGGTAAATATAGATACTACCACCCCTTTCTACTTCCCAAACCATGACTCCAACCATCCAGTGAGAGAGGTAGCCGTACCTGAATTTTCTGCCAATTCCTCTGCCAAGGTAGTTAGTCCTCGCAGGGCTTTAGTGATAGTGCCATAAGGGGCTGTGTTATTTGGGATGAACATACAACATTTCCCCCCTCCCCCCTCCCAACATTACATACACGCCCCCCTTTTTCAGCTGCCATCATATCTAAAATCATTTGGTTCTCTGAGGCCATTCTGCTAGTGGCATCCAATTGTTCTGCGACCCCCTTTATTGCATCCCGGGTATAATTGATAAACCACTGTTGGTTATAATATATATAATTTATCCAATCTACATTTTTGTTTATCGTGATTACCCATAACAGGGATTAGAATCCAGTTGCAATCTGGTTTCGTGCTTTATACTCATCCGGAACTCCCCGAGGGACTCCTATTGCGTCTGTATATATCCTGTCATCAAATGAGGTTCCCAAGGTACTCCTTCTTTCCCTTTGTATTTGCTCCTTGTCCTGTTCTTTGAATGCCAAGGTGAAAGGAACTGCCAATTGAACTAAATTGCGCGTTCCCTACCATAGGGTCGGCAAAGTTGGTCTCAACATCCGCTCTCCACAGTACCACCACAGGTCTGCCCTAGGGATTACCAAGTTGGAGTAGTTCTTCTCTTCTCCTTCCATCCCTGTCAGGTTAAAGCTTAGAATGCAGGTTTTCAGTTCCCCCACTTCTCTTGTGTAGTTCTTCCCCTGCCTGGTGAGACAGGTGGAGTGATTTCCAAACATTGCTGAAAATGTGGGGGGAACTTTTACCTCCTTCAAGTCTGTAGGGTGAAAGAGCAAATTCAATGACTTGCAACTTTCATTTCCCCAAACCGTTTTTCCTGATACAGAGATATGAGGCATCTTACGCCATCAGAATCTGTATCCCACCTCAAGGGTAAGGGCACAACCTGTGCAATGGGCCTCCTGGAGGCACATGTGTAGCAATTGCTACGGTTCAGACTTCCTACGGTATATTTAAGAACATAAGATATGCCATACTGGGTCAGACCAATGTCCATCAAGCCCAGTATCCTGTTTCCAACAGTGGCCAATCTAGGTCATACGTACCTAGCAGTTTCCCCAAAAGACACAGGTTCCGCATTGCTTGTACTGGGTCAAGCATTGATATCCTGTGTCCCTTCTTAATAATGGTTTATGGACCTTCCCTCCAGGAACTTGTCCAAACCTTTTTTAAACCCAGCTACACTAACAGCCTTTACTACATCCTACGGTAACAAATTCCAGAGTTTGATTACACGTTGAGTGAAGAAATATTTTCTTTTATTAACCCATTTTATTAAATATTTTCTTTTATTTAACCCATTCCACCCAGGCATTCACATCCCCATAACCCGTTTCCACCTCTAGAGCGTCCCTCAAATCTTTAATCTCCACTATCTTGACTGCCTTAGAGTCCTTATTAAGTTCAAAGGATATGCTGGGGAATGGTGTGGAGACCCGAGTCTGATTCTTGAGGGGTATTTTTATCCTCAATCTTCCCAGGGGATCTTGCCCACTAACATCTATGTCCCATATGTCCCATCCAGTAAGTCATCCCTTCCAGAGAGGGTGAGCATGATAGGGTTGCAACTTCCTGGGTTACATTGCTGAATGCTGTGTTTCTTTATCATTGTTATTTTAGAAACATAGAAACATGATGACAGAAAAAGACCACAAGGCCTATCCAGTCTGTCCCTCCATAACAACAACTACAACAGTCCACTTTTTACCTTTAGAGATCCTCTGTGTTGGTCCCATGCTTTTTTGAATTCAGTTACTGTCCTCATCTCTACCACCTCCACTGGGAGACTATTCCACGGATCCACTACTCTATCCGTAAAGAAATATTTCCGCATATCACTCCTGAATCTATCTCCCTTCACCCTCATCCCATGTCCCCTCGTAGCAGAACTTGCTTTCAATTGAAAGAGGCTCTCTCCCTGAACATTTATGCCACGGAGGTATTTAAACATCTCAATCATATCACCTCTATCCCGCCTTTCCTCTAAGGTGTACATATTAAGATCCTTCAGTCTGTCCTCATATGCTTTATAATGAAGCCCATTAATCATTTTAGTAGCAACCCTCTGCACCGACTCCATCCTGTTCACATCCTTTTGAAGGTGCGGTCTCCAGAATTGCACACCATACTCCAAATGAGGTCGCACCAAAGACTTATACAGAGGCATTATCACCTCCTTTTTTCTGCTAGCCATTCCTCTCCGTATGCACCCAAGCATCCTTCTAGCTTTTGCCGTCGCCTTTTCTACCTGTTTAGCTACTTTAAGATCATCAGACACAACCACGCCTAGGTCCCGCTCTTCTTTAGTGGACAAAAGTACTTCACCTCCTATACTGTATTGCTCCCTTTGATTGCTGCAGCCCAAATGCATGACCTTACATTTTTTAACATTAAATCCCAGCTGCCAAATTCTAGACCATTCTTCAAGCTTAGCTAGATCCCTCCTCATGTTATCTACACCTTCCTGGGTGTCTACTCTATTGCAGATTTTGGTATCATTCGCAAAGAGGCAAACCTTACAAGACAGCCCTTCTGCTATATCACTAACAAAGATGTTAAAAAGAATCGGACCAAGGACAGATCCCTGGGGCACACCACTGGTAACATCCTTCTCCTCAGAGTGAGCTCCATTTACTTGTACTCTTTGTCGCCTCCCACCCAACCAATTTCTAACCCAAGCAGTAACTTTAGGGTCCATCCCTAGGGTGCTCAGTTTGTTTATAAGTCGCCTGTGAGGAACAGTGTCAAAGGCTTTACTGAAATCTAAATACACCACATCTAGAGCTCTCCCTCTGTCCAACTCCCTGGTCACCCAGTCAAAGAAATCAATCAGATTTGTCTGACAGGACCTGCCTCTGGTGAATCCATGCTACCTCGGATCCTGTAATCCGCCGGACTCCAGAAACCTCACTATTTTCTCTTTCAGCAGCGTTTCCAATAATTTACTCACCACCGAAGTTAAACTAACCGGCCTGTAGTTTTCAACCACATCCTTACTTCCGCTTTTGTGTAAAGGCACCACATGAGCCTCTCTCCAGTCCTTTGGCACCACTCCCGACTCCGAGGCATTGAAAAGGTCAGTCATTGGAGTTGCTAGAACGTCCCCAAGTTCCCTCAGTATTCTAGGGTGTATCCCATCCGGTCCCATCGCTTTGTCTACTTTAAGTTGAGCTAGTTTCTCACAAACACAGTCTTCTGAAAATTGTTCAAGATGTCCCTCGCTTCTGTTCTTATTTGTGGGTGTTTTCTGAGGTCCTGCTCCTGGTTCTTCATCTGTGAACACAGAACAAAAATATTTGTTAAGCAATTCCGCTTTATCCTTATCAGCTTCTACATATTCCCCCCCCCCCCTGCACCCTTGAGTCTGACAATACCACTTTTGCCCTTCCTCTTCTCAGTAATATATCTGAAAAATGTCTTATCCCCCCATTTTATTGCATTGGCTATTTCCTCCTCCTTTTGAATCTTTGCCTTCTTGACTACTTTGCTAGCTTTTCTAAGTTTTTCCAAATACAGATGCCTGTCTTCCTCTCTCTGTGATCTCTTGTATTTCATGATGGCCTCCCTCTTTTTCTTCACTTTTTCAGCTACTTCCTTCGAAAACCATAGCGGTCTCCTGTTCCTTTTGCCTTTATTTACCTTTTTAACAAAAAGGTTGGTTGCCTTTAAAATACCCCCTTTCAGTTTTGCCCACTGTTTTTCTACATCCCCCAGCTGTTCCCATCCCACTAACGACTCCCTGAGGTATTGGCCCATCTTCGCAAAGTTAGTCTTCCTAAAGTCTAAGATCTTCACCTTGGAATGGATTCTAACAGCCCTAGTCCTAATACTGAACCACACCATCTGGTGATCACTGGATGCAAAATGATCTCCCACTACAACATCAGAAACACTTTCACCATTGGTAAGCACCAAGTCCAGTATGGCCCCTTCACGTGTGGGGTCTGTTACCAATTGCCTGAATAGTTCTCCCTGTAGAGAATCCAGGATCTCCTTACTTCTAGATGATACTGCAGCAGGAATGTGCCAATCAACATCTGGCATATTGAAGTCTCCTAGCAGTAGCACTTCCCCTTTCCTAGCAATGCTGCGTATGTCTTCAATTAACTCTCTGTCCACCTCTTCCTCTTGTGAGGGAGGTCTGTATATCACACCAATGCAAATAGATTTCTCTTTCCCTCTTTCTAGTTTAACCCACAATGCCTCCTCTCTCCCTTTTAAGCTCTGTAATTCCAAAGCTTTAATAGTAGTTTTTACATATAGTGCCACTCCTCCTCCCCTTCTTCCTACCCTGTCCTTTCTGAATAAAGTATAGCCAGGTATAGTTACATCCCAGTCATGGTTTTCTGTGAACCATGTTTCTGTAACTGCCACTAAATCCAAGTCAGCCACTCCCACCAAAGCTTCAACTTCAGGGATCTTATTTCCCATGCTACGGGCATTAATACACACTGCTTTCCATATGTTACCCCTGTTACATTAAATACCTTTATGGAAATGGGTATCACCTACCTGGGGGCTTTCACTTACCTGGGGGCTTTCTTCACCCATCCCCAACAAATCTAGTTTAAAGCCCTCTTCAGTAGATTAGCCAGTCTACTACCAAAGATGTGTTGACCTTTCTTGGAGAGATGGATGCCATCTCTGCTCTGCAACCCATTTACTTTTCTTTTGAACTGGGTGCTTCTTCCCCTCCATCGTCGGTGGTCCACCAAACTTGTGACCACCTGTAACAGGGCATCCCATACACAAGTGTCTGGGCAATCTCTGGATTGCCCAGACACTTGTGACTATTTCCCCACAACTTTTCGTAGTATCCCCATCACAACTTATCACTTGGCAGGCATCAAATTCTAGGCTCACTGGTCCCTCTCCCTCTGGTACAGTTACAGTAAATATGTTAGGGGTACATCCTTCCCCATCATGTCTGTACTTGTATTTGTTCATCCGTCCATCCCTTTCCCCATCCTAGATCCCATGTCATACCCCTTAACAGAGAAAGTGATCCCCCCCACCATAGCAGCACCATCCACTTTTCTTTGTCCATGTTATAATTTTTATTAGTCATTTTTAACCAGCTCCTCTCCCGTTCTTCTGTTTTTCCTTGTTATTTTCAGGCATAGAGGGTCATTAGTTCCCTGGACCTTCCATTGTTCATCTGAAGGAGCTTCAACTGGACCTTTAATTCGTGTATAATGAGTCCAACCTTTTTATGCAGTTCTTACAGCAGTCTCAGTACTCAGTAAGACCTGGAACATGCCCTCCCAGTTTGGTTGCAATTTGGACTCCTTCCAGGATTATATCAAGACCCACTGTCCTGGTTTGAGATTGTGCTGCAAACTCCAATGGGGGTGTTTATGCCAAAAGTCCTTTATTCCTGAGAACAGATAAAGAAGAGGACAGCCCAAGTATATATTCTTTAATAAACTTATCTTTGGTTTCAAACTGAGGAGGTTCCTTTAATTGTCCCATATAGGGTAATCCAAATAACATTTCGTAGGGGGACAATCCTAAATCTTTCCAAGGGGCTGCTCGGATTCTTAACAATGCGAAGGGCAAATGCTTAGTCCAAGGTAATTTTGTTTCTATCATCAATTTGGCTAGCTGCTTCTTTATAGTCTGATTCATGCGTTCCACTCTCCCTGAGGAGGGTGGATGCCATGGAGTATGGAAATCCCAGGATACTCCCAGAGTTTCCATTATGCTTTGCAATACCTTGGCTGTGAAGTGACTTCACTGGTCCGAGTCAATATGACCTATCATACCATATCTTGGAATGATTTGTTCCAAGACTATTTTTGCTACTCCTATTGCTGTGGCAACCAACTCTTCACGTCAGCTCTATTCTGTTCTCCGTTCTCTTTCTGCCTCTCGCTCTCCCTCTACCTCTGTCCCCTCCTCTTTCCCCACTCCCGCTCCAGCCTTACTGGCCTCCCACTTCGCCTCTAAAGTACAATCTATTCATCTCCTTTTTCCTGCTTGCCCCCTCCTCTTCCCCCCCCCCTACTCTTCCTCTCCCCCTGCCTCCCCCTCTGCTTTCCCACCGCTGGTCCTCATTCCAGCCCATCACCCTGCCAGAACTGACCAAGGTCCTCTCCACAACTCGTAAAGCTACCTGTCCCTCAGACTCTATACCTTCATGTTGGCTCCCCGAGCCCTCACTGGCTTTGTTCCCATGATCCTTTCCATCTTCAACGCCAGCCTTCTATCTGGTACTTTCCCCTCACATTGGAAACACACTCTGATTCAACCTCTTCTGAAGAAAGCTTCCCTGGACCCCTCTGTACCCGCAAACTGGCGCCCAATCTCCATCCTTCCATTTCTCTCCAAGCTCCTTGAGAGACTAGTCTTTTCCCAACTCTCCTCTCATTTCGAAGCTACCCTGGCCCTTCACCCCGTCAATCCGGTTTCCGCCCCAGTCACAGTACCGAATCCATCATTATCTCCTTCCTCAATGAGTTGCATGCTGCCCGTGACCGGGGTTCTATATCTATCGCTGTCTCACTCGATCTTTCTGCCACTTTCAATGTCGTTGATCATCGTACCCTTCTTTCGCACCTTAGCAACATTGGTATCCCCGGCACGGTCCTTCTCTGGTTTCGCTCTTTCCTCTCTAATCGGTCTTTCTCGGTTCTCTCCGGATCTGATTCTTCACCCCCAACATCCCTTCACTGTGGTGTTACCCAGGGTTCAGTACTGGCTCCACTGCTGTTTAATATTTTCTTGGCCCCCCTCTTCCTTCTAGTTCAGCAACATGGCATCTCTTCTCCACCACACCGGACTCCTCTGTTCCTGATATTGGTCCCCTTAATGTCTGCCTCTCTTCTGTTCTTCCTGGTTGTCTGCAAACTTCTTACATGTTAATCTGTCAAAAACGTCTGCCATTTGGTTTACCGCTGGCAGTCCTGCCCCCCCCCCCTCTTGTTCCTCTTCTGTTGACTGCTCCCATCCCCATCACCACATCATTACGATATCTTGGTGTTACTCTTGACTCAGCCCTTTCCTTCAAAGATCACATCTCCTCCATCGTCCAGCGCTCTTTTTCCACTTTAAGGCAACTCCGTGCGCTCTGCCCCTTCCTTTCTCCATCTTCTCTAACCATGTTGCTTCTGTCCCTTGTTGTATCATGCTTAGATTACTGGAGCACATGCCTGGTCGGCCTCCCCTACACCCAATTGCCTAGACTTCAACTAGTTCACAACACTGTAGCCCGTATCCTGACCCATGCCTCATGGTTTGATCACGTCACCCCCCTCCTCATCTGTTTGTACTAGCTCCCTATTCCTTTTAGAATTCAGTACAAGATTCTTATCTTTGTACACAGATCAATTTACACTGGCACCCCGTTATACCTCTCCGATTTGGTTCGTCTTCACTGTCCTCCCAGAATTCTTAGGTCTATTCACTCTAATCGTCTGTTTCTTCCATCCCCTTCCCAAGCTCACCTGGAATCTACCCGCTCTTCTGCCTTCTACTTTCTTGGTCCCCGTCTATGGAACTTTCTACCGTCTGCACTTCGTTTAGAGTCCTCATTCCCTGCTTTCAAAGCTAGACTAAAAACCCATCTTTTCTGCTCAGCCTTCGGTCTTCCCCCTCTCCCCTACCCCCCGTTGATATTCAGTATACTGTTTCTATATTGTTCTGGCTGCCCCCGCTTTTCTTGACTATCTCTTTCCTGTCTTTAATTTGGCATTCCTTTTCCTAACAGCACCTCCTTTGGTTTTTACCTGTACTATAAACCGCCCTATGCCCATGGTTCGGGTGGTATAGTAAGTTTCAAAATAAAGATAAAGATATGCCTCCACCCATCCCGTCAAATGGTCCACTATTATCAAAAATTCCTTCACCTGCAAACCAGGGGCAACTCAGTGAAATCAACCTGTATACTTTAGAATGGACGAAGACCAGTGTGTCTGCCTCCCTGAGGTTGTTTCCTAAGGACCTTTTGTTTATTTTCTTACAGCACCTCTCACACACTTGCTTGGCTACTGTGTATATTCCCATACACCCATCTGTAATTTCTCTCATTGTTTATTTGTTTACCATCTGCCTGCCATCGGGTAAAACCCATTTCCCCCCTTTCAGTTTCTACTGCCCCTATATTTTCAAATTTTCATTTTTCCCTTTCAGTAAATAAGAACATAAGATATGCCATACCAGCATATCTTATGTCAGACCAAGGTCCATAAAGCCCAGTATCCTGTTTCCAACAGTGGCCAATCTAGGTCTTAAGTACCTAGCAGTCTCCCCAAAAGACACAGGTTCCTCAATGCTTGTATTAGGTCAAGCAGTGATATCCTGGGTCCTTTTTAATAATGGTTTATGGACCTTTCCTCCAGGAACTTGTCCAAACCTTTTTTTTTAAGCCCAGCTACACTAACAGCTTTTACTACATCCTTCGGTAACAAATTCCAGAGTTTGATTACACTTTGAGTAAAAAAAAATACATATATTTTCTCTTATTAGTCTTAAATAGTTTACCCTGTAGCTTCATTGCATGTCCCCTAGTCTTTTTATATTCTGATAATGTAAACAATCGATCTACGTTTACCCGATCCACTCCGTTCATTAATTTATACACTTCTATCATATCTCCCCTCAGCCGTCTCTTTTCCAGGTTGAAGAGCCCTAACCTTTTTAGCCTCTCCTCATAGGAGTATCCTTCCATCCCCTTTACCATTTTGGTGGCTCTTCTCTGTTTCTTTTCTAATAATACTATATCCTTTTTAAGATATGGGGATTTGCTGCCTGACTCCCTGTTTCTGGGGTTAAATTGTATATAGGGGTTAAGTCTTCCCCTAAGGCAGCAAAGTCTCATCTGCGAATCTATTTTTCTCTGGCTTCAAAAGAATTCCCTGCTTAATGACGCTTTACATGCACCACTGCTATTTCTTTTTGGCAGCAGCTAACACTTGCTGAATTAATCTTTTCACTGTTTAAATATAAGTTAAGGATTTGACATAACCACCCTTCCTCTGTGCCAAATTTCGTCCAGAAGACTGCAGCTGGCTTTGTTTTCTTTTGTCCATGTAAAACAGCAATTCTTAAAACAGTTATTTGCTTTATCCTTATTCTTAGGGGTATGTTTACTAAACAGTCTTAATGTTGCAGCGGTAGTATTATCGCGCGATATTATCACGCGATAATGTGGCGGTGGCGTTAAGGCACACTAACGCTGTGAAATCCGGGTCTGAAGGGTGGAGTAAGGCTTCCCAGAGGGCAGAGAGAAGGGGTCAATGGGCGGAGAGTGGGCGGGGAGAGGCTCCAGGCACACTAACACTGTGAAATCCGGGTCTGAAAACTAATGCCAGTGAAACCCTCGCGTTAGGCACATTTGCAGGAAAGAGAAACCATTTAAGTCAGCAATGTGCAGCAAAGGCAGGGAAACCCAGAAAAGTGATAGTAGTGATACATGTGCAGGAACCAAAAAGGCAAATAAACATATAAAATGACCAGAACCACATTTAAAATCCCAATAACCAAGCTGGCCAATAGTGATATTAATGATAAACATAAAGCAACACTACTGACAAAGCGTAAAAATTAAGATATCATGTTTGGAAGGGTCTATGCTCTGTCCCCCTACAAAGTGAATGATCCCACATTGAAATAGCGCTGATCAGGGTTTCTGTCGTTTAGATTGGGCAGGTTTGTTATGGTGTGCACATGTGCAGCAACAGCAGAGTGGGCACGTAGGAAAGGGCAACTGTACTGATGTTGTAAATGGGATCAGGGGGCTGCAGGTGGCACATGCTGTGGTCCAGCTGGGGCACAGTGCGGACTAGGCAGATGCCTAGGTGGCACATAGGAATGCCGAAACTGTAAAGCAGCAAGGCAGCAACTGACGAGGGTCCAACATGGGCACGAGTGTGTGTCCCATAGTGTCATAGGGGATATTACCCAGCAGGCACCCCCAAGGGCACATAACATTGGCAGGCCGTGCCGGGGGGAAGCATGCATGTCCATGTAGGCACCCCTACCCGAGAACCCACACCATAGGCAGCTGCCTACCAGCACACTGGATGGCCTGGGACTGCGTACCACCGGCATAATGGCATGGCAGCATGGTGGCGGAGGGGGCAGTGGCATCTGCCCACAGCAGACCACGGCCAAGCCCCGTTTAGGTGGATGCTGTGCACTGCAACAGACAAGGTCTGTCTGACGAACAGTCATGGTATCCCCAGGGAATGATCTGTCCCTGTGGCAACAGTATGGTGCAGTACACACAGCCAGAGTGTTCAGGAGCAGAAGGTCACAAGTTCAAGTCCCAGCTGTGGCTCCTGCCAACCCTGTCCCCATATTTTACCCAGTACTAAACCGTGGTAATAAAGACAGAACCTTTATTGCAGATAAAATAAACATGCCTGAAATGCCTATATTTTACCCTACAGAGCATAGACACCGTAAACATGTGCAATCCCTAGAGCAGAGTTTCCCAACTGCAGTCCTGGAGGGCCAAACACCATTCAGGTTTCATGTTGTCCCTAATAAATATGCCTGTGCTGCATTTGTATGTGCTGCCCCCATTGTATGCAAATGTATCTCATGCATATTCATTAGGGACAGCATGAAAACCTGAACAGTATTTGGCCCACCAGGATTGGAGTTGGGAACCTCTGCCCTGGAGCAGCGGCCAACAGGGGCATAAACACCCACACCCACAGGCTGCACTATCCAAAGCCTCATAGAGAGTCAGGCTGTTGGGCCCTGCACGGAGCAGCATCTCCCAATACTGGCACCTGCATACCTTAGCAATGCCGTCCTATATCAAAAGGTTGCTATGATTAATGTCAGCTAACAAATCCTAAGTTAAACACAATTTGTTGATAGAGATTCATCATAGCAACCTTTCTGATATCTGTGCAGTGTGTTTCAGTTATTGATTCTGACAGTGTTTACCACCCCGCGGAGTAAGCCTAACAGTATTGAGTACTATAGCAATGCTCGCACTGTGCCCAGGACTGGTGTGGCGGCCAGGGCTGCCACAAACCTCTATATTTGCACAATGCTGGCATAGATGTGGGAATGTGTGTCTGTCTATCCAGTGTGTTGTGGCTGCCTACACCTTACTGAGCCCACATTGCTTGCACTGTTTCCAGTGTTAGCCTGCCAATGTGCATAATGAGGAGCAAGGTACTGTTGGTATGGCCCGGACAGGGTGGCATGGGCAGGATGCATTTGCACAGGGTATAGGGCAATGACTGGGACATTGTAGTGCCCGACCACCACCTGCACAGACAGGGTGGCCACAGCATGTCATGCTGGGAGGTCGCTCTCACCCTGACTGAGCAGTGACCACGGCATGGCTAGGTTCCCCCATAGTGCTATACAGTATTTTTCTCAAGTGATATTTATGGGTTCTCTTTTCTGGGGCCCAATCACTGACATACCTGCATGGTGTGTGTGCTGACATCCCAGTTTTGGGTGCAACAGTTCCTCCAGGAACATGCACTATGTACTATTTAGTAGACTGTCTGCAGTTAGCATCTGTATGGCCGCACCACCTTGCAGGGTGCAGCAGGTGCACACTGACTGCCCTCTGCTGGTGAATGTCAGATCGTAGTGGGGGGCAGCTGAGCTGACTGGGCCCACTACCTATCTGCCAGTGGCCCTGTCCCAAGTGCAGATCTTCAGCAGCTGTCTGTTCGTCACCAGGACTGGGGTTGCTGGTCCCACAGCCTGTCCTCGTGTACCTCCACTGCCCCCCTTGCAAAGGGTGAGAGTGCGGGTCTGTTGGGGGCATCACATCTCCCACCCTGACCCAGAGAGGGCAGTTTTCTAAGTACATTGTCGCCATGTGAGCCCTGACACACCCCTGCTCCCTAAACAGGTGACCATATAAGCACAGTGGATATGCACTATGTTGTGTGTATCATGGTCCACAAGGGTCAGACATGACTGGCAATTACAAATGGACACAGAGACCTCCTAAAGGTGTCTGCAACAAATACCTGTCACACACTGGCACTGATGGAGACCTGCAGCCCAGCCCACCTCAACCAACCCGGGTACTGCGGACCTGGTGCTGGCCACTCCACCTCACCCTCAGGGTGAGCGCAAAACACGCACATTGGCATGGCCTGTGGGTACTCTGTGCCAGTAACACGCACGGTCATTCCCCCTACCAAGCTGACGTGCTGTAGAGGTGCATACCCCATCTGGTGAGCATATGTAGACTGCTTTTCTGCATGTGAATTGCATTATGGGTACTGTTCTATCCTATTCTGGTAGCCACAGCAGACAGTTTTATGGTGACGTGCACTCTTTCTGTAGCCAGCCATTGGTATGATAACTCCCATAGTGATGTAGCACAATGGTTAATGCAATGACTTCAGTAGCAGAGGTCATGGGTTCGATTCCTCTCTGTTCCCCTTTTTTTATGGCTGTCCTACACAACTATGTTTCATTCGTGTAACAGTCATATATGTGCAGATCTGTGCTGCCGCCACATTATACTCTCATCACTGTTGCCATCCATCCTTCTGTCCGTCTATGTGTGTGTGCCAGCTGTGTGGCGTCCTGCCCTAATGTGCAGGCTGCTACCCCATGACTTGCGCTAGCACACGTTTCTGCATTGCGGCTCTTCATGCTTGCCTCTCCTGTGTCTGCTCTGCATGGCACTGCTCTCCTCTGTCCTCCTGTCATTGCACTTATACTGCCACCTCTACCTCCTCTGGTGGACACGTATCCCCATCCTCTGCCATGCACTGTCATTGTTGTACTGTACATTACCATCACCCTGTACATCGGTACAGCTGCCCCGATATGTTTGTCCACTTTACCTGCTGCCACATGGGCTGCACGCAGATTTGGCTGTTCATGAGCTCCGTCATCTACTTCCTTCCATCACTTTTTCATTGCCTTTCCTTGGTGCTCTGTGCAGTGTTATGGTTACATCTGTGTTTGAGCCATACATTTCATGCTTGTGACTTTGGGGCACCATCTCCTGTGTCACCTTGGCATCCTTGGGGCATCTTTCACGGCACCTTAGGTTTGGTCAGCTTATGGGGCGCCTTATATGCTGCCTTGGAGGGTGCCAACCTTTCCTATCGCCCTCTGGGGCACATTATGACCTTCCTTGGATGACGTGGTGCACCTTAAAAGGTGCATTAGGTTGCAGCACTGGGGTGAGGCTTTTTTGGCTGGCAGTGCAAATTGTTAGGATGTGTCTGACTGTTACAAGCAGGAAAAGGGATTGCCTCAGACAGTCTTTTAACTGAGCCCACTGAGGGATCAAACTCATGACCACTGTATCAGCAGTCAATGTATTAACCAGTGTGCTACACCTCTGTTTCTGTGATTGCAGGTCAGCGCGCCTAATTAAGGCTAATGCGCGTTAACGTGCCACGGCTCCCTCTATCGCGTGATAACAGACTTTATCCCATGATAACCCGAAATGCTACCTTAAGATCGGAACGCCCACTACCTTATATGGCATTCGTCACAGTAAGACTGCAACTAACGCCGGTAACATTAAGACGGTTTAGTAAACATACCCCTTAGTGTGTTCATTAATCTACCATTTACTTTCACACCCTCCCTAATATTCTGTCTGTAGGAATGTCACCAGGGTCTTTATTCCTGGCCCCATCCTTACTCAAGTTTCCTTTAGAATTCCTAATCCCATCGAGACTTGTTTTACCAATGTGCTTTTCACTTCGTCTCTCTCCAGCCGCACTCCTCGCGGATTTGTCAGAACTGCGGATTGAGACTCCGCACTCAATTCATGTCTAGGACAAGTCTCATACCCACAACAGTCTGTCTTGATACCCAACCACCAAGGCAATACTTTACAATCTTGTTTCTTACCTTGGTTCATGCACAGAGTTACCTGGTTGACGTTTGCGCCTGCTTAATACCTGGTCTGCTTCAGTGAGTCTGTATTGATTTTTCCGTAATGCTCTCGGAATTTTGTTGTCAGTACACTGTTGAAGCCCCCCATCGTTGAGACACGAGGCCGTTGAACTCAACGGGACACGTCGCCCCATCCTCAGCGGCGGTGGTATCCTCCAGTGATGACACAATCCTGGACACGAGCCCCCAATCTGTAATAAACATAACCTTTTACACAATAACAGACTCCTCAGTGAGGCAAAGGATTACTTTAATCACATTACATTCTTGCAAGAAAGGGTGAATGCTTGACTAAGCTTTCACAATTATCCTCTGTTTCACGGTTCTTTTATAGTACACTATGTCCTCTCCCTCTTCCAGCATGTCTATAGCTCATTGGTTAATACTTCCGCACCTGTGTCAGGCTACGTGTTACTAGCCACATAGTCTCTCTTCCCAGGATGCAGACATACAGCAGAGGAAGTCAGGAAGTCATTACATACTACACTTTGTCCTCTCTCTCTTCCAGCATGTCTATAACTCATTGGTTAATACTTGTCTCACTTCACTTCTCTGTACTTCCGCACCTGTGACAGGCTACGTATTACTAGCCACGTAGTCTCTCCTTCCAGGATGCAGGCATACAACAAAGGGAGTCAGAAAGTCATTACATACAAAATTATATTACAGAATGGTGAATGAATGGAATACAAGAATTATATTACATTGTAAAAATAACATATCACATTTGTTTATATCAAACATGCGGAGGGTGTGGAGAAAGAAGTACAGTCATCTCCCCTATAATGTCCATGTTGACAGTGAACACTGCTGGGGAATGCAGGCTCATGTGTGCATTTTGCCATGCCAGTGGACATGCCTGTATGCAACCTTGCATGAGATGGACGTCCCCACCCCACGGTTTCATAGTGGAGACGTCTTTGTGGATGCTGGCATGGGTGTCCATGTTTCTAAAATTGGGCTAAAATGACAGATGCCCCCAGTGTTTTTCTGCCTGTTCGGCCCTGGACGCCCTTTCTAAATGCCACTTCACATCTCATTACTAAGTTGTGTAATAGTCTCCACAGCAACAACAAATTTTGTCAATTTGCTATGACTATAACCATAGTAACAGAATAACCTAGAAATAATAATAATAGAAAAAAACAGATAGCTCATGCAGTCTGCCCACTTACTCCAGTCCGCACTACTAAGGATATATCCCAACTGCTTGCTTTAGAGCGTGATCATTCTCTGGGTTTATTGAGGGTGCGTGAAGTCTTTATTGGGAAGAGATGTTCTAACCTTGTTCTCTGATAATGATTACTGTCTTAGGCAGATGTGGGGTTGATGTTCTGTTGGCACGGTGACCGTTTAAAATTAAACACCAGTGCTGGCATTTAAGTTGCCTGTATATTCTATGTCACTGTCCACTTGCGTAGTGGCGCTATATATACAGAACGTTTCGTCACTGTGCTGACTCTGTTTACCTAAAGCCCCATATTTAGCAGGCTTAAACTAAACATGTAAAATATCCATTTAGCGGCTGAGTATCTCCACCATACAGATAATATTTTAGCCCATCCTTGCCCCTCCCCAAACCTGGTAGACAAATATAAATAATATCAGACGATTTAGTGATTTCAAGGATCTGATATTATACATATATATTTTTTAAAAAATACATGCGATAGTTAACCAGCAGCAACACATAACTCCTTTTGAATATCAGCCCATTTTTCCCCCTTCCTCCTGTGCCATACCTGGAAGTGTGCCAGTGAAAGAAGCTAATGCCCACTGGCAGCCAAGGACTTGGGTCGCTTAGCAGTTTAGCTAACTCCCTTTTGCGAATGTACTACTGTATTCCTGTGCTGGGGCATTTCACCCCGTGGACCAATCCAAAGTATCTTTATAATGGAAAAAGAAAGATCGATGACTGTAGCTGGGAGCGGCTTGTTCGACAGGTTTATCTGATTGATGTCTTCTCTGCTAAAGCGAGCAAACGTATATATCTTGTAACGTCTTTGGTGTGTTTCAGCTGCTCACGGGTGACTTTGGGCTGAGTTATGAGCAATCGAAGTCGCAGCTGGCCATCTGGGCAATATTGGCCGCCCCGTTCTTCATGTCCAACGACCTAAGGACCATCTCGAAGGAAGCCAGGGACATCCTACAAAATCGTCTGCTCATTCATATCAACCAGGATCCCCTTGGGGTGCAAGGAAAACGGATTATGCAGGTATTCAGCTCACCAAATGTCTGTTTCCTTTTCAAAATTATTCTCAAAATGTTTGCTACTGCACAGGAATCCTTCCACTCTGTCTGCTACGCTTTTCTGCTTGTTCATTCCTCATAACCCTTGCTTGAAGGATTCCTCTCCATTCAACTGTTATAGTTGTTGATATGAAAGGACAGACTAGATAGGCCATGTGGTCTTTTTCTGTCGTCATGTTTCTTTTCTGCTTCTGTTCCATCTCCCATGCAAAAGCAGGCTCACAACTCGCATTCATTAACACTTTATGCATTCACACTTAAATCTCCCCCATTCTCTGTCTAACTTCGCCACCTCCACAGCAGATATACAAACAAACATCTCACTAACGCCCATCTGCTGATTACTGCACTCACTAGCATACGCAGAAATAGAAAAAGAATTATGGTTCTTGTAACTTAAAATCCACCTCTGTTGCTTCTGTAGAAATGGCTGATGAAGGCCCCAGAGCCAAACGAGCAGTAACATGCACTACGTGATTGACAGCTCTGTAGTGGCCCAGTAAACATGTCTCTTATTACTGAGGCTGGTGAGGCAGCCAGTAGGTCACCGACTCTTTGGGAGGTCGGGCATGTGCTCTTTATTTTTATCTTCCCTGCGTCAGGTTTAATTTGGTCTCAGAGCTATGTTTAAAAAGTGCCGCATTAGTCTCAATAAAACCAGGGATGGCATTAGCAAGTCAGAAGAGAGAAGGAATTACTAGGGACGTTATTGCCTGTGGTATAAGTAGCTCTTGTAGGATCAGTGAAGCAATAGGCATAGAGTTAGGACAATAAACCACGTTTTTCTAGTTTTCTTTTTTATTGAAGTCTGTGCTTTACAATTTTAAAGCAATAATTAAGAAATTACAGAAAAAAAACAAGACGACATACAATCCATTAACAAAATATAACAAGTTTCTTAGCCCCCTGCAAGAGGAGGAGAAGCCATCTTGTTACTGGAGCAACAATATTATACACTGCTAGGAACCAGAACCCCACAAAAAAAAGAAATCAACTAAGAAACATTTGGGTAATAACAAGACACAAACTCCCATTTACCTACAAGGAAATTCTCTACTAGTTTTCAAATATTATAAATTTGATGAGTGAATTGCTTACATAGGCAAGGTAGAGTTTGACAAGTGAACCAACCATATGTTGTAGATTGAATAGTAGCCATATGCCCTGTGATAAGTTATCAGGATGTGCTGTTTATTTAATCATTCTGTTATCTTTCAAGCCTCTTCCTCATTTGATGACAAGCAGATATTCCTTCCAACAAGTATGTACTTTGGAAAATACTGTGTATCCCTTAGGACCCTTCCCAGCCTTATCCTCTGAGCCTAATGGACCATGCTGGTCTTTATCTGCCGTCATTTACTATGTTATTATGAGCAGCCCATAACCAGCCAGCTGCATCTAGCAAGTAGTTTCATAAGAGGGCATCTATGGGCAAAAAGCCAAAAAGCTGCCTGATTATAAATGGTAATTCTTTAGCTTACCTCAAGTCCAGTCCCAACGTGTGGGTTGTCATCCCCAACCAGCAGCTTGGAGACTGACAGTAACAAAGCTTGAAGACCTCACCCTACATAGGGCACAGTCACTGCCCACCAGGCTCAGTATTGTCAGTCTCCAAGCAGCTGGAGTGAGGTGATTCCCACCAGGGGACTCAGTCATGTTTTTTATTTACTTTCAATTCCATTTACCTTTGGTTCTTTTAGGCAGTGTGTTAGGTATAGCTGTAGCTGTAGGGGTGGGGCCCTTAACAGAAATTTCTGACCGTTTTGCAAAAATAAAAAAAAAGACGAGAGATAAAGTTCTTGGACAAGCGGGAACCACGCAGGTGACCCAGGTCAGCAAACAACTCCACTCAGACCGAGGGGCCTTCTGGTGGATGAGGAGCAGTGTGGTGATCTTTGGGCCAGCCCACTGTCTCAGATTCTGCCTCTGTAACTCCTGCCTCCGCCGATGCTGTTTCCAGGACTGAGCAGACAGGACAAGTAGCCAGCGTGGGTGTGTTAGTAGCAGGAGAGCTGCAGCACGTGGCCTCATGAACAGGTTCAGACATCAGTGCATGTGTGGGGCTGCGATTTAACAAGGCAGAGGTGCGGGTCTTCTCAGACAATGCCACAATGGTAGCCTATATGAACAGATAAGGAGGCATGGACAATGCACAGCTCGAGGATGAGATAACCCCACTACTGCGGTGGGCGGAGGACAACTTGCAGGGCCTATCTGCGGTGCATATAGCATGAAAGTAAAATGTGGAGGCCGATTTCCTCAGCCAGAGGCATATGCACAGTTGGTGAGACGCTGGAGGCAGCCGATCATGGACCTGATGGCACCTACGTGTCGGCAAAGACCCTGCGCTTCTACAGCAGGAGGCAAGAACGCATGTCCGAGGGCCTTGGTGCAACGATGGCCCACAGAGTCTCTCCTGTATGTATTCCCTCCATGGGCTCTCATAGGAGAGTAGTGCAGCGGATTGCGGCTCAACAGAGGCTTGTCATTCTGGTAGCACCCGACTGGCCTTGGCAACCATGGTATGCGGATCTGGTGCAGCTGGTGGTGGACGGTCTATGACAACTCCCAGCCAGGCCCGACCTACTCGTGCAGGGTCCAATATGGATGCCACAGGTGGATCGATTCTCGCTTATGGCCTGGCTCTTGAGAGGTTCTGACTGAGAAAGAGAGGATACTCAGCGGACATCATTTCCATGCTGTTGAAGGCCCAGAAGTGCTCCACATCGCTCTTATAATCGGGTCTGGCGAGTTTTTGAAGGATGGTGCACGAACTGGGGCAGTCAGCCCCTATCAGCATCGGTCCCAGGGGTCTTAGCATTTTTGCAGGCAGGGCTGGACAAGGGTCTCTCTTGCAGCTCGTTCAGAGTGTAGGTGGCGGCATTGATCTTTTACAGGGGAAAGGTCCAAGGAGTTTCCCTGAGGGCTCATCCAGATGTGCTGCAGTTTCTCCAGGCAGTGCAGCAGGTATGGCCACCAGTGAGTCCGGTAGTTCCAGCCTGGGACCTCAATCTCATCTTGTCGGTGTTAACAGAGCTGCCTTTCAAGCCTTTGGGAACATGCTCGCTCAAAGATTTGATCTTGAAGTTGGTGTTTCTAGTGGCAGTTTGCTCCGCGAGGCATATATCGGAATTGCAGGCATTATCGTGCAAGGAACCGTTTCTGTCGATATCAAAGGACAAGGTGGTGGTGGAGCTAAGATGGCGTGGATCAGGACTTAGTGAGTTAGTCATGTGTGCTATGGGTCGAAAGCGTAAGGGAAAGGGGTTAGTGGTGCCTTCCCATACCCCCAGTACCTCTACACTGATTGCTTATGGACCGCTTGATTTCTTTGTGCAAAGACTGCCTTGATATTCAGCTGTATTGGAGAGGATACTCCGGCTGCCCTGTTTCTTTTTCTTTTGTAGCTTGTAAATTAAAATATAGTCATTTATTTTAGTTTATCCTCCAATTTGAGAGCTAATATGAGCTAACAGTGATTGTTTTTGTTTTTCTTAAAACTTTTCCGTATATTTGGTTTTCAACTGTATTGCTCTGTTTTCTGTACAAGATAGTTATTGTTACTTCTTGGTTTATTGTTAAAATTGCATAAATATAAAAAAAAAAAGGAAGGTTGTGTTGCGGACGGTACCTTCATTTTTTCCGAAGGTTTTCTCCGCCTTTCACGTGAATCAACCAGTTACACTGCCAGCCTTTGTGGGACACGATGAGCTGGTAGGAGATTCCGATCTGCATCTCCTAGGTGTGCATCGGGTTCTGAAGAGGTATTTGAAGAGGATGAAACTGATCCGGAAGTCCAACCTCCTGTTTGTGCTGTTGGAGGGCTACGGAAGGGGGGGAAAGAGGCCTTAAACTCCAGGTGAATAAAGAAAGCCATTTTGTCTGCATACATGGTGAGATGCAGACTGTCACCTATTGGAGTACGGGCGCATTCGACTCAAGCGCTATCAGCTTCTTGGGGGGAAGCCAGTCTAGTTCCACTGCTGGATATCTGCAGGGCAGCAACATGGTCAATGCTTCATACCTTTGTGCAACATTATCAGCTGGATGTTCAGGCTGCAGGGGGTACGCGGTTTGGTGCGGCGTTATTACAGGCCGGGCTTATGGGTCCCTCCCAGGTCTAGTACTGCTATGGTACATTCCACACACTGGGACTGGACTTGAGGTATGCTAAGAAAAGGTTAATTAGGTCTTACCTGCTAATTGGCTTTCCTCGAGTACCTCAAGTCCAGTCCCGGACCCTCCCTGTTTTACTTTGTGAAGTGTACGCGATTCCAAGCCAGAAGAAACAGTTTTTGGAGGTGGGGGGGGAGGGGCGTTCGAGATCAGTGGTTTCTGCTGGACCGGTGGTTGGCCCAAACAAAGGGGCACTTACAGTTAAGAGAAAACGAAAAAAGAGTAAGCTAGGAAGCAGAGGGATAAGACGATACCAGATGCTGGAGAGTGTCGAGGGGGTTCCTTTGCTGGCCTAGGTGTTCAAATGTTGGTTCCGGTCGAGCCAGCCGAGTTTTCAGGTAGGATTAGATTAGTTCTAGTTCATACTTAGTCTGCTTTGTCAATAGAATGCTGAGCCTGGTGGGCGGTGACTGTGCCCTATGTAGGGTGAGGTCAACAAGCTTTTTTACTGTCAGTCTCCAAGCTGCTGGTTGGGGTGACAACCACAAGTCAGGACTAGACTTGAAGTGCTCAAGGAAAGCCAATTTAGCAGGTAAGACCTAATTAACCCTTATATATGTGCCTTTATAAAATATGATCTCAGAACCAACTCTTAATGGGGTGCAGATTGAAACACACACATTCTACACCTGCCCTGAAAAAGGTATAAATGTGTGTACTCTATGCATGTACCTGTCCATGTATTTTCTAAATTACACACATACATTGCAACTCAGTCTCTGCTATGCCTCTAGAAATGTCTATGCATAGATCACATAAAAGTAGATGCACTCTTTCTGTGCTCCTACTTTTTACACAAATATGTGGTTGTACATTATTATAAAAGGCCTTTTCAACATGTAAAACAGGCTTTACACATAGAAAAAGTGTTATAAAATGATTCCTTTAGGTGTTGAATTTAATGGCCATTTAGATGAATAAAACACATAAATGGCTTGTCCTAAAATTGCCCTAGGTATTGTGCATGTTAAAGTGTGCACACAATACCATGTCGTGCATTCTTTTAGCCATGGTGAACAGAGGCATTCCCAGGGGAAGGGTTTGGACTTCCACTCTCATTTTTCAAAAGTACCCTTGTAAACTTTCTCAAGAGAGTGTCTGTTTATGTAATTTCAATGGGTACTTTCCTTTTGAATACTGGAATAACTTGTTCTTCCTGCAGAAATTAGCCTGTCACAAAATTCCCCCATACCAAATAGCTAATTGTAAACTACCAGGTTCAGTGCATGTTCTTCTGTAGCTAATTCCACCAAAAGGTGCATGTAATATACAGTAAATTCACCTGCATGTGCTTAAACTATCTGTTGATGTATATGGACTTATACAGGGGGATAGATTCAGGAGTGATATGTGGAAATATTTCTTTACGGAAAGAGTGGTGGATTCGTGGAATAGTCTCCCAGTGGAAGTGGTAGAGATGAGGACAGTATCTGAATTCAAAAAAGCATGGGACAAACACAGAGGCTCTCTAAAGGAAAAAAGGGGACTGTTGTAGTTGTTGATATGGAAGGACAGACTAGATAGGCCATGTGGTCTTTTTCGGTCATATTTCTATATTTCATATTTGAAAGTTCATTATTTTATGCATCATTTTCTCCCCTGAGCTGCCTGTTTATATGTAGCATAAAGTTCACACTTTAATTAAATATGCAAGTAAGGTTAAAATTATACACAATGCCAAAGTTAAATGGGTAAAACCAACATAACAGCAGAGGGATAACAAATGGAAGGACTAGGACAATAAAATATCTTTATTTTAATAAAACCAAGACAGAATACTATTAAATACTCCTTTTATAAAGACATTTTTAAATATGGTAAGATGAAACCTCAATGAGACATCAAAGAGCTTCTCTAATGGTTGAACCATGTCAGCAAACTAGGACTCAATTTATTGATCGTCTTTCTCCTGGGCAAATAATTTTATTCAAATATTTTTAGTTCAATAATTAAATCCACAATTTCAAAATCTGCTCATAGTTGTCTTCAAGCAAAACCATTTTAACATAAAGTAACAAAAGAAATTGGCCAAAGTACTTAGCTTTGAATAAAGGCACTTTGCACGTAACCATTGAAATCCATGGCATGTAGCATATTAGAAAACTCCTGTACATCCTGTTTTGCCAAAAATAGAGACATGTCCACCCAATATCGATGTTTCAGCCATATGTGACTTGCTTCAGGGGTCCTGCAAGATGTCAAAAAAACAGTATATTAAAAAAAATTAGAATACTGCTAAATACTTTTTATGTCTTGGTTTTGGTTTTCAATATTTTTGTAGCACATATAGGGCAGGGTTTGTTTTGATAGTAATACTTTTATTATAATAAACAGATCAAGACAATTAAAAAACAAGCATATCATAACATAAGTAATTTCAAAAATCGCATATCACTCACTTAGTAGCCCAACGTGTTTCAATGAACCACCTGCATTAGGGGACTTGATTATAGCAGATATAAGATTAGAACATACGATTTGCTGTACTGGGTCAGACCAAAGGTCCATCAAAGCCCAGCATCCTCTTTCTAACAGTGGCCCATCCAGGTCACACGTACCTGGCAAGATCCCCAAAGGCACACAGTTTCCATGCTGCTTATCCCAGTAATGAGCACTGGATTTCCCACAATCCACTTTAAAATGGTCTGTGGACTTGTCCGCCAGGAACTTGCCCAAACCTTTTTCAAACCCAGCTACACTATCAGCTTTTACTACATCCTCTGGTAACAAATTCCAGAACTTAATTATGCATTTAGTGAAAAAATATTTTCTACAATTTACTGTAGTTTTTAATTATTACTTAGTAGCTTCATTGTATGTCCCCTAGTCTTGTTCTTTTTGAAGGGGTATACAACTGATTCACCTTCTACTCCACTCATTATTTTATATACCAGTGATAAATATCAAGGGGCAGAAGGAAGACTTAAGGGAATGAAAAAAAAACATGGAAAAAAAAGAGAATAAAGAACAAGACGAGATAGTTAAAGAAATTCCATATAAGGAGGGGGGTACTTACCTACAAGAGGTCAAAAAACACCCCCAGTCACCCAGCTTGCTTTTTACAACACACCATGTACTCCATATTGTGAAACTCCTGAGATATGTGAAATGGCCAAATTTGCGAAAGTATGTGGCCTGTGGCATCCTGATATTTGTTTCTGTCCCTTAGAGACTGCTTTCAGTGCATGAGTTTTTGCACAAGGCTGAGTTTCACAATATAGATACTGGAGGGAGAAGAATCTCCCTGCTGATGAGCTATCTTAGTAATTACAGGTGCTTGCAAGTTTACTCCATAATTTTCTGGAGAACAGTACAAGAACTGCATAGCTTCCATCCTGCACTGTGAAATAGCCATGTGTCACCCTGTCATTACACATTTCTTGCCGTGCGTAATGAAATAATCCAGAGTTATCCTGGTAGCGGGGAGTATGTGGCTGCTTACTTTGCAGCGAACAGCCAGGTGCAGCTGTATTTCTCTCTCTGCACAGGGTAGATGGTATCCAACTTGACACACATCGGTCGAGTTTGTGCAGAGCATTAGATAGTATGTAGAGTACTGCTCCCAGGCTCGCTTTGCAAGCTGCTATCTCATAAGTCATGGCAGAGATCTGTAGGCTTAGGCACGGAGACTCTTACTGAGAAGAGTTCATCTGAATGTCTCTTCACTATGGTACAGGACTACCCATTCTGAACCTCTAGGGCCCTCTGTGTGGCTCTTTCACACTACAGAAGTTTAAAAATGTCGCAGAATGATATGAAGTTGATCTGTGTTTTTAAAATAACCTGTGACTGTGACTTTTTGTAGATTGGTTTCATCTTAATGTGGAATAGAGCACTTGTATTGTGATTGCAGTGTCAGTCCATTTGTGTACATACAGATAAAGGCCAAGGGGCCACTCCAGTAGCTCAGTGTGGTCTTAATTCCCAGGCCCAGCTTCTGCTTCTGGACGGGCTGGAAAAGCTGCGGAGGCAACGTTTGCAGCCCCTTTGAGGACAGAGTCTTAGCTGTTTCTCAGCAGTGCACTTTGGATCCATGTTAGCCAGATTACAAAGGAAATAATTTATGGGCTGTGGTCAAGGAGCGTCACTGTGATGGTTGGGATGCGCTGAGAAGGGGATATAAAAATAAGGGAAATTGCTCTTGACTAGTTTCAATAAACACTGAAGGTGCAATATCTCAGTATAAGTTGTTGAGTTGATCTGGAAGTCCAAAGGAGCTGGAGAAACTGCCAGCCGCCCCCCCCCCCCCAAAAAAAAAATAAAATAACATTAAAAGTCAACAAATAAGTTGTAGTTTTTTATTCTTTCCAGACCAACAGAATATTGGAAAGAAATTATACATAAGGAGTCAAAACTATCTGTCTGTCCATTTTTGTCTGGGGCAAAACAGCTCTATGAAAACAAATTCAGCTTGGGGGAAAATACAGGAAAAGACACAATGAGTTTGAAAATGGACCAGATTGGACCAGGAGTTCCAGAGAAATAAAGTTCCCAAAAAATTACACACTGCATTTGTATGGGAGAATGAGTTCCAGTGGCTACAACATAGAAACACTGATACAATGAAAAACAGCAGTTAAGGAATTTTTTCTTTCATACTGCATGTCCCCTCTCCTCTCCCAAGTCACAAATACACACAGAGCCAAGACAGATGCACACAGAAACACAAACATGAGCACACAAACATACACCTATGGAACTACCCAGTTTCAGGGGGAGACTTTGTCCTGATTTTGAAATTATTTTATTTATTTACATTCTCTTATATACCATGCTATTCTGCATCAGTGCGGTTTACATTGAACAAACTGAAATTACATTGAACAGGGCATTATAACTTGGAGATAACTATTTTACAGGGAACATGGGCTATGGAGGGTTAAGTGGCTTGCCCAAGACCACAAGCAGCACCTGTGGGACTAGAAACCCCAGTCCTTCCGGCCCAAGGTTGCTGTCCTCTAGTGGGATTTGAACCCCCGACCTTCCGGCCTGAAGTACCTTGCCCCAACCACTAGGCCACTCCTCCACTCCAAATTACACCCCAAAGCAGTGTGGCATTTATAATCCTCCGATAATGTCTGTGGAAATGAGTGCCAAAAGTCCTATAATGCATCAAGATAGGATAGTCAGAAATCCAGGAGTGGCCTGTAATCACCCTCCTGGAACTAGATAAGTTGACAGCTTTGAGATACGTGCACATAGAAACACGTACACAGAAGATCATACTTCACATACCCTGGCTTAAAGGGGTGAGGTTCATAACCATCATGGTATATGCAAAATGAACCTATTTGGAGAAATTGCCCCTGACAGAAAACATACACATATGCACATACACAGAGGAGTTGAAAATTGTCATATGAGACATCTGCATTTTTTCCCCATCATGAACCCCTCCCCCTCCTCTGCTACTGCACGTTGCTCTCTGCTGGACTGGCTCTTAATGATTCAGATGTGTATTTCATTTTCTTAATTGTAAATTTTAGTGTGAAACCTAGTGAATGAATTTTATAGCTTTCCTAATGGTTTCTGTGTGTATTGACACCTAGTAACTAAGTTGCAGTTGGCTACTGGTTGCTATGTGACTGCCTACTAGTAGTAGAGAAGCACCACACTTGTCTGTTGCCCAGCTACAGTGGTGCCGTATGGTTAACTACGAAACATATCATGTCAGCTCTGTTGACAATGCTATCTACTGGGGAGATGTATTATTGTACTTGGTATCATTCAGTGCATTTTTCCTAGACAAAAAGGAGCCGGGTCTCAAATGCACGACTCTTTCATTAATACATGAGGACCATGGGTCAATTTTAACAGGCAGTGAAAAAGGCAAAGGTACTCCGTACCACCATGTATCTTTTATTATGCTTTCCAAACCAATGACAAATTTGAGAACTGTTTAATTGAAACTGCCCCTTCCTTTCCAAGTAAGAGAGAGTCATACATGTGCGTATAAACACACGCATGCAGGTGGATTGGAAAGAATTCCACTTGTTCCACTAAACCTAATACCTTTGTGACTAGCTTAGCTCCCTTTATGAGGTCAATGCAAATGTGTTTTGCTCAGTGCCAATGGGAGAGATATTAATAGTCCCAAAAGTTTGCTTCTTTATCTTAATAAGAGGATTAACATCATCTAACTGCTCTGTAGGTTTTTCTTCTAAGACATGATTTCACAATAAATGCCAGTGGCCAGATATCAGTACTTTAGGTTATTCTTCATACTGAATGGACATCTCATTTTTTATTTGCTGACTTGAATGAATTTGACATTTCAGTTTTGAACAATCCTTTCAAGACCAAAATCATATTTTCTTAAAAGCATTTTTAATTAAAGAATTTCTCAAAATGTCAACATATCTCATGTGTGCTGTACTACTTTGGGGGGGGGAGGAGAGAAACATACCCCTTATTTTTAAACATCTCCTTCTATAAATAAACCCTGCTTAAGATGGAGTTTACTTAGCATTCCTCTCCAAGCCATCCAAAGGATACAAGACGAGAAGCAACATCACCAACGCCTACTGAAATGTGCACTGATAAATGCCAGATCAGTACGATCAAAATGGCCTGCAGCCATTGACCTGATACCCCAATATAATCTCGACATCCTGATGATCACGGAGACATGGCTATCCGATTGTGACAACGTCCTCCTGAATCAGATGCTGCCACCAGGATTTGTGCTATACACATCCCACAGATCCAGTCAGAAAGGAGGCGGGACCCTCATCCTTGCCAAAGCTGATTTACACTTCAAGATGTGCAACTCCTCTAGCTCAAGCCACCTGGACTCCCTCACTATATCTAATGAGCTCTGCACAATCAACCTTCTCTATCAGGCACCCTCCCCCTCACCAGATGACCTTCCAACAATCATTGAGCATGCATGTACCACATCCACCTCACGCTCACCAAGTTGGCTAATTGGTGATTTCAACCTCCCATCTCTTCAAGACAGCCACTCAGCAGCATTCCTTGACGCCCTGGAGGACCTAGGTTACAAACATGTCGATTCCCCCACCCATACTAAAGGTGGCAAACTAGACCTCATCTTCGCACCTCTCTCCATCGCCACAGTACCCCTAACTCTTGCGCTGTCTGTAACACCAGTGCCCTGGTCGGACCACAGTCTACTCAGTTTCAATATACCCATTATTACATCCAGCAAGAGCCGAAGGTCTTCTAACACATCTGGAACTCACACAGCCCGCTTCCGACCACTCAACCAGAGCGTAGTCCTAGAGAATCTCCGACCACTCATGACCAACACAACCATTGAATTAGATGATCTCATATCCAAATGGGACGAGAACCTGAGAGCTGCCTCTTGTCCATCACTCACCGAAAAGAGAATTCGAAAACGTGAAGATACTCCATGGTTCTCTACAGACCTTCGTACTTCTCTCCACCATCTAAGCAAGCTTGAGCGACAGTGGCAACGAACTCACTCCCCCAAGGCGCTGGCAGCATACAACTCATACCTAACTACCCACCGAGCGAAGATAACACAGAGCAGGAAAACTTACCACACAGACCTACTAAAACGCTCCATCAATAAACCACATGTACTGTTCAGTATAGTAAAATCCATAACAGGAGAACCGGTTTCAGCCCAACCCCCTATGCCTCAACCGCAGGACTACGCAAACTACCTGCAATCAAAGATGATTAAAACCAACTCAAACATAAGTGTCAATAATGCCTCCACTTCATCCTTTGAGTCCACTTCATCTAAGGCATCCCATGTGATGCCACTACACAACTTCTCTGCTGTATCAAATAGAGAGATTGTGAACATTATTGCCTCTATCAATCCCAGTACAGCTCCTAATGACCCCTGCCCAGCCAGCTGGATCAAGGACCTGCGACATGACCTCAGTCAAATATTGAGCAAAATACTGAACCAGTCCTTCTCAACAGGTTCATTCCCGCAGAGTCTGAAACACACTTCCATCAGGCCCCTACTGAAGAACAGCAGGCTTGACCCATCCAAGGTTGAATCCTTCAGGCCTATCTCGAGCATCCCACAGCTTGCAAAAATCATTGAGAAAGCCGCCCAACAACAAATCCAGCATCATATTGACACTGAAGCACCACTAGATCCATCTCAACACGGCTTCAGGGAAGCACATGGAGTCGACACAGTCCTTACAACCCTATTCAACGTCTTGGTAACAGGAATAAATAACATACAACAGGGATTCGTCCTCATCTTCCTGGACATCTCCGCCGCCTTCGACTCTGTGAGTCATGACATACTCCTACAACGCTTGAAAGATAAGGGGATTCAAAGCACAGCACTCGAATGGTGTAAATCCTACCTATCTAACAGGTGGCAACAAGTAAAAACAGGTCACACATCATCAGAACCATTCCTGCAATCTCAGGGAGTACCCCAAGGATCGTCCTTATCGGCACTGATGTTCAATATCTACATGCAACCGATATGCGACTTGATCAGATCCTTTAACGTACAATGCCTCGCTTACGCAGATGACATCCTCCTATACATGCCGTTCGCAATTGACCATCCAGTATTTTCCCCAATAATCAACTGCTTTGAAGCTGTTGCCGAATGGTTGCTATCACAAAACCTTCGGATTAACCATAGCAAAACTGACGTCCTTTTCGTCACGAGGAACCGTAAGTTCATACCTCCCCCATCACTACTCGTCAACAACGTAGAGTTGAAATCAAAAGCTACAATCCGTTATCTTGGCATCACATTGGACCAGCACCTGGATATGACAACACATGTGAAGAACGTCACAAAGACTATATATCATAAGATCAAAACGTTACGTCACCTCCGCCCCCTACTAGATCCTACCAACTTCCGAACAACCTTCCAGGCATTAGTCCTCCCACACCTGGATTTTGCTAACATCATCCTCCATGGTCTCCCTCAATCAACTTTAAATCCGCTCCGCCTAGCTATGAATACAGCTGCAAGAGTCCTTTCCGGCTCGTCAAGATCTGACCATATAACACCCATCATGAAAGATCTGCATTGGTTACCTTTACATGCCAGACTCCAGTATAAGTCTTTAGTCCTTACTTTCAAGGCCATAAATAACCACCCCCCTACGCCAATCAGCAAGCTTATTCACGGCACCCTGGAAAATAGAAAAAGGAGACCCACTTCAATGAACACCTTAATAGTCCCTAAAATGATAACGAAGTGCACTAAGGCCACCTCCAACAGGGCCTTCTCCTTATTTGCTCCTTTAAACTGGAATGCGCTTCCCCACGAAATCCGTGCTATAAAAAGCCTAATTCTATTCAGAAAAGCATTGAAATTCCATTTGTTCACAAAATGCTACCCAGAAGACAACCCAGACATTAGCAAAACTAGCACCCCAATACAACCAGAAAAGGGCTAGTTGGTCAACCTTCTCTCTAGTCCTATGGTGAACCACCCGAAAAGCACATGCAATATCCAAACGAGTTTATAATATTGTATATAGCATTAAGCATTAAGTTAACCTGTACATAGTTCTCCCGGTTGTCCCTTGTTGAATTTCCCTGTTCATTGTAAACTCAATGTTACTTGTATGCATTGTAGTATGTTCTTGTTCAATGTACACCGCACTGATTGTAATAGCGCGGTATAAAAGAAATGTTAAATAAATAAATAAATACGGGCTATATATATACATGGTAACCCTTAGAAATAGATGAGTCAGGAGGAGGCATAGTCCAGGGCTAAATTGTAACACAAGTAATTTTCAGGAAGAGAAAAAAAGAAACAAAAGGAGCCCATGAATGAAGCATGGTAGGAGGGAGGGACTGAGGTCTACTGGACTCCCGCTGCAGCTCTACCTAGAGGCTTACAAAAGAGGAAGACCAAAGAGCAGAGGGCAGACCAGAGGAAGAGAGAGCACCTGGGAGTGCCTTATGGTTTAGTGGAGTCAGACACTCACAGTGGAAGCCAGCTCCTGGATGTGATTTACGGAGAAAGTGACCACACATCACAGTGCGCCTTTCCTACTCTGCGTGTTTCAGTGGGATGCATTCATGAGGGTCACCCAAAATAAAGCCCTGTTTTACTCCAGCTCATAATGATTGGGAGGAATGGCACCAGCTCACCTATTGTAATCATTATTAACTCCCATCTGTTTTAGCCTATGCAGAATAGCAAAATATCTGCATTGTCAGCCTCATGGTACCGTATGTACAGTCTTTGCCCAAAAATCCATATATTTCAGAAGAGTGCAAAAGCAAACTCTGAAGATTAGAATTCAGGAAGCAGCGTGATGAGCAGTGGAGAGCAGAGAAGAGGGGCATGAACAGGCGCTGCCAACTGAATGGAATGCAGAGAGAAAACACAATTCAGATCTCTTAGCAATGATCCTTTAAGAGATCTTTCAATGGTGCCTGTTCACAAGTTGATTACAAATAGCCACAAGAATTATCCAAACATATTACTGTAAAGGAAGCTCTTCAGAGCACACAGGTTCAATCTTCAAATGGTATCTGAAGAGGGGACCTGCTTGGCCTAGAAAGCTCATCTCCATTATCTGGGCATGATTTTTTTGGGTGCTAGCCACCATCAGAATCTACAGTCTCACCTTCACTTGCAGGACTAGTATTCTGCATTACGCAACTGAATGAAATGCCTGGACGGTGCATCAGGAAATGATTAATATTCTTTCCTTTTCCTTTCTAGATTCAATCCCTAGAGATTTGGAAGAGGATCCTGGTAAAGAGACAGTATGCTGTGGCCATTTTGAACATAGGCACTGCTGGAATGCCTACTCCCTTCCAGACCAGCTTAGCTAAGATGAATATTTTTGACTGTCAAACGGGCTATAAGATCTTTGACGTGTTTCAGAAAGCATTCCTGGGATCCTTTGCCCTGCATGATACCATGTACCTAAAAATCAATCCAACTGGCGTAGTCCTGCTGTTCTTAGTGCCTGTATGCTAATTACCACCTCTATTATGCTGTAATGCCATTCTCCTCAGCCACTGGCATTATGATGCAGGAGCTGTGCAAGCTGATTGGTTAAATAAGAGGAAGCTATAAGATTATGCTGTGTATTGTTATACACAGGGGTTCTAACCTTGTGCTCTATGTGGGGAAAGCTTAAAGCTTGAAGGGCTCTGTTTAGTCAGTCAGTAGTTGAATGATAGTGTGCCATTGCCAACCTCTGCTAGACAACAAATCAAGATACTTTAATTAGTAAACTAGGGCTGTTAATACTCCGTATCACCAAGTGTACAGGTACAGTACTCTTGTTGCTGATATGTTTTGGTTGGTTTCCTCCTTGCCTTCTTCCGCCTGCCACATCTCCGTGGCTGTGATGATGAATGATGCCTCCATTGCCGAATCCTTTGGTCTTCTCTGCTGCCTTCACTGTCCACATGAAAGCCAAAGCCCATCACTTCTGCAGTGTTTCTGAACTTTGCTAACCCTGAAAAGATGAGGGTGGGACACTGGGTTTCACTGTAAACTTTCTTGGATTCCTGTTGGAGCTAAATCCAGGTAGGAATAGTCAGGGCTAGGTATGGTGTTTTAACACAGGCCGAATTCCTTCTGTGAAGCCTGATTTGGTTTTTAATTCAGATCTGGGCTCTAGAATGTGAAGATACAGAGGATGGGGCATCCATTAGGTGGCAGAGTTTGCATCATCCACACCTAAAGCAGGAAGATCCTTCTAAGCAAGGCTAGCTGGTTTGACCTTTACAAACTGCATACTTCAGTGCAGAATCAAAACATTTTACTAGGCAAAAGCACGAATTCTAAAGCTTCCATGGTGTTTGCTGCCCTTCAATCAATATTCCAGCACACTCTGGCATTAATGAAATAGAAGCTTTGACGTTTGATTGTAGTACAAATGTAAGAAAACTACATGTAAGCATGAGGCAGAAGGATGTGGAATTTTCCATAAAAACCTGTATCCTTGTGTGTGAAATTCTCCATAAATTGAGAGAGAGCTTTGATTTTATTTTGTTGCTCATCTCTGTGCATTGAAGAGGCCACTGTTCCATATTACAGAGATCCCCTCAGCTTACAAACTACAGCTGGACCATGTCCAAAACAGGAAGTACAGGCTTATAAAATTGCATCTTGATTTTTTAAATCCTTCTACTAAAAAAAAAAAAAAGGGATGAAAAGTTGCAATGACGCATACAGCGAGTGAAGCTAAATATATGTCTCCTGTATGTACGAATAAAGCCACAACATAATATTATGACTTTACAGTTGAACCTACTATTTAAAATGACAAATTTACATTTTGTGGTCTATCAGCAAATTGGTAACCTAGCTAAACCTGATGACCTCTGATAGCAGGGGCAGTGCAAGGCAATCTGCTGGTGCTTCTCCCCCCCCTCCCCTTCAAAGGAGAGCAGGGAATCCCCTCACTCAACACCTGTTAGGTGTTGACCCAAGAAAAAAAGAAAGCAACATAAGCCCAGGCTATTTAATTAAAAAATAGATCTTAGCAATGCTGTTTCTATGTAGTAAAAATTATAGCACTTTAATTACAGAGCCTGGATCTCTCATATAATACATATAGCAACTCCTGCTACTATGCTGGACTGGCATAATATTAAATGTAAAGATATATTCTGCAAAAAAACAAAGGAGATGTAAGGTGCTCACACAACAACAAGAAACAAAAAAAATGAGAACTAGAGCGTATTTTATAATGCTAAAATAAAATTATTAGAACTAATTTTATTTTGGTATTGTAAACTGCACTATGCTTTTTACTTTTTTTCTAACATATATATATTCTGCATCCAAAGAAATCCCTCTCCCAATAGTGGGTGCAGAGCATAACTATCACATTTCTCCAAAGGACTCAATACACCAAAAATAATTTCTGATTCTGGTGTCATCTCAGTAATGGCAATATAAACTCACCAGTAATGGGCATATTGTGAAGTAATATAGAACCCTACAAAAATCACTCAGAACCTATAAAGAAAATCTACCATATCATAACTGCATTAACTTCCAAAACTCATACAAGGAGCCTACCCAGAAAAGAGCAGCACCATAAATATTGCAGATGGCTCTGAAACATCCATACATTATTCAGAAAACTGGACAAGCCTGATTTACTACAGTACCCCCACATAGAAACTTCATGCTAACCGAACATGTAGCCACAGTCACACATGTAGAACTCAGATCCTCACCAAGTACAGAATAAATGACCACAAACTAAAAATACAAATATAGAGACAAAGATTAAACTGAAACCCCAGGAAAACAGACTTTGCGTGCAGTACACCAGAAAAATAGAAATATATGTAGATGCCGCTATACTGTGCAAAATATAAAGACTGAACATGTAAATTCCAAAGACTGGCATATTCCAATCACTAAGTGAAAAATAAAATACTTTTTTCTACTTTTGCTGTCTGGCCCTTTTTATTCTCTGGTTTCCACTTTCCTGTGTCTTCTGTTCTTCTCTTTCCTCCTGTCTTCTTCATTTCCTTCCATCTCCGACATTGAGATTTTTTTTCCCTTTTTAGCTTTCTTTCATTTACTTTTCCCTTTGACAGCTCAGATTTCACTCCTCTTCCTTACCATCCAGTCCTCAATTTCCCTCTTTTTATGGCATCTATATACCACTTTTCAACCTTAACACAGCCCTCCCATTCCCCACCTCTTTTTCTTTCCCCAGTCTAACTTATTCTCCCTTTCTCTTTTACCCCCCCACCACCAACATGCACAGCATCTCTCCTATCCTGCCCTGTCCAGCGTCTCCTCCAACCAGTGTCTGCTCCTCCCCTCCCCTCCTACCCCATCCCGCCCATGTCCAGCATTCCATCTTTCTCTTTCCCTGACCTCTTGTCCAGCATCTCATCCTAACCCCCTATATCCAACGTCTCCTTTTTCTCCCTATTCCCCCATGCTCAGCATCTCATCTCTTTCCCTAGCCCCCCATGTTAGCATCACCTCCTCTCTCTCTCCTCCCCCAATTCCCATAGTAGCCAGCATCCCCCTCCATCTCACTATGACCTCCTCCCATATTGAGCATACTTCTCCATCTCCCTATGACCACCTCCCATGGCCAGCATCCCTCTACATCTCTCTATGACCTCCTCCCCTATCCAGATTTCTCTTCCATCTTCCAATGACCTCCCATATCCAACATCCCCATGACCCTGTGTCCAGCATCCTATCTCCCTATGGCCACATTCCATGTCCAGCATCCCCCCTTCCATCTCCCTATGGTCCCTTCCCATGCCCATTCTCTTTCCTCCATCTCCCTATGGTCTCCCCTATGTCTAGCATCCTCCATCTTCCTACACCCCTTGTTCCCCTCATGTCCAGCATCCTCTCCCTAAAGCCCATTTCTGTGTCCAGCATCCTCCCTCCATCTCCTTATGGCCTCCTCCCATGTTCAGCAACCCATCCCCTGCTTCCTCATCCCCCTATGGTCCCCTTTGTCCATCATTTCCCTCTGTCTCCATGATTACTGCCATCACCACTGCTTCTCCCAAGGTCTGCGGCGGCAGCAATAAGCTGAACCTTAAGTGTGGGGTCTTTGAGATTCTCATACACTTCCAAGAACCTGCTGGTCCTGTCCCTGGGGCAGTTTCTCCAAATGGGTTAGTATTGCACATGCAATATAAAAGCTCTTAGTTCTTTCCTATAAGCTCACCTATCATATCTCCAACTATATACTAACTGTATATTAAATTAGTATATGAAAACAATTGCTGTCTTTTAAAATTACACCAAGCATACACTGAAAATCCATAAGAGGAGGAGTGGAATGAATTCTCTTTAAACTTCTTGTGACAAAGTGAAGCAAGCCCTGATGAAACTTAATGGCGAAACGAAGATCTTTGTAGGGAGGGGAGTCTTCCTTCACGGGATGCTGGCAGAGTTCTAAACTAATGTGATACAATGTGGATTTTCTTCCTGTGAATTCATTTATTTTTGTTTTAGGAATGGCGACTAGGTTTGTGCTGATGTTAGATTGAGCATTTCATTGCGTGCAAGGCTAAGTACTCATAGATGTTGCCATCTAAGCTGATTTGGAAACAGCTCTGAATGAATATTAGGATAATAAATAAAAGGAGAAAATAATAAAAATAGTGTTTATAAATTGAGTAATTTAAATTTTATAATTGAATTCAAGAATAAAATAATATTAAAAGAGAGGAGTATTTTTAGACTTGTGATGTGGTAAGAGGAAACTCCCCTTCAGTAGATTAGAGGATCAATTCAAGCAGTTAAGTCCAGTTCTTCTCATGTCCTCCGTTACTTCTGACTGTGACCAGGAAAGGGCGTACACTTCTACAGTGCCATTGGTGTGTCTACACAGAAACATTTGAGGGAAGGGGTGCAAGGTATGGAGTGGGAAAAGCCAAAATGGCATTTTTACAAATGTCAACCTCCTCCAGAACACAATCCTCTGTCTTTAAATTGGCTATAAAAAGTCCAAAAAGGCATTCTATGCCATAATCACACCCTCCCCCAGCCAGGTGTAACAAATCATTAAAAGGATTTCATATCATTTTGACCAATTCTATATAGATATGTGGGCATATTATCAACCAACAAGTTGTTTTATTGGCGTAAATAAATCTATGACTAGCTTCCAAGAAAAATGTTAATGTTCTTCAAGTTAGTAGAGAAAGGAGTATCAAAGTCAACCGTTATTCACAGACACATTGAGTTATTCCAGGAAATCGCTTTGACCTGCAACTTGGTTGAACCTTATTTCTATTGTACTCAAATGGACTAACTTGACAGTCACAATATTTTGTGTAATATTGATGAGAGAGGTTTTTATCCTATGTTGTTATCCCATAGAAGTACTGTAATCATGCTGGTCTAATTTTTTAAAAGCTCTTTTTGAGGACTTCCGGTGATGCGGTGAGAGTGAGCAGACGTGTGCTGATCGCACTCCGACTACCCCCTGCCTAAACCGGCGTACTAGAGCCGTTTTTTAGCCCGGAGATTCTGGCGAGAACCTGACCCAGAAGTCGAGTACTCCAGGGAGCCGCTAACAGCGCATAGAGAGTCCAGCGGAGATGGCCACGGCACTCAGAACGGGGAAGAGGGAGCGAGACAGGGGGCCTGCCCCGAGCAAAATGGTGGATGGAGGAGCAGCGCCTAACTCACCGGCCTCCCCGGTGAGCGTGGAGGAAATATCAGCGGCAGTAGCGGAGGCTCTGGCGGTGCAGTTTACCACCCTCCGAGAAAAGCTGGATTCAGTGCAGAGCTCGGTGGATACCTTCGGGAAAAGGCTGCAGGAGGCGGAGGAGCGCGTGGGTCGAGCGGAAGACACCCTGCTTGAGCTGAACCAGACAGTGGCAGGCCTTAAATCCCGGCTGCTCTCACACGAGGCTAAACTCGACGATCTTGAGAACCGCTCTCGAAGGAATAACTTACGAGTGATGGGTGTCCCTGAAACGGTGTTGGATAAGGACCTGCGAAAATATCTGGAAGTGCTATTTGAGTCGCTGCTAGGAGAGACGGCTGCCCGCGGGAACATCCAAATCGAGAGGGTGCACCGAGTGGGAAGCAAAAATGATCGCGACTCTCGCCCTCGATTGGTCCTGATTAAATTTCTACACTTTCCACAAAAAGAAGCCATTCTGCGGGCTGCCAAGACGAAAGGTACTATACAAGTGGACAATGCGCGGCTCCGGATCGCTCAGGACTATTCGGTGGCGCTGAGTCAGCGCCGTCGCGCCTATGCACCTACCTGCCAGAGACTGATTAATGCACAAATTAAATTTACAGTCCAGTACCCGGTGCGTCTCCACGTGTTCCATGAAGGCCAGCGCAAGACCTTTGAGACAGCTGAAGAGGCGGCCAGATACGTGGAGGCTACTATCCCGAGCGGTGCACCACGCTGAGCATCTCAAAATGACTGGCTGTTTTTTAAGTTTGTTGTTCCCAGGGCGTCCAAAGTTTCGGACGGCCTGTCTATTTGTGTAGTTGATGGTGTTGTGCGGAGTTCCCGAGGCCTTCCACTTTATACTCATTGGCCCGATAGGGAACGGGCGGGAAGACTCCTCTGATTTGGGAGTAGAGCTTCCTTGCCCTTGGGGGGTCCCGTGCAGGCCCGGTTTTTACGTGGGGGGGCCTGGTTGGGATACCCTGGGGAGACGCCCTGGAGACCCGAGATCGGGAGTTCCAGGCTGGTGTATATACTGGGTGGAGGGTAGTGGTTACTTTGGGGGCCCTGGGTACACCCCGAGATGGACCGGAGGAGCCCGCGGGATACTGGCGGTTACTTTGCCACCCCCGAGAGGCTGTAAGAGGGTGAGAGGAGGCGGGAGATCAGGCCCCGGGGTGTGTTCCTCCCCCAGCTTGGAGTGCCTCTGGGCATGGGGGACGGCACCCTTCCTTCGTGGTATGAGACTGCATATCATGGTGCTGAGGAGGGACTGCCCGTCTCTTCTCCTATACCAACTCACTGTGAGGGCTTGCGGGTCGGGGCCTCGCCCAAGTCCAGGGAGCCTGAATGTTCAGACTAGGGCCCATCGGCATCACCCTTCTGTAAAATGCTTGTATGTTGCTCAATACTATTCCAATTTAAATTTTGCTGTGATGATCATAGAACGGATGTTAAACCGGGAAACGCATGCATGCCCCATGGGATGAGTACAAAGACTGTTACGCATTGCTAAATGGTTGGCTATATATCATTACATTTCGGAGTGGGAGGGATGTGGGGAGCGGTTGGCTGGATACTGTAATGGGTGGGCTAACGGGGTTAAATTAGCTGCGGGATACATGGGTAGAGGGGACTGGGTTAGTTTAGGGGATCGCACCTGCGCTCCACATAGACAAGGTGCCTGAGGAGCGGCGCCCTGGGGCCTGTTGTGAGCAAGGTCAGCGGGCACAGTACTGATGGTGGGGGGGGGGGGCGTATCACCAGAAGTTCAACTCAGAGGGGTGAGGTGGTAGTTGATGGAGAGATTTAGACATGGGGGGGGAAGGAGGGGGGGGGGAGTGGGGAGGGGAAAATAGGGGGGTGGGGGGGGAAGGGGGTAAGTCGCACATTACAAAAATTTCCAGGCATGTTTCAGCGGAGACAATCGGGGGGGGGGGGGAGGGGGTTCCAGGCTGGGAGGACCCTTTCCCTGTTGATAGGAGGAGGCGGGCACCTGTGTCTTGATACTGCCCCGTTGCGCTGAGAGTTATCACGTGGAATGTGTGCGGTTTAGGTAACCCCATAAAGAGATATAAAATTTTACAAGCCTTGGCTAGGCATAAATGTGATATCGCCTTCCTACAAGAGACCCACCAGACAGCTGAGGAGCACAGTAAGTTATGCCGGGGCTGGGTGGGACAGGTCTGGGGGGCACCTGCCTTAGGGAAGAAGGGGGGGTGGCTATCCTGATTAATAAAAAGATAAGTTGCACGGTCGACACCGAGGTTCAGGACGCGGCAGGGCGCTACTTGCTGTTGCAGAGTAAGTTAGAGGGGAGGTTGGTAATTTTGGGGACGATATATGGCCCGAACTCCCCTGACCCAGGTTTTTTTGCCCGGTTGGCTTCCAAAGTGGAGCAGATGCCTGAACTCCCGCTTATTCTGGGAGGAGATGTTAATGGAGTCTTAGATTTCAACTTGGACACGTGGGGGGGGGGGATGCACGAGCGCGGGAGACAGTAATGCGACTGTTAACTAGCTTTAAGAATAGATTGGGGCTCATTGACACCTGGAGGGTGTTACACCCCCTAGAGAAGGACTTCACACACCAATCTCGAGCCCATGGCACGAGCTCCCGTATTGACTATATATTTTTGTCCTCCGGGAGTCTTGTGAACGTGGATGAGGTGCAAATTGGGCCCTTCGAAGTTTCTGACCATGCACCGGTGTGGTTGGAACTGCACTGGGGAGGGGGCTGGATAAGACACGGATTTGGCGCTTTCCGCCGGAGCTCTACGGAGATGCCTAGTTTCATACATTTCTGGAGCAGCGTTGGAGGGAGTTTGAGGAGGATCACCGATGCCACCAGGGGGACCCAGAACTGCTATGGGAGACAGCTAAAGTAGTGTTAAGGGGAGACATTATTGGGTTTGCGGCCCGCAAACGCAGGTTACTTATGGATAGGATCCTTCGGTTGGAGAAGCGGGTCTCCTGGTTGCGGAGGCGACTGGCGGGGGCCCCGTCGGAAGGGGTCAGGAGAGAGCTCTGGGAGGCCAGGGTGGACCTTAACGAATTGCTACACCAACGGGCTAAGAAATCCATTCTCTATTACCGTTATCGGCTGCAGAGTTATGGTGACAAACCCGGGCGATTGTTAGCACGGTGTCTGAGGGGGGCACGGGGTGCGCATACTGTTGCAGCCTTGCGGGACGAGCGTGGGATATTGCAGAGAAACACTACAGACATTGTCCAGGTCTTTCGGAAGTCCTTCCAAACACTATATGCGGCGGTGGGCGGCTCCCCCTCGGCAATCCCAGAGTATCTCCGGAAATTAAATTTGCCCTCACTTACAGAAGAGCAGAGTAGTCAATTGGGGCGCTGCATCACTCCAGAGGAAGTACGCTCGGTTATTGCCCAGGCTAGCTGTTTTAAGTCACCGGGGCCTGATGGCTTGGGCGCAGAGTTTTACAAATTGCTTACTGACTATCTCAGTCCAACTTTGGTGGAGGTGTTCGCACGGCGAGTCGAGCAGGGCGGCTTTAAGTGGGGCAATAACCATGCGCATATTACTTTGATCCCTAAACCGGTCAAAGATCCAGAGTTGCCTACGTCCTACCATCCCATCTCTCTATTGAATTTCGATGTGAAGATTTTTGCAAAGATTATGGCAGATATGTTAGCAGAGCATCTCCCATCTTTGATTCATGACTCCCAGGTGGGGTTTGTGAAAGGTCGATATATTGTTCGAAATATGCGCAAAATAGTGGCATCTTTGGAATGGGTGCATGACCGACAGATACCCTCCCTATTGGTAAGTTTTGATGCCGAGAAGGCCTTTGACAGAGTCGACTGGACCTATCTGAAAGAATTGCTCCCATGGTATGGGCTGGGAGCCCCCTTTTGTGCCATGATTGATTGTTTGTATGATTCCCCGACCGCGGGGGTACTTTGTAATGGATTGCTGTCAGAGGCCTTCCCCCTGGAAAGGGGTACGCGACAGGGTTGCCCCCTGTCCCCCCTGCTGTTTGTGCTATCGTTGGATCCCTTGATTAGAGCGATCGAGATGTCGCCGGTGATACAGGGGGTACGTATGGGCTCCCAGACTTTCAAGGTGTCGGCTTTTGCAGACGATGTCTTGGTGCATCTCTCGACCCCTGCGGACTCCCTGCCCGGCCCTCTGCAGGAATTTTGGGATTTCGGCCTATTTTCTGGTCTACGGATTAATAGAGACAAGTCAGAGGCTCTCGATGTGTTAGGGACGTTGAAGCGGGGGTGGGTTGGTGAGTTTCCCCTTAAATGGGCACACTTGCACTTTCCTTATTTGGGCATTCGGCTGACTAGTCATCCTCGTGAGTTGTATCGTTGTAATTTGGAGGAGATGCTGACCCGTACACGATCCCAGTTTCAGGCTTGGAGGCCGCTCCCGCTCTCGCTGTCCGGGAGAGTTGCGGCAATTAAGATGGTGATACTGCCTCGGTTGTTGTACTGGCTGCAGACTTTGCCAGTGTGGTTACTGCGGGGAGATTTGCGGCGACTAGAGGCCACCTTTCGGACCTTTTTGTGGCGAGGAGCTCGTGCCCGTATACCCTTGTCACGGCTGACAGGGAAGTGGCGAGACGGGGGGATGGGCTTTCCTGACCTAGGGGCGTATGCCTTGGCATGTCAGTCCCGCCATCTGGGGGACTGGTTGGGTGGGACCGCGATGTATACTCCCACGACTCTCGAAGAGGAATATGTAGCATCGCTTTCTCTGTTAGGGGCTTTACATACGGAAAGGCGAAGCCTCCCGGCTCGTCTTGCATCGAGCGTTCTGCTCAGCTCGGCCCAACGGACGTGGCGGTACCTCAATGGCCGATGGGGGACGGTCTGGACGTCGTCCAGCTGGGTGCCGTTGCAAGGGAACGTCCATTTTACCCCGGGTTCGAATTCACACGGCTTTCGCCACGTAAGGGTATTCGGAATATCGGGCATTTGGTGGATGATGCGGGAAGGTGCAAGCCCTTTCACTCTCTTCGCCGAGAATATGATTTGACCGTAAAATCTACTTTTGCCTATCTTCAGGTTTCCCACTATATCTCCACCCTGCCTAGGGCGGCATTGGCGCTGGAGCGCTCGGCGCAACTACTAGGGTTTTTTGCTTTGGGAGAAGACGCACCCCAGTCTATTGCGGGCTATCGAGCTCGGTTGAAGGCTCTCCAAGCGCCTGTCAATTACCGTGGAGTGGAGGCGGTGTGGAGTGCGGAGATGGGAAGGGAGGTCCCTCCAAATACCATTCTCACTGCTCTCCGGCGGATTGCTGACACGGTGGAAGGGGCTAGGTGGCGGGAGATACAATTTAAATGCCTCATTCGGGCCTATTTCTCACCTCGACGAGCCTTACGTAGCCATCTGACAGTTGATGGTCGATGCCCGCGATGCCAGGCTCCCTTAGCTAACTTGTGGCATATGTGGTGGGCCTGCCCGCGTATCCAACTCTATTGGGCTAGAATCGCAAGGTATGTCACTGGGTTGCTGCAGCAGAGAGTGCGGTGGACTGGGGCTTTTGTGGTCTTGGATAGGCTGGACCCCCCCTGCCCGCCCCGGCGAACGGAACGCTTGTTCGTGCGAAAGGCCTGTCTGGTGGGTAAAGGGCCCATTTTACATATGTGGCAAGACCCGCACTCTCCGACGTTTGGGGAGTGGCGCAACAGCCTTCACCAGTTAATGTTAACGGAGCGGTGGCGAGCGCGGGGCAGTGTCAAGCACTGGACCTCCTTCCTGTTGGTGTGGGACCCGTATATAGGAACGCTAGGGGCCCGGTGTCGGAATGAGATCCTAGAAATGGGTAGGTAGGGGTGGGGAGCGGAGAGGAGGAGAATAGCAGATGAGGAGGGAAGTAAGCGAAGGCGGGGTGAATGAGGTAAGATACCTCCTGGAACTATGTGCGACTGGGAGGGGGGGTAGGGAAGGGAGGGGGGTGGGGGGAGGTGGGGGGTGGGGATATAACATGTAAACTGTATTCATCCACTGCCAGTGAGTCTCCGGGTGGGGATGAGAGTCCATCCCACCGGAGTTTGGTTGTACTTGCCGTGTTATTTTTTGTGTGGTGATGATTAAATAAAGTTTATAAAAAAAAAAAAAGCTCTTTTTACAATATATAATTCACCTTAAGTCATTGACATTTGATTCATTAAACAAGCTGTGTGGCTTTCAACAAGTGTTCATGAATGGTGTCTCCCAACTGCACTTGATTTACTGAAGTATTTCTCCCATTCTGTGTCAATTGGGAATGAAAACGCTGCGACTGATCCAATTTCCTGAAACGACTGTACTGCATAAGGTATACAGGAGATGCTTAGTTATTAGAGCAGCAGGTTGAGAAGCAAAGATGTGAGGGTTCAACCACTGATGCTTCTTGTGACCTTGAACAAGTCACTTCAGTCTCCATTGCCTCAGATACAATTTAGATTGCAGCCCCTTGAGAGCAGAGAAATAACTTGTGCACCTGATTGCAGCTTATCTTGAGCTTGGATTTGGAAAAAAAGACAACTAATCAATCCATATTCAAGGTGCAGATGGCCAATAAAGAGAAGCTCTCATCAGTTTTGAAAATCTGAATTTCATAACATCTTGCTTCCTCAGGAATGCAATGCAATTTAATTTATGCTGCCGATGAAGACTCTGGATGCCTTGTTTCTGAAAGATCCCTTTCTCCTGAAAGCTGTCATTGTTGAGGGATGGTGAAGACTATTTTGGTTAAGGTAGCATAGGCAGTCTACATGACAAAGACATTGAAGTTTTTTCCATTCACGACTTCCTTCTGAATATTACAAAGGATTTTGACCAGACAAGAGAAGGGAAGAAAAGAGGTGGGGGGATGGAGGAGCTCCTAAAACCTGAGGAGGTTAGCAGAAGGAGCCATACTTAAGCTAGATTTTAATTTTTCTGTTCTGAAAATATAAGCATTAGCACATCCCCAAGGTATATACCCCGGCTTAGAAATGAGGTTCATGACTGTTGTACCTGTCCAGGTGTAGACCCACCTTTACCTTGGTTTTGGTTTACCTGGCCCTTCTAACAGGAGGAAAAATAGACAGACACACACAGTAAATGGTATTCTCCAGGACCAAGCAGGAAGTCAGTCCTCACATATGGGTGATGTTGGCACCGACAGAGCACCCGTGCGGAGCATTTCCCCAGCTTTCAAAGAAAGCCTTTGGGAATGCAGCGTGCCTGTGTGGTCCCCTTCCCGACCAAGGGTGCCATCTTGCTCAGTCTTTCTTTTTCCGCGGAGCCCAACGGACATAGTTCATGTCACCTGGGAAAAGTAGATTTTTTTTCTGTGATTTTTCATGTTTCTTATCCGGTTCGACGCCAGTTCCCCGTCCGACCTGGGCTCGGGGTACACCGGTATCAAGTTCAGAGCTTATTTTTCGGTTTTTGTCCTTTGTGACTAGCGTTCGCACTTTTTTTCTGGTTTTCACTGGCAGCCCGGTCTTTTAACCTTGCAGGGGCCCCTTTTTCCCCCCGATGGCTGCCAGCGGGTTCAAAAAGTGTGATCGGTGTAAGAAACTTATGTCTCTCACCGACACACATGACTGCTGCCTCTGCTGCCTCGGGCCCGGCCATGACCCGCTGGTCTGTGGCCCGTTCGGCAAACTGTCATTGAAGGCATTTCGGAGCCGTCAGCATCAACGTGAAAAAATTTTCTCCGAGTCTGCGTCCGGCCGGGCCCGGACTTTGTCAGAGGCCTCGACATCTCGGGAGTCTGACCCCAAGCGCCATCAGGGTTCCTCTGAAAGGGGGTCTCCCACCCGGGAGCACAAAAGGAAGAAAAAGCTCTTGAGGGCGGCATCAGTGGAGGACCCTGGGTCCTCAAGGGCCAGGTTGCGTAGCCCTGACCATCGCCCCAGGCTCTCTGAGTCAGAGAAGCCGTCCAAACTACCTCATATGGAGCCGGAGTCTCCGGGTCACGTAAGTTCTGTTGTCCTCGTGGACTCTCCTCCAGGAGAACCGCCGTCAGGGCCTGAGGGCTGCTGAGTCTCCTGAGCTTGGACTTAGGCTGACAGCCTTGGAGAGCAGCTTGGCTGCCTTTATGGAACAGCAGCGGGTACTGATCGCCGGTCTGACTGGTGCATCTGCCCGGCCACTGGGACCTCGACGTCCAAGTCGACTCCGGAGACCGAGCCGATCCTCGAGTCCATCAAGTCTCGAGTCGATCCTCGGTCAAGGTCCCCCTCGACCTCCCGTGCGGGGTTGAGGTCGTCAACGCCAGTGCCCTCGGCGTAGGGGCGGGTGGCACCGAGGCCCACACGGCTAGACCCACTCGACTCCTCGGAGGAGGAGTCAGCATGGGAAACGGAGGATGAGGAGTCTCCCGACACCTTCAGGACCCGGTGCATCCCTTCGGACTCCCCGGAGTCCGAGTCTCAGAGAAAGTCCTCCCCGGAGGATACCCGGTTCTCGGACTTCATGAGGGACATGGCCAAGGCTTTGGCATTCCCTGTGGATGCCGAGGAGGAGCCTCAAGCCGAGCCCTCGAGCTCGATGCCCTCCAGTATGATTTTCCTCCGAAGGAAGCCTTTACTGTACTGGTTCCTTCGATGCTGGAATGGCTCCTCTTCCAAGCCTCGGCGCTGGTTCTTAGCAAACGGGTCGATTCCATTTATCGAGTCTGTAAGAGCCCTGGGTTCCAAAAGGCGCAGCTACCGCACAATTCCATGGTTGTGGAATTGGCCATGCACCGCCTGAAGAGCCAGAAGAGGCACTCCTCAGTGCCTCCCGGCCGGGAGACCCAGAACCTGGATGCTCTCGGTAGAAAGTGCTTCCAGGGCTCTATGCTATTTTGCCGTGTCCAGACTTACCAGCTGTACATGGGCATGTACTTACGGGACATGGCGAAGAAGATTGTCTGGTTCTCAGCTGGCCTCTCCGAGGAACCCTTGCAGAGGTTCAAAGCCTTGTCTACAGGGATCCGAGAGTGCTCGAAGTTTCTCTCTCAAGCAGCCTATGATGGCTTCGAGGCTTAAGCCCGGGTATCCACGGCCGGCATCGGTGCATGCTGTCAGGCCTGGCTACAGTCATCGGACCTGGAGTCATGGGTGCAGGACAAGTTGGTCAATGTCCCGTGCCGAAGTGACAACCTATTCGGTAAACCCATGACTGAAAAGGCTGCAGAAATCGAGACTGAGACTCTCACCAGGACCAGGCTGTCTAAAAAGACTTCTGCCCCTTCTCAGAAAAAGAAGGGCTCGGGGAAGAAGCCCTTTTTCCCGAGGAAGGGTGCTGCCTACAAAACCTACCCTCAGTATCAGGTCTCTCCAGCTCCCCAACAGGGCCAGCAGGCCAAAGGGCAGGGGCATGGGCCCCGTAGGCAGAAGACCCCCAAGCTGCCAGCTCCGGCTCCTGCACAGCAGGGAGCGGGGTTTTGACTTCCACAGCATAGCCTCTCCTTCGCCGGTGGACCCACTCAGCACAGGGGGTCAGCTGACCATGTACGCCTACAGGTGGCCAGCAATCTCAGGGGATACCTGGGTACTGAGCATAGTCCAAAAGGGCTACATGCTCCACTTTCACCAGTTACCCCCCTCCTACTACCCAGGGGAGCCTCCACGACTCCCTCTACACAGGAACCTGCTCCTTCAGGAGTTAGCAAGTCTTTTAAAGGAACAGACAGTGGAACCGATGCCTCACCATCTGCAAGGGCAAGGCTTCTACACCAGGTACTTCCTGGTACCAAAAAGGACAGGAGGCCTCAGGCCTATCCTAGACTTGCGAAATCTAAACAAGTTTCTGGAGAGGGAAACGTTCAAGATGCTTACCCTTGGGATACTGCTGCCCTACCTCCAAGCAGGGAGACTGGCTATGCTCCCTAGACCTAAAGGATGCTTATACTCACATCCTCATTCATCCAGACCACAGGCAATATCTCAGATTTGTGGTGGGAGGAAACCATTTTCAGTACAGGGTGCTTCCCTTTGGCCTAACCTCTGCCCCCAGGGTTTTTACCAAATGCCTGGCGGTGGTGGCGGCTTTCCTCAGGAATCAGGGAATTTTTGTCTTCCCATACCTAGACGACTGGCTCATCAGGGGCCAGTCTATCCAGGAGGCCCGACAGGCCACTCTTCGCACTGTCTCTCTTCTTCAGCATCTGGGCTTTGTCATAAACTACACAAAGTCCACTTTGCCCCCCTCTCAGAACCTAGAGAGTTTATAGGGGCAAGATTGGACACCCTTCAGGCAAGAGCTTACTTGCCTGAAGACAGGGCCCACAGATTGATGGACTTGGCCAACCAGTTCCAAACCAATTCTCACGTCTCCGCCAGGCACTACCTGTGACTCCTGGGCCACATGGCATCCACTGTACATGTGACTCCGAATACCCGTCTGCAATGTGGGCTGCTCAATGGTGCCTCAGAGATCAGTGGACACAGGCGACCTCCGAGACAGAGTAAAGGTGTCCAGACGACTTCTGGACTCCTTACAGTGGTGGCTACATCTGCCAAACCTTCTCAGGGGGGTACCGTTTCAGGCTCCAGCACACACAAGGGTGCTGACGACGGATGTCTCCTTAAAGGGCTGGGGTGCACATTGCCAGGGCACGTGCACTCAAGGTCTGTGGTCTCCTCAAGAGGCCACACAGCAAATCAATCTTGGAGCAGCGAGCGATCCGCTTAGCTCTGCAAACATTTTCTCATGCACTCTCTCACCAGTTGTCCTAGTTCAGACGGACAATCAGGTGGCCATGTTCTACTTGAACAAACAAGGGGGCACAGGGTCCAAGCTCCTGTGTCAGGAGGCTCTGGCCCTTTGCGGTCAAGTAGGGTATGTTTCTCAAAGCGGTTTATCTACCTGGTCAAGAAAACTTCCTAGCAGACAAGCTAAGCAGGATTCTCCAGCCTCACGAATGGCAGTTGAATCCCTTGGTGGTCCAGCAGATCTTCCTCCACTGGGGACTTCCGTCGATCGATCTCTTTGACAGTCCACTGAACCTTCAGCTGCCCAGGTTCTGCTCCAGACAGCTGCATCCCCTGAGGATGGCAGCAGATGCTTTTCTGATCTCTTGGTCTATGGGCCTCCTGTATGCTTAACTCCCACGCCCCTGGTGGCCCGAACTCCCACGCCCCTGGTGGCCCGAACTCTGTTCAAGATTCTCCGGGACAAGGCCTCTGTGATTCTGGTAGCCCCCAGATGGCCAAGGCAGCCGTGGTTTCCACTCCTGCTGCAGTTGGCGGTGGAAACCCCGTTCCCTCTGGGGTTGCAACATGATCTCCTGTCTCAAGAGCAGGGTTCCCTTCTGCACCCCAATCTAAGGTCTCTCAATTTGATGGCTTGGCTGCTGAAAGGGTAGTTCTTGCTCCCTTACGTCTGCCTAAAGAGGTTGAAGAGGTGGTATTGGCCTCTAGGAGACAGTCCACCAGGAAATCCTATGCCCTCAAGTGGCGTAGGTTTACGGTGTGGTGTGCTCAGCACAGTGAAGATCCTTTCTCTTGCCTTGTGCCTGTAATACTGCAGTATCTTCTTCACCTTTCAGACCTAGACCTTAAATCTAACTCTGTTCGGGTCCACCTTAGTGCTTTGTCAGCGCATCACTCACCGGTGGAAGGACAGTCTGTCGGTTCACCCCTTGGTGTCCAGATTCCTCAGAGGCCTGCTTCTTCTCAAGCCTCCGGTTCGTCCACCGGCGACTGAGTGGGATTTGAATGTGGTCTTGCAGAAGCTTAATCGCCCACCATTTGAGCCGATGGCTACTTGCCATTTGCGCTTCCTATCTTGGAAAGCGCTATTCCTGGTGGCTTTTACTTCGGCCAGACATGTGAGTGAACTTCAAGCTCTGGTTTCTGATAGGACCACCCTGTTCCTATAGAACCATGTGTATGGTCTATGGACCCATCCCAAGTTCCTCCCAAAAGTGGTCTTCTCTTTCCACCTCAATCAGGAAGTGGTTCTTCCGACCTTTTTTCCCAGGCCACAGTGCTTTCAGACAGGCGGTACTCCACAATCTCTGAGGTTTAGGCAACGCCTACCCTCTGGCCCTTGTGTTGGGCTACCGTATGGGGGCGTTCTCAAAGAATATTCTTCTCATGGATGCTGAGGCTCGTGAGAGGGAGCCATTTTTTCAGCTTTGGGTTCCCAGTAGCCTAGAGCTAGGGAGTCCCATATGTGAGGACTGACTTCCTGCTTGGTCCTGGAGAAAAAGTAGTTACTCACCTGTAACAGGTGTTCTCCAGGAGCAGCAGGAATCAGTCCTCATGACCCTCCCTCCTCCCCTGGAGTTGCAGTCATATCATTCATTTAGATTTTTTTGTTGCTGTCTTTTAGCTATGTCATCTGACTGAGCAAGATGGCACCCTTGGGTGGGAAGGGGACCTCTGGGGAAATGCTCCGCACGGGGGCTCCGTCGGCGCCAACATCACCCATATGAGGGGACTGATTCCTGCTGCTCCTGGAGAACACCTGTTACATGTGAGTAACTACTCTTACCAATCCAGAGCCCTAGAGGAAGATTGTCAGAGAGGCCTGGACATGCAGTGCATCTCCCCTAACCATCTTCGGAAATCTCCTCCAGAGCCCTGCCTTTTATTCCTAATTCTTACAGCATGATGTCATTACAGTAAATCACATGTTATGGGGAAAAAATGTACTTACAAGAATAATTTCTACATATTTCTCACAATAATCATAAATTCCTGACATTGTTTTTGTTATTTACGAATTCCAAGCAATCATCAATTTTCAGTAAAGATGGAGACATACATTTCTAATTCTCAGAAAGTCCCCAAGTTTTCTGAATGCCAGCAAGCCCTAATTTAACCTTTACTGTAACAGCTAGTAACATTTACAGTTCCAGTTAGTTCCTTGCACAATTAAGCTTGCGTTATTAATTTCAACATAGTTTATGATCAGCCGCACGTACTTCTTTTTCTACTTGCAGATAGCCTTGCTAATATGCTTTTAAACTTAAAACTAAATTTATAATCCTGTCTCTTCTTTCTCTGTATTAAATTCAACGGTACCTTAGGTGGAGTCAATAGTAGCATATGCAACATCATAGGTAGAGTCAGGAATCTCAGATATAGTTGTTAACTTATAAGGGTCCCCTGTATGTCCTTTCCCACAGTCCCCCTTATGGTTCTGCTCAGAACCATCCTTCTCATCGAAAGGTAGTTCCCAGAGGTGGTCTCCAGTACTGGGAGCATGCTTCAGTTGGAGGACAGCTAAGGTGTTAGTAGTTTTGGTCATGTAGGATGTACAGCATTTGATAAGGCAAGCAAGGCCTAACCCTAAAACTAAAATAGCGACCAGAAAGTCAAATAAACCAGTAAACAAAGCTTTTAATGGTGTGGACAATCCGCTCCACATATTGGTGAACCATGGCCAAACGGAGCCGGAGGTGCCTTCTAAATCAAGCACGACATGCACGTTTCGGGAAACAGGGAGAGGATCCCGAAACGTGCACGTCGTGCCTGATTTTGGATGCGCATTGAGGACTGTTTAAATTTAGTCTTTTTTAAAATAAGTTAAGTTGGTCTAATTACTTAAAATGATTAAAATGGAGGGTGCCGTCTGGTGGGGATAGATTATAAATGCTTACCTCCCTTGGCATAATCCGACAAAAACTAATTTATATTGGTTTTTTTGAGGGTTTGTTTGGTCATTTTGTTTGGTCATTATTTTTTATTGCCAAACTTTAGAGGGTTTTTGTGGTCATAATGGACTGGCAGGCCGACAGGGGAGTTTCTCCCACAGGCCGAGTACCATCACGTTGAAAGCAAATAGCAGGTTTAGTCACTGGTTGGGGACTAATAATTCTAGGGGCCGGAGTAACATTTTGTGGCCAAGTCATAGTAAGGTTAAACACAGTTTGATTCACAGACAATTCCTTTAACTCTTGCAGGGATATAGGTTGTGGTCGGGGCAGAAACCCAAATTGAGTGGCTGATGGGTGTGGTAAACATACAGCACAACTAGAAATATTAAAACGTTGAATCAAGGAGTAAATATGAGAATGAAACACATTGTAAAAATCGCTATGCCCAGTCCAAGGAGCATGCGGATCATACACAGGGATCACATGATCATGGACCCCAGAATGGCCAGTCATGGTGTGTGCGCAAAACTAGCCTATTTGGAAAAATTGGCCCCCAAAGACCTGGATGTCCATGCTGAGGGCACGATTAGGGTGGCTGACTTACCAGCTTTTGTTTCTTATTCTCTTCTACCTTTGCCACGTTATTTCCTTTCAATAGAAAAATGCACAAAATGTTTAAAGGAAAACTAAAAATGAAATTACCCAGTTTGAAGAATGACGAGAAGAGACTCGCACTCCAAAGAGACGGATGCCACACTTAAGAGTGCTTTTACTATTGTCACCATTGTGGAAAGCTGCACCAAATATAATTGCTTAGGGAGAGGAGGATAATGGCCTATCAGAAACTGCTACTGGAGGGGGGTGGGGGCAATATTTTGAGGAGTCACAGTGCTGAGCAGTGGTACTTTAATGTTTTTGTTACAGCTGCAATAGAAAAACAAAAAGCATGAAAATCTAAAAGGTAGAAATGCAAACTAATGAAGCGTGCATTAGGCTGATGAAGAGGAGAGTGCAAAATATTCCTGTTAGCACTATTAAACATTTGTCAGTGTAGTGCAGCCACTATAAAGTAGTTGGGTTTAATACAGCCAGCAAAGCAGCAGGATTTCCCTATCTTTTTAAACGCAAATCACGCCTACATTTTCCAGACTATCGTGTGGCACACCAGCCTCTGCAGACCAGGCAGTGTGGATATGGAAGGGGAATCATAGGGTAATGCAGTCAGCATCATCAGAAGTTGAAAGTACTCAGTGGAGGAGGTTTAAGAGGGGAGAGGAGATGCTTTGTATGCTCACCATATCCTAGGACTCATGCTGAATCTAGAGAAGGAGAGAGACCGTGTGCAGGACTATAAATGTTACACATTTATGGGTCACTGCTAGTGTTTCTTGTTGCTGTGAAGTACTGAGAGCAGGCACCCATCTGCTGTCTGAACCTAAGCATCAGGCAGTGGTGATGTTTTTCCTCACCTGATAAGGTCTGAAGACATATCATGGCACTATGGAAATTTTCAGAGGGCTAGTTGTGTTAGTCTGGAATAGCAAAAATGACAAAGGCAGGTGGCACCTTATAGCGTAACCAGTTTATTGAAGCATGATCTTTAGAGTACAAGAGTCCTTTTTATCAGATACGCCATGGCACACTAGTTGAGAAACACTGATATAATAGATTGCCAGCAGGTACTGTGACAACTAAACTTACGGAGCTCGAAGAAAAAAGGTTCTATGAATCAGGGCGTTTCAGTTCTGCAAACTGTTTCTTCTTTCTTCAGGATTACCCATGGGCAGTCTCATCAACAGTATCTTCTGGCAGCAGAAACACAGTAACACACAATGTTAAAGGCACTGGGCCAGGGAATGGTTCCATCTTTCATTTCTGCTGCAATGTGGAAAAGGAAACAAGTCACATTCGTAGCCAACAAGATGTAATAAAAATAAACTTGCACCACCATTAGAATTCAGGAAATCTAGAAACATGACTGACAATAGAGCATTCTCTCACGTCTCCCCATTCCTCTGGAATAGCCTTCTAGACAACATAAGAGCTATAAATGATCGCTCCATATTCCGTAAAAACCTCAAAACCCATCTGTTTATACAACACTTCGGAAATCAAAACAAAGACAATAATTCCGACCACATTTACTCCTTCACATAAGCAAAACACGACATGCCCTTCCCCATAATGGAAACTCTATATGAGCACCACAACTCTAGAACCAACCTAAAAATGTAATAGAACAAAACATGTATTAGAACCATATATGTATATAGTTCAGCTGTTATTTGCATTGACTAACGTATATGCTGATGTACATAATTGCTCATTACTAATGTACATAGTTAATTATTCTATGTAATTTGAACAAGTACTGTTCACTGTACAATTCAAAGGTTTGTTCATTGTAAACTGCATTTGATCTACTAGAAAAATTTCTAACAAATAAATAAAATGTCCAAAATGAACACAAGAACCATCATATAGGATGAGACCAAAGGGTCCATCAAGGCCAGATCTTATTTCCAACAGTGACCAATCCAAGTCACAAGTTCCCAGAAGGATCCTAAAGAATAGATCCATTCCTTGTTACTCAATTTCAGATTCAGGGATAAGCAGTGGACACCCAGAGATAAAAGGTTCGGACTGGTGACAAAAAGTTCCTCTGAAAATCACCACTAGTTGCGTACTCTAAAATAGTTGAATTAGAACACCTTTGAGACTTAGGAGCCATAAGTTCATTCCCATTCATGCTGTTGGCAAGGAAACATTAGTTGTGCATGCCTGCATCCAATGGCCATAATAGATGTCAGCAAATAGGAATTATTTAGCTCATTTAGGGACAGATGCCTTAGAGCCTTGCCCTGAAGCTCAGAATAGGGTTTCTTAAAGCATGTTAAAAAAATAAATTCTGTACCCAGTGCTATAACCTAATCATATGCAAATAAATGACATTCAACATATGTGTGTAACCAGAGCAAAGCATGCCAGTCAGCATGGAAACATGCATACCTGGCTTGCACTAGCAGCAGAATCAATATTTTGCACACAAAAAATTGTACCAGCACCTGGAATTGCATGCACATATACACAGGGGTGGCCTGAGGATGATGCAGGGCCATGTGCAAAGACTCATTGCAAGGCCTCATTTGCATAAATATTTCTACCTTCTACGTTCGCCCCTCAGCCTTCATCTACCATCCTCTGCCTCTCATCCCTTCATCAGTCCTAGCCCCTTCCCTGCCATTTACTCCCTCCCTGTTCCCCAGCTCATTCTTTTCACCCCTTACGCAACTTCCTCTTACCCTCTTTCACCATCTACCCAGCCATTTTCCTACCCTCTCCAGGGCCAGCCCAAGGGTTTCTGGCACCTCAGGCAGAAACCCTGGCCGTGCCGTCCCCCCACCCCGTGCAAAGCTGAGCCATGCCTCCACTTCCTGATGCTGCCAATTCCATCTTGGGCGGTGGCAGTATTTTAAAAGCAACAGCTTTGGTTTGACCCTTTCTTGCCCGTGGAAAGCCATGTGCTACAGCACACATCTCCGACAGTAAGTTGGATTGGAGGGGGAGCAGAAGTGGCAGGTCATGTGTGCTGAAGCACGTGGCCTGCTGTGGGCAACAAAGCAGTGGCACAAAACCGCCAACCTGGGTTGGGCGCCTAGCTCGCCTAGTGGATGGGCCAGCCCTGATCCTCTCTCCCACCCCCCTTCAGATCCATCTCTTACACTCTTGCTAGTCCCCCTAGATCATTCACATCTTTCCCCCACCCCACACCTTCCCTCATATCTATCGATTACTAGGCTCTGTCCTCTCCAAATTCCTGCACAGTATCTCACATCCGCATCACCTCTGGTTCCTTGCTCTGTTCATCTCTTCTTCCTTTCTATAATCTACTCTCCCCTAGGGGCCGGCCCTGCAGCACACCACCATTGATTCTATCTTGGGGGAGGATGGCAGCAGCATTTTAAAAAGCTTTGTGCTGCTGCTTCATTGCCTGTGGCAGGCCATGTGCTACAGTACATATGGCCTGCTGCTTCTGACCCCCCTCCAACAGTAAGATGCGTCGGAGGGGGAGCAGAAGTTGCAGGTTATGTGCGCTGAAGCACATGGCTTGCCACAGGCAACAAAGCAGTTGAGTGAAGCTGGCTACCCGGGTTGCCTAGTAGACGGGACGGCCCTACCCTTCCCTTCCCTAAACCCCCAACTATGCAGCGGGGCATTTAGGTGGTGCAGGCATGTTGCCTTGTATCCATCATCATCTTCAATTGGTGGAGCTTGGGAGCACTGTTCCCTCTAAGCAGTGAGCGTGTGCGCGCGCGCACACACCTCGCCGAGCGAGCGCACATACTTTACAACAGAGCGCACAAAAATAACGGTTCTGATTCTGACAGAAAACACAGACATCTTAAAAATTTAAAAGTTGTGATTGTAATTACTAGAAATTTCCCGCTTCATTTAGTAATCGTCTATTTTCATTTAATTTGATTAAAATCAATGTGGTGTACATACTGTATTCTGACGTGTAGTCAGATTTTAAAGTAGATAACTCCGAGTGTCATTATGTGGCGCACAAAAATTTAACCTTCCTTCAAAAGCTGCACAGCTGATATTTTATGCGCACACAGCCTACAGAAAATTAGAGGGAACATTGCTTTGGAGTCTCACCAGCCTTGTTTCCTGTACTACTGCCCTGCAGGGAAAAACCTAAACCTTTCTCTGCAGATTAACTTCAGCCTTAGGCAAATAAAATATGGAATGACCTCCTCAGGCCACACCTTGCCTGCAAGCCCTGCTTTAGGGGATCCCTATCCTGGGAATTAGAACGTTAGTCTAAGTGCCTGTAAGAATGTCTACTCTGCAAAGAGCTGGTTATGACCAAGTCCCCTCGGAAGCTGGCATAAGTCTCTTGTGCTCTTTGGGACTCGCAGAAGGGGGGGGGGGGGGAGGCTGGCTAAGTATCCTCAAATGAATCTTCCACTGTAAGTAAATATGGGGCAGAAAAAGGCACTGTCGACATAATAAATGTTTGTGCGTCCCTTCCTTAAAGGAGGTTGTAATCACAGAGTATCACCCAGCTAGGGGAAAAACTACCTACTATAATTTAAAATACTTCGTGGCCAAAGAGTCTGAGTTAACCATCTGTCTCCACCCTCTCTGTTAACAATTTTATTTAACTCCAGACTCAATATAGCGCTGCAAAACAAACACCTTAAAAAAGTGAGCGCCATTCCTTGGCAGCTCTTTCCTTTCTGACTAACCTGTACTAGGGCAAGTTCAGTTCAAATATTTAAGCGAGCAAACATAGCTAGGACAGGGTTAGGAACGTGGCACAGTGAGGGCATCCAAGAGTGAGGCCTGTGGGCGAGAAGTCTGCCCAAAGACGACAAAACTGGCGTCCTTGAAATTCACAAAGCTCATTACAAACGCCAAGACATGGTTTGACACCTTTAAACATAAGGTAAGAGATATTTGCTCTGTTTAGTGCATGCCAAAGGCATATATATACAAGTTTCAGGGTCTGAGGTGAGCAAGAGAGGGGAAGATGGGGAGGAGGGATTCAATAGCATAATTTCAGCTCTAAAAGCGAGATGATAATTCCTGTTGCGCAAAGGGCAGCTTTTGGCTTTTCGTTTCCAGTTTGCTTCTGCTGACTCCTGATCCCTGCGGCTTGGGGGGTTGCTTAAAGTTCTCCTTTCTTAGCCTGTAGCGAGTCGGCGCTGGATGCAGGAGGAGCTGAACCGCAACTGGACCGGCCAGAGGTTTGATTTATTCTACAGCGAGTTCCGGGTTGGAGCTGCAAGTCCAGCTGCCAGAGTTTCGCCCTTCGGCTCCTGCAGGGACAGAGCTTCCCGATCCATCGCCAGGGATTTGGAGATCTGCGTGCGGAGAGCCCCACATGGAGCCCCGAGCTCTACTCCTGCTCCTACTGCAGGCAGGTGAGTCCAGCACCAGCACACGCTTTCAGATGAGAACATTACTTTATTAGTGTAAAGCCTACACAAGAAGTAGCTCACAATTGCAAACAGCAGCAAATTATTAATATTAACTGATCTCGTTAAACCAACAACCCAGTTTTTGGTGGTCCAATTTCCATAACAGGTGAACTGTAAAAAAAAAAAAAAATCAAATTGTTTCCCACTGTTATTATATAGGAACCAACTTTCAAAACGATTGGGGGTGCAAAACTCAGCACAAATGACCTTTTCCAGGTAAACAGTGAAGGTGTTTGCTCAATTATTCACTGAGCAGCTTGCATGAATTTGGGGCTCTCTCCGGTCTTTCCATTAGCAGTTGAAGACGAGTTACATTTGCGCACAGAAGGGAGTTTGGGGAGGGAGTTACTGTGTTCCTTTTTGCATTGCCAGCTGTTTTGCTGCGCCATGTAGACCTTGCCTCGAAAGTCCTTTTCCTTTTCTTCTGAACAGGTCAGTCCCATACAGCACCATTTCTCTCTTTTGTTTCTAATGTAGATGTGCGTGTTTTTAATGCTTATTTAACTGCTTGTTATTATTGATGGCTATAGTTAAGGAGCTCAAATGCCCCACTGTTCCTCTTGATCCATGCATGATGCACTGAATTAATTATCTTTGCTTTGGAGGGCGGGGGGGGGGGGCACTTTTTTTCTCTTTTGACATTTGTTGCTAATAGTAAAAAGATCTAAGCCAGAGTGACTGAGTGGGCAGCTGACTGGCTCCCATTAGAAGCACATAGGTAACCTGGAAATACAGTACAAGGCAAACCAGACGGGAGGAGGGAGGGGGAGACATACAACGCACGATTCCCAAAGGCTTATGGAAAGTTTTTTTTATAAAAAAAAAAAAAAAAAATCCTGACATGGCTGTGTTTCGGGGGTGTAATATGACCGATCCATATAACAATTATATAACATAACACACAAAATACATAATAAAAAAAATTAAAAACGTAATTAAAAGGCTAAAAAACTAAATTAAAAGGAGCACAAGAGCAACACACAAAAATCATAATAGCAACAGCCGCACAAGAAACATATTAAAAAAGGAAACATAGGGAACGTAGAGAAAAGAGAACAAATATTTAAGTGAATGATTAATTTATGTAGTGTGGTGGTCAACATTATTGGCAGTTCAACTCAATGTTCAATACTTACTAACAAAAAAAAAGTGGCCAGTGAAATGGCTTTGCACTATATATGCACACATATATGATATATAATAGAATCAAATAAAACAAGACCAATTAAATAGGAAATATTTATTCTGTTTAACAGTTTTTATATACCACTTTTCCTAAGAAAGAGGCAGTTTATATTTTACTTTAACATTACATGGTGTAGTAATAGTAAACTATGATAATGGGGTCAGGGAGAGGATTACATTCAACAGCAATGTATTTTTATTTATTTATTTATTTAACTGTATTTATATCCCGCTTTTCACCGGGCTTGATTGTGGAGATTTGTCTTTGAATAAATTGAGAGAGAAGTGATGGAGGTGATCACATGGCCATTTTGAGTTTGCCTGCTTAAGTTATACCTTCAAAGGGCTCTTTGAACAGAATATTTTTAGTTGTTTATGGAATGTTGTGAGGTTAGAGATAGCTCTAGGTTTTTGAGGGAGAGCATTCCAGATATTAGGTGCATATAAAGAAAATGCACATGTACATAATTATCTGGCTACTCTTGGTTAATTTGGGAAGTAGGACAAGCATACTTTGTGCACAATTTCGGTGGTTTTTGTAGTCGAGACTGTAGATATTGTGAGGTTCAATTGTGATAGATTCTGAAGATGGTTACAAGAATTTTGTATTTAATATGGCTGTGCAGGGGAAGCCAATGAAGTTGTTTTATAATGGGAGTGTTATGGTTCTATCTAGATGCATCCTGAAGGATTCGAGAAACTGTGTGTTGGGTCAGTCGTAAGGGGTGTAAAGAGCTTTTGGGAATTCCTTGGTAGATATTATAATAGTCAAAGTTAGGGAATATCATTGCTTGAAAATAGTTTGGAAGTTATGTGCCTCAAGAAGTGGGCGTAGGTCTTGGAGAATTCTTACCTTATTGTATATGAGTCATGCAGTTTTGCTGATATGAGATTGTAGCATGAGACATTAATTGAAAGTGATTCCTAGGTATTTTACTTCTGGTTTTACCTCTAGATCTGCATTGTTAATCTTCAGAGTTGTTGGTGGAGAGGAGTTTTGGTTCCTTGTTATGAAAAGCACTACTATTTTCTTGTAATTTATTGTAAGTCGATGTTCGGATAACCAAAGTGAGATTGCATTAAAAGCAGTCTGTTGCTGAATAGGTTGCTTTTATAGAGGAGAAAGGTGGATAGATCATAATGTCATCAACATATAAGTGATAGAAAACTTGAGCTTGTATGATGTTGTAAACTGGCTGAATAGCAATGACAATAGTACAGAGCCTTGGGGAACCCCTTGTGTTTCAGTGTATGGTTTAGATTTCAGAGGTCCTAATTTCATGAACTGTTGGCATCCAGTTAAGTATGAGCGAAACCAGTTTAAGGCTGTACTTTGTATTCCTATGTAATATAGTCACAGTAGAAGGATGTCATGGCATATTGTGTCGAATGTAGTAGCTATGTCCAGAAATATCAAAATAAAGCCCTGCTTAGTGTTTCAATGCCTTTGTGAATCTATCATTGAGTGAGAACAAGGCTTGGTCAGAATCCATACTGTCAGGGCCGGATTTGCCTATACGCCAGGTACGCCGTGGCGTAAGGCCCACAGCTGGCAAGGGCCCACCGGAGGGCTTTAGAGGGAGCCGGGGAAGCCCGCACGAGGCCCCGGCTCCCTCTGTACAGCCGCCAGCGTGAAGAGCCTTTTCCTTCATGCTGGCGGCTGTTTCTGTGAAGCCGCGAATGCTGGGAAAGGTTAAAGGTTGCCCTTTAACCTTTCCCAGCATTCGCGGCTTCACAGAAACAGCCGCCAGCGTGAAGGAAAAGGCTCTTCACGCTGGCGGCTGTACAGAGGGAGCCGGGGCCTCACGCGGGCTTCCCCGGCTCCCTCTGAAGCCCCTCAGACAGCCGCGATGCTGTCCGGGGGGGGGGGCCAGGATTGCACGGGGGCAGGGCCCAGAATTGCACGGGGGCGGGCCCAGGACTGCACAGGGGCACGGGGGGGCCCAGGACTGCACAGGGGCGGGTCCAGGACTGCACAGGGGCGGGTCCAGGACTGCACAGGGGCACGGGGGGCCCAGGACTGCACGGGGGCGGGTCCAGGACTGCACGGGGGGGGCCCACAATTTTTCTTGGCGTAGGGCCTCACTCTAGCTAAATCCAGCCCTGCATACTGTTGTATGTCGAGGAGCACATGAATATTGATATGATCTTGCAATTGATGCGGAACTATTTTTTCAATTATTTTTGCTAAGAAAGGTATTTTTGAAATGGGCCTGTTTGAATTTGAGTCGCTTGGTTCTAAACTGGTATATTTTAGTATTGGGTGGATAGATGCAGTTTTAAGACTGTTTGGCATTGAGCCTTATATAAGTGAGAGGTATATGATCTTTCTTAAGATTAGGGCTAGCTCAGCTCAGCTCATAAGATTTTTATCCAATGTAGTGGGCAAGAATCAATTGGAGATGCTGTTGTGTTTAAACTAAGAATGATGTTCTCTAGGTTTTGTAGATGACTGGGCTGAAGGACAGAAGAGAGGAGTTGGGTGGGGTCTGGTGGGTAGGTATCATTATGTTTAGGGGGGGGGGAATTACAAAATTTAATTTGGAAGAAGTTGACAAGTTCCCATGGTTCTGGGATGTGGTTCTGAGCAGCTTGGTTATTCTTTCACTAGTGATTTTACATTAGCAAATTCATTATTAGCCTAGTAGGAATAGTACTAAAACTGGAACATTGCTAGGACATGATCATCATCAACAAACAGAATGGACCAGTATAGGAACAATATTTCCCACGTTTTGTGACATACACTATCCTATACCTTTACAAATGCTCCCATGGTGAATAACCAATATTTTTGTAAGACTATTCTACCAAGGGTGTCGGACTGGCAAAATGAATACGTTAATTGTTGATGGAGAAGAAATTGAAATAGTTGATAACTTTAACTTATTTAGATCAACTATCAATAAAGAAGCAACATGCAGTCAAGAAATCTGACAACACATTGCTCTTAGCAGAATGGCTATGAAGGACCTAGACAAGATTCTCAAGAGTAGAGATGTCTCTCTCCATACAAAGATTCGACTTGTTCAAGCCATGGCATTTTCAATATCATATGGATGTGAAAGTTGGACAGTGAAAAAGATAATTGACAGGAAGAAAATTGATGCCTTTGAATTATGGTGCTTGCGACGAATACTGTGTGTACCATGGACTGCCCAAAGAACAAACCAGTCAGTACTAGAAGAGATCAAACCTAAGCTTTTTTTAGAAGCTCAGATGACAAGACTTCAACTTTCATACTTTGGACACATCATGCGAAGAGAGAGATCATTAGAGAAAGACGACATGCTTGGCAAGGTAGAAGGTCAATGCAAAAGAGGAAGGCCAGCAGTGAGATGGATCGATACAATAACAGCAACTATGGGTGCCACTCTCAACAATGAGCTGCCTGACTGAAGATCTAACACAATTTAGGACAACTATCCAGAGAGTCACCATGAATTGACACCGACTTGACGGCACTTAACAACATTCTACCGAGTTTGCTATTAAAAAAAGCATCCTTTATCCTAGCCCTTTCACTATTTTTTAAGTGATCATGCAATACAAATCTTCCATAAGAATACCAACATGTTTCAAACTATAGTGATATTAGTTCCGCTTCAGGGCAGGCAGTACTTATCTTAACTCCCGTATTGTGTTTCAGAGGAGTCCTGCTTCCATTGTATAGGAGCCCAAACCTGCTTCTACAAAAAAATTTTAAAAACTTCGAATTCCACCTCCAAAATACCCTAAGAGAGTCAGAGGACTCACATCACCATGTGCCAGTCAATCTAAGTTCAAACACTTTGGTTGAACTGACTCGAGGTGACAAATCCAAAACAGTTTCCTCAAGTTCAACTGAGCATCTCGATCCCCACCACACCAAGATTGCAGTATATGTTGAAGTATTCACCATTTCAGATGTGCAAAAATATGGTACATCAATAAACAATGTTCTACTATGGGAGCCGACCAAGAGGCAGTATTAATTCATGATTTATGCTCTCAAAGATGAGCTATCATCAATTTTATGGATAAAATTCTGAACCCACTTACCCGACAAGTTTCTTCTTTTCTCAAAGATACTACACATATGTTGCAAATTTTGTCCGATACTACTATTCCAGTAGGAGAAGTGTGGTTAGTGACCACTGTTCCCTCTAAGCTGTGCGCGTGTGCGCGCGCACACACCTTGCCGAGCGAGCGCACATACTTTATAACAGAGCGCACAAAAATTACGGTTCTGATTCAGATAGAAAACAACACAGACGTCTTAAAATTTAAAAGTTGTTGTGTATTTACGGTTTTCACAAGTTCTACAATATTTTCTAGTGCAATCAAAGTGGTGTACATACTGTATTCTGATGTGTAGTCAAATTTTAAAGTATATAACTCCGAGTGTCGTTATGTGGCGCACAAAAATTTAACCTTCCTTCAAAAGCTGCACACAGCTGATATTTTATGCGCACACAGCCTACAGAAAATTAGAGGGAACATTGTTAGTGACATTAGATGTTCAATCTCTCTATACTAACATAGATCAACTTGAAACACTATAACTGATTGAACAGCTGGATTGGGGTATTGTACTCCCTCAATGACTCCCTAAAGCTTTTGTGATGGAGCTGTTAAATCTAGTATTAGAAAATAATTTTTTCTGCTTTAATGGGAACTTCTTCCATCGAAACTTTGGTGTGGCTATGGGGGTTACAGTAACTGCTACTGTAGCAATGCTATATATGTTATCTTTTGAGGCACGCTACTTATATCCTTCAGAATGGATGACCAAAGTATATCTCTGGAAGAGATACTTGGATGATATTTTTTGTCTATGAAAGGACACTTTGCAATCTTTACAACAGTTTATGGATTGGCTCAATTATCTTAGACCAAATTTAAAGTTTGAGAGTACTTGCCATCTGAAGCAAGTGGCTTTTTTTTTCTTTTTCTTTTTTTTTTTTTTTAGACATCCTCATACGTGAAGGTTCACATTTTCAGACTATACTTTATCAGAAACCTTTGGCTCAAAACAACTTGCTGAAGTATTCTAATCACCTGATGCGATTAAAAAATGGCCTCCCAGTCAGTCAGTTTTTCTGGATTCGGAGGATATGTTCCTCTAAGCAAATTTATATTGAAGAATCTAAAAAAATGTTTCAGAAGTATATGGAATGGAGTTATCCGCTTGGAGTAATTAAGAAGGTGCATCTGCGGGGGCCTCTCTGCTCAACAGTATCTTCTTTTAATACCTAATATAGAGAATCATAGCATGAAAGAGAAGGTGTTATATGTACTCTTCCTTTTTCTACTCTGGCACCACAAGTTGCCTCTTTGATTTATAAGCATTGAAGAGTACTTCAGTTACATGAATGATTTAATAAATGGTCCATAGTGCCTTTTTGTAGAGACCATAATATTGCAAATTATGTTAGCTCATCACTGACTTGGCCAGTAAGGAATGATAGTCCTGGCTAATTGGGTCACTTTCCATGTGGTGACTGAGTTTTGTGCTTCCACTGAGTTTTGTAGGACATACCTGGACTTCATCTAACTCTCAGCATACCATCACCTCATGTGAACATACTACTTGCAAATCTTATGTGATCTACTTACTTTGGTGTCCTTGTGAAAAGATTTATATAGAATATTCCCATAGCATGATGATGGCTCATCTTTGAGAGCATAAATCATGAACTAATACTGTTACTCGGTCGGCCCCCATAGTGGAACATTGTTTATTGATGTACCATACTTTTGCACATCTGAAATGGAGAATACTTCAGCATATACCACAATCTCGGTGCGGTGGGGATCGAGATGCTCAATTGAACTTAAGGGAACAGTTTTGGATTTTTCATCATGAGTCAGTTCAACCGAAGGAATTGAACTTACAGACTGACTGGCACAGGGTGGTGTGAGTTTTGGAGGTGCAGTTTGAAGTATTTAAAAAGATGCCGCAGCCATTTTTTGTAGAAGCCGGTTTGAGCTCCTATACAATGGAAGCAGGACTTCTCTGAACATAATAGGGGAGTTAAGATAAGTACTACTTGCCCTGAAGCAGAATTAATATCACTATAGTTAGAAACATGTTGGCATTCTTATGGTAGTTTTTTATTGCATGACCACTTAAAAAGTAGTAAAAGGACTAGGACAGAGAATGTTTTTTTTTAATAGCAACCTTGGCAGAATAGTCCAACAAAAATATTGGTTATTCAACTTGGGAGCATTTGTAAAGGTATAGGATAGTGTGTGTCACAAAATATAGGACATGATTATTGGTACCCTTATAAACAATTCAAATCAGTTTAAACAGAAGAACCACATTCCCACTGCAGTAAAGTTAGATACATCTGTGATCAATTGTTGGTACTCACTTGATGTAAATCAACCAATGAATGATGGTGCTAATGTTTAAAATGGCCACATTCACTCTGTTCCATTTTCACAATGGTGAAGACAAGAGCTTCCTGACATCAGAAAAGCCATTATTACCAAACATCAAACTTCAAAGAGGTACAAGACCACCTCCAAAGACCTTGAGATTCCTGTGTCTACAGTTGTCAGTGTTATTAAAAGGTTTTCTGCTCATGGAACTGTCAAAAGCCTCCCAGGATGTGGTGGGAAGAGGAAAATGAATCCAAGAACTCTTCAAAGTTCAGTGTAAACTGCTGGAAAAACACCACAATGACATACAAAGAGCTTAAGGCTAACCTGGAGCAATCTGGTGTGGTGGTTTCAACCAGCACCATATGCTGCACACTAAACAAAGAAAGACTTCATGAATGGAGGCCAAGGACAATCCCAGTGCTCAAAGACATACATAAAAAGGCATGCCTGATCTTTGCCCAAACCCACCTTGAGAAACCACAATCCTAGGAAAATGTTCTGTGAGCAGATGAAACCAAACAAGCTCTTTGGCAATGCAGACCAGCGATACAAGTACAGGTGAAGAAATGAAGCTTATAAGGAAAAAAACACCCTTTCTACAGTTAAATATGGTGGAGGTTCCATAATGTTGTGGGGCTGTTTTGCTACTTCAGGAACTGGAGGCCTGGAACGTATTAAAGGAATCATGAAGTCAGAGAACTACCAAGGTATTTTGAATTATATGTACTAACTGGTGTCAGAAAGCTAGGTCTGTTTTGAAGGTTATGGGTCCTCCAGCAGGGCAGTCACCCAAAACATGCATCCAAAAGTACAAAAGAATGGTTTAAAAGGAACAAATGGACTGTTTTAAACTAGCCAGCAATGAGTCCTGATCTCAATCCAATCGAGAACCTTCGGAAAGAGCTGAAATCTGCCATTGGAAAAAGAAATCTTGGAAACATTCATGAGCTAGAACAAGTCACAGTTGAAGAGTGGGAGCAACTACCAGCAGACTGATGTACAAAACTTATAGATGACTACAAGAAATGTTTGGATGCTGTCATCTATGCTAAGGATTGTATAACCAAATATTAGTGAAGGATGCCATTAATCCTGTCCCGGTCATATTTTGTTTTTTTCTCAGAAATTACTATGTCTAAGTTGCACAGACATCTTTTTTTGTTGTATACCTTTGAACATACTATTAAAATATTATGATGACATACAACTGGAATATTTCCAATTACTTTTCAAGATATTGTATATAACATACCTAAAATGGAAAAGGGTAAATAAGTGCACTTATGGGCATGTTTTATTAAAGTGCCCTAAGGTTCGGCACCTTAGCATGTATTAAGTGCTGACAAATTAGCACAGGAGGTGTTACATACATGGCATGTCCCCCTGCAGTTACCACGGTCATAAGCATCTCAACCTGCTAAAGCTGCAATCACAGTTAATGCAGAAGCACTTAGTACCACCCATAGAGAGGCGTTAAGTGCACTCTGGCCATCTGCAACATTGATGATTAATGTGTGCTAATGACTCCTGTGCTAACCACAATGTGCAATCAATGCCCACTTTCATCCCTAACCTCCCCAGTCTCCACTCCATCAAGTGCATGATTTTACTACACTGGTTGTTTTAGCATGTGGTAACATTAACCACACTCTCGTGCTATATGCGCAACACATGCTAAATGCCATAGTAAACATTACTGCACCTTAGTACACATGCCCCTTAATATGTATCAACCAACATCATTATAAACAAATATTAGCAAACACTGAAACTTCAAATGAGCAAATATGTGCTATAAAATCTGTGTATTTTTTGTGCCATACCATGAGCTTGAAGATGTATATAAAAACATTATGCATCAAGCATAGACCGCCTTTGTAGTGAGCAGAGCTTATCCACTGCAAGTCACCTATAAATTTATAAAGCCCACAATTTAGTCATGGCGATCATCATGTTTTAAATGTCCGACCACCGCGGCTGAAAGCGAAATGAGATATTCAGCATTAAATATCCAGTTTTGCCACCAAATTTATATGGGTAAGTTTTAAAATATTATAACTTACCCATATGTCTGAAGAATCTAAACGTAGACCTTTATGGTTGCTCTAGAGGAGGTATAACTGCCACAACAAGATTGAAGCATTTCTTTACATCGCGCATGTGCTTCACTTTATAACAAAGGCCCCCAATATGCACATGGCAATATGCGTTAACTGTGTGGGAGTTTATAAAAATTACCCTCCATAAGCTAACAACCAACACTGTTGTGTCTGATACCAATATCACAGTGGACTAAAAATGATATATATGTAATAAATATATGAATAGAACCACATATGTTAGAAAAAAAACACAATGGGGGGCCATTCTGAACCACGAATATTTGTGCCGGCTTCAGCCCCCCCGCCAGTTGTGTGGGGAAGTTAGTCAGGGGCAGGGAATGGGTGGCCCAGGGGCAGAAAGTGGGCGGGCAGTGGGCGGTCGTCGGCCCTGGACATATAGGACCAATCCTAATGTTGGCCCTGTACTTCCAGGTTCGGCAAAATGGCCAGGAAAGTTATTTGAGGTAGAATAACTCCCCTGGATGTGTTTTTTTTTTTTTTAAATTTGGGGCATGGAAGGGGCTGGGGGGGGGGGCAAGGGACATTCCCCACAGCCCAACCCTGGCTTTTGGAGGCTGGATTGGGGGTCAGACTGTGGGGAATTTGCAATTTTGGTCGGTGGCCAGCATCACAGCATTTAATGGAGCTGTGGTGCCATTGCAACATGACATCATGGTGCCATGGCTCCATTTAAATGCCCTGAGTTAGCTGGGTGCTGTCCTGCACATGCAGGCTGGACAGAATCTCTATCCCAGCCTGCACATGCAGGATTGTTTGCGATGCAGATCCCATGGGGCTAGATGTGCCCCACAGGATCAGAATTGTGATCCCCTCTGTGCATCTGTTCAAACCAGATGCACAGAGGGGATGGACATGCAGGACAGAATCGAGCCCAATATGTGCATAAGAAGATTCTAATACAATTTTTAGACATACAATTGCCAAAAAAATATATGGGGAGAAAAGGTCATAATGTGTATATGTCAAAAGGCACAACTCCCACCTCCCAGAAGACAGACATACACACATACAGGCACCCCAACCCCAACCCCTCCCCCCCCCCACATGCGCATCTCCACTCCTGTACCACACACACAGGTACCAAACCCCTGCAGCATTCACACACGCACACACAGACACAGGCATCTGACCCCCACACCACACAGACACAGGCAGATAACCCACCACAACACCAACATACCCAGGCACACCACATCTGCACCATAATCCACACACACACACACACACACACAGAGGCACCCCCACATCCATACTACACACATATTATGGGAGTCATTCTGATCTGCAAATAGCAGGGGTAGACGTCTGGTTTGGATGTCCAACCCCTGCTATTTGCAGGGAGTGAATTCTCATCACCAGACTCCCTGCACATACAGTGGCGTTGTGTGCGGTGCTCTGGATGGGAGGGGGAGGGCTGGAGGAGGAGCATGGGCAGGGAAGAGTTAAGCTGTGACCCTGGACATACAGGGCCGATTCCGGTTGCGGCCCTGTACGTTTTGGGTTGAGGAGTTAGACAGGGTTCCCCACAGCTTGGCCCCAGCCTTAGCAGGCCCCTCCAGGGTCGGGCAGTGAGGAACAGCTTCTTTGAATTGCTGCCAGGAATCGTGGCTCCTGCATGGCACCCCAGTGCCATTGCAACGGGACACCATGGCACTGACTCCATCCAGGAGTATTGGAAGGTTTGGACGGGGTGGGAGATGGACGTGGGGCAGCACAGAATCAGGGCACATCTTGCCCATCCAGGCACTTTGCAGCCAATTCTGCTCCTGTGGGTACAGAATCGGGTGCAAATCTGACCTGTTCAGATTTTGAATGTCTGGACGTGCCCCGATCAGAATGGGCCCCTATCTGAAGATAGACACAAATGTATCGATAACACCACACTGCCCCTGCTACCATGAGACACATTTTATCAGCTCTTTGAACTCTTCCTCCATCCCCCCACACATGTATGATTTTGCAAATGAAGGAAACGGAAATGTGTCACTTTGTCACACTGTGTGCTCTTTTCAAATGCACACTCCCTGACAGATATGAACGTACACAGCCTTGCGCACGCACACACACACACAGCTCCCAACACTCCTCATGACACACACATGCATGCAGTCCCTGACATTCCTCATGACACACATGCATGTAGCCCCCCAACAGTCCTCCTGACACCCACAGGCACATACACGGACATACACACACGCATGAATGTAGCTACCAACTATCCTCATGGCACACAAACACATGCACCCCCCCCCGACACTTCCTATAACACACAGATGAATTCCCCCAAAATACCTGGTTCTAAAAATAGGGGAAATGTACCATTGCGTCACACTGCAAGCTTTCATTTTTCAACTTGTTTAACTTCTGAATCTCCCTAATAGAAAGATGTATCTCTCGAAAACAATTACTTCTGATTTTAGAGTTTTCACATAATTGAAAATATTTTAATGCTTAACCAGATGATTGAGACCACTAATGTTAAGTGACACACAGGTCCAATCTGTGGTAGTAAATGCACTCACACTAAGTGCTTCATCACTGTGGAGTATGCCAGAAATGCTGACATAACCCGCAATGTTGAGGCTCTGCTCCAGAAATGCTCAGTCTGCGCCCCAACCCTTGCTATTCAGGTAGCGAAGGATTTTTAGCATCGACATGTTTTCAATGTGTAGTACTTCCACTACCCTTGGCACATACTGAACCCTGTGCCACCCAGTAACATACTTTAGTAAACATGCCGCTGTAAGTTGTGTACAGTGAACCAACAAGCTCTACACAGGATCTAAAGGATCAAAGTGAATAGGCAGCTCAGAAAGCCTGCTGACATTAACTATTTGTATACAAATTCACATGTGAAGGTTTGAAGCTTCTTCACAATTTTCAAATTTGTATATTTGCAAATGAAGTATGGTACAAATAAGGAAAGTAAAAAGGAGACACAAAATGAAAGAAAAAGGAAGAGAAGAAATAAAGGAAAAAAAAAGAGAAGAGAGAAACAGGAAAGAATGATGAATAAATAAATAGATAATATTCCACTTCCAGCAAACTCAACAACCTTCACTATGCTGTTGATACCACGTTACTGGCTGAAAATTAAGATGATCTGAATTATTTGCTTCTCAATATCAAGGAACAGTCTTAAAATGGGCCTGCACCTTAATGTAAAGATGACAAAGATCCCAACAACTGACAAAATCAATAAGTTCATCATTGATGGAGAAGAAATTGAAATAGTAGACAACTTTAACCTACTTGGATCAACTATCTATAACGAAACAAGTGGTCAAGAAATCAGACAACGCATTGCTCTTGTCAGAATGGCTATGAAGTTCCTAGACAAGAGTCTCAGAGCAGAGATGTCTCTCTCCATACAAAGATTTGACTCGATCAAGCCATGGCATTTTCAATAACGTCAAATGGATGCAAAAGTTGGACAGAGAAAAAGATAGACAGGAAGAAAATTGATGCCTTTGAATTATGGTGTTGGCGACGAATACTGCCTATATAATGGACTACCTGAAGAACCAACCAGGGGATCAAATCTAAATTTTCTTTAGGAGCTCAAATGACAAGACTTCGACTTTCATACTTTGCACACATCATGTGAAGAGAGAAATCATTAGAGAAAGACATCATGTTTGGCAAGATAAAAGGTCAACGCAAAAGAGGAAGGCCAACAATGAGATGTATTGATACAATAACAGCAGCTATGGGTGCCACTCTCAACTTCAATGAGCTGACTCGACAGCAACAGCAGCAAACTGCTATTGTAATTGAAGAGGAGATATTTTAACCACAGATGTTACATATCAGGTTATCAGGACTTATCCAGATGCTTTGGATATTTATTTATTTATTTATTTATTTTACAATTCTTATATACCGCACTATTTGCAATCAGCGCGGTTTACATGTAACAAAAAACATCCGACAAAATGAAGGACTGCAGATCTTTATATGGATATTACAGATCAAATCATCAAGTTCTATGTTTTGTCTATGAAAGATTGTAAATCTTGACATTAACCAAGAATCTTACAGATCATGTCTTCAGTTCTTGTCCAGAAGTTATGTCCATGTAAAACTCTAGATCTTGATATTTATTAAGAATATTCTCCATGGACAAGCAGGAAGTCCGTCCTCACATATGGGTGATGTCCCCAATGGAGCCCTGCATGGGAAAGCTCTCCAGCTTGTACTGAAAGCTTTTGGGAGGCTCCACTGTGCCCCATGGACATGTACCAGTATCGTTCTCCCCTTTGGGGGTCCTTAATTGCTTGATTTTTTTCTGCTTTGGTTTTCCTGCCTGCCATCGTGTTCTTTGTCAATTCATTTTTTCTCCCTTTGCATTTTTTTCAAATCCTATCCAGAGATACCATCAGTGCCCTGCTTGGGCTTTCCACCATCGAGCTGTTTGATTTTGCCACAGCTATTTTTCCAAACATGTCCTAAAAAACAACCAATGGGTTTAAAAAGTGCACCAAGTGTGCCCGGATCATCTCAGTCAGGGACAAGCACAATTGGTGCCTCCAGTGCCTAGGATCCGATCATTAGCCTTCTTGTAATTTGCGCCTGCAGATGACAAGGAGAGGCCTTAGGGGTTGTGAAAAACAGTGGGAAACTGTTTGGCACTCCACAGCCTAGTCCATCAGCATTGGCATCAATGTCACTGGCCTCCATACCTTCAAAGGCAGTTTCGGACGTTGGAGAGGTGTTGACATCAAGGGCCTTTCGAGCTCAGTTGGAGCAGAGTACCCATACTGCCCTGGACATCGCACTATTATGTTGCATGGTGCTTGGATCAAGCACTGAGAAAAGGCCCGAGTGCATTGGCATCGGAGCCCTTTGCGGCGGGACAGAGTGTGATGGCGCACTACGTGAGCACCCCTCAAAAGGTACCATGCAGGAAGGACTGCACAATCTCTAAGGGTTCAAAGGGACACAGACAGCCTCCTGATAACCGAGCCCAAGCCGCCGATACCCCCGTACAGGTGCCGGGTACATCAGTCAAAGTTATTCAGGCTTCAGAGCCTTTGGAATTAGCAGCCATGGAGAAATGACTCCTGAAGGCACTTGAGAATCACATGGCAGCCATGTTTGCGATGCAGTGCACCAAGGCCTTGGCATAGACTATCATACAGCCGATTCTGGAGATACTTGCCCTGCCCCCATCAGAGGCATCAATGTCGGGACACTGGTTCCGGCTCAGCCAATTTCCTTATCCCGCATCTTGGGGTCCAATGCACCCTCAAAATCCAGACGGACTTTGGAGCATGGCATTTTTGGAGAAGCTCCCATTCCCCTCAATGCCAAAGGAACCACCAGGCACACGATCAGAGGTATTTGGGAACAGATGAGGATGTGGGAGAGACCCCTCACGGTTCCTCCTGTGAGTAGATGTTTATTTCTATTTCACTTGATTGATCGCCCTTCGTAGGACACAGCAGGGCGGTTTACAAAAACATAAAACAAATTAAAAGTGAAAAGAGAAAATAAAACTCAATTTCTTAAAGAAAAAGGTTAAAAACAATCATACCAGGGAGGATAATTGGAGGGGGGCGGGGGCAGACAGGAAAGAAGTAGGGCTAAGTCAGGATGGGAGAACGGTCAGGGAACTGGGAGGTCAAAGGCAATGGTGAAAAGGTGGATTTTTAGGACAGATTTAAATTTAGGAGAGAGTTTTAGATGACTTGACTCAATGTACAGGGTGCAGAAAGCTTCTGGTTTCAAGAAACCTGAACCTCTGCACCACTCCTTGGTTGTTGAGCTCACCCTGAAGAGATATAAGAGCACCAAGACTCATTCTTCAGTGCTCCTGGGAAGGGAGGCTTTGACCTTGGACTCTTTCAGGAGGCGATCTTTCCAATCAATACTTCCCTGGACCCCAAGCCTCCCAGCAGAAACAGCAGGCCCCTCGCCAGCACCAGCACAGATAAAAGCCCCAGAAGGCCCAACCAGCCCTGGAGTCAAAGGCCGGGGCAGGGATTTGATTGGTTCTTCTGGAGCTTAGCTAATCTACCAGGGGTTGCTTAGGTGGGGGGGGGGGGGGGGGGGCGGCTCAGGCGTTTTGCCCAGAGATGGCCCTTCATAACCTCAGACTCCTGGGTTTTGCAAATTATCTGGAGCGGATACGGGTTGCACTTCTCTAATGTAAACGGGGGTGCTGGTTGTGAAAGTCCACAATCTTGGCAAAGGCAGAATTTTATATGACTTGCAAAGGATTGTGGGTGTTGTAGTTCATTCACACCAAAATCAGCCGTTCAACAAAATAATGATTTGTAGTTGCTCGAGTGTAAGCAGAAAACAGATTTTATTTATGGGGATTATTCCCTCACACAGATATGCTTGGTAACATCAATAGGATACTTTCTTCAGGAATTGTAATCAGGAAAAACAAAACAACTGTATAAGGCAACTGAAATACTTAGGCAATAACTCAATAAAGACCTTGATGGAACAGAAAAGGTCTTTCTGCTAGCCCCTGCTAATAACCTTCTTAGCAGTGCTTAAAAATGAAAAAAACAAACCCAAAAGGAAAAATGTTCTTTATCCAAAACACAACTTTCTTCCATTCATGCTATGAAGAAGTTTTCCTTCCAGAGCTCACGTGCACTTGTGCCTGGCTTAATCACAAGTAATTAACCAGCTGCAAACCCTTGCTGGTCCACTCTCTCTACGTGGCTCTAACTTACCCTAAAGCTTTCATTTAAAGAAACGTTTCTGGGTAGTTAAAAACACATTACAGCTCCTTTTGGTGATTGTTGCTTTACGGAGGATTACTTTAAAACAACAGCTTAGAAAGAGAGCAATCCATGCATTCTACTGGCTCATTTGATATTTCCCCTTGCTCCTGAAATATCATGGAATCATTATCATGCTCTGGCTCAGAGGAATTCTCAAACTGATCAATCTCAGGATAGCATTTGTTTTCCTGCTGTCTTCCTTGTAAAAAGCTAGGGAACAGATCAGAGTTCATACCTGAGATTACGTTGCTATTAGGTTTCTTCTCTGGGTATCCTGGCCAGTAGGTAGTCCAGCTTCTGTGCCCAGCTCTCCAGTCAGAATCTCTGGACTTTAGGTCTCTTTTCCCATACCTCCTTGAATAGGTATCAAAGCTCCTTCTCTCTGTAGATGCAGCTGTCTCCTTTACAGGTGCTCTCTGGGGGTTCCTGGCTCTATATCTCCAAGCCTCTGGTTTCTTCCAGTCCAATGGAGAATGCTTGCCTCTGGAATCACTCCCAACACACGTACTGCTTTGGGCTCCTTCCTTAGACCTCCTGGATATCTTGCTGTTCCTCCTTCTGTATTCTCTATGCTGTTGCCGTTGCTGTCCTTTCTCCTGCTTCCTCAGCTTCCTTAGCTGTCTGTCTGTGTGAAGAATATCTTTTACTTTTAAAGTGCCTAGATGGACACTCCACCCTAGCACAGTCCAGGTGTGCTGAATCAAGCCCTGCCCTAGGAGATGGGTGATTAGGGATTACCTCATAGCTTCCTTGATTAGGCACACGTTTCCCCACTTCAGCTCTCCTAGAGGCTTTCTGTAACCTAGTGCATTCTGGGTCTGGTAGTCTTTTATGCAAACACTCTGCTTTAGTGTTTTTACCAGCAAGCACAGGTTGCTTGTTCAGAGCCAATTCACCTCTTACATTCTCTCTTCCTGAACTATGATAAGCTTCCTTATCACACTAACTACCTCCATGCTGACCTCTGAGGGTGCACTGCCTCAACTCCCACATCAGGAACTGCTTCGGAAGGCAATCTCTGCCCTCCTGGCTGACCTAGCTATCAAGCTCGTTCCTTAGGAACAAGTGGGGCGGGGCTTTTACTCCAAGTAATTTCTGGTTCCCAGAAAGATGGAGGGTTTCCGTCCCATCCTGGATCTCAGGGACCTAAACACTTACTTGGTGAGAGAAAGGTTCAAGATGATTTCTCTGGGCACCCTGCTCCTCATACTTCAAAGAGGAGACTGGCTATGCTCCCTGAATCTAAAAGATGCATATACCCACATACCGATTCATCCTGCCCACAGGCAGGGGAGGCTCAAAGCAATCTGCTGCCTGAGGTGAAGAATGAGATGGCGCCCCCACCCCCCTTCCCCTGTAGAGGGGGCAGGGCTTTTTCAAAACTCCAATCAGGGACTGAACCAAACCAAAAAGCTGATTAGATTATATGGAGGAAATGCAAGATGTTTGCAGACCAAGGAACTAAAAGAACGAGAACCACACAGTTTATAAAACTAAATTATAACTCATTTTTATTTTGTTATAAACTGTTCTGGTTCTTGCTTTTTCTTTTTCAGCACATTTTGCATCCACAGAACCCCCTTCAACAGTGGGTGCAGAGCAGAACCAGAATATTCACCCACAGAACTCAATATCTTTAAAAGAAATTTCTGATTCTGATCATCTCACTAACAAACAGCATTCTCCAGTATCAGAACTAATACAAAACCCTACAACAAAGTCACCGAGTATCTATAGAGCAAATCTACCATACTATATCAGCATCAACTTCCAAAACTTACATAAGGAGCCCATCCAAAAAAACGTCACTGTAAATACTACAGGGGGCCCTGGAACATCCATACACCTATTTGAAAAGCTGAACAAGTCAAATTACTACAGCACAGTATAGATCTTTATGTACAAACTCCATGTTAACAGAACACCTGACCTCAGTCACACACTCACAACATCGACCCTCACCAAGTACAGAATAAGTAACCATAATCTAAAGTAAAAAAAATATGTAGACAAATTTAAACTGAAACCCCAAGAAGTCAGACTCCGCATGCAGTGCAACATCAGATAAGAGATGCAGTTCCCCCATACTGTGTAAAATATAAAGATAGCACAAAGTCCAATCACTAAAATGAAATAAAATTATTTTTTCTACCTTTGTTGTCTGACCATGCTGGTTCCGATCTGAGGCTTCTGCTTTCCTGTCTTCTCTTAGCTCTCTTTCTGTGGTCTGTGGTCCATCTGCCATTTCTTATCTCTTCTTTTGTTTTCTTCACTTCTTTCCATCAGCCTATTTCCAGTCCCAGTAACCCTTCCCAGTATCAGCCCCTTTCCAGTCCTCCGTCCCAGTACCTTCCAATGTCAACTTGCAATCCCATGACTGCCACTGGTGTCCATTCCCTTCCAGTCCCCCTCCTTCCCCACTGTCCAGCCCCTTCTAGTCCAAATACCATGACAATACCCTCTCAGCATCCACTCCCTTCCAGTCCCATTCTCCCATCCCCTCGCATCAGCCCATTTGTAGCCCTAGCCCCCAGTTTTCTTCCAGGGCCAGCAGCTCTATCCTCCCCTCCTCACCATCAGCCCATTCCCAGTCAAAGCCCCCCAGTCAGCTCATTTCCAGTGCTAGTCCCCCCTCAACCCCATTACCAGTGCTAGCCTCCCCTAATCAGCCCATTACCAGTCCTACCATTCCATCAGCCCATTTCCAGTCCTAGCCCCCCCCAATCAGCTCATTTCCAATGCTAGCCTCCTATCAGTCCATTACCAGTCCTACCCCCCCCATCAGTCCATTATCAGTCCTAGCCTCCCCTAATCAGCTCATTTCCAGTGGTAGCCCCCCTAATCAGCCTAGCCCCCCCTCGATCAGTCCATTCCCAGTCCTAGCCTTCTCTAATCAACCCATTACCAGTCCTAGCCCCCCTGATCTGCCCATTACCAGTCTAGTCCCCCCCATCAGCCCATCATAATCCTAACCCGCACTGTCTCTCCCCTTTGTCCAGCATTTATCCCCTGTCTGTCCAGTATGAATTCTGTTATGTAAAATGTACACATGTAAATTTCTGACTCCTCTCCTATGACCTTATTACTGTGTGCCGTGCTCTCCTTTCAAATCAATGTGTTGATACTCCGAAATTTCTGTCTTGATTTGGCAATTTTCAATCTGTAATCAAACCGCTGCTGATCGCTGGAAGTAGCGGTATACAAATGTATTCTAAATAAATAAAATAAATAAATAAATGTCCCCCTGTCTCTCCCCTTTGTCCAGCATTTACCCTTCTGTCTCTCCCCTTTGTCTAGTACCTGTCCCCTTGTCTCCACCTTTGTCCACTATGTCCCCGTCTTCCCCTTGGTCCAGCATTTATCCCATCTGTCCAGTATGTCCCACTGTCTCTCCCCTTTGTCCAGCATTTGTCCCCTTGTCTTCCCCTTTATCCAACATTTTCCTTGTCTCCCCCTTTGTCCAGTATTTGTCCCATCTCCCCCCTTTGTCCAGCACTTGTCCCCCTTTGTCCCGTCTCTCATCTTTGTATCTCCTTGTCCTCCTCCTGTCCCCACTCCCTCCACCTGCACTTGTCATCCGGTGGCTGTGGGGGAACTCTGGCTATTTTTATTTTAGATTTTGCCGCCTCTGGCCTGCCTCTGCCTTCCCGCCACATTTGTTTCCTCAAGAATGCTTGCAGCACAAAAAGAAAACGTGGCGGGAAGACAAAGGCAGGCCAGAGGCGGCAAAATCTAAAATAAAAACAACCAGAGTGCTGCCACTGCTGCTGCACAAATCAGCCTGATCACTTGCAGGGTTCCTGCAAGCGATCAGGCTGATTTGTGTGATGCTGGCGGCACTCCGGATCTGTTTTAATTTCAGATTTTGCAGCTCTGGCCTGCCTCTGCCTTCCCACGTGGGAAATCAGCAGCAGGCCAGAGGCTTCAAAATCTAAAATTAAAACAGATCTGGAGTGCCGGTGTTGGAGTGCTGCCCCCAATGGAGTGCCGCCTGAGGCGATCACCTCAGGTGGCCTAATGGAAGAACCGCCTCTGCCCACAGGAAGTATTTCAGATTCATTCTGGAAGGGCAATACTTTCAGTATTGAGTGCTGCCTTTCAGCCTAGCTGTGGCCCCCAAGTTTTCACAAAATGTTTGGCAGTAACAGCAGCCTACCTTCAAATGCTGGGAGTGTTTATCTTCCTTTACCTGGCCAACTGGCTAATAAAAAGAGTCACTCTGGAGGGAATTCAGGACGCCACATGTCAGGTGCTGGAGCTGTTGGGGTTTGTGATCAACTAATCCAAGTCCCACCTTCAGTCCACCCAACAGCTGGAATTCATAGGAGCCCTGCTCGACACCACTCAGGAGAGGCCTTTCCTCCTGCAGGACCGGCTTCAATGGCTGACAGTCTTGGTTTAGGACACTCAACTGTGTTACCGAGTGACAGCTTGCAGGATGCTAACTGTCCTGGTTCACATGGCCTCTACAGTGCATGTTACACCACTGACATCTTCAGATGAAGCAGACTCAATCGACACTGTGGACTCAGTGGATCCAGGCCAAGGGTCGCCTCCAGAATCACATGTATGTCACCAGTCCCCAGGTCCAATCACTGCATTGGTGGACTGTCCTCAGAATCTGCTCAGAAGATCTTGACAACGGATGCATCAGTGTTGGGATGGGGAGCTCATCTTGATGGCTTCCGCACTCAGGGTGACTGGTCTGTCCAAGAGAATCTTGACCAGATCAACTTCTTGGAATTGAGATCCATAGATAATGCTCAAAAGGCTTTCCAGGATCAGCTGGCCAAACACATTGTTTTCATTCAGACCGACAATCAAGTCGCTATGTTCTATATCAACAAGCAGGGGAGCACCAGCTCCTATATCCTGTGCTGGGAGATGGTCATGTTGTGAAGGTTCACTATTGCTCATGGCATGGAGCTCAGGACCACATGTCTGCCGGGAGACCAAAACACTCTGGCGAACAGGCTGAGCCGAGTCCTTCAGCCACATGAATGGATGCTTAACAGATGTAGTAACCCACATCTTTCAGGAGTGGAACACTCCATCAGAAGACCTGTTTGCCATGTCACAAAATGCCCAAGTAGACCTGCTCCAGAGTAGAATCCCACAGTGGCCCAGTACTGGATGCTTTCCTCCTGCACTGTATGCTTACCCTCTAATACATCTCATAGCGAAAACCCTAATGCAGCTCAGGACAGATGGTGGTACAATGATACTCATCGCACCATACTGGCCCAGACAACCTTGGTTCCCACTTCTGCTGCAGCTATCCACGTGGGAACCACTCCGGCTCAGCCATGCTCTGGACCTCATTTCTCAGGACAATGAGAAAATGCTACATCCCAACGTCCAGTCCTTGGCCCTCACAACATGGATGTTGAGAGGCTAGTCCTGTCAGAGCTCCATCTACTTAACATAACTGATGTCCTGGAGGCCACCAGGAAGGTCTCGATGAGGAGGTCTTATGCTTGTAAATGAAAGAGGTTTTCTGTCTAGTTTGAGGGCTAGGCCCTGGATCCCTTTGTTTGTCCCACCTGATCTCTTGGATACTAGGCTGTTGCTCTAACCACTAGGGTAATCCTCCACTCCACTTTTGGTAGCTTGGATTCCAGAAATACAATCATATCTGTATCTTCACGGCCCTCAGTCAGACCAAGAATGTAGATATTGTTTATGTAGTTTCTGTTAGATATGTCTTCTAGGTCTTTCTGCAGCAGATCCATTTTCTTAAGCTTGTTTTGTACTATGTCACATTATCAGAGTGTAACCATCTTTGCCTCCACGTCCTCTACCCACTTCTTGATATCATTTAAGTCTTTCTTTTTTTTTTCTTTTTTAATCTCCCAGGTATTGTAATAACTTTAATGACTTCATTCATTAATTGTTCTAAGCAGGAGTCAATCTCCTGTTTCAAGCTTTTGCCATTTTCTCTGGAGTGGGAGAATCTTGTTAAGGTTAAGTGCCAGTTACCGAGAAAGCTGCAGTACCTTTGCAGTTTTTGTTGCTATACATCTTTTTGGTAATTATAGTTGTGTTGAAAATTATATAAAGAGGATAGAAATACCCTTGGTTTCCTGCTGAGTTCTTAGCAAATTCCTTAAGCAGCCATCTTTCTCACATGCTCACTAGTGCCCCCTATGATGAGAGATTTATTAACAAGTATTTAAAAAAAGGGGAACTGCCAATGAGCAGCACTTGGTCACGGAATAAAATTTCATCTCAAAGAAAAAGTACATTGAAAACCTAGACTGCACCTTAGCAGTGTATGGCCACAGGCCTCTCAAGAGGACTTGTCCGATTGTGTGAATGGATTCAAACAAAAATTTGCACTTCAAAGGCAGAGTCTACAATTATCTTTACTGCCTCCGTTAATAAATAAGCCCACAGGAGAGACAGTTCCCTCTTTAAGATATTAATATGCCCTTCACTGATGTTTGGATTTTTATTAATTTCACAGCATGTACTAAAGATTTGTCAACCTATTTTTAACTTCAACTGATAATTATTAAAACAAACATACCAAAAACAGCATAACACATAGCATAAACAAACAGAACAGCAGCAAGCACAGCCAACAAAGCAGAACAGGTTTTTCCATATTTTGCGCCCCCCCCCCCATATCCCAAGCCTTCTACCCAACCAGCCCCCCACCCCCCAAAGAATCCCATTCCCTAGTGATGCGGGCTTCCTGACACGTTCACCGGGGAAGCAAAGGCAAAGATCAAGAGTCCCCAAGTCAGAGAGGAAAAAGGAGGCAACACACAGAACCTTCCCACCCCAGAGCCCCAACCAGCCAAGACTACCCCCCATCCCTCCCTGTGGTTACATAGCATTCTCATATCTCCAACCACACTTTTTCTTACAAGTTATTCAGCACCAGGCTCTACACCCTGGATAATAAGGCATCTATGTAGTCGCCCACATAGCCAGGAACCCTTATCTGGCCCCACAAGGCCCACAGGTGATCATATTGAATAATTTGGTGGAGTGTTCTGTCAGTACTGAAAACCTGGTGCTTCTGCATCTACCCATGCTACAAGCACCGCCTTCTTGGCCAACAACCAGCCCACCTGCAATCAATGTTTCCACCCTTGACCCTCCAACTGGCACATCCTCAAATAGATGAAACATTGCGGATGGGGCTGCCAAAGGCTACCTCTTCGTCAGCACCCATTGCAAGTACCCATGAATCTGGTTCCAAAAGAACTCCATCTCTGAACAGGACTAAAATATATGCCCCAAAGTCGCCTCTGGGGCCCCGCACGTCTGACAAACAGGCAACTCACAACAGCCCATCCGAAAGATCCGCTGAGGCGAGATATATGCGCACACATGAATTTATATTGCGATGTGCTTAAGGATCTTAGCCATAGCCTTCAAAAATGTCTCAGTAGAGAGATCAGTACTCAGATCCTCATTCCACTGAGCCACCGGCTGCTCTGTCAACTCTTGGACCTGATCCTAAATAAAGAAGACTGAGTCTTAGCTACCATTATACGTACAGACATGTCTGACAAAAAAAAATCCTCCTATTAGATGCAAAAATCACTAGAAAGCTATGTAGGGTCCAAGCTGTGGACATAGCTCCGCAACTGCATGTATGGAAACACATCCCTCCCATCGAAATCATACTGTCACTGCAGCTCAGCAAAAGGATGGAGATGGCTCTCATCTGTTAGCACCTGTTCCAACCTCATGAGACCACAAATTTGCCAGTGATTAAAATGCACTGAGGATAGACAGCAGAAAATCTTCATTATCCTGGAGAGGGAGGACGACTGACTGCAATGACAAATGCTCTAACTGCTGTCAAATCCACTCCCACGTCCGCAGCAAAGGTCACACCAGCAGAGAGCCCCGCAATCCAGATGGGACTTTACCACATGAAGCATGCAACAAGTATTCCAAGGAAAGGGGGTACAAGAGAGCCCAATCACATCCTAAACACGCATACTTAATATAAGATATGCCATACTGGGTCAGACCAAGGTCCATCAAGCCCAGTATCCTGTTGCCAACAGTGGCCAATCTAGGTCACAAGTACCTAGCAGTTTCCCAAAGAGACACACAAGTTCCACAATGCTTGTATTGCGGCAAGCAGTGGATTTTCCGGGTCCTCTTTAATAATGGTTTATGGACCTTTCCTCCAGGAACTTGTCCAGACCTTTTTTTAAACCCAGCTACACTAACACCTTTTACTATATCCTCTGGTAACGAATTCCAAAGTTTAATTATGCGTTGAGTGAAAAATATTTTCTCTTATTAGTCTTTTTTTTTTTTTTTTTTTCAAGTTTCAACCTCTTTATTTAAGGTAAAATAAAGGTAATACAAAGCAATGAATAATATACATTGAAAAAACAATATACAATTCAAAATAGTAATACCACAAAATAATCAACTTCTAGCCCACAATTTGGAGTGTGATAAGAAACATTAAAAAAAAGAAAAAACCTAAAATGGAGCTAAGAAAAACAAAACAGCCTCCTTTTTCTTAACAGAGACCCCAACTAAACAATTTATACTTTATCCAAGCCGATCAAAAAGGTTTCTAATTGCATTGAATCATAAAAAATGTAAGATTTACTTTATTCTCTTATTAGTCTTAAACAAGTTACACTATAGCTTCATTGAATGTCCCTTAGTCTTTCTACTTTTTGATGGCGTAAACAATCGATTTACATTTACCCGTTCCACTCCATTCATTAATTTATAGACCTCTATCATATCTCCCCTCAGCCACCTCTTTTCCAGGTTGAAGAGTCCTAACCTTTTTAGCTTCTCTTCATAGGGGTATACTTCCATCACCTTTACCATTTTGTGGCTCTTCTGTGTACTGCTATATTCTTTTTAAGATGCAGTGGCCGGAATTGCACACCATATTCAAAGTATGGTCGCACCATGAAATGATACAGAGGCATTATAAAATCCTTTGTTTTATTCTCCATTCCTTTCCTTTCCTTATGATGCATAGCATTCTATTTGCCTTCTTGGCCGCCGCTGCACAATGCGCAGAGTGTTTCAACGTGTAATCCACGATGATGCCTAAACCTTTTCTTGGGTGGTGGTTCCTAATGTGGAATCTTGCATCGTGTAACCATAGTTTGGGTTGTTCTTGCCTAGGTGCATAATTTTGCACTTGTCCACATTAAATGTCATCTGCCATTTGGATGTCCAATCTTCCAAGTTATTAAGGTCCTCTTGCAATTTTTCACAGTCCTCTTGGGTTTTAACAACTTTGAATAATTTTGTGTAAGCTGCAAGTTTGATCACCTCACTCATTATTCCCATTTCCAGGTCATTTACAAATGTGTTATAAAGCAGCAGACCCAGCACAGATCCCTGGGGTACTTCACTATTTACCTTTCTCCATTGAGAAAATTGGCCATTTAGCCCTACACTCTGCTTTCTAACTTTTAGCCAGTTCCTGATCCACAATACCACACTGCCTCCAATCCCATGATTTTTTAACTTTGCCAAGAGTTTCTAATGAAGGACCCTTATCAAAGGCTTTCTGAAAATCCAGATACACCATATCGACCGGCTCACCTTTATCTACCTGTTTATTCACACCTTCAAAAAAATATACCAGATTAGTAAGACAAGACCTTCCTTGGCTAAAGCCATGTTGGTTTTCTCCCATTAAACCATGACTATCTACATGCTCAGTAATTTTGCTCTTTGTAATGTTTTCTACCATTTTGCCCGGTACTGACGTCAGGTTCACTGCTCTGCAGTTTCCCAGATCACCCATAGAACTCTTTTTAAAAATTGGCATTATGTTGGCCATTTACCAATCTTCAGGTATTACAGATGATTTTAATAATTCACAGATTACTAATAGTAGATCTGCAATCTCATATTTCAGTTCTTTCAACATCTCGTACCATCCAGTCCAGGTGATTTTCTACTCTTTAGTTTATCAAATAGTTCTAATACATCTTCCCGGTTTATCAATATTTTTCAGTTCTTTTGATGCACCGCCAAAGAAACTTGGAGAGCTGACTATCCAAAATATGCAAGTCCTTCACCAACACTTCTGCTACCCTCTCTTCCTTATCTGTGATTTCTGAAGAGGAAACCGCACACCTTCTTTCTTCCTCCAAACTCACCACCTGCTCATCTGATCCTATCCCCACCATCTCCTAAGCCCCATCTCCTCCACTGTTGTCCCTTTCATCTCATATTCTCACCTATCTCTCTCCACTGCAACTGTCCCTGCAGCCTTCAAGCATGCTGTAATTACACCTCTCCTCAAGAAACCCTCACTTGATCCTACCTGTCCTTCTAATTGACCCATCTCTCTCCTCCCCTTCGTTTCTAAACTACTTGAATGCACGATTCACTGCCGATGCCTCAACTTCCTCTCCTCTCATGCCCTCCTGGATCCTTTACAATCTGGCTTTCGTCCTTTACACTCTACCGAAATGTCTGTTGCCATATTCTTCAGTGACTTGTTCCTGGAAAAATCTAAGGGCCTTTACTCTGTCCTCATCCTTCTTGACCTCTCTGCTGCTTTTGACACTGTTGACCACAATCTTCTCCTTGATACCCTGTCCTCACTTTGTTTTAAGGGCTCTGTACTATCCTGGTTCTCCTCCTATCTCTCCCATTGCTTTTCAGTGTTAGTTCTGGTGGCTCCTCCTCTGTGCTATCCCTCTCTCAGTTGGTGTACCCCAAGGATCTGTCTTGAGTCCACTCCTTTTCTCTCTCTATACCCCTTGGTGCACTCATCTCTTCTCATGGCTTTCAATACAATCTTTATGCTGATGACTCTCAGATCTACCTCTCTACGCCTGAAATCTCTCCGGCAATCCAGACCCAGATCTCTGCCTGCCTTTCTGACATTGCTGCTTGGATGTCTCACCGCTGCTTGAAATTGAACATGGCCAAGACTGAGCTTATTTTTCCCCCTAAAACCTCCTCTCCTCTTCCTCCTTTCTCAGTCTCTGTGGATAACTACTCCTTCCTGTTTCCTTGGCTTGCAACCTTGGGGTTGTCTGACTCTCCTCCACACGCATCCATCTGATAGCTAAGACCTGCCGTTTCTTTCTCTATAACATCAACAACGTCTGCCCTTTCCTTTCTGAACACACTCCTAAGACGCTTATCCACTCCTTAATCACCTCCCGTCTTGACTACTGTAACCTATTTGCTGGTTTCCCTTTGAATCATCTCTCTCCCCTTCAATCTTTTCAACATTCTGCTGCACGGCTAATCTTCTGCCAGCCTCATCATGCCCATATTACCCCTCTTCTCAAGTCTCTTCATTGGCTCCCTATATATTTTCGCATCCAGTTCAAACTTCTCCTGCTGACCTATAAGTACATTCACTCTGCAGCTCCTCGCTACCTCTTTTCTCTTATCTCTTCTTACACCCCCCTCGGGAACTCTGCTCTTCTGGCAAATTGCTTCTATCTGTGCCCTTCTCTTCTATTGCTAACTCCAGACTTTGCTCCTTTCACCTTGCTGCACCTTACGCCTGGAACAAACTACTTGTGTCTGTACGCCAGGCACCTTCTCTGACCCTTTTCATATCCAGGCTGAAAACTCACCTCTTTGCTGCTGCTTTTGGATCTTGACTCACCCGATCTCCTTGTTTCTTTACCTTTCCCCCTTGTTTTATCCCTGTCTGCACCTTCTGTGTTGTCTGTCTTGACTAGATTGTAAGCTCTGATGAGCAGGGACTGCCTTACATGTCTGTGCAGTGCTACGTATGACTTGTAGCGCTATACAAATGCTCAGTAGTAGTAGCAGTAGTAGTAACACCCAAAGAGGCAGCATCTGAAGGAAAGAGCATCATCTTAAACAGTGCTATGCACCTCCCCCCCCCCATGCCAATGGTAGCTCCTGCCAATGGTGGAGGATGGCAAGTGAGTCAGAAACAATGGCAGGATATTACATTTATAAAGTTCTGATAAATTTCTGGGGAGAACACTTCCCAAAAAGTGAAGAGAGCCCATAACCCAGCAGAAAGCGAAAGGCCAAGGCCCCCTCCACTGAGCATGAATAGCCGCATGTAGGGATAATGCCTCCAACTTATCAAGGTTGAGCTTGTATCTAGAAAAAGATCCAAAATCATGAAAAACACTGAGAAGTGCAGCAACCAAAGAGTGGAGGTCAGTAAGGTAGACAGAACAAGTCATCCACAAAAGCTGATAGTTTAAAGGAACACCTGCCAATTGTAACTCCCGGATGTCAGCTCTCCATAATAGTATGCTAGAGTGGCTCCAACATCAGCAAGAACAGCAATAAGGGACACCTTTGTCAGGTACCTGCTGCAAGGCAAAGCCATCCATCTGACAGTCATTAACCAAAAGGCGGACCCATGGTGAGGAGTATGGCAGCCATATCACTTGCACAAAGAGCTCAAGAATACCAACATGATCTAAAACCAAAAAATATATACTCCCACTTAACTCAGTCAAATGCCTTCTCCACATCAAAACTAATAAGAGATGGGATAGTCCAGGCCCAACAATAATACAGAGCGATCAGAATCTGATGGACATTAACTACTGCACGACAGACCTTAAACCTCACCTGGAAAGGATGTATCAGCAGGCACAAAAGGGTAGCCAACCGATTTACCCAAAGTTTGGCTAGAAGCTTCTGGTCAACACTGATCAATGAGAAAGGCCAATAAGAGCTCGGCTGCAAAGGATCCTTTCCAGGTTTAGGGATCACTGTAACCAAAGCCTCATTAGCCCCATAGGGCTAGGAGCCCCACTCCAGAAGCATATGGTAATACCCCACCAAGGGAGCCCTGACCCTGTCCTGCAAGAGCTTGAAAAATTCCCTTTTAAACCCATTCTGGCCCAGGGCCTGCACATTCAGTAATGTCTTAATCACCACATGCACCTCAGCTGCAGTGATGGGGTGATTCAAGAGTTCTAACTATTCCTCCAACACCTTCGGAAGGCCACCATGCTGCAAGGAACTATTAGCTGCCGCCGGGTCCCTCCCCCCTCTGCTGCAGGAATAATAGTCTCCAAAGGCCCATTCCTCATGCAACTGCTCCGAACTCACCACCCCCTCAGCGTTACGAAGGGCCCCCATCTCTGTCAGATCAGAGAAGACAAACGCCTCGACTTATTCCCATGTCGATACAAGGCATATATCGATATTATAAAAAGGACTGTTTGGCTTGTGCATTAAGCAATGTATTGAGTTCCGACTGAAGGACAAGATACTCTGACTGGGCCTCCTCTGAGAGCCGACCCACTGCCACCCGATATGCGGCCTGCAACCGCCTACTCAAATCTGCAAGGCACCGGCCATGCACCTGCCACCGCCTACTCAAGTAGCCAATGATCATGCCATGAACATAGGTTTTAGCCACTTCCCAGAACAATGCTGGATTGTCCAAATGCACATGGTTAGTTCCAGCACAACAATCCCACTACTGATGCAATTAAGACTGAAAACTCATCTCACCATACAGATGCACTGGAACTGCCAATATCTCAGACCATCTGAAACCCTCCTAAACGCTACCTCCAAAGACACAGAGGCATGATCAGAAATGTAAATGTTACCGATGCACGCCTTCAACACCCCACCCATGAGCTCTCTGGATACCAGGAAATAATTGAGGTAGGACCAAGTCCCATGGGCCTGAGACAAATGAGAATGATCCCACTCTGCGGGGTGAATGTGCCAAACATCCAGCAAATCCCACTGATCACAGAGATTCAACAAACACCGACACTGTTGGGCAGCACCCTCTCCTCTCACAGAAGAGCGGTCAAGATCAACATCCCCTTTAAATTTGGAATATTAATTTGAAATATAAAAGAAGAAAACTTTACAGCAGATCATTGATGTGAACCAGCATACAGTTGAAGTTTCGTTGAAACTGGAGCATGGTGCTAGCGTTTATCTGAGATCAGCTGAGAGAAATTTCTCTAGAGAATGTCACTATAAGATGATGCAACTCTTATAAAAGGTTGAATGAACAGTCGCTTATGTTCTGATACTGAACAGTATTCATTCAGATACAATTAGACCCATTGTGCGTTGTGGAAGATCAACATCCAGCACACAGTTGTAGTTACCCCCTAGTATGATATGGTGACCTTGAGCTGGATTTAAGCCATTGGAACCATATAAACAGGGTGAACAATCAGCTTCCCCAGCACGCAAACATACCACCACTCACTGTCCTGCAAGATGGAATCTAGCTGGAAGCCCAGGGCCCTTTGAATAAGAATGACTACCCCTGTGCATTGCTGGCCTGTCCACTAGGCAATCTAGGGGCCATCTAGGGTGGCTGGCCTGGGCGGGCAACAGCAGTGGCACACATAGGTGGCCATGTCACCCCCCCCCCCCTTGCTGCTGCTGATTCAGTTTGGGGGGGAGGCAGGCAGGCAGGCAGCAGCATTTCCAAAAGAGACTGCTTTTTGCCGCCACTTTTGGAAATACTGCCGCTTCCCACCTCCCTCTCCCGAGATGGAATCGGCAGCAGCTGGGGCAGGAAGTGAGGCTGGAGTTTCTGCCTAGGGCTGCAGAAGCCCTTGGGCTGGCCCTGCCCCCAATGACATTCCAAAGGAGTTTCCTTCCCACCAACACTGAAGCTTAAGATGTTCTGCCTCTGACATATGAGTCTCCTGCACCAGCCACCATCTTGGGATCTCCTGACGTCAGACAGTTGCAGTCTTTCCGGGCCGATTTTTCACTGCTATTGCAACATTCACTGCCCCATTCCAGATTCCAGGATCCAGAAGCACCCCAGCATGTGCAGCAAGAAGAAGGGGGGGGAGGAGATCAGGCCTGGAAAAAGAAAGAGTAGTTACTCACCTGTAACAGGTGTTCTCCAGGAGCAGCAGGAATCAGTCCTCACATATGGGTGACGTCGGTGCCGACGGAGCCCTCGCGGAGCAATTTCCCCAGCTTTCAAAGAAAGCCTTTGGGAATTGCAGCGCGCATGCGCGGTCCCCTTCCCGCCCAAGGGTGCCATCTTGCTCAGTCTGATGACATAGCTAAAAGACAGCAAAAAAATTAGCAAAAACGAAATGATAGGACTGCAACTCCAAGGGGAGGAGGGAGGGTTGTGAGGACTGATTCCTGCTGCTCCTGGAGAACACCTGTTACAGGTGAGTAACTACTCTTTCTCCAGGACCAAGCAGGAAGTCAGTCCTCACATATGGGACTCCCAAGCTTAAGGCTACCGGAGACCTCAAGCATAAAAATGAGCTCCCTCTAGCTCAGCAGCAAAGAAGGAAGGAATCTTCTCTGAAAACGCCCCCGACCGGTAGCCCATCACCAGGGCCGGAGGGTAGGAGTTGCCTAAACCTCAAAGAGATTATGGAGGACTGCCTGACCGAAAGCACTGTCCCTGCGGGACTCCCTCTCCAGGCAGTAATGGGCCGCAAAGGTCTGGCTTGAAGACCAAGTAGCGGCCCGGCAGATGTCTGCCAACGGAACAGAGCGGAGGTGAGCCACTGACACAGCCTTCGCCCTAACACGATGAGCCGTGACTCGACCCTCCAACGAGAGGCCGGCTGCCCCATAAGCCCAGGCGATACAGTCAGCTACCCAAATGGACAAGGTACGCTTGGAGACAGGTAGCCCCAAGTTATTGGGGTCAAAAGAAATGAAGGGCTGAACAGCCCTCCTATGCTCCCGCGTACGGTCAAGGTAGAAGGACAAGGCCCTCCTACAGTCCAGGGTATGCAGGACCATTTCAGCCCGGCTGGAGTGCGGCCTGGGAAAGAAGGTCGGAAGAACCACCTCCTGGTTGAGATGAAAAGGAGAAACCACTTTTGGAAGAAACTTAGGGTGAGTCCGTAAGACCACCCTATTCCTGTAGAACCTAGTGTAAGGAGGAGCAGACACTAGGGCCTGCAGTTCACTAACACGCCTAGCAGAGGTAAGGGCTACCAAGAACAAGGTTTTCCAAGAAAGAAAACGAAGAGGGCAGGTAGCCATAGGTTCAAAGGGCGGACAGGTAATCCGCTGCAAGACCACATTCAGATCCCATTCAGGGGCTGGTGGACGCAAAGGAGGCTTAAGCAGAAGGAGGCCTCGGAGAAAACGAGCCACCAAAGGGTGGTTGGAAAGAGGCCTGCCATCTACTGGTGCGTGATGTGCAGAGAGAGCACTGAGGTGGACTCTGACAGAGTTGGACTTAAGGCCCAGATTGGAGAGGTAAAGCAAATATTGCAAGACCACTGCCACCAAGCAGGAGAAGGGATTCTCAGACTGCTGAGCACACCACACGGAGAAGCGATGCCACTTAAGAGCGTAGGACTTCCGGGTGGAGGGCCGCCTGGAGGCCAAGACGACCTCTTCCACCTCCCAAAGCAGCAGGAGGGGAGCAAGGACTACCCTTTCAGCAGCCAGGCCATCAGATGAAGGGACCGGAGGTTGGGGTGTAGGAGAGACCCGTGGTCCTGCGTCAGGAGATCGGGTTGAAACCCCAGAGGAAGAGGAGTGTCCACCGCCAGCTGCATTAGAAGCGGGAACCAAGGTTGCCTCGGCCACCGGGGAGCCACTAGGATCAGCGAGGCTTTGTCTCGGAGAACTTTGAAGAGCGTTCGAGACACCAGCGGCATGGGAGGAAAGGCATACAAGAGGCCTGTGGACCATGGAATCAGAAAAGCATCCGGCGCTACTCTGAGAGGATGCGGTTGTCGAGAGCAGAATCTGGGTAGTTGCCGGTTCAGAGGACTGGCAAACAGATCCATGGTGGGGAGTCCCCACTTGAGAAAGATCTGCTGAACCACTAATGGATCCAATCTCCACTCGTGTGGTTGGAGGATCCTGCTTAGTTTGTCTGCCAGGTAATTTTCCTGACCTGGGAGATAGACCGCTTTGAGGAGTATGCCGTGGCCGACTGCCCAAGAGCACAGCCGTCGTGCTTCCTGACAGAGAAGGAAGGAGCCTGTGCCTCCTTGTTTGTTCACGTAGAACATTGCTACTTGATTGTCCGTCTGGACCAGTACAGACTGGTGAGAAGTGAGGTGGGAGAAGGCTCTCAGAGCTAGGCGGATGGCTCTGAGCTCCAGGAAGTTTATCTGCTGCGCAGACTCCCAAGGAGTCCAGAGGCCTTGAGTACATGTCCCTTGGCAATGTGCTCCCCATCCCAGGAGAGAAGCATCGGTTGTTAGTACCTGAGAAGGAGGAGGAGATTGAAAATCCACTCCCAGTACTAGGTTTGGCAGATGAAGCCACCACCGCAGAGAAGAGACCAGCAGGTCCGAGACTTGTACTGAGTCCGTCAGGCTCCCCGTGGCCTGATGCCATTGCGTGCGAAGGCACCACTGGGCAGGTCGCATGTTCAGGCGGGCATTGGGGGTCACATGGACCGTGGAAGCCATATGGCCGAGCAGTCTCAGAAATTGCCTGGCAGAGACCAGGGAATTGCTGCGAAAGTGGCTGGCGAGATTCATGAGCCTGTGGGCCCTGTCCAGAGGCAGGAAGGCCCGCACCTGAAGTGTGCTTAACCTTGCGCCAATGAATTTGAGATCTTGAGAGGGGAGCAAAGTGGACTTTGCGAAGTTTATGACAAAGCCCAAGTGCTGGAGCAGAGACACAGTGCGATGAGTGGCTTGAGTGGCCTCTTGGGAAGACTGGGCCTGGATGAGCCAGTCTTCCAGGTATGGAAACACAAAAAGGCCTTGAAGTCTGAGATAGGCCGCCACCACTGCCAGGCATTTGGTGAAAACCCTGGGGGCGGAGGATAGGCCAAAGGGCAGGACCCTGTACTGGTAATGATTTCCTCCCACAACAAATCTGAGATATTGTCTGTGGTCTGGATGAATAAGGATGTGAGTATAGGCATCCTTTAGATCTAAGGAGCATAGCCAGTCTCCCTGCTGGAGGTAGGGCAGCAGGATTCCAAGGGAAAGCATCTTGAACTTTTCCCTTGCCGGGAACTTGTTGAGGTTTCGCAAGTCCAGGATGGGTCTGAGGCCTCCTGTTCTTTTTGGTATCAGAAAGTACCTGGAATAAAAGCCGTGACCTCTCAGGTGGTGGGGCACCGGTTCCACAGCCTGTTCCTACAGAAGACTTGCCAACTCCTGAAGGAGTAAGTCCCTGTGCAGAGGGAGTCTTGGAGGCTCCCATGGAAAGTAGGAGGGAGGTACCTGGTGAAAGTGTAGAAGATAGCCTTTCTGAACTATATGAAGTACCCAGGTATCTGATGTGATGGCTGACCACCTGTGGGCAAAGTGGACCAGCCGGCCTCCTGTGCTGAGAGAAACCAGCTGAGGGGAAGAGGCTATGCTGATGGAGTCAAAAACCCCACCCTGCTGAGCAGGGGCCGGCGTAGTGGGCTTGGGGGCCTGCTGCCTACGGGACCCATTACCCCGTCCCTTGGCCTGCTGACCCTTTTGGGGAGCTGCTGAGGCCTGATACTGAGGGTAGTATTTATAGGCAGCCGCCTTCCTCGGGTAAAAGGGCTTTTTTCCCCGAGCCCTTCTTCTTCTGAGAAGGGGCAGAGGTTTTTCTGGACAGCCTAGTTCTGGTCAAAGTCTCGGTCTCGATTTGTGCAGCCTTTTCAGCCATGGGTTTTGCCAAAGAGGTTTTCACCTCTGCAGGGGACATCGACCAACTTGTCCTGGACCCATGGCTCGAGGTCGGATGACTGAAGCCAAGCCTGTCGGCGGGCACCGATGCCGGCTGCGGCTACTCGAGCCGATGCTTCGAAGCCATCGTAGGCTGCTCGAGAGATCAACTTCGAGCACTCTCGAATCCCAGTGGACAAGGCTTGGAACCTCTGCAAAGGTTCCTCGGAGAGACCAGCAGAGAACCCGGCAATTTCCTTTGCCAGATCTCGGAGATACATGCCCATATAGAGCTGGTAGGTCTGGACTCGACAAGCAAGCATAGAGCCCTGGAAACACTTTCTACCGAGGGCATCCAGGCTCCGGGCCTCCCGGCCGGGAGGCACCGAGGAGTGCATCTTTTGACTCTTGAGTCTATGCATGGCCGATTCCACCACCATGGAATGGTGCGGTAGTTGTGCCTTTTGGAACCCGGGGCTCTTGCGGACTCGATAAATGGAATCGACCTGCTTGCTTAACACCGGCGCCGACGCCGACGCCGGGTTCTCCCACATGCGGAAGAGAAGTCGTTCCAGCATCGGAGGAACCGGTACAGTAAAGGCCTCCTTTGGGGGAGAATCATACTGGAGGGCATCGAGCTCCTCGGCTCGAGGCTCCTCCTCGGGATCCGCGGGGAATGCCAAGGCCTTGGCCATATCCCGCACCAAGTCCGAGAACCGGGTGTCTTCTGGGGGGGACCGTCTCCGAGGTTCGGACTCGGGCGAGTCCGATGGGACACACCGAGTCCGAAAACTACCAGGGGACTCTTCGTCCTCCGATTCCCAGTCGGACTCCTCGGAGGAGGATTCGAGTGGCTCCGGTCGGGCGGGCACCGATGTCCTCCGCCCCGACGCCAAAGGTGTCGGCATCGACGACCTCGGTCCCGAACGGGAGGCCGAGGGAGACCGCGACCGAGGATCGACTCGAGCTCGGATGGACTCGAGGATTGGCTCGGTCTCCGGGGTCGACTTGGACGTCGACATCCCGGTGGCCGGGGCAGACGCATTGGCAAGGCTAGCGATCAATGCCCGCTGCTGGTCCATGAAGGCAGCCAAACTGCTCTCCAAGGCCGTCAACCTGAGTCCAAGCTCAGGAGACCCAGCAGCCCCTGACTCGGGCCCTGATGGCGTCGGGCCCGACATCAGCTCCTTCGGAGGCGAGTCCACGAGGACCACAGTACTCACGTGTCCAGGCGACTCCATTTCGAGAAGAGGATGTTTCGAAGGCCTCTCCGACTCCGAGGACCCGGGACGGCTATCGGGGCTATGCGACCTGGCCCTGGAGGAACCAGGAGCGTCCACCAACGCCGCCATTGCGGGTTTTTTCTTCCGATGATGTTCCCGGGTAGGAGACCCACGCTCAGAGGAACTCCGACGATGCTCAGGACCGGAGTCCTGGGACGTCGAAGCCTCTGACGAGGTCTGGGCCCGGCTGGACACGGAGTCAGAGAAGATTCGTTCTCGTTGATGCTGCCGACTCAACGCTTTTGAGGACATCTTGCCACATGGACCACAGATCATCGGGTCATGATCGGGTCCGAGGCAGCAGAGGCAGCAGTCGTGTGTGTCGGTAAGAGACATGAGTTTCTTACAGCGATCACACTTCTTAAACCCGCTGGCAGCCATCGAGGGAAAAAGGGCCCCTGCGAGTTCAAAAGACAGGGCTGCCAGTGAAAAGGAAAAAATGGCACGAAAGCTTGTCACGAAGGACAAAAAACCGAAAAATAAAGAAACGGACCCGATACCGGCGTAGCGGGTCCGGGCGGGAAAAAGGATCCGGCGTCGAACCGAAAAAGAATAAAAAATAAGAGAGAAAATCAACTTTTTCAGCGGTGATCACAAACAGCGTCTGTAGGGCTCTGCGGAAAAAAGAAGACTGAGCAAAATGGCACCCTTGGGCGGGAAGGGGACCGCGCATGCGCGCTGCAATTCCCAAAGGCTTTCTTTGAAAGCTGGGGAAATTGCTCCGCGAGGGCTCCGTCGGCGCCGACGTCACCCATATGTGAGGACTGACTTCCTGCTTGGTCCTGGAGAACAGGGATTACCGCCACTGGTCGCCGTATCTTAAAAAGGATATAGCGATTTTAGAAAAGGTTCAGAGAAGAGCCATCAAAATGGTAAAGGGGATGGAAGGATACTCCTATGAAGAAAGGCTAAAAAGGTTAGGGCTCTTTAACCTGGAAAAGAGACGGCTGAGAGGAGATATGATAGAAGTCTATAAATTAATGAACGGAGTGGAACGGGTAAACGTAGATCGATTGTTTACCTTATCAGAATATAGAAAGACTAGGGGACATGCAATGAAGCTACAGGGTAAACTATTTAAGACTAATAAAAGAAAATATTTTTTCACTCAACGTGTAATCAAACTCTGGAATTTGTTACCGGAGGATGTAGTAAAGGCTGTTAGTGTAGCTGGGTTTAAAAAAGGTTTGGACAAGTTCCTGGAGGAAAGGTCCATAAACCATTATTAAGAAGGGACCCAGGATATCAATGCTTGAACCAAAACATGCATTGTGGAACCTGTGTCCCTTGGGGAAACTGCTAGGTACATATGACCTAGATTGGCCACTGTTGGAAACAGAATACTGGGCTTGATGGACCTTGGTCTGACCCAGTATGGCATATCTTATGTTCTTATGTTCACTGTAGGGGACAAGGGCCCAGGAGCTCCAGGGAAAGCATCTTCCCTTCACTCACACCATGTGATCCCCCACCTGAATGAGCAATGTAAAGCTTTGTCAACATTTTTACTTCATGATTTGATCAGGGGCGGCTCAAGGCAATCTGCTGCCTGAGGTGAAAGATGAGATGGCGCCCCTCTCTCCCCCTAGTGGGGAGGGGGGGGGGGTTCTCAAAATTCCAATCAGGGACTGAACTAAACCAAAAGGCCGATTAGATTATATGGAGAAAATGCAAGATGTCTGCACACCAAGGAACTAAAAGAGTGAGAATCACAGCACAGTTTATAAAACTAAATTATAACTCATTATGGTTCTTGCTTTTTCTTTTTGAACATATATTTTGCATCCACAGAACCCCCTTCCTCAACAGTGGGTGCAGAGCAGAACCAGGACACTCACCCACAGAACCTAATATCTTAAAAAAAAAAATCTGATTCTGATCATCTCACTAACATTCGCCAGTACCAGACATATTGTGAACTAATACAAAACCCTACAACAAAGTCACTGAGTATCTATAGAGCAAATCTACCATACCATATCTTACCAGCACCAACTTCCAAAACTCACATAAGGAGTCCATCAAAAAAAAGCATCACTGTAAATACTAGAGTGGGCCCTGGAACACCCAAATACCTATTTGAAAAGCTGAACAATTCAGATTACTACAGTACAGATCCTTACGTACAAACTCCATGTTTACAGAACACCTGGTCTTGGTCACACACTCAGAACACAGACCCTCACCAAGCACAGAATAAGTGACCATAACCTAAAAATAAACACATGTAGATAAAAATTAAACTAACCTCAAGAAGCCAGATTCTGCATACAGTGCAATACCATAGAAATAGAAAGAGATGCATGTCCATGTACTGAAAAAAAGATAGCACCAAGTCAGATAATTACGTTGAAAATAAAATTCTCTTTGAACTTTGACAATTTTATTTTCTGATCATGTACGTCCAAATCTGAGGTTTCTGCTTTCTTCTATCTCCCAGTGATGCAGGGCCATGTGCGGAGACTCACCAAGGCATCATGTGCATAAATTTAGTATACTTTATTTTTAAATGTATATGCCATCCATCTAAAATCCTAGGTGGCTTTTAAACATACACATGTAATTTAGTATAACAGATGGAGAAATTAGGTCTTACCTGCTAATTGTCTTTCCTTGAGTTCTCTCCGGGCCAGTCCAGGGAACGGTAGGGTTGTCAATCCCCTTCAACAGCTGAGGACTGAATACTGTAAGATTTTACGATGACAGGCTTAGCCACACCCCCTGCTGATCCTGCTCCAGTCTCCTCTTGGCCAAGCAGCTCGATACCTAAGACTAGAACAAACAGGAAAGAAACAAGAAAGAACAGTGCATACTTCTCCAGCAGAAAGTTCACCCGCTAATAAGCCAGGCGACGTTCATATAGCTCTCATGATACCCCAAAGGAAGGAGTGTTTTTTGTTGTTTTTTTTTTGTTTTTTTAAAGTTTTGACAACATTCTTAACCTATGGTTTTGGAAACGCAGCACCCGGTCCCATGAACCTGAGGAAGCCCCAAGAACCCCTCCAGGTAAAAAAAACGAAAACACACTTCAACTGTTCAGATCCCCCGGCAGAGAGACACCCTGGCCTATAGGGAAGCAGACCCCAATGCAAAAACTCGAACTGGGTGGGCCCTGGACTGGCCCGGAGAGAACTCAAGGAAAGACAATTAGCAGGTAAGACCTAATTTCTCCTTCCTTATCGTTTCTCCGGGCCAGTCCAGGGAACGGTAGGGCAGTACCAAAGCAGTACCTAAAAACGGGAGGGACCCGCGAGCCCAGCTACCATAGCTGAAGCCCCCACATTCGCATCGCCTCTGGCCAGCACATCCAACCTGTAGTGCTTAGTAAAAGTATGCAAAGAGGACCGCGTAGCAGCCCGACAAATATCCACTGGAGGAACCAACGCATGCTCCGCCCAGGAAGTTGCGAGACTACGGGTGGAATGAGCCTTAAGCCCTTCCGGAGGAGATTTTCCTGCGGATTCGTCAGCCACCACAATGGCACTCTTCACCCATCTGGAAATGGAAGCCTTAGACGCCGCTCTTCCTTTACGTGGACCTCCAAAAAGTACGAACAACCTATCGGACCGGCAGAAAGATTGAGTGGCTTTTAAATATCTCCGCAACACTCTGCCAAGATCCAACCTTTTAAGCGCACGATCGATCGGAGACTCCGATAAATCGGAGAAAACAGGCAACGACACTGATTGATTCACATGAAAGACCGAGACCACCTTAGGTAGAAAAGAAGGAACCGGACGCAACACCACTTTTTCCGGCAAAAATTGAAGGTACGGCTCCCGACAGGAGAGAGCTTGAAGATCTGGAACCCTCTGAGCAGAACACAAGGCAACCAAGAAAACCGTTTTCCAAGACAGTTCCCGCAACCGCTCAGTCGAATTAAACGAAGATCGGGATAACGCCTCGAGAACAACATTCAAATCCCACGGAGGGATTACTTGCCTCACCGGAGGTTTGATAAGTTTGGCTGCACGAAAAAAACCGCTGCACATCCGCATGTGCCGTTAAACGACACCCCTGCACTGAACCTCTATAACAGGCCAGCGCTGCCAAGTGAACTTTGAGAGTATTGAGAGCCAAACCTTTCTCTAGCCCCTGTTGCAGAAAAGATAAGAGAGCCAGAAGAGAGGCCGACATGGGTCGCATACCCTGCTGCGCACACCAAGATTCAAACACTTTCCAGACTCTAACATATGCGAGAGAAGTGGACTGCCGTTTAGACTGAAGCATCGTAGCGACCACCGACTCTGAGAAACCGCAACGCGTCAGCCGTCGCCCTTCAAGAGCCAAGCCGTAAGCAAGAAGCGATCCACCTGTGGCATGAGTACTGGTTCCTGAGCCAGTAGGTTGAGACGGAGCGGCAGACGCCAGGGAGGCTCTATCAGTAGACGTACTAGATCTGCGTGCCGAGGCCAATCCGGCGCTATGAGAATTACTGTCCCTCTGTGCCGCGCTATGCGTTGAAGAACTCTGCCGATCATCGGCCAAGGTGGGAAAACAGAGCAGGGAGTTCAACGGCCATGGTTGCACCAGGCCATCTAGGCCTTCCGACACGCGCTCCCTGCGTCTGCTGTAAAACCGCGATGCTTTGGCATTGAGGAAGGTAGCCATGAGATCCATCACTGGAATCCCCCAGCGGACAATAATATCGTGAAACACCGCTGCGTTCAACTCCCATTCGCCCGGATCGAGAGTATGGCGACTGAGAAAATCGGCTTGCACATTGTCCTTGCCCGCTACATGGGCCGCTGACAGAGCCACCAGATGAGCTTCCGCCCAGAGAAGCAAATCCTGGCTCTCTTCCAGAAGAGGCACACTGCCGGTACCCCCCTTGACGATTGATATACGAGACCGCTACCAGATTGTCCGAGAAAACGCGCACCGCCTTCCCTCGAATCAAGTCGGCGAACCGAGGTAAGGCAAGACGAATTGCCCTGAGCTCCAAGCGATTGATCGACCAGGCCGCTTCCTCCACTGACCAGAGATCCTTTGTCACCCGACCCAGACAATGAGCCCCCCAGCCGGAAAGACTCGCATCTGTGGTGACGAGCACCCACTCTGGATCCTGCAGGGGAACCCCTGCCCGAAGATGAGTCGCATCTAGCCACCAGTCCAGGCTGAGGCGTACCTCCGACGGGCAAACCAACCTCTGCGAGAGTGGATGAAGCTGCGGCGACCAGCGGGACAGCAACGCTTGCTGAAGAGGGCGCATATGAGCCCTGGCCCATGGTACTAAATCCAACGCCGCTGCCATTGACCCCAAGAGCTGTAAGTACCTCCACGCCGAAGGAGCCGACAGACTTAAGAACACCCGAATCTGACTGAGGATCTTCAACACCCTGCACTCGGGCAGGAAGACGGACCCCACTGCCGTGTCGAAGAAAGCCCCGAGATAAGTAAGCTGTTGAACTGGCTGTAAATGACTCTTTGCCCTGTTGAGAACCCAACCGAGTTCTTCCAGGACCTGAACGACCCGCGAGATCGCCGCGAGGGCTTCCGGAACCAAGCGGGCTCTGACCAGCCAGTCGTCCAGATAAGGATGCACTCTGATGCCCTCCTTCCGTAGAGCCGCCGCTATGACCACCATAACCTTCGTGAAAGTTCGAGGCGCTGTGGCTAGACCGAAGGGCAACGCCCGAAACTGAAAATGACCCATCGGGACCGCAAATCTCAAAAATCGCTGATGATCGGCTCTGATGGGTATGTGCAGATAAGCTTCCGTGAGATCGATGGACGCGAGAAATTCCCCCGGTCGAACCGCCCGAAGAACGGACCGTAGGGTTTCCATACGAAAATGGGGCACCCGCAACGAACGATTCACGCCCTTGAGATCCAGAATTGGGTGAAACGACCCCTCCTTCTTTGGAACGACGAAGTAGATCGAGTATCGACCGGATCCGTATTGGTCGGGAGGCACTGGTGCAACCGCTCGAAGGCGCAGCAATCGCAGAAGGGTGTCGGTAATTGCTTGCCTCTTGGGTCCCTGACCACAGGGAGAAATCATAAAGGTCTCTTGTAATGGGTGAGCAAACTCCAGGGCATATCCGTCTCGAATGATCTCGAGCACCCACTTGTCTGTGGTTATCGCGGTCCAGGCGGAAAGAAAGCCTTGTAAGCGTCCTCCCACAGGCACTTCCTCCTGGACCAGCGGACCTTCTTTGCGGCTTTTTAGCGGAACTCTGCTGGGAGTTGAAATAGTTCCTGCCAAAGCCGCGTGCACCGCGAAAGGACTGACCGCGGAGTCCGAAGCGCCCCCTGGAATAGGGAGCAAAGCGCGCTCCCCGGAATCTTCGGGAATCTCGATTTTGCCCCCGCTGGAGAAAAGATCCCCTGGGAGCCTTTGGCCGATCCTCCGGCAAGCGACCCCCCTTGGAGTCTCCCAGATCTTTCACAATTTTCTCCAAGGCCTCGCCAAAGAGCAATTTGCCCTTATAAGGGAGCTTACTGAGCCTAGACTTGGAAGAAGCGTCCGCCGCCCAATTCCTAAGCCACAAGAAACGCCATGCCGCAATGAGCGAGGCCATAGATTTAGCCGAAATCCTAACTAAATCATAACAAGCATCCGCCAAATACGCCGCTGCCGATTCCAACTTGGCTCCCTCCACAGAAGAGCTTTCTCCGCCATCCGCAGGAACCTCCCCCTGGAGCCAGCGGATGGAAGCCCGCGACACATACGCTCCACAAATGGAGGCCTGTAGAGAAAGAGCACTGGAATCAAAGGCCTGCTTCAAGAGCACTTCCAGCTTGCGATCCTGCAAATCTTTAAGTGCCGCACCCCCTTCTACAGGGATAGTGGTCTTCTTAGTCACCGCCGAGACCAAGGCATCCACTTTTGGCATTTTCAAAAAATCTTTCTCCTCCTGAGGAACAGGGTAGAGACGGCCTAAAGCGCGACTACCCCATAGGGTAGCTTCTGGGAATTCCCATTCCGCTTCAATCATCTGCTTGATTACGCGGTGCACAGGAAAACAGCGGCTCTCCGTCTTGAAACCCTGTAACAAAGGATCTTCCAGCGGCTCTTGTGCTATTGAGGGAAGAGGAATATTCAGAGCCGCTAAGGAGTGAGAGATAAGCGCCCCTAGCTCTTCTTTGCGAAAAACTCTAAAGACATTAGGGTCCTCGCCTGGCGCAATCTCACCTTCCTCCAATTCCACTGGAGCAAAGTCTAAGCCCTCCTCAGAGAAAAGTTCGCCCTCCTCTAACCCCTGACCGGACAGCTGAGGGTCAAGGACTCCCAAGCCGGAGCCCACGATAATATCTTTCTGTGAAGAACCCTCTCCAGGATCCCCTCCAGATAATTTAGGAGCAGGGCTATCCAGCAGGGAGGAAGAAGAGGCAGAACTGACCCCCTGAGATGTCTTCAATAAATAGGCTTTGTGCATTGCCAATATGAAATCCGGGGAAAACAAAGATGAAAAACCCTGTTGAGACTCTGGCAATTTGTGAGAGGGCTTACTGTCAGAAGGCCCTGCCTTGTGCGATTTAGCTTTCCTCTTCCCCTGCTTCGGAGGATCCGCAGGAGAAACGGCCGGCGCCAACAAAATGGCTGCCGTTCCCGCTTTTTCTGGGGCACTGAAAAGCGTGCCCGAGTCATCCGGAGCCTTGCCATCCATCGAATGAAAAGAAGAAAAAGAACTATACTGCGCTATAGCAAAAAACCGCTGAGAAAACAAAAAAGAAGCAGCTACCCCCCGCCGACAGCCCGAATGCCGCGCTCTGGGCCGCGTGCAGACTCCGACGCCGCACTGTTCCCCGGGGGAGGAGAAGGCCGTTAGCTCACAGACGGGAGGGGGGACGGACTCCCGATTGTAAAGAAAATTCCTCCGGCTCGCGTTCCGGCAACCCCGCTGCTAGCGGAGAATGGATCCGCGGCAAAAGAGAAGAGGTTCGTGGGGCTCCCAGAACCGATCCCTTACCCGTATGTGTCGAATCCCAGAAAGGCAGGCTCTGCCTTTCAGCGCCGCAGGCACACGCAACCAGGGAATCCTAAGGGTATCTTTTGAGCAATAAAATTAAGTGCCAGGAAGTAAGCAGATAACAGCCCCGCTAGGACCAAACTGCACAGAAATAAAATAGAAAGGAAATCAAAGATATTCTAACAGAAGCCTAGCAGGAGATGTGACCATCGACGTCCTATTCAGCTGCTGAGGACTGATAGACTGGAGCAGGATCAGCAGGGGGTGTGGCTAAGCCTGTCATCGTAAAATCTTACAGTATTCAGTCCTCAGCTGCTGAAGGGGATTGACAACCCTACCGTTCCCTGGACTGGCCCGGAGAAACGATAAGGAAATTATGTTTGTTTTATTGTAACAATAAAACATTAAATTTGATTATTGAAAAGCTACTTACCCAAAAAAGGGCAGAACCATAAATATTGCAGTGGCCCCTAGAACATCCATATTCCTATTCAGAAAACTGAACAAGCCAGATTACTATAGCTCCCTACATAGAAACTCCATATTAACAGAACATGCAGCCTCAGTCACACATATGCAGAACAGAGAGATCTTCACCTAGTAGGGAATATATTAGTACAAACTAAAAACAGACATATGTAGTCAAAAAAATGTTTTTATCCATTACTGTTAGATTTACAGGATTTCTTTCCCAAAATTATACTTTACTTTAGAGTGAAGTGAGAGAAAGTACTCTTACATACAGGCATCTGCATTGTCAGCACAGTGGTAAGTTCCTCTGCCCTAAGTACCAGATTGATGGAGAGCATGTGCCTGCACTACCCACAATGAGGATGCTCTACCCAAGAACAGCCCATTCTCCACCCCATCCCACACTGCTCAGGCAGGGCGGCCCAAGGGGGGTGCGGGGCCTCATTTGCATAAGGGGCCTCATTTGCATAATGTTACATACACTAACTTTTAGTAAACATGCCTCTTAATGAGCGTATGGATAAAGAAAGACTAAAAGATTTCTACATTACTATAATCCAGTGCCAACCGCCAGGCACATTAGGAACTACTACAAACACTGCCCATTTAGAACCCATAGCGAACCCGCCGTATTGTAACAGCACTACCAGGACTCACAAAGCACCAGACCTTACCTATCAAAAGGCAACACTGCAAATATTAAACAAATACATTTTAGAGAACAACAATACATGACCTACTGGGGAAAGAGAACAAGTGGCAATGTCAAATAGGAATTACATAAACAGAATACCTCAGCTCAGTTACACATGCAGAACATAGACCATCACCAAACAAGGAATCACAATTTAGAAACAGGAAGACAATAATTAAACTGGGAACCCCAAAAGACAAACTTGAAATGTACAACACTGTAGAAATAAAACTATAAATTAATTTCCTCTTGGACTAAATAAAGCGCAGACGTTAATGATGCACATTTCCCAGAGCTGACATATTCCAGTTAACAAATTCAAAACAAAGATATTTTTCTACCTTTTGTGCATTTTTTTTCATTTGCAATTGCTCCAGCCACTTTCTTCTGGTTTCTTCGTGTCTCCTGCTAACTCTCCATCATCTGCTGTCCATTTGTCCTTTCTTCTCTCCTAGTTTTTTTTCCATTCTCTCTCTACATCTGCTTTAACATACTAATCTTTCTCCTTTGCTATTTCCTCATTCCTATTTCATCCACTCAAATTTTACCCCTCCAATCTCAATCCCCACTTACTCTCCCAAAACCCGGCCAATTGAAGATTTTTCTTCCCTCCCACACACAATATTTTTCCCCTCTCCATTTCACTCTCCCAGCCACATCCCATTCTAATCCTCCCCAACATCAGCTCCCTTCTAGTTCCAGAATCACCCAGCATCCGCTCCCTTCTAGTTCCCGCATCAGCCCATTTCCAGTCCTATCCTACCCCACCCATCAGCCTATTTCCAGTCCTAGCTCCCCCATCTATTTCCAGTCCTATCTGAGTCCCTCCATCAGCTCATTTCCAATCCCAGCCCCCCCATCAGCCGATTTCTAGTCCATTCCTAGCCCCATCATCCCATGTCAAATCCTAGCTCCCCTCCACTCAGCCCATTTCTAATCCAAGCCCCCAATGAGCCTATTTCCAGTTCTATCCCTCCATGAGTCCATTTCATTCCAAGCCCTCACCACAGCCCATTTCCAATCTCAGCACCCCCTAACAGCCCATTTCCAGTCCTATCCTAGCACCTCCATCAGCCCATTTCCATTCCTAGCTCACCCCTCACAGCTCATTTCCATTCCAAGCCCCCCACCCCATCAGCTATTTGCAGTTCAAGCCTCCCTTCCACTCAGCCCATTTCCATTCCAAGCCCCCGTCCCATCCCCATCAGCTATTTGCAGTTCAAGTCCCTCCCTTCCACTCAGCCCATTACCAGTCCTAGCCCCCCATAGCCCATTACCAGTCCTAAGCCCCCCATCAGCCCACTTCCAGTCCTAAGCCCCCCATCAGCCCACTTCCAGTCCTAACCCCCCCATAGCCCATTACCAGTCCTAACCTCCCCATCAGCCCATTTCCAGTCCTAGCCCCCCATAGCCCATTACCAGTCCTACCCCCCCATCAGCCCACCTCGTCCTACCCCCCCCCATCAGCCCATTTCCAGTCCTAACCCACCCATCAGCCCACCTCCAGTCCTAACCCCCCCATCAGCTCATTTCCAGTCCTAACCTCCCCACCATCAGCCCACCTCCAGTCCTAACCCCCCCCCCATCAGCTCATTTGCAGTCCTAGCCCCCCCATAGCCCATTACCAGTCCTAACCCCATCAGCCCACTTCTAGTCTTAGCCTCCCCCATCGCCCATTACCCATCCTAACCCCCCCCCATCAGCCCATTACCAGTCCTAACCCCCTCCCCCCATCAGCCCAGGGAAACTGTTTTTTCTTTTAAACTTGCTGCTGCCGCTGCCCCCATGGCAGCAGCAGAATCAAGTGTCTCCCACAGAGCCTCCGCCTGCCCAACAGAGCCCTCCCTCGATCACTCTCCTCAGCATGGCTTTCAGAGCCGTGAAGGAAGGGTTTCCCTCTCGCAGTTCTGTTAAGCCAGCCGGGGCTGATGGGGAACAGGAAGCCTGTTCCCCTCAGCCCCAGCGGGCTTAACAGAGCCGCAAGAGGGAAACCCTCCCTTCACAGCTCTGAAAGCCGCGCCGAGGAGAGTGATCAAGGGAGGGCTCTGTTGGGCAGGAGGGAGAGCTCTGTTGGACAGGCGGGGGGCCCCACGGGAGACACTTGATTCTGCTGCTGCCAGGGCGGCAGCGGCAAGTTATTTTTTTCTTTTAAAGTTTTCCTGGGCTGATGGGCAGAATATTGTTTGCACGGGGCCCCCTGAAACACAGGGCCCTGTGCAAAGAACATTCTTGCTCAATGGACGGGCCGGCCCTGTGCTCAGGTAGCAAAGAAGTTTTAGTGCAGCTACATTTTCAGTACATGGTACTTTTTTACTGCAGCGCACTTGGTGTGTGTTGATCCCTACATTACCCGGTGGCACATTTTATTTATTTATTTAGACAGTTTTGTATACCACATTATCCTTCAATCAAAATAGTCACAACACAATTGGGGGATACATTGAACACGAGGGGATATGAGACACCTACACTAATACTTACAGCAGACATGGGCAGTGGAGGGTTAAGTAGCTTGCCCAAGACAGCAAGGAGCACCTGTGGGACTAGAAACCCCAGTCCTTCCGGCCCAAGGTTGCTGTCCTCTAGTGGGATTTGAACCCATGACCTGCTGGCCTGAGGTAACTTGCAAATTTTAGTAAACATGTTCTAAGTGCACTTATTTACGTAAATTGATCATTTTATTTTTTTGGCATAGTTTTTGTTAAGTGCTGTCAAGTCGGTGTTGACTCATAACAACCCTCTGGATAGCTGTCCTAAACTGTGTTTGGTCTTCAGTCAGGTGGCTCATTGTTGACAAACTGGCACCCTTAGCTGCTTCTATTGTAATCAATCCATCTCATTGCTAGCCTTCCTCTTTTGCATTGACCTTCTACCTTGCCAAGCATTATGTCTTTCTCTAACGATCTCTCTCTTCGCATGATGTGTCCAAAGTATGAAAGCTTAGGTTTGATCTCCTCTAGTACAAACTGGTTTGTTCTTCGGGCAGTCCATGATATACACCATAATTTAAAGGCATCAATTTTCTTCCTATCTTTTTCACTGTTCAACCTTTGCATCCATATGTTATTGAAAATACCATGGCTTGAACAAGTCAAATCTTTGTATGGAGAGAGACATCTCTTCTCTTGAGGATCTTGTCTAGGTCCTTCATATCCATTCTGCCAAGAGTGATGCGTCATCAGATTTCTTTACTGCTTGTCCTTTCTTTATTAATTGTTGATATAAGTAGGTTAAAGTTGTCAACTATTTCAATTTCTTCTCCATCAATGATGAACTTATTGATTTTGCCAGTTGTCAGGATCTTTGCCTTCTTAAAGTTAAGGTGCAGGCCCATTTTAAGACTATGTTCCTTGATCTTGAGAAACAAATGTTTCAGATCATCTTCATTTTCAGCCAGGAAGTATTATCAGCATATCAAAGATTGTTGAGGAGTCTTGCACCAATCTTCACAGTCTTCAAACAGTCTTGCTTCTCTGATGATCTGTTCTACGTATAAAATTAAAGAGGTAGGGGGAAAGTATGCAGCCTTGTTGTACACCTTTGCTGATTTTAAACCATTCCGTTTCTCCTACTTCCGTTTGAACTGTTGCTTCTTGATCAATATAAAGGTTGTGCAAGAGAACTATTAGGTGTTCTGGTATACCCATGCTTCTTAATGTGGCCCAGAGTTTCTCATCGCTTACACAGTCAAAAGCCTTGCTGTAATCAATGAAAGACATATGGATATCCTTTTGTTACTCTTGTCTTTTCAAGGACCCATCTCATATCCGTGATGTCGTCTCTCATTCCTCTCCCTTTCCTGAACCCTGCTTGCACTTCAGGCAGTTCTTGTTCCAGGTATGGTTGTAGTCTCTGCTAAATGATCTCAAGTAGAATCTTGCTGGCATGTGGGATTAGAGCGATTGTGCGATAATTTCCAGTCAGTTGGATCACCTTTCTTCAGTATTGGTATACACACAGATCTTTTCAGTCAATTGGCCATGAATTTGTCTTCCAAATTTCCTGGCAGAACCTTGTAAGTATTACAGCTTCATCCGATTGCTGTAATACTTCAATGGGAATGCCATGAATGCCCGGTGCTTTGTTCTTTGATAAGGCTTTCAATGCTGCTTCGACTTTTCATCACCAATGATTTCTGATCATAAGGTACAGGTTGAAACAGCTGTTGGTCCACTTGATCTTTATGGTATGACGACTCCGTACATTCTTTCCACCTTTTCTTGATCTTCTCAGCATCAATCAAGATGGATCCTTGAACATCTTGTAGCATTGAAATTTGAGGCTGGAATTTTTTCTTTAACGCTTGTAGCTTTCGGAAAGCCGATCTTGTTCTCTTTCCTTGCATGCATCATTGTAGTACTTCTCGTCTGTTTTTGCTGCACATTGCAAATCTCTGTTGAGTTCTGTGATTGGCTCTTTTTCTCCTCTGGCTTTAGCTTCTCTGCGTTTCTGGGCAATTTTCAGAGTTTCTTCAGTCATCTATTTTGGCCAGTTTTGCTTTCTCACCTTTTTGTAGACACTTCTCACTTTCAACACAACCTTCTCAATATCATCCCATAACCTCCATTGCCTCAGGTACACAGATTGTGAGCCCTTTGGGGACAAGGGAATTTATCCAGTACCCGTTTGTAGTAATTACATAATGTAAACCACTTTGATTGAAGGATAAGGCGGTATAGAAAACTGGTTAAATAACTAACTCTTCTGGAGCGCTGACATTTGTATCTAAAAGAGCAAACTGATTTTGCAGGCAGTCTGTAAATTCCAGTGGTATATTCTCAAGGTCATATTTTGCTACATTCATGAGTGGCTTGCTCTTTTTCAACTTTAACTTGAGTTTGCATACTAGTAGTTGGTGATCTATACCACAGTCAGTTCCAGGTTTTGTCTTTGTTGATTTTATAAGCTTTTCCATTGTTGACTTCCACAGATGTAGCCAATTTGATTTTTGTACAATCCATTGGGTGAAGTCTATGTGTACAGTTGGTGCTTGTGTTGCCGGAAGGTGTTTGAGATGAATAGATCACTGATCTTGCAGAATTCTCTCAGTCTTTCTCCATCTTCATTTCTGTTGCCAGGTCCATACTTTCCAACCACTTTGCCGCCTTCTTTGTTACCAACTTTTGCGTTCCAGTCACCCATGACTATCAGGATATCCCGTTTGCATGTTCTGTCAATTTCAGCTTGAACTTGTTCATAGAACTCATCAGCTTCATCCTCTTCTGCAGCTGTTGTTGGGGCATATATCCATCCGAGTTATAGTTGTGTTGATGGCATTTCTCGTAGACAAACAGAAATTAAGCATTCACTAACTACACTGTTTTTCATTACAGCTCTTGCAAGTTTCTTCTTAATTATAAATGCAACACCATTTCTTCTTTATCTTTCATTTCCAGCATAGTACACCATGTGATCATCAGATGCAAAATACCCAATGCCAGTCCATTTCAGTTCACTGACACTCAACAGATCGAGTTTTATACATTCCATTTCATTCTCGACCACCTCCAACTTCCCTTGTTCATGCTTCGTATGTGCCATGTCCCAATATGTAAGACATCTTTGCAACTTCTCTCATTTCATGCGCAGCTACATCAGCAGTTAGACCGACTCGAGGGCTTTGATCCAATCACATCATAAATGCTGGCTTTACTTTGAGAAGTCTTCAGCTCATCCCCAGTAGCCAGTTGAGTGCCTTCCAACCTGGGGGTCTCATCTTCCAGCACTATAATGCAATTTGTTTTGTGACTATCCATTGGGTTTTCGTGGCAAGATACAGAAGTAGATTTGCCAGGCCTTTCTTCCATGCAGGTAATTCTAGTGTTGTTGCAGTTGTCACAGAAATGTGATCCTCTGCCGCCAACACCATCCCCATTCTGCTGCTGCCCAGATGGCACAGTCTATTAACTTAAATATAGCCATGCCACCCCAAGTATGCCTAATCTCATCTAATCTTGGAAACTGAGCAGGGTCAGACCTGATTAATACTTTAATGAGACACTACCTTTGAATACCAGGTGCTGTAGGCTTACTGTGTGGAAGACAGACCTGGCCATCTATTTCTGGTCACACCTTGCCAGGAAAACCCAGGGAATATTAGCAACATGGACAACTATCCACAGGATCACCAGTAGTGGATATCAAATGGCACTTAAATATTTGTTTCCTTTTCCCCTTTCTTTCTCTTTCCCATTTTTCCTTTTTTATTTTTCTTGTGCTGCTGTTGTAATTAGGACTGTGTTCTTTTTAATTCTGATATTTAACCTTTAAATTTGATATAAAATGCATAAATAAAACAAAAATATGTATGTTCTTTATATAGGTTTTCATGTTCTATGGATCAGTGAATATATGCACATGAGACAGGCTTCCTTATCGTGTCTCCGGGCCAGTCCAGACAAATGGGTAGTCAATCTCCCTCCTCTAGCAGCTGAGGACTGTAACTGTGTCTTGTTGCCAGGTTACCGAGCCCCCCCTCACAGATGCAGCCAGGCAGTCTTATTGTCCTCAGCAGCTGGACTGGACGTGTGGAGATTGACTCCTCACTGAGTGCCTGAGAGTTTTACTTTCTGTACCTTTATTTTTAAGGAAGAGTGACACAGTAAGCTTAGCGCTTAACCTAGCGGGGTTTTTAGCACTACTGGCTGTTTGCAGACTCAGTATTTTCTACAGCTTGAGGGGCTGATTTCCAGTCTGCATGTTGAAGAGCATGCGGCAGAGCCTGCCTCCTCTGCTCTCTTAGGGCCACTTGTGGGACCAGACCTGGGGGCCCAGACGCTGGTGTCATAATCGCGGTCTTTCCGGCCCTTCTCCCCACTGGCAGCGCTTGTCGGGTCCTCCGAAGCGGTTCGTCACCGGCAGTGTGCAGGTATTTGTTTCAACATTTCTTTTTGTCGGGCGTCCTTTCTTCTTCCGCGGGGTTTTCAGCGGGCTTTGTGTGGGGAGTTCGGGATCGCATTTTCGTCGAGAAGCGAGCTCGGGGCAATGCAGGATCCGGGGGGGAGAAAGCAGAGACCGCGCTTCCTCAGTCCTGTCCTCCGAGAAAAGCGCGGGAACAGCGGCCATCTTGGGTGCTGCGGCCGTTTCTTCAGCTCCTTCAGTTAAGCCCGCGAAGCGCAAATCTAAAACAAAGCATGCCACCGAAGCCCCGATCGCTGCCGGGGCTGCGGCTATGGCTCCACTTCCTGATTCTTTTCTCTCTCCTGAGTTCATTCTGGCGTTTCATAAAGCTTATTTGCTCCAGAAAGAGCAGTCTTCTGTTCCCGTTGTGTCAGATTCCCTCCTGGCTTCCCTGGCTCATGTGGCCGGTAAATCGGAGGTGGCAGAGGGGGTCTCTGTGGGGCCTGTTGGTGATCTAGCGTTTGACGCTCATTCTATAGGAGCAGAGCTTCTGGGTCCGGAGGAGGGGGAGCTCCGGCCGGACCCTGAGGGAGATTCCTGGCCAGCTGACTTGGAAGATGAGGAGGCTTCCTTGCGTGGGGCTCGGACGATGTCTAGGTTGTACCCTGTTCCTGCGGAGGAACGCGAGCTTCTCCGTCTGCCTAGGGTGGATGCTCTGGTGTCTGCGGTCACCAAGAAAACCACGATCCCTGTGGAGGGGGCTACGGCCCTTAAGGACGTGCACGATCGTCGGTTGGAAGCACTTTTAAAGCAAACCTTTGAGGCCAGTGCCTTGGCGCTGCAGGCCTCTGTGTGTGGAGCGTACGTCTCTCGAGCTTCCATTCGGTGGAGTCAGCAGACTTCGTCGCCCGAGGGCGATTTGTCTCCGTCCCTTCAAGGGGCTCAATTGGAGTCGGCGGCGGCATATCTCGCGGATGCCTTTTATGATTTAATTCGTATTTTCCGCTAAAGCTATGGCTTCGGCGGTGGCAGCTCGCCGTTTTCTTTGGCTGCGTAGTTGGGCAGCGGATGCGTCTTCCAAGGCAAGACTCAGTAAGCTGCCGTTTAAGGGTAAATTGCTCTTTGGCGAAGCATTGGAAAAGATTGTTAAGGATTTAGGGGACTCTAAGGGCGGTCGCCTTCCTGAGGACCGTCCTCGACAGAGTAAGCAGTCCTCTTTTTCGCGTGGTCAGGGGCGTGACTTTCGCCGATTTCGGGGAGCGCGCTTTGCTCCTTATCAGCGGGGTCGCTTTCAGTCTCGAGGACAGTCCTTTCGAGGCGCTCGGGGTTCCGGAAGAGGTTACTTTGGAGCCGCGTCCCCTGCTCTTAAGAAGCCACAATGATGCGAGGCGGATCCAGGCGGAGGTTCCCGTAGGGGGTCGATTGCAGGGGTTTCTCTCCGCTTGGATCGCCATTACCACCGACAAATGGGTGCTGCAAATTGTCAGCGAGGGTTATTCCCTCGAGTTCGCTTGTCCGCTAGCGGATGCTTTCGTTTTTTCTCCCTGCGGTCCGCAGGGCAAGCAGCAAGCGGTGCAAGAAACGTTGCTGCGCTTGTTGTTTCTCCAGGCGGTCGTACCCGTGCCGCCGGACCAGTACGGCTTCGGTCGATACTCGATCTATTTCGTGGTCCCAAACCGGGAGATGCATTTCGTCCCATTTTGGATCTAAAGCATGTCAATCGCTGTCTGCGAGTTTCTCATTTTCGGATGGAGACTTTACGGTCAGTGATTCGCTCGGTGCGTCCGGGGGAGTTTCTCACTTCCATCGATTTGACAGAGGCCTACCTTCACATTCCCATCAGGGAAGAGCATCAGCGTTTCCTTCGGTTTGCGCTGCCTATGGGTCATTTCCAATTTCGCGCCTTGCCGTTCGGCCTAGCAACAGCACCCCGCACCTTCACCAAGGTGATGGTGGTTGTGGCGGCGGCGCTGCGCAGAGAAGGTATCCAGGTTCATCCCTATTTGGACGACTGGTTAATTCGAGCGTCATCGAGGACGGAGTCCCTCTCAGCGACAGCTCGGGTGGTCTCTTGTCTCGAGAATCTCGGCTGGGTGATAAATCAGGCCAAAAGTCATTTGCAGCCGGCTCAGCGGCTTCTGTACCTCGGTGCGTTGTTCGTCACCGACAGCGGGCTCGTCCGCTTGCCTATGGAACGGGTTCGGAAACTTCTCGAACACGTGTCGGCATTTTTGCGTCTTCAGGCGCCGACGGCGTGGAGGTACTTGCAGTTGCTGGGGCTGATGGCGGCAGCGTTGGATTTGGTGCCTTGGGCTCGGGCGCACATGCGGCCGCTTCAGCATGCGCTGCTCTCTCGGTGGTCTCCGCAGCGTCATCCCCTCTCCCGGTGCCTGAGTTGTCCCGATTCCGTCAGGCTCAGTCTTCGGTGGTGGACGGATCCGGCCCATCTTCTGGCGGGTGTGCCTCTCTCCACTCCGGAGTGGATCTTAGTCACTACCGATGCCAGTCTGACGGGATGGGGTGCGCATTGTTTAGCGCAGATAGTGCAGGGGGTTTGGTCGCCAGCGGAGGCGCTGTGGTCCATCAATCGGCTGGCGCTCCGGACAGTGTACCTGGCTCTGTTAGCCTTTGCCGAGCTCCTGGAAGGAAAGCCGGTTCACGTCTTCTCCGACAATCTCGTCACAGTCTCCTACATCAATCGCCAAGGCTGCACAGGGAATGCTCCTCTCCTCGAAGAGAGTCAGCGTTTGTTCCAGTGGGCGGAATTGCACCTCACGGCGCTATCCGCGTCTCATGTGGCAGGAAAGTGCAATGTTCAAGCCGATTATCTCAGTCGCCATCTACTGGATCTGGGAGAGTGGGAGCTCCATGCGGAGGTGTTTCACGAGATCACCTTGCGGTGGGGTCTTCCTGTCATCGATTTGATGGCCACTCTTCGCAATGCAAAGACAGGGCGGTTTTACAGCCGGCGCAGAGAGCATATGTCGGAGGGGCTCGACGGGCTCGTTCAGCCCTGGCCGTCGACTCAGCTTCTTTATGTGTTTCCGCCGTGGCCGTTGATCGGTCCAGTGGTGCAGCGGGCAGCCTCTCACGACGATCTGCTGATATTGATTGCTCCGGATTGGCCTCGGCGTCCTTGGTACACGGACTTGATGCGGCTGCTGGTGGCTCCGCCCTGGCGTCTCCCTGCTCGTCCGGACTTGCTCCATCAAGGTCCCGTGCCGATGCCTCAGGCGGATCAATTTTCGCTTACGGCATGGCTCTTGAGAGGGAAAGGTTGCGCAGGAAAGGTTATTCGGCCTCGGTGATCTCTACCTTGTTACAGTCGCGCAGGAGGTCCACCTCTTTGGCTTATATCCGCGTATGGCGTGTCTTCGAAGCCTGGTGTGCGGATCGGTCCTTGCGAGCCCGGGCGGCTACTATTCCCGATATCCTGGCCTTTCTACAGCGTGGGCTGGAAAAGGGTCTTGCTCTCAGTACCCTGAAGGTGCAGTTGTCGGCGTTAACGGTATTTCGAGGTTCGATCCACGGTTCCCGTCTCTCGCTCCATCCGGATGTTCTTCGTTTTCTTCGAGCGGCTCGGCAGATTCGGCCTCCTCTTCGTCCGGTGGTCCCTCCTTGGGACTTGAATCTCGTTCTCGAGGCCCTCGCGGGGTGTCTTTTTGAGCCTCATTCTTCCGGTTCTCTCCGGGTGTTGTCCTGGAAGACAGCCTTTTTGGTGGCTCTATGTTCGGCTCGTCGTATTTCTGATTTGCAGGCGCTTTCGTGTCGCCCGCCCTTTCTGCAGTTCTCCGAGGAGAAGGTGGTTCTGCGTCCGGTTCCATCCTTTCTGCCTAAGGTGGTGTCTGTTTTCCATGTCAATCAAGCCGTTGCTCTGCCCACCTTTGTGGCATCGGGGAAAGACGCGTCTTTGGATCGTTCTCTGAAGAGTCTGGATATGGGGCGGGTGCTCCGTCGGTATCTGAGGGAGACGGCCTCGTTTCGGCGGTCTGATCGCTTGTTCGTGCTTTATGGGGGTCCGTCCAAGGGTAAGGCGGCCTCAAAGGCATCCATAGCACGTTGGGTGAAGCAGGCCATTCGCTTCGCGTATGAGTCCAGCAGTAAACCGGTGCCGATCGGTCTTCGGGCCCATTCTACCAGGGGTCAGGCGACGTCGTGGGCGGAGTCGGCGTTGGTGCCTCCCGTGGACATTTGTCGTGCGGCGACATGGTCTTCCCTGCATTCTTTTTCGCGTCATTATCGTCTGGATGTGCTAGCGCGTCAGGATGCGTCCGTGGGGGCTTCTGCCGTCATCGCGGGGCTCACAGGTCCCTCCCAGGGTTAGTTACTGCTTTGGTACTACCCATTTGTCTGGACTGGCCCGGAGACACGATAAGGAAGAAGAAATTAGACCTTACCTGCTAATTGTCTTTCCTTGAGTTGTCTCCGGGCCAGTCCAGACCCCGCCCTAAGCGGGTCTTTGCCCATCTTCTCAGTACAGTTATTTTCGAGATTCTTTCGGGATTTCGGAATGGGGGTTGAAACTTCAGATAATAAGAAAAAGAAAAACCCACAAAGAAAAACAGAAAATAGCACATAAGGCAGCGTTTACTGACAGTACCTAATGGGTGCTTGCTGCCGCCGGTACTTGGTTTTCGCCTTGTTCCCGGTCTTGTTTTCAGCGCCAGTTGCGTGGTCAATAGTCTTCTGTGTACCTCTTCCACAGTTTTCGGATCTTCTTCGATTTATTTGTTTTGTCCTGCTTGCTTGCTACGTAAAGACTGCCTGGCTGCCTCCGTGAGGGGGGGCTCGGTAACCTGGCAACAAGACACAGTTACAGTCCTCAGCTGCTAGAGGAGGGAGATTGACTACCCATTTGTCTGGACTGGCCCGGAGACAACTCAAGGAAAGACAATTAGCAGGTAAGGTCTAATTTCTTCATGTTATACTGAAACATGGCTTTGTTGGGCGTTTTTTTTTAAATTAAAACTTTTCATGAATCTTTAAGAATCCTTTGTTTCCTATCTTTCTGTGTTTGATTTGCCTTCATTTTGGTGTGGGAGTGTTCTCTCTCCTTCTTAGTGTGTCTAGAACTACAAACCAAGTAAACTCACTGCAACATGCCAGAAAATACAATCAAATCTTGCTGCTCTTCATGATTCCCCAGGGAAGAGAATTTCAGGGAAGACCAATAAAATCTGCTAGCAGTGATTCTACTAACTACTATCAAGGAACCTGCTCGTGCCCTTTTTGCATCCCTCGGGGAACAAGTACTGCTACCTGGTCCTGACAAAATATGTGCAAAACATTAAGATCTGCTTTGTTAAACGGCATTATCGCCATTGTTTTATACGTGTTGCTAAACACATTCAAAGTTATAGTGTTGTGTTCTCAGAGGTGCTGAAATGCTCTGAGGCGCAATAGTACTATAACCTCTCCCCCTCCCCTCTCATGGCTCCGCATCTAATCAATGGTGCCAGCTCTGTGGGTGCAGTAATTGAGGACACTCCTTCACTGTGTACAGGGAGGGTGAATTTGTGTTTAATATCCTCATTTTGAAAAGTTGGCTCCTGTTATTATTTAATACTATTTAGCTCACGCCTTTCCAAAAGTAGTTCAAGGCACGACTGGTACACATCTAGGCCCACTGCACCTCTCTCCTCTTACCTCTTGGGAGTCCGTAGGAAGCTCAGGTTTCTTGGTAGTCTTCCCATTGCTTCGAGCACCGATGGAAATGGAACAAATATTCTCTTTGTGTATCCCCAAGCACCAAAGCACATAAAACGGGGTTACTTACCTGTAACAGGAGTTCTCCGTGGACAGCAGGATAAGTCAGCCACACCTGGTGACGTCCTCCGGGCGGTGCCATAGATACGGAAGTGCTCTCCAGAGCTCAGAAAGGTGAGCCTTTCTGAGCATGTCCAGGTAGCCCACCTTACCATTCTGCCCCCTAGCCCGGCCAGTGTGTTCCCAGCTAGTCTTACCGGCTAGGGAGCAGCCTCATAGATATGGCCTCCTCCAGGGGAGGTGGGTGGGATTGTGTGGCTGACTTATCCTGCTGTCTACAGAAAACTCCTGTTACAGGTAAGTAACTCCATTTTCTCCATGGATTAGCAGGATTGCGTCAGCCACACCTGGTATCTCCCTAGCTGCAGTAGTATGCCGAGGTGGAGGAGGCCAGAGTACTAATATATGAGTACGGAGACCTGGAGTTGGTGTAAGTTTCTTTACTTAATTATTGCAACGTAGTTCAACAACAGTTATACTCAGTTTCCTTTTTTTTTTGCAACAAGGTAAGGTGCAATACAGTAAAAGTGCAACACAGAGTAATTGTGCAACAGTGCAATAACAGGTTGTGCAAATGCGTAACAGGCAACAATACCCGCCGCCGGTTGCAGCGGCAATTCAATAGGCTGCAGTGACCATGCAGTAGCGGGCATAGCATGAGGGTACGTGATCTAAATGTTTCTGGAAGTCCCAGGCAGTGCTGGGGCTCCATTGCATCCCATAGCAGTGGAGAGGACGGCCGTGCCAAAGGCACAGTCCTCCTGAGGCCTGAGGTCGAGGCAATAGTGTCTCTGGAACGTGTGCGGGGAGGACCAAGTGGCCGCTCTGCAGACATCAATCAGCAGAACAGAGCGAAGGTTGGCAACTGATGTGGCCAGTGCTCTGAGATGGTGAGGGCCCACTCTCGGCTGCTCCCTGGTGCCTGTAGGGTCGAGGCAATAGGAGACGTGGGCAGTCACCCAATGGGAAAGGGTCCTCTTGTTGACGGGTCTACCCGGTCTGTTCGGATCGAAAGATATGAACAGTTGCTCGCCCTTCCGGATGGTTTGCGTTCTGTGTAAATAGGTCCAGAGGGTCCGGAGACAGTCCAGGATGTGCAAATGTCGCTCTTCATCTGAAGCGTGAGGCTCCGGGAAGAATGAGGGGAGCTCGATGGACTGATTGACATGGAAAGCAGATGACACTTTTGGCACGAACCTCGGGTTGGTCTGTAGGGATGCGTGGTTCTGGTGTAGCTGCGTATAAGGAGGGTGTGATACTAGTGCTTGCAGTTCGCTGATCCTCCTGGCGGATGTGATGGTTACAAGAAACAGCGTTTTCCAGGAGACGAACTTCATGTCGGCTGACTGGAGTGGCTCGAAGGGCTCTTGCGTCAGACGTTGTAGGACTGTGTTGAGGTCCCAAGGTGGCACAGGATGCCTGATCGGAGGTTTCAGATTCAACAGGCCCTTCATGAAGCGTGTTGTGAGGGGCAGTGCCGCAATAGAGTTGGCCCCTGCGGGCAGTGCGTGGAAGGCCGCTATCGCGGAGAGGTGGACCCGGGGGGATTGTGTTTTTAGGCCGAGGTTAGACAGAGAACTAAGGTACTGAAGGACGTTGGGAAGTGGACATGAGGTGGGTTCGAGGCCTTGCGCCGCACACCAGATGCTGAATCTCTTCCATTTGAGACCATAGGACTTTCTGGTGGAGGGTTTCCTGGCTGTCAGCACCACATCCTGTACTTCTGTGGGTAGTTGGAGTCTAGAAAGGCTCAGCTGCTCAACCTTCAGGCAGTGAGAGATAGGGCTTCGAGGTTGGGGTGCCGCGTGCTGCCCCCGTTCTGCGTTAGTAGATCCGGTCTGAGGGGCAGGCGCTTCGGGGCTCCATTAGCTAGGCGCAGTAGCAGAGCAAACCACATCTGGCGTGGCCAGTGGGGGACCACCAGGATGGCGTGGGCTTTGTCTCGAATGATTCATTGCAGTGTTGCCGGGATGAGGGGAGTCAGCGGGAAGGCATACACCAGAGACCACTCCCCCCAGTACACGTCGAATGCATCCACTGCCAGCCTCCTGGCTGACGGGTGTCTTGAGCAGAACAGGGGGCATTTGGCATTCTGTTCTGTGGCAAATAGGTCGATGCTCAGTGACCCCCCCGTGTCGGAAGAGACTGTCGGAAACCTCCGGGAGAAGAGTCCATTCGTGCGGCTGCAGCTGTCTGCTTAGCTTGTCCGCCAAGGTGTTTTGGTCTGCTGGGAGATAGGAGGCCCGAAGGTGGCATCCGTTCTTTAAGGCCAGGGACCATATCTGTAGCGCTTCCCTGCAGAGGGAGCGTGAGGCAGTGCCCCCCTGCTTGTTGATGTAAAACATGGCCACCTGGTTGTCCGTCTGGATGAGGATGGATTTGCCGCACACATGTGGCAGGAACGCTTTTAGGGCATATCTGATGGCCCTTAACTCGAGGAGATTGATGTGTAGGAGCCTCTCCTGTGGGGACCATGCCCCTTGGGTGCTGAACTGTTGGATGTGAGCACCCCAGCCGGTGGTGGATGCGTCCGTAGTGAGGATCACTTGGTGTTCGTGGGGGTGGATGTCCTTGCCCACTGAAAGGTTCACCGGTATCGTCCACCAGCGGAGCTGAGTGCCGGTCTGGGGAGTCATTGGTATGCAGGTGGAGAGGGGTTGAGAGTGTTGATTCCAGTGAGTACGCAAGTGCCGCTGGAGTGGGCGCATCTTCAACCTCGCCATGGGGAGGACTGATGTTGTGGCCGACATGTGTCCCAGCAGGCGCAGTATGGACCTTGCTGAAGAAGTCCCTGTCGTGGCCACCTTGGACGCCAGGGAGGTGATGGCGACCAGTCTGCGTTCGGGAAGGTAGGCTTTCGAGACTTTGGTGTCGATGACAGCTCCTATGAATTCTAGCCTCTGGGAAGGCGTGAGGTGTGACTTGTTGAAGTTGATGACAAACCCCAGGGAGGATATCAGCGCCGTGGTTGTCTGCAAGGCCTCCTGAAGCTCCAGGGCGGAGGGGGCTGTGAGGAGCCAGTCGTCCAGGTATGGAAAAACGGAGATGTTCCGCTTGCGGAGACGTGCTGCTGCTATGGCCACACACTTCGTGAAGACCCGTGGAGCAGGGGACAGACTGAAGGGAAGGACTTTGTATTGATAGTGCTGCCCCAGCACCTGGAAGCAGAGTTATTTCCTGTGCGATTTGTGGATGCGGATATGAGTATAGGCATCCTGTAGATCCAGGGGCACCATCCAGTCGCCGGTCTGGATCAGAGGGAGGATGGTGTTGAGCGAGTACATCCTGAACTTCTCCTTGGTGATAAACTTGTTGAGTCGGCGGAGGTCCAGGATGGGGCGGAAGCCGCCTGTCCTTTTGGGAATGAGGAAGTATCTGGAGTAAAACCCAGAGTTCTTTTCGGCGAGGGGTACCTCTTCTATGGCGCGAGAGTTTAGCAGGTGTATCAGTTCTGTGGCCATGGCTAGGTGCAGGTGTGGGGGTGTGTTGCTGATGGGGTGAGTGCTTTGGTGGGGTGGAGCTACAAAGTGCATGCGGTAGCCCTCTCGGATGATCTGTATAACCCAGGAGTCCGAGGAGATTCGTAGCCACTCTGGCAGGAAGTATGTCAGGCGACCCCCGATCCAGGTGGTTGCCTGCGATTTGGCGTCAAAAGGAGGGCCCACTCTTGTTCGTGGGCACGCTGTTCTTCTTTTGCTTGCGGTCCCTCTGGGAGTTGCGCTGGTGTGAGGGGCCGTGATAAGAGTTGTTCTTATAACTGCTATTTTGCCATTTACAGTTAGAGGGGTACCTTTTGTTGGAGGGGTAATACGGTTTCCTATGAAAATTGCCCCTCTGAGTGCCGCCGTGATGCTCAAACCCATCCTCCGCCAGGGTTTGTAGTGTGGTACAATGTTCCTTCATATCGTTGACAGTATCCTTGACTTTGTCACCAAAGAGCGACTCGCCTGTACAGGGTGCATCTGCGATCCCGTCGTGGGTGTCGTCACGTAGGCCAGATGCCCTCAGCCATGCCCACTGTCTTGCTGAAATGGCTGTGCCAGCGGTTCTCAGCGCTGTGTCGAAAGAGTCAAAGGTTGTGCTGGCCAGATGCTTGCTGCACTCAGACATATCTGTAAGTGCATTGGACACCAATGCTTGAGATTCCTTCGGAAGGGATGTGATGGCGGCTTTGAGGTTTGCCATGCATGTGTACTGGTAAAGGACCTGCTGAAATTGGTGTGCCGCGATCTTTGCGTTGAGCATAGCTCCTTGGAATACTTTCTTCACGATGTCATCGAGGAGTTTGTGGTCTCGACCTGGTGGGCTGTTGGCGTGTGTGCGCAAGGATTTGATGCGCTTGAGGGCTGAAGACACTACAATGGATTGATGTGCCAGTTGTGGTGTTGAGAACACTGGAACAGGTTGTACCTGGTACTTTGTCTCAAGTCTCCTGGGAAAGGAGCAGCCAGACGCCGGTACCAAATGATTGCGCTGCCAATACACCAGACACTGCAGGACAAAGGCGGGCTTCAGGGTTGCGAGATATTTCAAAACCTCCGGTACCGGTTCCTTCTTATTGTCTGGGCCCCTCAGGGCCAAGGTGGAAGAGAGTTTGTCTAGGAACTTGGGGTAGGCGAGATCCTCTGGAGGGGGTGGTGGCTCATCTGGCTCCGGGGAGTGTCTCTTTTCCGAGGTCGCGTGTTCGTGGGACGCAGACCCCACAACTGCCTCCTCGAGATTGTGCTCCTCCGCGGTGCTATCAGGAGACGGAATAACCAGGGGCCGCTTGTCTGGAGTGGATGCCCGATTATCCAGGATGGTCAGATTCACCTCCTGGAGGTCCGACGGGTTGTCCGCTAAGGGAGCTGTCTGCAGGACCGGAGGGAGAAGAGTCAGGGCAGCAGTGGAGGCGGACTGCCTTAAAAGCTGAGATAGGCGGCTTACGATGGCTGAGGAGCTGGATCTATGACTGGACTTGCTTTGGCGGCTATAGCAAGGGCTGGAGGAGCTTGAGAGACTCCTGTGCATACTCCTGCATCTCAGGCATTGATCTTCACGGTTTCTGTGGCGCCGGTAGTGATGGCAGCGTTTTGAGCGCTTGGGTTTTTGCCTCCAGTGGCTGGAAGCGCTGCTGCTGCTGTCACTGGAGCTACTGCGCCTTTTGCCCTTGCTCCATTTGTGCTGGGTCCTCCTGCTTGATCTACTCCTGCTACGGCTGTGCGTGCGGCGTGGACCGGGCTCACTGGGGTCTCAGGCCGAGGATTGTGGGCGGAGCCAGAGGATCGGCGCCGATGGCAGTGCTCCCGGCTTCTGCATGCCTCTGAGGGCTTCGAGACAATCGGCCCGCCCTTAGAGTGGGCGGAACTGGAGGACTGAGGCCTGGAGGACCGAAGTCCGTCGCCATCTTTAGGGTCCGCATGGCTTCTTGCTGAGTCTATTGCAGGCTAGGAACTGGCAATCAAAGCATCAAGGCCAGAGGAATGCACCAAAGTGGCAGGGGACAGCAGAGACAGTGGCAGAAAAGCCAAGGGGGGTGGCTCATCAATGCGGCAGGGGATGGAGGCCGCAACAGGCACATCCAGAGCCGGTGTAAGCCGCGGGGAGACCACAGGAGCCGGAGCAGGCACAAACAGGGGAACAGATGAGGTACTTGCGGTTTCGGTAAGAAATTCTCTTAGAGCGTGGCCTCTGAATTTTCGGGCTCTAGGGGACATTTTCCCACAATGCTCACAGTCCTCTACATTGTGGTCCAGTCCCAGACAGCGCAAGCAGATATCGTGGGTATCTGAGATGCTCATTTTTCTTTTGCAGTGGTGGCATTTTTTAAAACCGGGTTTAGGCATCGCTTCTGTAGGTTGAAACTGTGACATTTCTTTGATTGGAAATCGTAGGTGGATAGGAGAGCAGGGTCCATCTTGCTGGCAAGGTGGAAGGAAGAATACTGGCCGGGCTAGGGGGCAGAACGGTAAGATGGGCTACATGGACATGCTCAGAAAGGCTCACCTTTCTGAGCTCTGGAGAGCACTTCCGTATCTATGATGCCGCCCGGAGGATGTCACCAGGTGGGGCTGACGCAATCCTGCTAGTCCATGGAGAAATCAGATTTCCCCAGTCTGTTTTAATAACTGTTTAATAATTGACTTTCTTCCAGGAGCTTGTCCAAACCTGTTCTGAACCCAGCTACACTAATAGCTTTTACTACAGCCTCTGGAAGCAAATTCCAGAGTTTGATTATGTGCCGAGTTAAAAGCTTAATTACTCAGCTGTAGCAGGTGTTCTCTAGGAACAGCAGGATTGTGTCCTCACATATGGGTGACATCACAATGGCGTTCGTACAGGAACACTTCCCAGCTTCCAAAGGAAGCTTTTGGAAGGTGCTGCACGCATACATGCTGGTCTTCCCACCCAAAGGAGCCATCTTACCTCAGCATGACATAGCTTATTCAAGCCAAAAAAGAAAAGCAACTCCACAGATAGCGAGGACTGATTCCTGCTGCTTGAGAGGAACGCCTGCTACAGGTGGGTAACTACGCTTTTTCCAGGACCAAGCAGGAAGTCAGTCCTCACATATGGGATTCCCTAGCTACAGGCTACTGGAAAAAAAAACAACACTGTAAAGCACAACAGGGCAACTGGAAAAAACAAACTGAGAACAAGAAGCATGAGCAATTGCTGAGAGGTTCTGGGAGTCAGGTACAGGGCACAGCCCAGTCTGAGCGGTTGCAGTTGAGACAAGTGGAGGAGGAGGAGAGGAAACCAGGGCTGCCTGGGCCAGTGCGGCACAATGAGAATCATGGTAGCACCACCCGCCTGCAACTTGAAAAGGGTCTCGGCCACAAGAGGAGGGGAGTGGGTAGGCATAAAGACCCTCGGCTCCACTCCAGGATAAAAAGCACCAGAGCCAAGCAATTTGGGCAGGGCACTCTGGAGCAAAACAGTGGGTGTTGCTGGGAACATCGATGTGGAAGTTGATGCTGGGACCAATGTCAACACCTCAGAACCGAACATCGCTTCCTGCTGTCATTCTCAGCTCTTAAGCCCCTTGCGTGTCATCTCCAAACAAAGAGCGCAGTCTGAGGGCTCATGGTCGGGTCCTAGGCATTGAAGGCACCAGCTGTGGCAGTCCGTGATGGAGATGGTCTGGCCACACTGAGTGCACATCTTGAAGTCACTGGCTGGCTTTGACATGGCAGGGAAGACAGCTTCTGCCAAGTCAAAGGACTCCAACTTCCTCACCGACCAGAGGGACACGAGAGAAAAATTCCAGCACTGAGAGAAAAAGAAAAAAAGGAAAAAAACCTGAGAAAAATGGGGCACAGAGGTGCCAATATTCCCAAAGATGGCAGGACGACAGTACGGTACGCAATACCAAAAAAAGAAGTCTAGCAAAAAACCAATAACCTTAATTCTGGGACAGACATCTGGAGGGTTCTGCGGAAAAAAGAAGCCCGAGGTAAGATGTCTCCTTGGGGCAGAGAGACCAGCACACCATGCATGGAATACCTGTCAAAAACATCCTTTGGAAGCTGGGAAGCATTGCCGTGCAGGCTCTGTTAGTGACATCACCCATATGTGAGAACTGACTTCCTGCTTGTTCCGAGAAGAATATTTTTTTCTGAGTAGTCTTAAATGTGCCACATTGTAGCTTCATTGCCTTTTCCCTAGTCTTTCAACATTTTGAAGACAAACAGATCTATTTACCCGTTCCACTCCATTCATTATTTTATAGACCTCTATCATATCTCCCCTCAGCCATCTCTTTTCCAGGTTGAGGAGCCCTAACCTTTTAAGCCTTTCCTCATAGAGGTAGCCTTCCATCCCCTTTACTATTTTGGTGGCTCTTCTCTGTACCTTTTCCAATTCTGCTATAACCTTTTTTAAGATATGGTGACCAGAACTGCACACAATATTAAAAGTGTGGTTGCACCATGGAGCGATTCAGAGGTGTTATAATAGCCTTTGTTTTATTCTCCATTCCTTTCCTTATGATTCCTAGCATTTTGTTTGCTTTCTTGGCCATGGCTGCACACTGACACCTAGTGGTGGGATTTAGTATCTAGCACTACAAAGTTTGGGTAGGACACCTGGTGTGACACCCCTGGCCCAAGGACTATCACTGCAATGACTTTGTTAAGTGAATGGGGGTGGGAAGGGGGAGATAATGTAGAGAAAAAGCACAGATGGATGTGAAGGCTCATAGTGCTATAATCCAAAAGAGGATTGTTCCAGTCAAGCTGAAATCCCAAAATGAGCAGGAGAAAACTGCTGGATGAAAAAAACCATTGAAATTTTCTTTTCTAGATCAGTTGTAATCTCCAGGAACAAGCAGGGATGTAGTCTTCACATATGGGTATCGTCAGTACCAACAGAGCCCACGTGGGAATGTTCCCCAGCGTCCAATAGGAAAGCTTTTGGGAGCATCCCACAGCACCTGCATGATGCCTTCCTGCCTGTCCCACTCTCCATCGTCAGTTTTTCATTTTCCACAGAGCCAACAGGTCACATACCCTGTCACCGCAGAAAATTCTTTACTTCTTTGTTTGTAGTGGTCACGTCTACCTTCACTCGACGCCTACTGGTACCGCCAGTTCTCTTTTCTTCTTTACTAAAAAAGAAATATATCTTTTCTGAAGTACTTCAGAAGTCTTTTCCTCTTGGTGCTAGGCGCCATTCTGGGCACTAGGCCCATTTTTCTTGTACAATGGAAAAACCAGTCACTGGTTTTAAAAAATGTTTTAAGTGTGGCGGTACCATATCCGTCACCAACACCCATGACTGGTGTCTCAAATGTTTGGGACCAGACCACTCTCCATTGGAGTGTCTCTCCTATAGAAAGATGACCAAAAGGGGCCTGCAGAATAGAGCTACAAAACCCAGTACCCTTTTTGCCACAGCTGCTATGTCCGTTGCATCGACAACTTCCAGGGCTTCATCTTCCTCCCATGGATCTCAGGTAACTAAACATAAGCCTGCAAAGACTAACCAGCCCTCAAAGGGTAGATCTCCTTCAAAGTATCGAGATGCCATAGGCGTTGTCTTTGAGGAAAGTTCACCTGCAAAACAGCCCCGGCAGGAGACTTTGGCTTCCAAAGCACTAATGGGGCTCCAGGATGTTCTCAAGGCTTCCACCTCAGCAGAACTACTGGTGCCATGCTCTGGGGTCCCGGCCGCTTCTACCAGTAATGACACCCAAGCATCAGCAGGAGTGATAGATCAAAGATTTCTCGCTATCGAACACAGTCTAGCGGCTCTTCTAACGGCTTCGGTACCATTGAAACCGCTTCAGACTGTTCAACAGGCACCAGTACTGACATTGGTACCGGTACCATCGGCACTGGCCTCAGCAGGTATAACCCCCCCCCCCCCCCAGGCTGAGTCTAGAGTCCATCCCTGGTATTGAAGACACCTCGATACAGACTTCGATCGATACCGGTACCATGCCTTGCACAAACATCGGGATCAGAGAGATTTTGAATCTTCTAATTCCCATGAGTCCGATGACTCTGCCAATACCAGAGCACTTCTTCCGGAGGATCCATCTCCTTCTCTCCAGTGTAGAATGTCTCCTACAGAGGATATGTCCTTCCAGGATTTTATTTGTGATGTGGCTCAAGGCCTTGCAATCACAGTGGCTCCTGAAAAGGAGCCTAGGGCAGAAGAATTAAAGATTCTTCAATACCCTAAAACTCCTAAAGAGGCAGCTACTTTGCCCAGTCATAAGATTCTGCATGATCTCATGCTGAGACTATGGGAGACTCCTTTAACCACATCTCCACACTCTCGCAAACTCGATACCATGTACAGAGTTCCACCTTGTCCTGGCTTTCAGAAGACTCAGTTACCACACCATTCAATGGTAGTGGAGTCAGTCATGCGCAGGATAAAGAGTGCAAAAAGACATTCGTCCAATCCTCCAGGCCGCGAGTCCAGGACTCTCAATGCTTTTGGGCGTTGATGCTTCCAAGCTTCCATGCTCTCAGCTAGAATCAGCTCATAGTGGAGGAGTAGCCTAGTGGTTGGGGCAAGGTACTTCAGGCCGGAAGGTCGGTGGTTCAAATCCCACTAGAGGACAGCAACCTTGGGCCGGAAGGACTGGGGTTTCTAGTCCTACAGGTGCTCCTTGTGGTCTTGGGCAAGCCACTTAACCCTCCATAGCCCATGTTCCCTGTAAAATAGTTATCTCCAAGTTATAATGCCCTGTTCAATGTAATTTCAGTTTGTTCAATGTAAACCGCACTGATGCAGAATAGCGCGGTATATAAGAGAATGTAAATAAATAAATAAATCCATCCTATATATGTGGATGCTCCTCAAAGAGGTTACAGGAGACTTGGAGCTTATCAGCCCCCTTCTTCCTGATGATAAAAGACAGGATTTTCTTGCTCTGGTCAAACATGCCCAAGATGTTTCCAAGTTGTCAACCGTGCAGCCTTTGATTGCTTTGAATGCATCAGCAGAACCTCTGCTATTTCCATTGGTGTACATTATATTGCCTGGTTTCAGGCATCAGACTTGGAAATTTGGGTACAAGATAAACTGGGAAATATTCCTTGCACAGGAGAAAATCTCTTTGGCAAGAAAAAACTAATGAGATTGATTGACAATATTACCTTTGACAACCTGTCCAAGTCTACAGCCAACCAAGCAAAGAAAAGATCTAATAAAAAAAATCTTTTCAACAAGAAAAAGAAGTTTTATCTTTCTTATACCCAGCAGGGTCACTGTCCAGTCCATGCTGCCCAGAAAGGACAACAGCAACAAACTAGACAACAGAAGAAACCAAAAGTCCCAAGAGCCCAGACAGATCAGCAGGCTCAGCCTCCTCAGGGGCTTTGACTCTTTTCTAGAGAATTTAGCCTTCCTGCCCCTGCAGGGTCCAGAACCCTCTACCATCCCCGGCAGATTATGTCAGTTTGCCACCAGATGGCACCAAACATCAGAACACTGGACTCTGTCCATTGTACGAGAGGGGTACAGACTTCATTTTCACAGCATGCCCCCTCCTACAATCACAAGACAGTTCAATTCTCAAACCCCTGTCACCAATCTTCTGAGTCAGGAGGTCACAATACTTCTTGGCCAGGGAGCAATAGAAGAAGTACCCATACCTCAACAGGGTACAGGGTTCTACTCCCCCTATTTTCTCATCCCAAAGAAAACAGGGAGACACAGACCTTTTTTGGACCTCAGAGAATCTGTTCCAAGAAAAATTCAAAATGATCTCTCTCGGAACACTTCTGCCATACCTTCAGAGTCGGGATTGGCTATGTTCTCTAGATCTAAAGGATGCTTATATACTCATCCATCCAGATCACAGGAAGTTCCTTTGATTCCTTTTCCAGGGAAGACACTTCCAATACAGGGTTCTTCCCTTCGGTCTAGCTTCTGCCCCAAGAGTTTTCACAAAATGCATCGCAGTAGTAGCTGCATTCCTACAGACTCTGGGGATATTCGTCTTCCCTTACTTGACCAACTGGCTCATTCGAGCACCCCACAGCTCCAAAAGCCAGCTCTGCTCTTACTCGCACAATGTGAGATTTGCATTACTTGGGATTGGACATAAACCTTCCAAAATCCCATCTCGCTCCTTCTCAGTCCCTAGAATTCATAGGAGCTCGTCTAGATACCAGACAATCAAGGGCTTTCCTTCCACAGCCCCACTGTCTTCGCATAGTGCAGCTAGTTTCCCAAGCAGCAGTAAAAACCTCCCTAACTGCTCGGGAAATGCTTCAGCTACTGGGACATATGGCATCCACTGTACATGTGGTTCCCTATGCTCGTTTTCACAAGCGAGCAGCCCAGTGGATCCTATCCTCCCAGTGGACACAGGCCTCAGGTCACCTGTCAGACAAAATAAGAAACTCAGAACATCTTATTTTGTTCCTCCAATGGTGGCAATCGCTGGAAAACCTTCTCATAGGCTCTCCTTTCCATCAGCCCCTGTTCCAGGCCACTCTAACAACAGATGTGTCCCAGTTGGGATGGGGGGCCCACCTGTACGATCTCTCCACCCAGGGTCTCTGGACCCCAGAGGAGGCTTGTCTTCACATAAACATCCTAGAACTCAGAGAAATCTTCCTTACTCTGAGTATTCCAAGCCCAGCTCAGCTACAAGACAGTCCTAGTCCAGACAATCAAGTAGCCATGTTCTATGTGAACAAGCAGGGCGGAACAGGCTCTCTGTCGTTATGCAACAAAGCTTTACGACTATGGGCCCTCACCAGAGCGCATCAAATTCACCTCCTCGTGGTATATTTTCCAGGCATTCAAAACCTTTGGGCAGACAAACTCAGCCGAGTACTGCTGCCACATGAATAGTACCTTCACTCAGACCAGATTGCCCGAGTATTCCAAATCTGGGGAACCCCAGACATAGACCTCTTTGCAAGTCCACAGAATGCCAAACTTCCCCGGTTCTGTTCCAGAATTCCAGCGTAAAACTGTCAGGCAAGGGATGCTTTCCTTCTTCATTGGGGTCAGGACTTCCTCTATGCCTTCCCACCCATTCCCCTCATCCCCAAAACACTAGAGAGACAGAGGTCATATGATACTCATAGCTCCACATTGGCCATGGCAAACGTGGTATCCTCTGCTTCTACATCTCTCAGGCTATGCCTCTGGAGTTGGGATGTGCTCCAGATCTTCTCTTCCAGGAGAGTGGGACGTTATGGCACCCAAATCCCCAGTCCCTGCATCTCAGGGCCTGGTTACTGAAAGCCTAGAACTTCAGGATCTCAACCTCTCTCAACAGGTAAAGGATATCCTTCAGGCTTCCAGAAAACCCTCCACAAGGTGCTCATACGCCTTCAAGTGGAAACGGTTTGCCATGTGGTGTTCTCAAAAGGGACTTAACCCTCTTGCGATACCTTTGGAATCGTTACTGGAGTATCTCCTTCATTTATCAGATTCTGGTCTTAAGACCAATTCAGTAAGAGTCCATCTTAGTGCTATTGCAGCCTCTTACGAGCCTCTAAATGGACAGCCTATTTCCTCTCATCCACTTATAGCAAGATTTATGAGAGGTCTTCTAACAAAACCTCCCATTAGACCACCACCGGTGGCATGGGATCTGAACCTTGTTCTCGGGCAACTCATGAAACCGCCTTTTGAGCCTTTAGCCACTACAGCTCAAATTCCTTTCATGGAAGGTCATCTTCCTAATTGCAATCACATCTGCACGACGCATTAGTGAATTACAAGCTTTAGTGGCTGATCCTCCTTATACAAGATTTCACCATGATAAGGTTGTTTCTAGGATTCATCTTCACTTTATGCCAAAGGTGGTCTCGCCTTTCCACCTAAACCAGGCGATTTACCTTTCTGTATTCTTTGAGGCCTCATACCTTAGACTGCAAAAGAGCCTTAGCCTTTTACCTGCAAAGAACTCAGCAACATAGAATAGCTTCTCAACTTTTTGTTGCTTTTGATTCTAGTCATTTGGGACTTCCAGTTTCCAAAAGAACTAACTGGATTGCACAGTGCATATCCTTCGCTTATGAGAGTAAAGGGCTTTCTCTCGAAAGCCATGTCACAGCTCACAATGTGAGAGCCATGGCAGCTTCTATGGCTAACCTTCGTTCTGTGTCTATAGACATCTGCAGAGCAGCAACTTGGGCTTCAGTGCACACCTTTACAGGCCACTACTGTTTAGACAAGGACTCCCGTCAGGATGCCTTGTTTGGCCAAGCTGTTCTTCAGCATCTCTTTCAGACTTAATGCAACTCCTAACCACCGTCTGGTTTGGATGCCAGAGATCTATGGGAGGAAGCATGACCCATTCTCACCATGGGTTTGCAGCTTCCTTGGGCCATCTCCCTGGCATCTCTTAGCTGAGGAGTCCCCATATGTGAAGACTACATTCCTGCTTGTTCCTGGAGATAGCGTAGTTACTCACCTGTAACAGGTGATCTCTGGGAACAGCAGGAATTTAGTCTTCACAACCCACCCACCTCCCCTAGGAGTTGTCTATCTCTCTCTCTCTCTCTCTCCTTTTGTCTCAGCTATAAACTCAACTGACAAAGGAGAGTGGGGAAAGGCAGCATGCAGGCGCTGTGGGATTCTCCCAAAAGCTTTCCTATTGGACGCTGGAGAGCATTCCCGCGCAGGCTCTGTCAGTACTGACGATACCCATATTTGAAGACTAAATTCCTGCTGTTCCCAGAGATCACCTGTTACAGGTGAGTAACAACACTTTCTTTACTTTAAGGCTAATGCAGTACCTTTAATTTTCATATTAATTTATTTTAAAACATTTTAGGGAATGTTTGAGACATTCCACCTTCCTCTTACCACACACAGCATAGTTACCTCTCTTAAAGGAGCAGTTGTTCTTTCCTTCATTGTAACCAGATGGCTCCCATGGTGACACAAACATGCAGCTTTTATTCTGTGGTCTTTCCTAGAGGGTCACTTTATGCCTGAAATGCAGGACTGCCCCTACCGCTAGGCAAACTAGGTGTCCACCTAGAGCAGCAGGCTTTGGAGGGTGGCAGCGCAGCATCAGCTTCAGGAAACCCTTTAAGACCACTGTCAGCAGCAACCTTTAAGCATCCATGGACATGAAAGTCCTCTTACATCCTCTGATATGTGGACAGGATATGGCAGGCTTTGAGCACATGCATGCATGCAGATGCTCAAAGCTCTCTCTGCTGGTGCCGATATCCCCCCCCCCCCCCAAACCTGTATTTTCACCTCCCTTGGAGGTAAGGGTAGTGGGGGTGGCAGCAGGACCAGCCCAAGGGTTTCTATTGCCCCCTCCCCCACCCTGAGCTGCTGCCACCAATTCTGTCAGGGTGGGGCAGGGGCTGGCTTTGCATGGCAGCAGCCGGCCCTGTGCTTCAACCCACCTGACCCACCACTTCTGATCCCCCTCCAACACAACTTCCTGTTGGATGGGAGGCGAGGGGGAAAGGGTCAGAAGTGGCAGGCCATGTGTGCCATGCCACCCATAGACATCTGCTGTGCTAGGCAGCCTTCTAGCCCACCTAGTGGATGGGCCTCCCTGGGTGACAGCAGCTGTGGCAGGGGGGAAAGATGCTGGACACCTTGGGGGAGAGGAGGGAGGTATTGGAGAAAGGGTCATACCAAGCCATAATTGCCCCCTGTATGACTTGCAGATCTGGCACCCGCCCCTCCCCCCTATCTTCCCCACACCTCTATGCCCAGCCAGCTGCCCTTGCCCTGCCACGTTTTATGTTTTCTCAGCAGTGGCAGTGCCTGCAGCAGCAGAGCAGATCTGACTTCAAATTAAAGAAAACAAAACCACCTTTCAACTCCATGCTTGCATGCAGACTTGATCCCTCCTTCCGATATAGGACCAGAGCAGCCATTCAACCACAGGTCTTTGCAACTCCTCACTTGGTCTGGTCCTTCCCTCCCCTGATGCCAGGTCTGCTCTCGGATACAAGGCTATTGCTCAAACTACTGGGCCACTCCTCTAGGACATCAGATATCCTTGCACTGTCCCTGCTGGAACAATCTTTCCAAGTTAACACCTTTTACCCCTTTTTGACCATATTAATTCTACCTTAAAAAAAACCCACTTTTTTTTTGAAATTGCTTTTGAATGCAAAACTCCTGTTTCATAAAAATATTAGCCTTTTCAATTAAACAAGTTGTCATGCTTGTGTCTCTATCAGACTGTAAGCTCCATTGAGCAAGGATTTTCTCTTATGTGAATAATGCACATAAGACTAGAACTATAGCCATGTTAAGTAGTATTAAACTCATCACTTTTCATTGATATCTCAAGGAAAGCACAGTTACTTACCTGTAACAGGTGATCTCTGGGAACATCAGGAATTTAGTCTTCACATATGGGTACCGACAGAGCCTGCGCAGGAACGCTCCCCAGCATCCAAAAAGAAAGCCTTTGGGAGCATTCCACACATGCGCGCTGCCTTCCCACCCATTCACTTCCCTCATCAGTTGGGTTTGTAGCCGAGACCGAAGGAGGGAAGTAGACAAATTAGAGAGAGCACAACTCCTAGGGGAGGTGGGTGGGCTGTGAAGACTTATTCCTGCTGTTCCCAGAGATCACCTGTTACAGGTAAGTAACTGTGCTATCTCCAGGAACAAGCAGGAATGAGTCTTCACATATGGGGACTCCCAAGCTAAGATGCCTGGAGCCCTAGCATGGTAGGGATTGAAACATGCTACACCTCATATGGCCAGGCATCCTGAGGATGGAGGGTAGGAGTTGAAAAGAGGAGCTGTAGAAAAACAGCTAACCTAAAATAGGACTACAGGTAAGGAGTCCTTGTATGTATGATAATTATCATGAAAAATATTGAAATGAACAATCACAATATGGACTTCACCTACTGGATTGCAGGAAGTAGAGAGGCTGATGGAGTCTACTGGGGATCCAGTAGAGGAATCTTCAAGGTGACCTCACTGAAGTGAAGGTGAAGGTCAAAATCTGGAAGTGACAGGTGACCCAGGTGTCAACTGGGGTAGTACAAAAACGGTAGGTCTTTAGTGGAAAGCTTTATGGAAAAAGCTGGGAACTCTTTTGGCTACAGAGTTACACACAGTTAGGAGCAAAAGAGGAAGACTGACCGATTTGGACAAACCAGCCCAGTCCTGGAGGGAAGAAGGGGTATGGGGAAAAACCCATATTCCCAAGGAGGACAGATGTGTGAAGGGCTGAAACCTCAGATCTACTGAAATCCACCATGTCTTTCCTAACTGGTGAGAGATAGGAAAGATATTGGAGCATGGAGCTTCAGGGATACCTAAACCTAGGGTTAAGGTAAGAGCTGTCAGTACCACAGCAGTGGTTGTGTGCATAATACCCCACACATACTGTGGGACAGTATGAACATGCGCAAGATATGTCTATAGTGAGATCTGGAGGGGCATAACATATGCACATGCAGCTTACAGACATATGTATCTACAGAGATGTATATAGATATATACACATACATGAATATATAGGTCTAAAGATAAAGGTCTGCAATTAAGCCAATAGAGATATGCCCATAAGAACATTCACATCGGAAATGTGAAAAGGAAAGATTCATCTAATAACAAGAAGGTAGAACCTACTTGAGAAGATATATAGAGAATCTATTCCCCCTGGTTAAGATGGTGCAGGAATGCTATCCAGTGAAATAACCAGGATGGTTGCGTGAAAAAAGAGAGGATAATATCAGTCTGTAAACAGCAAGTCCTGAGTCCTGTAGAACTCTCGCATGGTAAATGGACAGAAAACAGATAGGATGAGATAACAGGTTGACCCACTGGAGGGACACAAAGGGGTATCATGCGTTATTAGTTAAATATGTGCTGTCCATGAAGGAGTAGGATACCATGAGGACAAGCTGCAAGGAAAAAAGAGCATATTCCCTGTAGGAATTGGAGAACTCTTTAGACTTTCATGTAGAAAAGGCCTATGTCCTGTATTAGAAAAGGAGATTGTGAGGGTTCTCCACACCCTACTGTCATGGAAAATGACTGAGGAAGCCTTTTCCAACCATATAGGATAGTCAGAGACAAAACACCATGCTCTCTAGCAAGGGCCCATAGTAGAAAGCTTCTCTGTAAGATTGCAGAAAGCATTATGCAGGAGAATTGAGAAATAAAACTGGCTGTTGGAAAAAAACAGCTGTCACGTCAACTATGCTGCCAAATCCAAAGGAATTGGAGATGGTAAGAAAAGAAGATAGTGTGATAAGCCTGAAGTGATAAGGATTATCCAAGACAGATGAAAGCACTATCTTGGAATCACTACTAAGGCCAGACAGAAAATAGTGGAAGACAAGACTGGAAACTTGTGGAAAAGTACCAGTAGTCCAATCACTGGAACTCCGGCATGGGCAGCTGCTGAATAAGACAGCAGAGAGAATCTTTCTGTGTAAAACAGAGAAAACAGAGAGAACAGACAGAATAAGAGGAGAAATTCCTGGCCCTGTCTGATGAGCTGCCCAGACAAAAGAAGGGAGTTTATTCAAGAGAAAAAACTCCACACTGGAATGAAAGAAATGACTAGAAAGGCTAAAGAAGCCCTGCAGTGGTATGGTACCACTCTTGCAGGGGAAACCCTGGATAAGAGGGTAGAAAAACAGGAGCTGAAGGGTGACTTACCATATGGTAAGTCTGTGGAAGGAAAAAATTCATGTTGGAACAGAAAACTATCATGGGATAGTTGTTAAACCTCTCTTCTTGGTAGGAAGAAGAGAAGAAACCTGTGACTCAGACATGAATATCCTGACAGCTCAGCATACCTAGGAGCAACTGGATGTCCTGAGAAAAGGAATCCATGTGTAGAGTTTTGAATGAAAAAACAGTGAAAAAACTTCTAAGAAGTCAACTGTAGGCTGTAAACTTCAGGACCCTATGGTTGCTGGGTTTGTTCAGCCTGGCTAGAGTTTGGATTCTTCAGACCAGGGCGAGGTTTCTCCTGCTTGGGAACATCTGTATGATGGGCAGGAGACGAGTGAAACCTTTTTCTCCTAGGGAAAGAAGGTTTGGTAGGGCATTTCCTACCTACTGGGGAAGGAGAAGGCTTAGAATAGCCTCCAGGAACAGGGAAGTCAGTGGACCACTGAGCAACCTGATGTAAATACTCCTTATTGAAGAGATTTTCCCCAGTGCAAGGAGTATTACCCAGTCTTTGTTGTGCCCATCTGCTTAAGTCTGAAGCTTGGAGCCAGGCTCTATGTCGTGCCCCTATGGCTATAGCAGAGGTTCTGCTAACAGACTCAAAGGAGTCTAGGGAAGCACGAGTAAGAAACCAAGAGATACTTTGAATATGACTAAGTAGTAAGGAATAGTCTGCAGTCTTGGGCTCTGAAAGAAAAGGAGTCAAAAGATATAATTTCTTTGTGACCTCCTGAAGGGATAGACTCATAAAAAATATATGATAATCCTTGTTGACAGCATGGATGTCTGGAAGGTTTGACATCCAAAGGCATCTAGTGTCCTAGACTCACGACCTGGTGGGTAAGAAGAGTGCTTCTTCTTACTTTTCACCTTCCTCATTGCTGATTCCACCACAATGGAATGATGGGGGAGTCTTTTGAAACCCTGGAGAGGGGGGCACCTGATACAGAAGATCAGTTGTTCTAGAAGGTGAGGGAACCCTTAAAGGTGCTTCCCACATTCTTAGAAGATCCTGCAAGGAATGATGTAAAGGAAGCATTATATTTTCCTTTTCTCCAGTAGAAAAAGAGAGCCTTGTGTAGGATCATAGCCAGGGATAGGAATAGCAAGAGATGTTGCCATATTCAGGAAAAAATTCTGAAAAGAAGGATCTCCAAAGGGAACCGTCCCTGGACAGGCTAGACCTGAAGAACTAGCCCGGGCACTGGAGGATCTACTTGAGAATATAGGAATATAAGATCCTGCATGGTGCAAGAAAGGATCCTTAAGGGATGGATGCTGGTACTGGAGGTCATGACCTGAGAGTCAGTACTGCATCATCCAGCCCGGTATCGACTCCAAACTTGGTATAGAAAGGAGCATGGAAGGAGCTGGCCCCGATGTTATTGCGGGTACCAGCACCAATACCGGTAGCTGTGTCGGAATCGAAGGCGACACCGACATCGAAGCAGTCATCGGTGGCTGCTCAATCGGTACCAAGGTAACCGAAGGCCTTTGGTAATCACCCTCGGTACCGAGCATCTGGAACCGGTAAGCGTCGGTACGGTGATTTGTCGGTACCCAGTCTTCCAGACTAGAGATAGATTCCAGACTCGGCATCGAAGGAAGCGAGTCTATCGATGCATGTCTAGAGGGTACCGACGTCGGTGGTAGTATCGGCGTTGATGCCAATACTGGAAAGTCAATCTGGGGCGTATCGACCGGTCCCGAAGGTACCGAGAAAGCCAGATGACGATCCCTGGTGAGGAGTGAATCGCTCAACACCAGTGCCGATGCCGGGGTATCGGTACCGCTCAAAGCGGATGCCACCACCGAGCATGGCTCAGGTATGTTCTGTGAGGGGTGAACCCCAGGAACAACCTGAAACCCCTGATAGGCTTTGGAGGCCGAAGACTCCCGCCGGGGTTTTGAAGCCAAAGGACCCTTGAGGGCAAGGCCAGAGCCGTCATCATGCTGTGCATGAGACGTACCACTCAAGACGTATCACTCAAGGGTTGGCTAGTCTTAACAGACTGTTTGTGGGTTACCTGATCTTGTGGAGAAGAAGAAATGGTCGGTGCCCTGACGCTGGAAGGGAACTCGGTATCGAGGGAAACTCTAAACGGAAAATGGTCAGGACCCAAACAGGTTAGACACCAGTTCTTGGAGTCTAAAAACAAAACTGTACCGCCACAGTTTAGACACTTCTTAGGAAAAGAAGGTGGCGGCTCCATGATGGAGAGGCCTAGAAGGCCCAAAACGTTTAAGACAGAAACTGAGGGAAAAAGTTCCCTGAATTTAAGAAAAAGAAAAAGAACCGGTGGTACCGGTGGAGTCGGGGAGACAGCCGCGACCACAAGAAAACAAAGAATTAAAGAAAAAATTTTCTGCGGTGACAGGACATCCTGCCGGCTCCGCGGAAAAACGAAAACTGAGGAGAGACAGTTGGAAAGGCGGGAAGGCAGCACACAGGTGCTGAGGGATGCTCCCAAAAGCTTTCTGATTGGACACTGGGGAGCGTTCCCGCGCAGGCTCCGTCGGTACCGACGTACCCATATGTGAAGACTCATTCCTGCTTGTTCCTGGAGATTGAGTCTTCACATATGGGGACTCCCAAGCTAGAGATGCCTAGAGGAGGTCCCAGCATGTTGCAAATCTAATAGATGGGCCATGCTATTTCCCAGAACCTCAGGCATCCAAGGGATGTAGGGTAGGAGTTGAATTAGAAGGGGTGTGCTGTGGAACAGCTTGACTAAACAAGGCATCTAGAGGGGAGTCCTTGTGTAGATCATAATTGTTAGTAAAAATTGAATTTCAATTTTCTAATGTGGACCTCACTCAAAAGTATTGCGACAGTATGTGTTGAGGGTAATATGGTCTGGTGCTAAGAGCCAGTACATTATCCCCATAGAAATTACCTCACTGTGAAGTAGAGGAAAATAAATTTTGCAATACAGGGAGAGGCCAGAAGCCTTAATGGCTAAAACTAATCCCAGAAGAAAAAACTGGGGGAGTTTAATGAGGTTGGACTTTGGAGGAGAAGCAAAAGCTTCTGTAGGCCAAAGTTTGAAGCTCTTTGTCCTTGGAGCAGAATAAAGCTCTAGGAAAGAGAGGAGGTAAATCCGACTGGTTTGCAGAAAAAGGATGGGTCTTTAAGACCCCTCTATGGAAGTGAAAGAAAAACATTTGTAGTAGGCAGTGTAGCCTCCAATTCCTTGAAGATCAGTAATGTCTTCTCTAAGTGATGTCACTTAGGATAATGACTTTACATGGAGAGCTTCAGATGTACCATAACCGGAAGGTTACAGTAAAATAGTTACTCACCTGTAACAGGTGCTCTCCAGGAGCAGCAGGAATCAGTCCTCACATATGGGTGACATCGACATCGATGTCGATGGAGCACCCTGCAGAGCATTTCCCCTGCTTTCTATGAAAGACTTTGGGAATACTGCATGCATACGCGGTCCCCTTCCCACCTAAAAGTGCCATCTTGCTCAGTCAAATGACAGTTTATTTTACATTTTTGTGTGCTGTTTTTTAGCTATGTACAACTGCAACTCCCAGGGGAGGAGGGAGGGTTGTGAGGACTGATTCCTGCTGCTCCTGGAGAACACCTGTTACAGGTGAGTAACTACTCTTTCTCCAGGACCAAGCAGGAAGTCAGTCCTCACATATGGGCGACTCCCAAGCTCTGGGCTACCAAGGAACCCAGGCTGAACAAGAGAACTCCCTCTAGTCCCAGCATCAAAGAAAGGCTTTTCACTGAAAGAACCTCCACCAGTAGCCCAACGGAGGGCTGGAGAGCAGGAGTTGCCTAAACCTCAAAGAGATTCCGGAGTACTGCCTGGCCAAAAGCACTGCCCCTACGGGACTCCCTGTCCAGGCAGTAATGAGCTGCAAAAGTCTGGCCTGAGGACCAAGTTGCAGCCCTGCAGATGTCTACCAACAGTACAGAGCGGAAATGAGCTACTGAGGCAGCCACTGCCCTGACAAGATGGGCGTGACCCGACCCTGCAAGGGAAGGTCAGCCGCCCTGTAAGCCCAGGTGATACAGTCAGCCACCCATATGGACAAGGTACGCTTGGACACAGCCAACCCCAAATTATTAGGGTCAAAAGAAATGAAGAGCTGAGTAGCCCTTCTATGTCCTTGCATACGGTCAAGGTAGAAGGATAAGGCCCTCCTACAGTCCAGGGTATGCAGGACTGCTTCAGCCTGGCTTGCATGAGGCCTAGGGAAGAATGTCGGAAGAACCACCTCCTGGTTGAGGTGGAAAGAGGAGACAACTTTAGGGAGGAACTTTGGATGAGTCCTAAGGACTACCCTGTTCCTATAGAAGCGGGTGTAAGGCCTGTCACAGACTAGGGCCTGAAGCACACTCACCCGTCTGGCCAAGGTTAAGGCTACTAGGAAGAGTGTCTTCCAGGAAAGGAAGCGGAGAGGACAAGTAGCCATCGGCTCAAAAGGTGGGCGAGTCAGTTGCTGCAAGACCACATTCAACTCCCACTCAGGGGCCAGAGGACGGATAGGAGGTTTGAGCAAGAGCAAACCTCTGAGGAACCGGGACACCAAGGGGTGAACCGAGATAGAGTGTCCCTCCACCAGTGAGTGGTGAGCTGCTAGAGCTGAGAGGTGGACCCGAACAGAATTGGACTTAAGGCCCTGATTGGATAAGTGTAGCAGGTACTGAAGCACCACTGGTACAGTACATGAGAAAGGATCTTCTGTACGCAGCTGACAGCACACAGAAAACCTCTTATTTTATTTCTTTATTTATTTAGCATATATTTATATACCACTACTTCCAGCGATCAGGAGCGGTTTGATTAAGTAAACAGGGAGTGTCAGATCAAATGACAAATTTCAAGAATTACAGCGTGATTTACAAGGTTGTCTGATAGGTTGTCAGAACAATGCCAGAAATTTTCAATAATGAGTACAACATGATTCATGGGATATTCACAGCACACAGTTAGGAGGGGGAGAGAGGGATATTTACATATATACATTTTACACTTGTTACATTCAGGGCACAGTTTTTTCTAGTGGACTGCTTCCTAGAGGCCAGGACGACCTCTTCAACTTCAGGAGGTAGGTTCCAAGGAGCCAAAACTACCCTTGCAGCTTCCAGGCCATCAAATTGAGAGATTTGAAATTGGGGTGCAGAAGAGACCTCTGGTCTTGAGACAGAAGGTCGGGCTGCAACCCTAGAGGTAGTGGAGTGTCCACTGCTAGCTGAAGCAGAAGTGGGAACCAAGGTTGTCTCAGCCACCTGGGGGCTACCTGAAGGACCGAGGCTTGGTCCTTTAGAACTTTGAACAGGGTTCGGGCCACCAGAGGCATGGGAGGAAACGCATATAGGAGGCCTTGGAACCAGGAAATCAGAAAAGCATCTGCTGCTAGTCTCAGAGGATGCGGTTGTCTGGAGCAGAACTGGGGCAGCTGTCTGTTCAGGGGACTGGCAAAGAGATCTATGGATGGAAGTCCCCATTTCAGGAAGATCTTCTGAACTACCAAGGGATGGAGCTGCCACTCGTGTGGCTGCAGAATTCTGCTCAACCTGTCTGCTAGGTAATTTTCCTGGCCAGGGAGATAAACCGCCTTGAACAACATGTTGTGCCAGAGTGCAAACAAGCAAAGGTCCTGCATCTCCTGACAAAGGAGCCTGGACCCAGTGCCTCCCTGTTTGTTCACATAAAACATGGCTACCTGATTGTCTGTCTGCACTAAAACAGACTGGTGAGCCAGGGTTTGAGAGAAAGTCTTGAGGGCTAGGCAAATAGCCCGAAGCTCCAGTAGATTGAACTGCTGCTGGGCCTCCCAGGGAGACCACAGGCCCTGAGTGCACTTGCCCAGACGGTGTGCACCCCAGCCCTGTAGAGGCGCATTGGTGGTCAATACCACTGTGAACCCAGGTAGCTGAAAGGGCATCACTTCCAGTAAGTTGGGGGGATGCAGCCACCAATGTAGGGAGTGCAAGAATGGTCTGGACACCCTTACTCTGTCTCTGAGGCTCCCTGTGGCCTACAATCACTGAGTTCTGAAGCACCATTGTGCAGGCCTCATATGAAGCCTGGCATGGGGTGTGACATGCACTGTCGAACACAGAATATATAAACTGCGTCACACAGGAAGTGAGGGAAAACTGGAGGATCAGCTGGGAGTTGATTCTAGAGTTCAGCACACACGAGGACCATGCACAGGACAGTGCAGAGGCAAGTGCAATACTAAAGGAGAAACTGGCAGACTCCCGAGGACAGAGTCTCTCTAGAAGATCAGCTGAGCTAACAGAGGACTCAGACACTGATCAAACAGGATCTGCTCATACACCAGAGAGACTGCAGAGAAGGACTGCTCAAAGGCAGGACAGGCTGCAGGCTAGGAGCCAAGTGAGAAGGCCAAGAGACCGGGAGAGGAAGCAGCACTTCAAGGCTGTGTCTTCTGGTGGGTCCAGGAGGACTGGTCAACACTTACAAGGCAAGTGTAAAGGGTATGGGCATAGAAAGAGCTGGGAGAGAATTCAGGACTTTACTTCTGAGTCAGAATATAGCAGCTCTAGCCCTGAGCCTCTATACAGACAATGTAAAAAGTCTGTTAGAAGGAGAGTCACTGCCAGCCCAAAAGCTTATGCATTTCCTGAAGAGGATTTATTAAGAGGGAGAAAGGCAAGAGGTTCCAACCCGGTTATAAAGGGGAACCAGAAGCTAAAGTGGGGAAAACTTTTAAAGCTGTTGAAGAACGTACAACAGGTTGAGCCAGAGGTTACCCCAAGCACAGAGCCATATAATTCCCCAGCAGAAATGGATGTGGACTGTTTCTCTAATAATTCAGTGTCCTCAGCCGAATCAATGGATTGCAGTCTGTGTGTGACTAATATATAATGCTTTTACTAAATGCTGTGTGAAAGAAGTAAGAAGGCAACAGAAGTGCTAGAATCACTGTATGCTTGAAAAACAGACAGGAAGATAACCAAACCCTCATGTGTAAAAGTAGCTGGTTCTATTGCTGCTGTAACCTCAGCTAAATAAGCTAACGGTTTTAAACTGAGAAGTGGCACTCTGATTGATGTCTTGAACTTATGCCAGCAGAGAAAGTAAAGCTCCACTATTTCTAAGTTTGTGAATGATGCACAAATGGTATCTTTGCTGTATCTGTAAATAATAGAAGTACTACTACCAAGAGTGAAGAAGTTTATTTGTAGAATTCACCTTGGACATTCTTTGGAGAAGAATCCTATTTTGGTTAATGTGATTTTGCCTTTTTCTTGAGCTTTTTGCCACAAATGATTTACTTGAAGAAAAACAAATAAAAAGCAATTTATGTTACAAATTGCCCTGTGCCTCTTCCATTCGGACTGCTAAATAAAAGCAAACCACAACTACATTAAAAGAGGTGATCTTCGTGTCCTATTAGGCGGGCGCCTGCACAAATACAACAGTAAGCGTCCAAAAGCAGAAACAATCTGCCTTGCCGGCCCTAGGGGGCGTAGGCGCACGGAGTGGTAGGCCACACCAAGAAGCCTCAGGCAGAGCCTGGTGGAGACCAGTGACCTGCTGAGAAACTGGTTTTCCAAGGTCATCAGTCTTTGGGCTCTGTCTTCTGGCAAGAAAGCCTTTGCCTGCAGAGAGTCCAGTCTTGCCCCTATGAACTCTAAGTTTTGGGAGGAGAGCAAAGTGGACTTTGCGAAGTTTATGACAAACCCCAGCTGCTGTAGTAGAGAAATCATTCAGAGGGTGGCTTGCCTGGCCTCCTGGCACGTCTGACCCCTGATGAGCCAGTTGTCCAGATAGGGGAAGACAAAGATACCTTGATTTCTCAAGTAGGCCGCCACCACTGCCAGGCATTTGGTAAAGACTCTGGGGGCGGGGGCGGAGGCGAGGCCAAAGGGCAGCACTCTGTACTGATAATGGTTTCCTCCCACAATGAACCCGAGGTACTTTCTGTGTTCTGGATGAATGAGGATGTGAGTGTACGCATCCTTTAGATCTAAAGAGCACAGCCAATCTCCCTGCTGGAGGTAGGGCAGAAGTGTTCCAAGAGTAAGCATCTTGAACCTTTCCTTCTGTAAGAACTTGTTGAGATTTCTGAGGTCGAGAATAGGCCTGAGATCCCCTGTTCTCTTTGGTACTAGGAAGTACCTGGAGTAAAACCCGTGACCTTGGTGGTGGGGAGGCACAGGCTCCACCACCTGGTCTCATAACAGACCCTGGAGCTCCTGCAGGAGGGCTGTATGGAGAGGAGGCCTTGGAGGCTCTCCTGGAAAATAGGGAGGAGGCAACTGATGAAAATAAAGCAGGTAGCCCTTTTGGACTATGCTTGAGACCCAGTTGTCCCCTGTAATGGGTGGCCACTGGTGGGAAAACAGGGCTAGGAGGGATGGGACAGCAGAGACAGAGAGGCTATGCCTTGGGAGTCAAAAACCCCCACCCTGCTGAGTAGGAGCATGAGCCGGAGGCTTGGGGGCTTTCTGCCTACGGGGCCCATGTCCCTGCCCCTTGGCCTGCTGACCCTGTGGGGGAGTGGGGGAGCGGGGGAGGCCTGGTAAGTTGGGAACTGTTTGTAGGGAGTCACCTTCCTCGGGTAAAAGGGCGTGTTACCTGAGCCCTTCTTGTGTGAAGGGGCAGAAGTCTTTCGAGACAGCCTTGTCCTCGTGAGGTGCTCGGTCTCGAGCTCAGCAGCCTTCTCAGCCATGGGCTTGCCAAAAAGGTTGTCACCTCGGCAAGGGACATTGACCAACTTGTCTTGAACCCATGGCTCGAGGTCCGATGACTGCAGCCATGCCTGGCGTCGAGCCGCGATGCCGGCAGCTGCAACCCGGGCCAAAGCCTCGAAGCCATCGTAGGCCGCTCGGGACATGAACTTAGAGCATTCCCGGATCCCCGAAGATAAGGACTTGAACCTCTGCAAAGGTTCCCCGGAGAGACCAGCAGAGAACCCAGCAAACTCCTTTGCCAAGTCTCGCAAGTACATGCCCATGTACAGCTGGTAAGACTGAACATGGCAAGCAAGCATCGAGCCCTGGAAGCACTTTCTACCGAATGCATCCAGGTTCCAGGCCTCCCTGCCAGGGGGCACCACGGAGTGCATCTTCTGACTTTTCAGACGATGCATGGCCGATTCCACCACCATGGAATGGTGTGGTAGCTGTGCCTTTTGAAAACCAGGGCTCTTACAGAGTCGATAAATGGAATCGATCCGCTTGCTCAGAACCGGCGCCGAGGCCGGTGCCTCCCACATCCGGAAGAGGAGCCATTCCAGCATCAGAGGAACCGGCACAGTAAAGGCCTCCTTCGGAGGAGAGTCATACTGGAGGGCCTTTAGCTCTTTGGCTCAAGGCTCCTCCTCAGGATCCGCCGGGATTGCCAAAGCAGTGGCCATATCACACACGAACGCCAAGAACTGTGTATCCTCCGGAGGGGCCTACTCCGGGGCTCAGACTGCGGTGAGTCCGACGGGACGCACCGAGTCTTGAAGGTATCGGGGGACTCCTCATCCTCCGTCTCCCAGGCGGACTCGTCCGAAGAGGAGTCGGGTTCTGACCACGCGGGGCCCGGCAACACCCGCCCCGATGCCGAAGGCACCGGTGTCAATGCCCTCGGTCCTGACCGGGAGGTCAAGGGTGACCGTGACCGAGGACGACCTCGAGCCTTCATGGTCTCGAGTATCGGCTCGGTCTCCGGGGTTGACTTCGACGTCGATGTCCCGGTGGTCGGGGCAGATGCGCCAGCAAGGCTGGCCATCAGCACCCGCTGCTGATCCATGAAGGCAGACAATCTGCACTCCAAGGCTGTCACAGCCTGAGACCCAGCTCAAGAGACTCAGCAGCTACCGACTCGGGCCCCGGCGGCGCCGGGCCCGACGTCGGCTCCCTGGGAGAAGAGTCCTCAAGGACAATAGGACTTACGTGTCTAGCAGACTCTGGTTCCACCCGAGGTACTTTTGACGGCTTCTCCACGGGCCCGGGACAGCGGTCGGGGGTCTGAGACCCAGTTCTTGAGGAGCCAGGGACCTCCTCCAATGCTGCCCTTGCGAGCCGCTTCTTCCTCTTTTGCTCCCGCTCGGGGGACCCCCTATCTGAGGAACCCTGACGATGCTCGGGGTCAGACTCCCGAGACATCGAGGCCTGAGATGAGGTCCGGGCCCGGCCAGAGGCCGAGTCGGAGAAAAGCCTTTCCTTCTGGTGCCGATGACTTCGGAGTGCCTTACTGGACATTTTCCCACACGGTCCACAGATCTTAGGATCATGATCAGGACCGAGGCACCGAAGGCAGCAGTCTTGTGTGTCGGTGAGAGACATTAGTTTCTTGCACCGATCACACTTCTTAAAACCACTGGAAGCCATCGGGGAAAAAAAAAAAAAAAAAAGAGTCCCCGCGAGGTCAAAGGACCGGCCTTTCAGGGAAAAGGAAAAAAAGGGCGTGAACAGCAGCCACAAAGGGCAAAAACCGAAAAAATAAGATCGGGCTCGATACCGGTGTACTGAACCCGGCGAGAAGGGGAACCGGTGTCGAACCGGACAAAAAACGCGAAGAAAATTGCAAGGAAGAGACGAAAAATCTAACTATTTTCCGGGTGAACTAGGACACACATCTGAAGGGCTCCACGGAAAAAGAGAGAGACTGAGCAAGATGACACCTTTAGGCAGGAAGTGGACTGCGCATGCGTGTAGTATTCCCAAAGGCTTTCATAGAAAGCTGGGGAAATGCTTTGCAGGGGGCTCCATCGACGTCGATGTCACCCATATGTGAGGACTGACTTCCTGCTTGGTCCTGGAAGTTTCAAATTCCTATAGAAATTGGTTGTCCATTAAAACGCTATGGTCTGCTGGAACAGCATTAATATGGACAGTAACAAATTACATACATACAACAAGGGGTAAGACCTGCTTGAGAATATGGATAGAGAACCCCTTACTGGTTATACGTGGAAGAACCATGAAGAAGGTTACATGGAAACCAGTGGAATGTTCCTAGTCAGAAGGATGTCTAGATTTCTTTAAAAATTCTAGACTTTGAATAACCAGAAATGGAGACCTACGTGAAGGGGTGCAGAGGAGATCCTTAGTCTTAAGACAACAAGTCTGGATCCTTCTACAACTTCAGTGGAGAAAAAGACGCAATATAAGGGGATACCATGTTTGCCCCTCTATGAGGGCAATATGAGTATCATGCGTTCTTTGTTCAGCATAAGCTCCAATGAAGTACTGGGAATTAGAAGGAATGCACTAGACAAAGACCGGCTGCAGTGAAAAGGAATGCATCCCTGTTGCAAGAGTTCCACTGGAGATGTGGAACAACTCAGGGAATTAAGCTATTCTTTATGCTTTCACGTGGTCTAAGCCCTGGTTCATTTTCCTTAAAAGGAAATTAAGGAAGATGGTAAGAATAGGAAAAAAACAGTCATGTGGGAGCATGACTGGGCAAAGCCTTTTTAACCATCTGGAAGTTACCCACCAGGAATGGCTCTGACGCTCTCTGGCAAAGGCCCATAGTTGCAGAGCTTTATTGTATAATTGCAGAGAGCATGTTATAGGTTGCTTAGGTGAGATCTGGCTGTTTAATTGCCAGTGTGCAATCTAATCTATTCTGTTGGGGCCAGAAAAAAAAATTGAAGATGGCTAAGAATAGTAGACAGGCCGGTTGCCTGCAAAGATAAATTGCCCAACTTGGTTTTGGAACCTGTCTTGGAATTATTTGTTAAGGCAGCAGAAAAGTTATGTCCCATAGATTGGAAAAAGGACCGACAGACATAATTAGGAGTGGTAAAACTCAATTATGGTCCGATAGCTGCCTTAAAAGAAAATATTTGAGAAGATTGCAAAGGGGAAGAAAACTCTGTATGGGAACCACTTACTGAAGTAGGTAATGAAGAAAATCCTATGGCTTAAAAAGTAAGCCCTCCAGTTCAATAGTATCACTCTTAGACAGAATGTCTCGACTAAGAGGGATAGAAAGTAATACAGAGTTGTGAAGACTTACAAGTTGGTAAGCCTCTGAAACATGTAAAGCCCCCCTGCAGTCAAAAGTATGAGATATCCTTGTACAGGAAAACTGTCAAGGTGAAGGGCATAGCCTATCTTGTTATTAGTTGCTGCTACTCCTTTTCCTTCAAAAAGGAGAGTAGAAACCTGTTACCTGTAGGGCATGATTATCCTCAATAGCTCTAGGAGCTAAAAGAATGGATTTCTCTTGCAGCAAGAGATTCATGCCTAGAGTCGAGGACTGAGTCAGTGTATCATTGATCTCTCAGTAAGGATGCTTCTGTTGATAAGAAGTAGGTTAGCGGTTCTGAACCTCAAACAGGAAAGAGAGATTTAATGAATAAAATATCAGAAACCCTGCGACTGCTGGGTTTGCTGAGCCTGTTGGTTTTGGTTTTCTTAGCCTGGTATGATGTTGCCCTTCTTTGGAAACATCTGCATGATGAGTAGAAGATGAATAAAACTTTTTCCCCTCAGGGGGATAAAGTTTGTTAGGAGATTTTTTACTAGCTGGGATAGAGGAAAGTTTTGACAATCCTCTGAAAGCAACAATATCAGTGTTTAACTGATTAGCTTGGAATAAAGCTTCCTTGTTAAAGAGATTTTCACCAGTACAAGGAGTATTTCCCAGCCTTTCTTGTACCCATTTGTCCAAGTCTGAAGCTTGGAGCCAGGCCATGCGTCGTGCCCCTATGGCTATAGCAGAAATTCTGCTAATAGACTCAAAACAGTCCAGGGAAGCATGATTAAGGAACTTAAAGCTTTTGAACCCTTTTCTTCAAGAACATAAAAGAGCAGACTATTTCTTATTAGTCAGTCTTGCTCAAAATGTCTCTAAGTTCTGTGACCTCTTCAAGAGATAATCCCATATAGAAAATAAATGAGATAATTCTTGCTGAAAGCATGGATGCCTGGAAGCATCGACGTCCAAAGGCATCAAAAGTCCTAGACTCATGACCTGGCGGATAAGAGGAGTGCTTCTTTGCATGCTTAATACGCCTCATTGCTGATTCTACAACAATAGAATGATGAGGAAGTTAAGTCTTTTGAAAACCTGGAGAAGGTGGCACCTTGTACATAGTGTCAAGTGTCTTAGAATGTGGGGATACCGTTAAAGGAGTTTCCCACATTCTTAATAGTAGATCCTGTAAGATCTGATGCAAAGGAAGCATGATCACCTTCTTTGGAATGCAGGGGAATTGCAGAGTTTCTGAATCCCCTGGTATGGATTCTTTAGCAGGTATAGAAATGGCAAGTAACTTTGCCATATCAAGCAGAAAAGCTTGAAAAGAAATCTCTCCTGAGGAGAACCCCCTAAAATGAGGGGTAAAGGCTAGAATTGTTGAAAATTCAGCCTTGGTATCGATGGATTCATCCCAGTCATCAGGATCGGAAGACTTGAAAGGATGAAGCATCGGATTTTCTTTAAAGCGATGTCTTCGGTACCGCCCGAGGTCGGTACCAAGACAAGTTGGTATTGAGTCCTCCATGCTAGAGAGTGATTCGGCATCGAAGGAAGCGAGTCTGTCGAAGCAAGCATGGACGGTACCAACACCGATGTCGATGTTGATACCAGTACCGGTACTGAAGCAGACACCGATACTCGAGGAACGGTCTGCAGCAACTCTAGCGGTACCAAAGTAGCTGAGAACGCTAGACTTCGTTCATCGGTGAGGAGTGTTTCATCCATCACCATAGCCGATGCCGGGATGTCGGTACCGCTTGAAGCGGCCACAACCACCGAGCATGGCCCAGGTATGTTCATCGAGGTAAGAACCCCGGGAACAACCTGAAGCCCCGTTAATGCTTTGGAGCCCGAAGACTCCCGCCGGGGCTTTATTGCCAAAATGTCCTCAAGGGCAATGCCAGAGGCATCTCGATGCTTAGAAGGAGATCTACCACTCGAAGACTGGCTAGTCTTTACAGACTTTTGTTTGGTTACCTGATCCTGTGAAAAAGATGATATTCTGGCTGGTGACATCGAGTCCGATGTGAACCGGGTATCGAGTTGTGCTCGATCCTGAAGACTTCTTCTGTTTGAGCTCCAGCTGGAGAGACACTCCAGTGAGCAATGGTCAGGACCTAAACATTTTAGACACCAATTATGAGTGTCTAAAAATATATCTGTACTGCTACACTTTGAGCATTTCTTAAGGATGGTGGCTGGCTT